>OX465095.1:16239664-16882164 GCA_949987625.1 Chalcis sispes | reverse complement strand
ATACGACTACTTTATACTCGATAATTATAAGTATTTACATAAAATTTTACGAAGATTTCATATTACATATAAATAATAATTTAAATAAACTTATTTTCAACGAAAAAGAAAAGCTATAAAAATCATTGGAATCGATTGAACAATAAATTGGGTAAATATTTATTTTGCAAACAATTTTGATTAACATTAACCATAAAGCAAAAAATTCAAATTTAATAAACGAGCGAAAAATTCCATTTTTATTATTTAATCAACAAAATGCCGTAACATACTTTCGTGCAACAGTTCATTTATAAAAATGTTCAAAGCATCGGCAATAAGATAACCGATGATTAAAACGTCGATACAGCGTTTGTCATTGCTCTCGAATGAATATATCCGTGCGTTGAAAGCATACGTCAAACATCTCGAGAGAGTCATAAAGCATTACGATCATTTGGGCCATTCCTTCACCGCAATGAGCCGACGTGACCGCACTTAGGCGAAGCTATAGGTATCCGATCGGCCTCCCCTCTTCCCATGTCTCGGGGTTGAGAGCATCAACTATACTCTTATTGTCTCCCTTTTTCCACCCTCGATTTTTCTTCTCCGCGCTATCGCATAACTGACTCCGCTTGCATATATATATATATATATATGGTATAGGGCTAGAGATAGGAAGATGAGAAAAAGAAAGGCGGAATGTAGGAGATACTGTTACGGCTCTAACGTTGTCTTTTGATCCGCGCGAGTCGAACAAGGAAAATAATCGACGCACGTATATATATATATATATATAAACGCACATACGCGCGCGTCTTTTTATCCGTTCGTGCGTTAAAACGAGAGCAATAGAAAGTGAGTGGGAGCTTTACGCACGCTTTTCTCACTTTATATGTATACATATGCACGTGTAATACATTTGCGCATACACCGGTATTGCGCGAACGTTAAACAAAAGACGATCTCCTGCAGCCTTTTCTAGCTTTTCCCTTTTTATATCGCTCGCGTCCGAGTCGCGCGAGTTTTTTGTGCGTGCGGTCTTGGCTCTTGATTTTAGAAAGACTTGCAAAAAAAAAAAAAAGAAAAGAAAAGAAAAAAAAAAAGAAAACAAGAAAATGCACACTCGTCTCTATTCTTCTCTCTTTGTGCTTTGCCGTGCTTTATGTATCTTCTCTTTTTCGCTTCTCGTTATTTTTTCTTCTTTATTTTTTTTTTTTTTTTTTTTTTTTTTTTACCATGGCGTTTTCGAATTTGCCGATGGTTCTTTTTCTTTTTTTCCTCAACTCTTCCGATGCTTGCTTGCCTGCTTGCTTGCTTGCTTGCTTGCGAGCGCTTTTTGGATAAAAGTGTAAAAACAGCGGCGCTCTCCCCTCCTCGTGCTGTTTCGGATCGAGAAAGCTGCGAGAGAGTTTATTGAAAAACGAATTTTCCTTTGGGCTGAAAGTATAAGCGCGCGAAAGCGCGTTTTAGCGAAAATGAAGTAGACTACCAAGAACAGTGGCGTGTATATAGAGAGAATGGAAAGAAATTTCTTTACTGTTCTTTTCTTTTCTTTTTATTTTCCATTTCAATATAGTGAATAATGTCTCGATTCGGTTTTATAAATAAATAAAACATCGTGTATACATGTATATATATATATATATATATATATATATATATATATATATATGTTTATGTGTATGCGTGTGTGCGTGTGTGTATGTGATTATCTTTGGCCGGAAGAGAAATTTAAACGATTATAAAAATTTAACATTGTTATTATTTAAAATCTATATAATTTTTAGCTCGCAATTGTATCGCGAGCGATTTAAAATTTTGCACGCGGCTATATCGGCCGACGAATGACGAGATAAAAAAATTAAAAGTTATTCGGTAACGGATTTCGTTCGATTAATTTTCATTACTGATAAATAATCAAAAAAATCGTTATTATTTACGGCGGTCAAATAAGCACACAACATTTTATATTATCTTTATTTACATGTATATGCATAAATGTGTAATAGCTCGCATACCTTCTCCGTTGCAATAAAGCATGTTTTGTTGGAGAGTGAGAGAGAATTTTTATAAGCTTGAATTCGCCTATGCGCGCACAAGAAACGCGCCATAAAAACTTGATAAGACGTCGCGCGGGACTTTCTTGCCTTCGAGCTTGAATACGTATGTGTGCGTATATATATATATATATGCATATGTACGAAATATAAAACGCTACTTTTTTATTTATTATTATCTCTTCGTTTCTTTTCTTTTTTTTTTTGCCGACATTTAAAAGTTCAAACTCGATAAATTTCATACGACGAGACGCACACGTATGTACGTTTCACGAGCTGAGCACGAGTAAGCGTAAAAATTTATAGCGCATAATGCATTGCCTATTTCATTAAAAAAATAAAAAATAAATAAATAAAGAGATAGAAATATGTATTCTCTGGCTCCATAAACAAATCCTTATCGAGAGAACTTTTGATTTGAGCGATCGTTTTGAACTTTCGAAGAATGTTGAAATTAACTTTCTGCTTTATATTCATGCATACCGTTCATAAAACGCTACAATATTGCAGCATTTTTATACCCTCGTACTTCCGATTATAAAATTGTTCAAATCTCGGATATATCGCTTTTTCTTCGTATCCTTTATTTTTATACAAAGTGCGCGAGTTACGCGACTACTTAAGAAAGCAATGGTAAATTTTATTTTCATTTTGATAAAATTTATGTAATGATGATAAAACCTTGCATATAATTTGACAATTCAAAGGAAAAAGATAATCATTTGATGAATCATTGAAAACTATTGCACTAGTTTAAAAAAAAAAAAACGAGAATAAATAAATTTGTGCATTTTTGTTTTACGGAGAAATTTTATTAATAATTCATCCGGAGAATTCCCTCAATTATTTGACACATACAACGTATTTAAATGTTTTTACGCATTTACTGCAGGCGCTTTATTCAGCGCGTTTTTAAATTTATTAGAGTTAAACGAGCTGTTCATTTACATTAGCGAAGACTCAATTTTTTTGGCAAGAGCCCTTAATAAAAGCAATGGCAAAAAACTTTTCGCGTATCTTTTTGTTAAACAACTAATTTACAGCTTCGCGGTTCGCCCGAAAACAAACGAGCAAAACGAGAGCAAACGCGCGCGCCCAAGAGAGAGAGAGAGAGAGAGAGAGAGAGAGAGAACAAGAGAAAGAGAGAGAGAGAGAGAAAGCCGTTTCAAAACGCACCGTACAAAGCACCAAAATACTGAAACGTCAACAATGCGAAAAAAGCAAAAAAAAAAAAAAATTTTGAAAATAAAAAACGAAAACGAAAAAAAAAAAAAAAAAGAAATTAAAACAAACAAACAAAAAAAAAAGGAAAAAATAATAATAAAAAGAGATAGATAAAGAAAATGTGCACGCAAAAGGCTTTTTTGCGTACGAGAAAGCGGGCGTTGATGTTATTCGCGTAATTACTTACATTTCGTTCGTACGATTTTTCGCGAGGCGCGGATTTGTACCATCGCTGAAAAATTTCGTAATTTGCAAAGTAACGAAGCCCACGGCGATTGTAAAGTTAATTACTGCTCCGAGGTAGCCGCGGAATAAAAATGGCGCCCACGTGCGAAATATCAAACATAACGCTTTCGCCTTCCCCCTCCCTCCCTTCATCCTCTTTCTCCATGATTCTCTTTTTTTTTTTTATTCCTCGTTTTTTTCTTTCTACCTACATACACATACATACGCTATATACATATGCTCGATCTCTCTTTCGCTTCCTCTCTCCGTGTTTGTTCGAATGTAACCTATCCGCTAATTTGATGGAACGCGGACAAGTTGTAGTCCCTGACGCGGATTTTCGCCGTGGGTGTGAAATGTGAAAATGACGCCGACATTGAGAAACGGACACGGACGAGAAAAATTAAAATTTTGTTAAATCCAATGACCTTTAAATTCACTCGATAATCGAAAGGTATTAAACAAGAGGCGTTGTATACAGTGATATCTTACTTGATTCTTTTGTGTTTAAGGAATAATTTTTTGTCTTCTTTGCGCATTTTTATTACTGATGCGTTTCTTTCCAAAAACGGATATATCGTTGGTTTTACAAGCGATATTCGCTTTTGAAAAAAAAAAAAAAAAAAAAAAAAATCAACTAAATTTAATTCTTTATGCGACCAAAGAAAAACTAGATTTAAATTTGCCAATTTTCAATCAATTTTTGTACCGTTCGAATTTTTTCAACGAAGATAATTCAATTTTCTATTTTATTTCCCAAAATTTTCAAGCGGATACGCGAAAAAAACCGCGTTTTAAATGTAAAACGCGAAACTGTTTTTCTTTAATATTTCTATTCGCAAATTTTATACGCATGTATATATATATATTTCATTTCATAATGCTATTTTTATGAATTTAAAATTTGTATACGATTTTATTTTTAAAAAATGTTTAAAATGTAAATAATCATAAAAATGTATGTGAACACTTACTATTTGTTTATTCATTTAAAACAATAAAAAAAAAAATTGTTAACAATAGATTGTTTTTTAAAATAAGTCAAGATTAATATTTTATATTTATGCTTTTGATTTATTTTTCGATTCTAAATTCGAGTCCATTCAAAATTTTTAAATTTGTACAAATAGTAAATGTAAAAATCATTTATAATTTTGATGTAAAAATAAATAATAAACGATAAATTAGTTTAATCAAATTTCATTAAATATTGAAAATGTAAAAATATAAATGTTTATGACATATTTTCAGCGTTATTATTAATTTTATAACTTTAAATAATTTTTTACTTTCTTTTTCAATTAATGCCCAAATTTGAAAATACATTTTAAAAAATAAATATATTTCTTCTTTAAAATTATTTTATACTTTATGTTAATATTTAGCTTTGGAGATTAATTTTAGTTAAACGAATGACAATTACGTTAATTTCTTTGTACAATAAACAAACAAACAACAAAAAAATTATGAAATAAAATAAATTTATAATGGCCAACAAAAAATTTAATTATGCAGAGATTTTTTAGAAAGCAGTAATAAATTAAAAGTATTAAAGCTCTCCATCCCTCTATTCGATGGAATATAGCTAATTGTGAATAATTTCAAGATAATAAATAATATTAAGCATAATTATAATATTTCTAATTCAAACTGCTACTTTTACGCTATATACGAATTTACGTTTTTGTTCAAATGTACATATCAAATAAAAATTTAAATGTCTTATGTATAAAGATAGATTAATATATTAAAATGAAAGATTTGAATATTGACTTTTGAAATAAACTGTCTCACGGCATCTAAAAATGAATGCTGCAGTTATTATCCATATTAAGATACGGTTATACTTTCGTTAATTTAAAAATAAATTTTCGCTCTTCGAAATCACTTATAATTAATAATCGCGTATACTCATTATCGTTGAATTTTCACGGATCAAAGTCAAGTTATATTTATAAACATCAAATTTTATGCGCGAGAATCGCGATTAAACGAAAGCCAACGACGGAATAAATAAAATCGATTAAGACGGACAGGAAACTTTCACCATTTCAAATGAAATTATTATTTAATAACTGCTGCGCGTATTATCGCGATGAAAAATATAAAAAGCGAGAGAGAGAAAGAGAGAAAGAGAGAGAGAGAGAGAGGGAGGGGGGGAGAGGAAGGGAGAGGGATAGGGAGAGAAAGAAACTCATTTTCTTTAGTAAAAAAAATAAATACATATATATTCATGGGTAAAATCCATTTACCACAAATCGAGACGCGACGCAAATATGAAATGAAAAAATGAAAAGCGGAAAAGAAGAAGGGAGGGAGAGGGGACAGAGGGAAACTAGAAGCAACGTCTAATTTAATTTTCCCTCGAGGTTTCTTCGAGAAAGAGTTCGAAGCGCCTCGGTTAAGGTTTGAAAAACTCGATAAACACGAAACGTCCATTTCCCGAAAAAAAAAAAAAAAAAAAAGAAAAAGAAAAAGAAAAAGAAAAAGAAAAAGAAAAAAAAAAGAAAGAGTTTACACTCGAGCGTAATTTCTCGGCTCTCTCGACGACATCGTCGCCGTCGTTTTATTCGGGTCGTAGCGTCGCGCGTGTCGGAAACGTCGTTAGCCGGAAAACGCGCGTAATCTTTCGCGTAATGCATTCGCTCGGCCGGAAATTCGCATTTTGCGGAAAAGCGTCGAACCTCGCGCGTCGTTGTGTACATGCACGCCGAGAGATGAAGAAAACTTCATAAAGCCGTTTAACTCGTCGCGTTAACGGTGGTTGCGCTGCGTTGTTTTGATTTTTTACCCTCCCTTATTCGCGAACAATGAAAATACCGAGCGCATCGCATGCGTAATTGCAAATCTGGCTTATTAAAGCTTTCATTTGGCTCGTGTAATATTTTAATGCTTCTATGAGAATGACGTTTGTTTTATTTGCCGAGTACAAATATCGTTTGACCCCTGCCCTCCTTTATTTTTTTTTTTTTTATTCTTTATCCTTTTATTGTTCGTTTGAACGGGAAAAATTTCGAGGTGTGTACATCGCACGAATCATTTTACGTTTAACGATGAATTTTTAGCTGCTCTCGCAAATGACTTTTTTACGGTTCTTTTTAATGACTTTGTTTACTTTGAAGAAAAAACTTGATACAATAAATTACAATGTAAAAACGTAATTAAAATAACTCGATAAATTAATTTTTTCATTAATATTTATTTACGCTATCGTATTTGAAACGTAAACTAATAAAAAAAAAAAAAAAAAAAAAAAAAAAAATCGATATTTGATACGGCTAAGTAAGGACATATGATAAAATATTACAAATTAACAAATTTTATGCAAGTATAAACAGCTATTTTTTTTTTTTTTTTTTTTTTTTTTAACGAGAATTAAATAAATTTGATGCTATTGTTAATTCAAATAAAAATGAAATAATGCAATTTTTTACATGAGTAAACGATTATAAAGTTATTTTAATATTATGTCTTTTGGATAACGGGACAAAATATCGAGTATTTAACAATTTAAAAATTTAACAAATTGCCACAATAATACGAGACAATAATAAACAGGAAAATTTTAATTCGCGCAATTTTCGAAAAACTTAAAATTCTTTCAGTTTAATTGGATGTAAACACGTAAAGCGCGTAAAACATCATTAAATTTGATTATTTGACATTCATAACTGAGATAAATTGAATTCGAAATATGTTTCACTGTCACACGTGTCGGAGAACTTTTTAAATAATGAAATTAACCCGTTTGTACACATTTATACCGACCGATACACAATTTTATTTAATTACAAAAATTGACCGTTTTTGCAATAAAAAAATTTTAAATTTCAACGTTTTCCATTATTAATGAAAAGGAAAAAAAAAAAAAAAAAAAAAAAAAAGAAAGAAAGAAAGAAAAAAGGAAAATACGACGACACGTCAAACTTGTAAAAAATGCAAAACTACAAAAAGTACATTATCTGAACATTCGATCAGCTCGATTGAAATTGCAAATTGAACAACGAATTCCGTGCAATTAAGCCCAGCTAAAAACAAAAAAAAAAAAAAAAAAAAAAAAAAAGAAAAAAAAGGGTAAAACGAGAAAGAAAGAAAAGGATGATAAAGACATAGAGTCAACAACGGCAGGTATATAGGATATATACAGAGCTGAAAAGTTTCTCAACGGCGACGAGTAGTACATCGTTGTAGATGAGGGCAAAAAACAAAGGATTGAACATTACGCGCTCGAGGCAGGTAATAAAGCACGAGTTCGGTGCTCCGTATAGGCATTCGCTAATGATGAGAGAAAGAAAGGGAGAGAGAGAGAGAGAGAGAGAAAAAGAGAGAACGCGCTTCGTTTTCGCATAACCCTTTTCTCAAAGACGCATCAACGCCAGACTCGAAGAATCGCATAAATAAACTTCTCTCTCTCTCTCTCTCTTTCTCTTTCTCTCTTTTTACAACTCGTCGCTCGCTTTGGAGTCTCTCGTGGCATCGCGCAAGCAGTAAATCGGTAATACGCTCACTTAAGAACGCAACAAGAGTATAAAGCACTCGCTCTTACTCGTGTGCACAGCGCCAGCTACGTTAATATACATGTATATAGAAGAGGAGACGAGAAGAAAGAAGCGAGTCTTTCGTAACTCTACCGCTACTACTACTACTATTACTACTACTGCTACTGCTACTGCGACTACTACAACTACTACTACCCCTCCAACTCTTCCTACTTCTTTTTCTTCTTCTTTTTCTTGTTGGGCTTAAACCCTTTGACTCACAGTCAAGCGCGTGTACGCAATCTCTCTCTCTCTATCTCTCTCTATCTCATTCTCTTCCTCTGTCTTTTTCTACTTTTTCTTTACACTGAATTTTTTTCTTCTTTCATTTATTTTACTTAACGCAGCGAACGCAAGTGTTCATCCCTTACCTTTTCTTCATTTTTACTTTTTTTATTTTTTATTTTTATCTTTCTCTGTGAATATAAGTAATGTAATTATTGCGAATAGGCACGACAGAAAAATTTACTAAAATCAAACTAATGTCTTATTGAATGGGGATGAAAAGAGAAGAATAAAAACACCAATTCGAATTCTCTCTCTTTTTTTTTTTTTTTTTTTTTTTTCATCCTCCTCGCATAAAAATGTATAATTTAAAGCAGAATTTTTTAATTATATTTTTTTAATTCTTTTGAAACGATTTTAATGCTAAGAATGCGCGGTTACGAAAAAAAGAAAAATTCACAGAACGCAACGTTTATTTGAATGTCGCATTAAAAATTTACATCTCATCATTGTTTTGCAAATCGTGAATAAAATTTTATGAAAGTTGTTAATTCGAGATTTTTATTATTATTCTTTTTAAGTACCAACTTGTATATACCATCGTCGGTTTATTATTGTCATTAAATGAAAATAAAAAAAAAAAAAAAGAAAAAAATTAAACTTATCAAACGGAATAACCGACTGAATTTAATCCGGCATTATACAAAAAGATAAATAAATAAATAAATAAAAGCAAATAATAAGAAGTAGAAATGTAGTTTTAATCCAGCGAAATCGTATTTTAATTGAGAAATATATATTGTTCCGAGGTAAAATAGACCGCGCAAAAGAAAACACGATAAAGCATCGCTTCAAAGGCGGAATACTTTTTGGCGCTCCGTTATTTAGTTATCTTCTCTCTGAATGTTATTGATTCACGGAAGACCGACGAAGCGCCATAAAATTGAATATCATACAAACTTGAAACAAAAAAATGTTTATATACATATATTTATTATATATAAAGGTGTAGAACGAATTTCTTATTCGTTAAATTATTATAAAAATTTAATTGAAAGTATTAGTTGTAGATAAAATATTTTTTTTTTTAAATTTCAAAATTTAACGTATTTTATTTGACTCGGGTATAAAAAAAAAAAAAAAAAAAAATAAAATAAAAAACGTAAAATATAACGTTTTTTATATGTATTTATAATTTGTATCTTTATAATGTAACTAAAAGATTCCTTTTTTTTTTTATTTCAGGGTTACATAAACCTGGTATCATTTTTTAAGGTAAGTCTTTGATCAAACCGATCTTGATTAACCGATTTTAAAAAAAAAAGGAGGTTCTCTATTCGAATGTATGTTTTTGTTTTTTTTTTGTACGTGTATGTTACGTATTATCTCCGTCTATTGTGAACCGATCTTGAAGATTCTTTTTTAGATGAAAGGGTTAACCTCAAGGGTAAATCCATTTAAATTTAAAGAAAAAAATATCACACTTAAGAGTCGAAAAATAGACGATGAAATTTCGTATTGGAATCCCGTTTTAGTAATTCGGTTTTCACCCGTTTATCTTTACATAAATTGAAAAATAAAATAATTTAAAAAAAAAAAAAAAAAAAAAAAATACACAATGATAAAATAAAAAACCACTTCAAAAATATTATCCCACGTTTACGGTTAAACTAAAAACTTAAAAAGAATATTTTTTATTTATTTAGAATAAAAGAAATTTATATAGACAAATTAGGAAACAATTGTAGTTATTCAAATATTCATAATACCTAATAAATTATTGTTGGAATGGGTGACAGTCAAGGAAAAAAAAACAAAATTAATTTTAAACATAATATATTAGATACTGTAAATATTTGAGTGACAATTATTATTTAATTGATTGTTATTACAAATTTCTTTTATTCTCAGCAAGTTGAAAATATTATTTTTAACATTTTGGTTTAAAATGTACAAATAAGCTAATTTTTTTTGTCAGTTTTTTTTCTTTTTTAATTAACTTTATTTTTCAATTAATCACGAATCTTTTCAATAAATTTGAAACAGGTGTAAGAATCGATTAAATTTGTCGCTTGAAATTTCATATTCACAAACTAGCGCAGTACCGTTGAAATTTATTTATTCTAAAAAAGTAAAAAATTATTTCTGCTAGAAAATTTAATTGCATCGATGATAAATTTAACAGTGTATAATATAAAAAGGATTGGGGTAGAAAAAAGTGACTCGAACTCGAATGCAAATTTCATCGAAATTAATTCTACAAAAAACTGGAAAACGTAAAGTTTACACAGACTTACGTAAATTTTATTTAAAATTTCTTCCGTAAAGCGAAAAGAAGAAGTGCAGACACGCAGAGTAAAAGTTTGAGAACACGTCGAGATAGAGCTGAAAGAAAATAAAAAATGCAATTTTCCGATAGAGAAATAAAATATACGCGAAGCCTGAGAGAGTGAGAGAGAGAGAGAGAGAGAGGCGAGCGAAGAAAACGAAAAAGAAAAAAGAAAGAAAAAAATGAAAAGGAACGAGACGGGAAATATAAAACAAGACGCAAAAAAATATATACATACACACAAAGTAATACTGCGAAAGAATGACGCACATTCAGCAGAGAATAAGAGGGGAAAGAGAGAAAGAAAAAAAAAAAAATGAGAATTAAATTTTTTTACGAGCGAGCGAACGAGAGACTGAGACGCAAAGACGTCTGGTATAGGGTCGATGAGGAGTAAGAGGAGAAGAGAGAGGAAAGGAAAGAAGGAGAGGGTAAATTTGCGGGTCGGGGGAGAGGCATGGGAGGGAAGAGAAAACCAAAGAAACGGGAAAAGCGGGAATACAGGCTATGCGAGACAGAAATGCTTATTGCTTCGCAAACAATGACTTTCTTACTGGCTCTCTTCACATTTTTAACTGTGCATTAACAATGAGGTTAAATATTCAATGCGATACGCCGTCACAAAGTTGAGATATCTACTTACTTCGCATAGTTTTCTCTCTCTCTCTCTCTCTCTCTCTCTCTCTCTCTTCTCTTTAACTTTTTATATAAAAAAAAAAAATTATGCTTACGTGTGCACATGTTGTAAAATGCCTTTTTGTAAATTATAAAATTTTTACTTATCTCGAGTAAAGCGATGTGTTGTGCGAAAAAAAGAAAATATTTAAAAGTTAAGCTTAGTTAAACATCTTTTTGATTTTAATTTTTTTTTTTTATGAAAAAGAAAAATTATGAAGATTACTCATTAAAAAGTACGTTTTTTAAAAATAAAATTGAAATTTTTTATCCAATGGTTGCTTCATCGTTGATTGCTTTTGAAATGTATTAATCTATAAAGGTTCGTTAATTACGGTATAAAATTATATAGGAATTTTATTTCGAATATTTCAATAAAATAATCTTATTTTTCCTTTTATAAAATTTCCCATCGCCCGAAGTTTTACAGTTATAAAATTCCTTACTTTGCTGGCTTAATAATCAGCGATAATAATTACTTTATATTTTGCTTATAATCAAAACTCTGCAACCGTACTATCTACCCGGAAACATCCCTCCATGTAAAAGCGAAGGTAAAGATGGTCGTTGTGAAAAGAAAAAAAAAAATGATAAAGAGAGAAAGAGAGAGAGGGAGAGAGAAAAAAATGCGTCCGGGTATCGGATTCAAAGTACTTGTCTCTGCTATAAAAGTCCTTTACTTTAAACTTCGCCGACTTGTTCTCTCTCTCTCTCTCTCTCTCTCTCTCTCTCTCTCTCTCTCCTTCTCTTTCTCTGATCAATTTTCATCTCTCTCGATACAAACGTATATATGTACATCCACACGTAAATTTGCCTTTATACACATAGATACACAAATACACTCGTGTCCATTTACATACACACAGTCAGGTGTCTCGGAGGGGTTGCGCGTTGCGAGAGGAGGAAAAGAGGCGGCGGTGGTGAGAAAAAGTGCGCGGCTTTTGCTCGGGCGCGCGCGAGCGCCATTATGGAAATTTTGAACCAATTCGAAAATCAATAAGCACCGAGGCCTATACCGCCTTTCTCTCTCTCTCTCTCTCTCTTTCTCTCTCTTTTGCTCGCCCATAGGAAAGAAGCTATGCGGAGCTCTCTCCCTTTCTTTCTCTCTCTCTTACTCGCGATAAAGAGAGAAAGAAAAGAGCGAGTGAGAAACCACCCGACGAAATTACCAACCATCCCTCCTTCCTCTTTCCCCTTTGACATCCTCTCCCTTTTTAACTTGCCTTTCTCTCTCTCTCTCTCTCTTTCTCTTTCTCTCTCTCTCTCTCTCTCTCTCTCTCTCTCTCTTTCTCTGTCTAGAGGTTCGAGGGGAGGCTGGGGTACTCTTTCTCCTCTTAACGCCAAGCGGGGAAGACGTTACGAAATATGACCTTTCGCAGACAGTGCTATATAAGTATGATATTTTGTTTTCTCTTTTCTCCCCTTGCCTCATTTCCTTTCTTTATTTCGTTTTTTTTTTTTTTTTATTTTTTATTTTTTTTAAGTATTTAAGTCCCCTCTCCCTCGACAAGCGGTAAAATTATTTCGTTTCGTCTTCTTGCTTTTGTCTCTTTTCTTTGCTTCTCTCCCCCCTCTCCCTCCCTCCCCCCCCTCTCTCTCTCTCTCTTTCTTCTGTTTTTCATTTTAGTGATTAAAATGGACCATTTTCGGACTTTGGTTAAAGCTGTGTTAATTGGGGAAGGAAGAGAGATGGAAGCGAGTTTTCGTCGTGGAGAAACATTTTTCCATTAGTAGGGAAAAGTTGAAAGACTGCGTTATTTCGTTCGAATGTAATTTTTTACGCGCGGCACGACTACGGCAACGACAACGACAACAACGACGACCACGACGACGACTGCGACTACGCGAGGACAATTGCAGAAGTTGCGGGGATAAATGAAATTTTTTTAATGTCATTGCGAAATTTGCGACGTGACGTCACAGTTTATGAACGGCGTTACCTTTCTATGCTTTACTTTTTTTCTATTTCTTCTCTCTCTCTCTCTCTCTCTCTCTCTCTTTTTTACCATCACCATAAGATTAATTTCGGTTCATTCGATTACGCGATAATTGAAAATTAAACTTTAATTTGTTGTTCGTATTTTTTAAATTAAAAGTTTAATTATTATACACGAATGTAGATTATCTTTTAAAAAATAATAAACGCGTGCGACAATGATTAAAAATTACTTTTACGTCAAATTAAAAAATGAATACATTTTTTGAATCAAGTTTCGATAAATCAAATTCGCATGCAAAAAATATCTTATACTGCACGAAATAAAAATAAATAAATAAATAAATAAATAAAACAAATAACAAGCTATTAAACGACAATAAAATTTTTTACACATTTGAAACAGACAAATAAAATTTTATAAAGTTTTTCCAAATTTTTAATGAAACGTTTCCCCCCGTCGATCTTTAATTTCCTATCCTTTTCGTCAAAATGACGAAAAACAAAAAAAGAAAAAAAAAACCGCAGAAACTTGTGTACCGGCGCGAACTGACAACCCTTGAGTTCAAAAACCCGTGTCTTTGACCTTTCCTCCCTTATATTTGCCTCAGGGTTAAAAATTACTTTTTCCGCGAATTTCTTTTTTTTTTTTTTTTTTTTTTTTTTTTTTTCGTACCGTGATTTTGCTTTCTCTACGAAAAAAAAAAAAATTCAAACAAGGAGAGATGAGGAGAAGAAAGAAAATAAAAAATAAAAAGAACGTCTGTAGCGTAGAAAATCGCGTGGGACACTCCTTCGTTTAATGACCTACGTTTCTGACTTTCTGCAGTTTTATCTTTACGATTATTCACCGGGTTAAGTGAGCTTTTTCTTTTCGGGCAGTTTTTTATGCCGCGCAATTTTGAAAATAATTTTTGAACATTTATTTTTACCTACTTGAATATATATATATATACAAACATTTAATTGCTCAAGTTTAAAGCTCAATAAAGTATATACTTTTTCAAAATAAACTTTTGTGTAATTACAGACTTGAATAATTACGGTAATTAAAATTGTATCCTTTTAATTTTAATATTGCGTGCTCTTTGAAAAAAAATTTTAATCCAGATTTAATTACGCAATAACAAAAAATATAAATAAATAAACATGATTTTTTTTTTTTTTTTTTTTCAATTCCATTAAAATTTTTCATTATTTATTAATTTATTTTCATAAATTCTAACAAGTTTTTATCGTAATATGCAAGGCTATTTATTTCATAGCTTCTCAACTAGACCAATTTTTCCATTAAAGCAAATTTACAAACTATCCGTTTTGTCTCTTCGTAAACGAAAAACAAAAAACGAGAAAGGTGTAGAGGGATAAAGAGAGAGAGAGAGAGAGAGAGAGAGAGAGGAGGGGAGGGGATGCGAGGCACACAAGGGCAAGCACAATCAAATCGGAATAAAACGAAGTACGTACAAATACAGCCCTTGTTTCGAGAACGAGTTCTTTTGAGGCTCGTTGGTAGATACGTTTTAACAAAACCAGTTAGTTGCATCGATTTTTTCAAATTTACGCAATTACGGGATTAAAAAATCTTTGCCGAATAAAACGCGCAATAACGGACTTACGCTCACCCACGCTTACTTAATAGACTTCATCTACATCGTTCTCATTCTCTTCATCCGGCGAGTGTTTCCTTTTCGTCGGTGTTACATTCTTTCTCCCTCTCTCTTTCTCTCCCTCTCTCTTTCTCTCTCTCTCTCTCTATCTCTCTTTCTTTCCTCTCTTTCCTCTTTTTCCACTCTACCGCATTCGCTTACCTTTCACGTGTTCAGCAAAGCAAAGGGACAGAAATCATTGAGGAGCGCGTTTTCGGATGAACCGAGGACGGCGGAGGAGAGAAACGGAGCAGCGGTTTAACGGCGCACGCCGCTTTTATTGCGAGCGCGATGCCCAGGGACTTTATTGAGCTTTCTTTCCGAGAGAGGAAATTAATCGATTGCCTCTCGCTTCTCTCTCTCTCTCTCTCTCTCTACGTTATTCGATTATGGCTTTTCGACGACGCTATTTTGTTATTATTATTATTGATATTATTATTATTATTATTGTTATTATTATTACTATTATTATTTTCGGTTTTAATTTTTTTATTTTTTTTATTTTTCTTGTCTTTTAATCTTCTATTATCATGGATCGTTTTTGTGGTTTTAACGAAATGCTACGAACTTTAAGGTAAATTTGCCTCGAATTGCTATATAAACAAATATTTTTTGCCGCTTACCGCTATTTGCTATCACTTACTAGTAAAGTTGTAACTAATTTCAACTTTTCGTTTAATAGTCATCTCATTCGTTAAATTTACAATTTACAAATTTTTAATATTTTGAATAATTGAAACATGTTAATTAATTTATAACAAAAAGCTACAACTACCGTACAAATTTCATCAATGAATAAAAACGTACTTTAACAATCGTAATATCGACATTTGTTTACTTATTCATTAATTATTTTATGACGTGTTAAGTTATTAATTTTTATTTTTACTTCATTCAAAACAATTAAAATTTTTAAATTACGCAAATCCCTCAGCCTTTCACGATTATCAAACTCCGCGATGAGTTTTAAAAAATTTTTTTTTTTTTTTTTTGCATAATTTATGCAGTATTTCTAAAATAAATGTCTTTTTCAATTATATTATACAAAAAATTGATTGATTTTTAAAATTTCATAGTATGTTAGCTTTATTTGTATTCTTCATCTAGGATAAAATAATTGTTAGCCAACGTCAATGTTTCGTAGCACTGCCGCGAATACAGTAAACAAAATAAAAAGAAAAAGGAATCTCGAAAAAGTATCTCAAACCTCCAAGATTTCTTTCGAATAAAATTTTTCAAAAATGTTTCATCTAAACTTTGCCAACCGAGAGAGACGCGCCGGCGATGTAAAAGACGAAGAAAAAGGAATAAGAGAGAACGAGCGGCAATTTTTAACAGATCTTGAAAATTCAGCCACAAATTTTTCTCCGCAACGTTCCGCTACCATCCAACTTTTCCGACGCTTTCTTTTAAACGCGGCGAAGTTCGCGCGTTCCGCCGCTTTCTCATCGAGTTGCGCGCACGCGAGTGTGTGTGTGTGTATGTGTATGTATGTATATGCGCGAAAACCACGGCGCGTGTTATGTTCACATAGAACGAAAACTTTCAGCGCTCCAAGAATTCCCTTCGGAAGGGTTGCAAAAAAGAAGAAGATCGGAGTGGACTTTGACAGTTCTTGCGTTGGTGACACAGAGATTAGTCCCGCTGCAAGGTCGAAAGATTACGCTGTATATAAATATATGTAAAAATATGTCGAAATTTAAATTTCTATAATTTTTGCAAAAAATATACACAGACAGATTAATCAAAAAGTAATTTGAAGCTTAAAATTTCTACCTTTTAACAATATATTTTGAATTTGAAAAATATTTAAACTTCGAAAAAAAATTTTTCAACTAGAAGAAAAATTTCAAAATTTCGAAATTTCTTTCTCACATTTGAGCAGCTTTGTAAATAAAGATAATTATTTTTTCGTAAACAGTGCCACTTTAACTTGAAAAATCTGCTCTTTAGTTTTAATTTTTTTTTTTTTTTTTTTTTATGCACCCTTCTATAATTTTTTCCGACTGAAAAATTACAGTTTGAAGAGAAAAAGTCATTTTTTTACTTTGTTGCTACGTATCTCTTCAATGAAGTATAGTATTTAAGTAAACCAAAACGTAAATAATATAATACGCGTACACGCATGCATACACTTACACACACGTCCACGTCGTTGATCCTGGATCAGGTTGAGAGCGGGTAATTAAATTCAATGTCTAAATCACAGTTAATCTTACAAATGCAACATCTTGGTTCCAAATTAATAAAATCGAAAAAATCCAACACTTTTTGAAAGTCACTACTACTCTCACTTCAAAAATGTAAGTTTTGCCACCGTTTCTAAGGTGATCCACGTGTTTTACGAGTCTACGTATAAACACCTTAAATTTCAGAAAGATAAGGAAATATACCACAAAAGTTTTTATTGACTGATTCTAATAAACTGACCTTAATAAAATCTAGACAGACATTATTTTATTTGATACGTAATAAATTCAATTTAATAAAACAAACAAAACATTTTTTTTTATTTCACCTTTATTTTTCATTAAATTTATAAGGAAAATAAATTGTTATGTACTAATTTTTCTCTTCATTTGTAGACCTTTTTTAATACGAAGATAAAAAATGTTTCAATTGCAATCAATGCAATTCTCGGTATTCAACAAAATTAATTTATTTTTCGAGCTGAACTTCCGTTATTTAATTAGTATCAAATAAAATAAACAAACAAATAATTAAAGAAAACAATTACTGCATGAATATTTTTTTTTTTTCTTTTTTTTTTTTTTTTTCTTTTTAAACAATCAGCAATAAATATTGTCTTTTAATTTAAAATGGTATTAACAGGAGAGTTACAAAACGAGTCTCCATTTTGCGTATAAAAATTTTATAGTTATACAACATAAACGTAAACGCGCAACTCGAAAACAATTCAAAATATTTTAAATTAAAATTTGCATGGAAATTGATATTCATGCATTGATGACGTTTGCCATTTTTATCAAAATCGATTTATGGCATTTTTACTGTATAACTGTATATTTTTAGATACACACTATGTCACTTAAAGTTTGAAATATAACTTTATCGATTTTCATGAAATTGCGATTTCTTGTATGCAATTTTTCAAACTTCCCTTCGCAAGCTCTACGGCACATGCATACACACAGAGCGCGATCTGCAATTGTATTGTTTTTAACACAATTCCTTTTGAGGTTGAAAAATTTTACTATTTTTTTTTCTTTCGTTTCCACTAAAATAAAATTTATGATGTGTAGTTTTTTTTTTTTTTTTTTTTTTTTTACTTTGGTAAATTTGACTCGAAAATATAAACATTTTGTAAATTTTAAAATTTAAGAACATTTTTCAAGTGTTTGATTAAAAATTGATTTAAATTTATTTTAGCTGAAACGCGAATGCGTATTTAAAAAAAAAAAGAAAAAATGAAAAAAAAATGGAGAGAAAACCCGTAAATTTTGAAAGCTATTATCAGATTTCATGATGTCATATCGCCGGTACTGTACCGTGACAATTCAAAATTTTCCCTTTTTCGTATATAAATTTTCAATCTTTTCTATATTTATCATTAAATTTCCATCTCTATGAATTTAAACAATTGCTCCGTCTCTCTCTCTCTCTCTCTCTCTCTTTCTTTTTACAGCATCAACTGCACATTGACTTTAAAATGCCCGAATTCACAGGTATATATTTTTTTCTGGTTAAATTTATCTCCAATTCCAGAACGTTTGAAAAAAAATTTTTAAATCAAAACGAGAAAAATAAATAAAAAAGGAGCAGTAGAGGAGCGACGAGCGAGTTTGAAAAATTCCACGCGCGAAATACAAACCAGGGACATTGTGTCCTCGCACTCATAAACTGTATAAGAGTAGCATTTTTCCAAAAAAGAAAAAAAAAAAAAAAAGAAGAATAAGGAAAAGAAAAAAAATTTGGGGAGCGATCTCATCTTCTCATTTAAAATTTCGCTCTTGTGCCGCGCGAGCCGCTATTATTCCAACGCAAAACCTATAAAATCTTCCCTTTTTCGTTCCCTTTCCCTTCCCCCTACTTTTCGATCTTCTTCTTCATAAAGAGACAACGAAAAAAAAAAATGCAAATATATTTCTCGGCTATTAATCGCAAGAAAGGGAGAACGAGAGAGAGAGAGAGAGAGAGAGAGAGAGAGAGAGAGAGAGAGAGAGAGAGAGAGAGAGGGGTGGGAGAGCAGAAAGATCGTCCGCATCGTTTCAAATTCATCGGGGCAAAACGAAGCTCGAGGAAACAAAGCCGAGAAAAAGAAAATCCATAAATAAATTACTTCATTAAGTCGACGGCAAAAAAATCCGTGAGCCGAAGCTGATGGCTGCGTAGGCGCAACCGAGTGAGCACAAGAAAACGACTAACTCTTTCTCTCTCCTTCTCTCTGTCTTTCTCTGAGTAATACATATATACATATACACATCGAAACTCAAAAATGCCCTCGAAGAATTTCGCCGTCACCGCTCGCGCGGCTTTGTTCCCATGACGTGTTCTCTCTCTCTCTCTCTCTCTCTCTCACTCGCCCCCCCCCCCCCCCGTCTTTCTCCCATTCGCCTTTGTGCGCAAGAGGAATAAAGAGAGAGGAGAAACAAAAAGGGACGAAAGGAGGAAGAAAACAAAAAAGTGAAGAATAAGAAAAGAAGAAAAGAAAAAGAAGAGAGGATGGAAGAAGAAGGTTCGCTCTTTTTGCTCGGGCTCCTCTCCACACATGTAGGTAAAAGAGGCGAGGGTGGGACGAACAGGAGAAAGAGGAGAAGGAGGAGGAGGAGGAGGGGAAATTTTTTTCGTTTTATAAACTGGTTCAATTTTTTTTCTCGAAAAGCGGGTGAACCTCGCGGAAACCGGTTGTCGGACTTAGCGGAGGTTTATAATAGGGCCGATCTTGATGCGAATCGTTTTCTTAAGCGAGCGACTAGTCCCTCTCTCTTTCTCTCTTTCTCTCTCTCTCTCTCTCTCTCACTCTAGCTTCTTTCTTCGGACTTCTTTAACCTCTCTTTCGTCCACCTTCGGCGTCTGCTTCTTTCTTTTCCTTTACCTATCTCTTGTGCACTCGATAGTTTTTGTTGTGCTATCTCGTAGCTTTCGGTTTGTATTGATATAAAATTTGGTACTTTTGTTAGTTTTTTTTTTTTTTTTTGCCTTATTTATCACATTATTTCCATTCTTTGATTATTTGACCGTATAGATGGATTTTTTTAATTATTTTAGAATTTAATATTATTCATAATTCTATTGTTTAAAGTAAAATGAGAAAGTTTTTATTAAAATATTTAAATTTCAAAACGAAACGTAATATGCTCTTCAAACTAATTTGATTAATCTTTTTTTTTTTTTTTTACGTTTTAATTTCGGTTCTAAAAAACATTCATTTTAAATACAATCTATGAGCTTTAATTTATCACATATTGGAAACTATTTTCATAATCCTTTTAATTAGCAAAAAAATTTTTATTTCTCTCAAGTAAAATTAACATAAATATAAATATATTTCAAAAAGAACTCAAACTCATGAAAACGTTTATGTATATAATTATAATTTTGCGCATAAGTTATTCTATAGTCTTTTATTACATAAATTATATATTTTATCGATTAAATATAAAAATATTTACGCAAATAATTACCATCTCGAGTAAAAATTATTCTAAAATCTCCTATTAAATATCAAAATTCTCCTCGGTTTTATTTTTCTTTCTCATTTAGTATCAACGCTATTTCCTTATGAATAATCGTGCAAAATAAAGATTCTCGATCACGTCTTATTATAAAAAATTCAACGCTCGATTTTCGTTTATCCGCAAAAACAGTTTATAATATAAAATTCCGTGCACTTTCCATAAAGTATATAAGGCCAACTGAATAACAATCAATCGGTTTCGATCGAGGAAAGAGAAAAAAAAAAAAAAAAAAAAAACAAAAAAAAAAGCAGCAGCGAAGAGGCCGCGTGCGACCGCTCGAATTTCCAGTTAGAATGCTAACTTGCATTTTCAGTTATACACCTCGGAGTTCACTCGAAAAACCGAGCGACTTCGATGGCTGCTTCTTTTCAAGGAGTTTCGTCCCTCTTTCCTTCGTCTCTTTGAGCAAAAGTATATGTATATTTAGCGCAGTCGCCTTTGATATATTTGTTCTTTTTATTATTATTATTATTTTTTTTTTTTTCTTTCTTTTCATCGCTCGTCTTTTCGTCTACTATCTCTTTCTCTCTCTTTTTTTCTTGTCGAAGTTTATCCTCTATTCCTTGGTTTCGTGTCTAATTTCATGGCGAACTGTTTCACGATACGATGCACTCGAAACATTTATATAACGGTGATCTTTGTGTTTTTAGATATAAATACATCGCCGGTACATAATAAGCTTCGAGAGAGTCTCGATTTTATATACACGTATATACTATACATAGACGCACTTTAAAATAATGTTCAAGTTCCTCGCCGGAGAGAAAAGTTTTCCAAGACGGCGGAATTATTCTTTTTCCCTTTTTTTTTTTTTTTTTTTTTTTTTCTTTCTTTTTCAAATTACACGCGGTGAAGCCACGGCATTCGATTCGCAATTATTTCTCCGGGTGTGTAACGGTACGAAAGATAATGGGTTAAAATTCAAATAAATCGAGCGCGAGTTGGTGAAAGAAATTTTCTACGAGCTCGAATAATAACGTTTATCGACGATTTTTGTAAGTAACGAGCGGATATTGATGCGATAATAAAATTTAAAAAACAAATAAATAAATAAATAAATAAATAAATAAATAAATAAATAAAATAAAATAAATCTCGTCTTTATGCCTTTCTTAAAAAGTAAAAATAAAATTAATTCATCGCTCGCGCGATTCGAATTAGCGCGGTATATATAGCATTCTTAATTATATCCTGTAAAATCGTACGGGCGTATAAAAAGTTGTACGCTCATTCGATGCATTTATATTTATTCAAAACTTCGAATATATTTTTATAATAAAAGAAACAAAAGCGTATAATAATACATTTTCTTACGTTTCCGCGTGACCGGCATAATACATACGAGTATACACGCTGTCGATGAATTATGAAAAATTTAACGATCAAAACAAAACCTTTAAAATTTAGATTACAAACCGTATTAAAAAAAAAAAAAAAAAAGAAAAAGAAAAACTATGAAATAAGTTTTTCATATTCGTTTTTAGCAAATTTTACATCGACAACGATGAAAATTTTTCACCGTCTTTCTCGTTACCTGTAATTCAGCAAAATGTAATGTTTAATCTATTTCATTCGTTATAGGTATACAAGTTAAAAAAAAATTTAATCTCGTAAAAATACAAAATACAATAATAATAATAATAATAATAATAATAATAATAATAATAATAATAATAATAATAATAATAATAATAATAATAATAATTTTAATAAGAAAGAGAATAAGAGAACGTTGCAAGTTTTTTTTGTAATTTATTCGTACGCAATAAATGCCTCTATAATGATCTCGAGACTTTTGATGAGGCTCGAGATAAAGACACAGAGAGCCGTACGATTAAATAGTTTTGAATGCGGTTGCAATTTTTCTTTTTCGTTTTTTTTTATTTTATTATTTATCAAACAGACGCAGTCACTGCTCGGCGATGCCTCGTTTAATTACATTAAATGAAGAAATAAATTACTTTTTTTATGGGAGATAAAGAGAGAGAGAGAGAAAGAGAGAGAGACAGACGCGTATTATACATATAAGCGCGCGGGTAAGAAGTTATAATATATAACGATTCTGAATGGGCGAGAAATTTATTTTCTTTCTGCGATTTATAATAGCGGGCGATTTTTCATCGCGCGACGTTATTAACGTTATCCTTGTTTCTATTGTTACTTACGGTGTGTAATATTTTATAACATTATCGTGAGATTACGCGTTTTGTAATCATCGCGCGAATTAATTTTTTTAAAATAATAAGAATTTGGATTGCGCAATGCCGTTAAAAATAATCGCGATTCGTTAAAAAAAAAAAAATAAATAAATAAATAAAAACACGTCCAATGAATCGATTCGTATCTTTACGTTCCTTTTCTTCGTCTCGCGTTGCTGGAAAATTTTTACCCAGGTACTACTTATTTGCGCTCTAATTGCCCTTTTGTACCACGCAATTAGTAGTTATCATTTTTATATACGAGCAACGCATTCTGTATATGTGAATCGAAGACAATTTAAATTTAATGTACGGAACATACTCGATTCTTTTTATTTCTTTTTCTTTTTTTTTTTTTTTTTTTTTTTTTTCTTTTTAATCTTAAGTTAACATTAAATTATATTTCCTCCGATATAACAATGTAAAGTTAATAAAAATGAAAAATTAACTGTACCGTGTTGAAAAAAGGTTTTGAAAGAAAAGTTTATATTTATTGCAAAATAAAAAAAAAAAAAAAAGAAAGAAAGAAAGAAAGAAAGAAAGAAAAAAAAAAAGAAGCGGTAGACGATCGCACGATATGAATTTTTAATGTCCGCGCGCACTTTCGAAAGCGAGCCAATTATAGGAAAATAAAACACGAATACACGGAAGTCCTTAAATGGAAATCATGCACGCTTATTTTGAATATTCCTTAATGTAAATGCAAATTCAATATTTTATATCGTAGAATCAGCATTGTGTTTTATTTTAAAACTACAGTTATATTTATCTCCCCTTCCCTCCCCTCCCCCCTTCCCATTCATCGAAAGAAATCACCGATGTTTTTTTTTTTACGTAATGCATTTTGAATACATAGCATTAAAGAGTATATAACAGTTTTCGAAATTTCATTGATCGATTTATACGTATAATGCCGAGTAAAAAAAAAAAACAATGATGCTACTTTATATATATATATATGTGTATACACCGAGGGATTCAGTCAAAAGTAATGAAAGAGTACAGGAAAAAAGCGAAAAATAATTAAAATAATAAAGGAAATAAAAATTTAAAAATGTACCTTAAAATAAAACTAATATATATATATATATGTTCAACTCGGAACGAATATAATTCTTTCATTTTAACGTCCGCCGTTTCCCATAAAAATAATTAGACTCGTGAAGAAATTCATACAGCCGTGCGTTTTCGTATATATATACACATCAAAAAACGAATGATTAAGAAAAAACTTGCATTAAAATAAAAAGCAAGCGTTACTCGCTGCTCTCTTTCTCTCACCCGCGGAAAAATCATAACGCAAATCACGACTACATTTTCAATTTGAATGGCGCAATTAAAAGTTGGCAGTCGCAATAATAATATTCCACCCCCTCTTTCTTCCCCTCTTATCCTCACCTTTTCGCTGTCCCTCTCTTTCTCACCCGCGATTCTCCTCATTCGGCATTTTCGCTCGTACAAAAGGAAAAAAGGAAAATAAGAAAAATAAGAAAAAAAGAAAAAAAAAAAAAACGAAACAAGACGAACGCGGAATATAAGTGAAGAAAGAAAGAAAAAGATTAAGCGACGTTGTCGAAAATAATAAGATTTCGATGCGGAAAAAAGTTTAAGCGACTCGCGCACACACACCCACACGCGCGGACAAACTTTTCTCCTTTCTTCGTTCAACGTTTGGTTTCTTCGAAGAGAGAGAGAAAGAAAGAGAGAGAGAGAGAGAGAGAGCGCGCGAAACACGCGAATTCCAAGCGCAATTACGGCCGATTGTACATGCAAGATAAGGCCTTCATCCGCTGAATTGGAGTACAATGCAGCCCGCCAAAGTGTTATATGTATAGCGAGGAAATCGCGGCCGGTTTCTCTCTCTCTTTCTCTATACCTACAACTCCACGTACATACAAAAACATCTACGCACACATAGCCGTTTATTCATTTTCGTTTCCCTTACTTGTATACACACACACGCGCGCGCGCGCGTACGTACGTATACGTTCGCGAGCGCGTGCGTGCGTGCGGCTATCCGCGACGTATATATATACATGTAAACATACATACACAAGTGCAGGTTTATTTACACCGGGGAGATTCTCCTGTTATTATTCGCAGCTCCGTTGGTTGGTCGATCGGTTTCAGCAAGCGCATGCCACACGAGCGCTGTCAATGCCGCGTGTGGATTTTTATACACGTGTTAATGTGTGTGTATATATATATATATATATATATATATATATATATATATATATGTATTTTGTCGGCGTCCTTTACGCGTCTCTTTGAAATTTTCACGGCGAGCTGCGTACGAGAAATTATACTAATTCGTGACCGACTTTCTTTTTAATGAGATTAACATAGAAACTTAAATATGTACATAAATGATGTTTGTGGCAGGTTTTCATAAATTTAACGAGCTTATTTAATTTTCTTGACGATGATTTGTTTTTCAATTAATTTTTTAAAAATATTGCAAATTTTTGAATAATAAATCTGATCGTTTTAGAATTTTAGTTTTTCAAGGATTTATAAAAATTTATATTTTTAAATTTGTTGAATACAATTAATTATTTATGGTAGACGTCCTACGTTAATATCGGTAATCTATATTAATTTAACAATCTAATATAAAATAATTTATGACAAAAATACAATAGAGACTATACATTATAACCATATAATTAATTTACTTTTAATAACTTACGTGATATTTCTTAAAGCTTAACATAAATAATTGAATTCATGAAAATTAGAATGAAATAAAATAAAATAACGACAAGCCTGAAAACACGTTTACTCCGTATGTTGGAAAATACCTTCGCCGATGTTATCCTTTCAATATTTATAAACTGTGTATGAACAAAATGCATACGTACATTAAAAATAGCTTTCGCAATATGTTTCAAATATATTTATTGTTTAAAATCGATAAAATTTTGTTTTAAAATACTTAATAATATAGTATTTGGTTATATTTTCATAAATAAATATGTATTAAAAAATGCCAAAAGAAAAAGAATTTTTCAAAATTTTTTTCGTTTCAAATATACATTATACGTTCTATACAATGTTATAGAAAGTAAAAAATTGCTCATAAATTCATTTATTGGTATACACTTTGTGACATTTAACGCTATTAACGTCGTCGTTTATATTATATTTCAGTTATTTACACCAACATTTTTTTAACGATCATCTTCGAACTATGATCAAACGGGAGTTATACTTTTTCTTATTTCTTAATGAAAATTTATTCAATGTAATTTAATATAATAATTTTATAAACGTTAAAAAGAACAAATTTTATAAGCAAAAATTGTTAAGTATTTTTTTTTTTTTTTTTTTTTTTTTTTTTATAATTGAAATTTAAAAGTTTGATAAAAATATTAATAGCGAAAGAAAATTAAGTCTACATATTATTATTCGGTTTAATTACAAAATGCATTAAGTCTAATAAGTCTATAATATTCGTAATATCAAATAAGTGTAATAGTAAGTAATATCTAATAAGTCTCTGAGAAAGTTAAAGTCGTTATTATAACCAGCTGATCGTGTCTATTTACAAGTCGTAAACGAAGGCTGACTAATTTTTACGGTTGACAAAGGTTGATGATCATACGCGCGCATAGACACCCCGTGGCTTACTCCTTAATCAACGCGCGGTGAGTTGCGAACAAATCTTTCTAGATTAATCTGTCCAGATCTCTTGGAGTCGTTTGCAGATGCAAAGACTTCTTCCTCTATAATCGTGACCGCGGCAAGTCAAATTAATGAAACGATAGGCAAACGGGCTTGAAAGAAAATTCGTATCGGATTGATTACGTGGTGTCTTGTTTCATGATGCGAGCGACCCGGTGAATATCGTAAAAAAATCGCTATAGAGAAACAATAATCGAAACTAGTTCACGAGGCCAGAAAGCCGATAGATAGATAGCGATAATTTTGAAGTCCGACTAGGCTCCGACTAACTCAAACGTTGAATAAACGACGAATTTATCATCGAAGATCGAGATTTTTTAAAACGAAGAGAAGACATGAAAGGATCATATAACGTAAAATCTTGGATTCATTGTTTAACCGGTAAATCATTATTCTAACAATATAATCGCTAAGTTTTACCACCGAAATTTCATAACCGAAGACGGCATTCAGCTGGATTTTTCACACTTGTATACTCGTATGTAACCTTCGACGTCTTCGTTTTGCTATAGAGATGCAAAAGTAGGGTGTAGCAGCACGGATCGGTAGCGCGCGTTACCGAGCCTCGTGTATTTATATTTTTCGTCATCTTTTTACATTATAAACAGCGTTAAAAAAAATTTCTTTTATTATCTACTATACTTTAATTTCTAACAAGTAGCGATGAATAATTAATAACTTGATTGAAAATACACTCATTTCAAAATAAATCTTTATTTTTCATAATAATTTAAAAATCATTTATTGTTTGAATATCGTGTGAAAAAATTATATCGATTAAGTCTTTATACATATATTTATACATATATTTATTCATGCAAAAAATTCACTAATATAAAAAACATTGGCTAAACATTTGATAATTCACATTAAAAATATTCTTTGAAAGCTATACAGACACATATGTGTAACTCGTGTATGGAATATACGAGAAATCGGCAATATTATAAAAAATTTTATTATCGTTAAAGTTTCGTGATCTCCTTTACGAAATTAGTTATTACCAAAATGTTAACTCAGTTAATAAAAAACAAATTAAGAAAAATAAATAAAAAATATTATTAAGAAAAGAGAATCTCCGTTGCGCGTACTTGATATTTTCTTCTTTTTCGTTTTTTATTTTTGATAAATTTGAATTTAATGCTCGCGCGTCGTATCCTTCCTTGTCGTATACAAACTCGATCAAACGGATCGATCGAACAAAACGCGCGTAGTTTACCAATATAAAACATAAACTGCGCAGTACGTGATCTTATTTGAGTACTTGAAATTGAAAATTTACAAGGAAAAAAATAAAATTTATCTTCTTCTTTAATCCATAATAGGACGTTCGTCGTTTACTTGATACGTCGATGCACGCGATTTGCTTGATAATCGTATTTTTAATACCTTTACGTATGCTTATCTTTTTTTTTTTTTTTTTTTTTTTTCACATTTTTTAAATAAAAATTGTTAAACTTACACGTGTGTAAGAAACGATACTCTTTACGGCTATCTTATCAAACGATGTCCTATCATGTCGCTCGTTATTACTCGCGATGTACTCGTACCGTAAATACATTATACAGAATATATATATATATATGCATCTCTTGCGCAGAAAAAAACGTGTTTCGATTGCTTTATCCTTAGACGTAATATAGCGCGTTTGGGAATATACGTAATATTTGTAAATAAAAAAATTATCGACGGTACAAATAATTTATATTTTAATAAAGTAAACAATAAAGCTACTTGCGCGGAGGTAATCGATAACGCGAATATCATGTTAATTTGCTGTATTCGTTACGAAATTCGTGAGAAAAGAGAAAATAATGAAAGAACGAGGTGGAGGAATGATTGCTCGGACGTTAAAATATACAATCGTGAAATGGATATAGCTCCTTGAGAAAATTATGTATGTGTACTTTTTTAATTCACGGCCACCTATAACGCGTCTTCGACATGAGGATAATGGCGGAAGAGGAGAAAGAGAGATAGAGCGAGTAACGCGGTAATGTAAATGCCGTTATAAACGCGAGGTGTTGGTACTCGGGCCGAGTTCGTTAGCCCTTAGGATGGCGTGATAAACTTTTAGCGACTAGTATATAGCATCGCGAGCTACCATATTATATATACTTCATCGGAATCCTCTCCCTATGCATATCCTATATAGCAAGAAAAAGACAGAAAGAGAGAAAGAGAAAGAGAGAGAGAGAGAGAGAGAGAGAGAGAGAGAGAGAAAGAGAGAGAGAGAGAGAGAGAGGGAGGGAGGGAGAGTTTGCATCGATCTTTCTCGTTCTTTTTCCCTTTTTTTCCTCGTCGTCCTCTTCCTCTTCTAGTCCATTCTTGCCTCTCCCCGAATTTTTTTCTCTGTCTCTCTCTTTCTCTGTCTGTCTCTCTCGATTCTCTCTTTTCGCGGAATCGAGCGGGAGACAGAAACGAGAGAACGAAAGGCAGTTTGTACGTGTATCGCTTATATATAAATGTACGGTGTACACGTGTGTACATTCGAACGTATACGCTGCGGGAGGAGGGAAGAAGGGGTGGAGATAGGGGAGGAGAAGGTATATACGGAAAAGTCCCAGACAGATATCGAATATTTGATATGGGAGTAAAGAAATTTTTTGCCTATCTTTTTCTCTCTTTCTCTCATTCTCCCCGTCGTCCTCTCTCCCCCACCCCATCCCACCCCCTATTCTTCTCCTCGCTTACCACCCACCTATGCCACCGCCGCCGAATGTTCGGAATTCATTTTAGCAGCGGCGCACCGGCATTGTTATTATTATTATAACGGGTAGCTTAAAAATATTCTATTGATTTTGACGACTCTATCTCTCTCTCTCTCTTATACTTTTACTCTTTCTTTCCTTCTCGCGTTCGCGTTTTCGCGATGTGTGTATACTTGTGAATGATATATATATATATAGTATTATTATTTTTATTTTTTTCTTTCTTTTTTTATTTTGTATTTTATTATTATAACCGTACGTTCGACGGGATTGGAAAGACACGGTGTTATGTACGTGCCATTCGAAGAATTTTATACGTTAATTGCAGGCGCGCGTGGAAAAGTTTCGTTCTCGCGAATGCTTTTATAAACTTAACAGAGAGAATAAAAACGGCTTCGAAGTTTACGTTTAAACCGAGGAGAAAATTCAGTTTTTTGCTGTACAATGCCGTTGTTATTATTGATTTACACGAGGATTTCGAGTACACCGCATTGTTTCTGCTGATATTTGTAGAGAAACGAGTTGTTGGCGCAAGAGGGCGGAGGTAGAGCGACAAGCATAGAGGAGGAAACGAAAGAGAAGCTGCACGTCGCTATTGCATTCGATAAATTTTATTGGCCAATCGAGTCCGAGCGATATTTTTTATGCGTTTTCCGAAAGTCTTTACCTTCGATTTTCACTATAATTATAATTATTGTTATTGCTTTCTTAATTTTTTTTTTTTTTTTTTTTTTTTTTTTTTTTTTTTTTATTATTATTATTCTATTTCTAATCTAACGTCGTTAATCGTCAGGAATAAAGCATCCTTTGGATCGCTCCAACATCATCGCCGTAATTGTAATATAATATTTAACATAAAAATACAAAAAAAATTCATTTAAATTTTATACATTTTAAAGAATATTTAAAAAAAAAAATTTCTTCAAACATTTTTCAAATAATGACGAGCTATTGCAATTTAATTGGATTATTTCAAGCATAATTTGAATTTATTTAAATAAAATTTGAATAATTTATTCGTAGAATGTGAAAATTTACGCGGCGTATGATTTATTAGAGTAATTTGTTTTTTTAATTTACTTTTTAATTAAAAAATGTATTTATTCAGAAGTAACAAAATATTCTTGTTTTTGTATTTCAACAATGTGTGTTGCATAAGCCACTTTAATTAAAATCGCTAAAATTAATTGAGAATTTATTTAATTTATATTCCTATTATATTTACTCAATTATGAATCGATAATATGGGTCAGTAATTGAATTCGCATATCATTTTTAGAATTAAAAAAAAAAAAAAAAAAAAAAAATAAAAAATAATCAAATAAAATGATTCAATACTGAGCATTTATTTATATCTAAATAAATTATAACGAAACTAGAAAAGACTTTTCTATAAATATCGCAATAATTATTAGACTTAATTGTTTTCTATTTCATAGTAAATTAGGTACAAGTATTAAAATTTTAAAACAAAGTTGAAATGTTTGAAAATTTCTTAAATTAAATGAAATAAACTTAAAAGAATGAAATAAACATTATTTAAGATGTTCTTAAATATTCCAACTGATAATTTTAACTATCTTTTTTTTTTTTTTTTTTACAACCCTAAGTAAATTTTATACCAATACTTACCACGGGGCGCTGGCGCGCCCCTTGATTTAATATAATATCGTGTACCCAATCAGATATAAAACTAAATCGTGAAATTTCTGTAAGGAAAAATAAATAAAAAAATAGTATTAAATTATTACGGATTATCAAGAAGTTTATAATTATATATACTCCACCTCGTTTACAAAGAAATATTAGAATAAATTATTCTGCACATAAAATTACGTTATACGCAACGTTATCGATTTTCTGAAATTTAAGATAGCGTTTTTTTTTTTCTTCTTCGCGTGTCGATCGATAAAAAGTGCGTTACTTAAAATTCTATAAGTAGAATATCGGTAATTCGATATTCATACGTAAGTTTAAAAATCAATATAAAGTATATATTGATTTTTAAACGCTATATCCGCTTTTGTGATCTAATTTCATTTATAACTTCAAATGCAATAATTACAACCGATTTCTTTTGTTCTATCTTTCTTTCTTTTTTTTTTTTTTTTTCTAAGTTTTTTATAACTAGAGAGCAGTAGAGTATACGAAAAATTGTGTGATTTCGTGACACAGGAGAAGAATATTAAATAGGTTTTCTTAGTTGCAAATTTTTAATAATATTGTTAAAATATTATCCTGAATAAAAAAAGATATCAAGTTACAAAAAAAAAAAAGTTTACTCGAATATCAATTTTATATTTAAATATTAAATTCACAAATTTAAAAAAATCCTAACGAATTATATTGCAAAAAAATTTTTACATTTTAATTCTGGTTCGAGTATTGAAATCGTTTTTAGGTAATATTAATTGTCTGCAGAACGTTATTCAATTTGAAACTCGTTTTTGTTTTTATTAAAAATTTTTTTTTTTTTTTTTTACTTTTTTATACCATTGAATTTTGTATTTATTACGTAATTATACAATTTAATTAATTATTAGTTTAAAAAAAATTTTCAATAATTAGTAAAATAAAATTAAAAAAAAATAAATAAATAAATAAAAAATAAAATAAAACGTACAAGTAAATTTTAAATAAGAATTTTTTAATTTTTTATTTTAATTGGTAACTAGAGCACAAATATCTACTTATTACTTCAAGTTAATTAAAATGTTTGTACATCTAAATAAAAATAACGCAAACTCTCAATTTTAAGATATCTTAATTAAATTAATATAATAATTAAATTATTTCAACAGTTGTACATATATTTCATATGCAATGAAACGCAGCGAATTTTGCAGATGAAAATTTAAATAATTTAATGAAAAAAAAAAAAAAAAAAAAAAAAAGGGGGTGTATAAAAACAAAGCGACGTATCCCCACCCCCACACCAAGCCTCTTTCTCAATCAAGTGAACAATACACGCGAACGTATAGCTTATGTATTCCCGGGATACCGTGTATTCTTTCTCTCGTTCAAGCGCATACAGGTGGATGGATGTGTATAACCTCGATTTGTATACAGATATACACACACGCACGCGCGCACACATACACCGACAGAATCGTTTTCAAAGGCAGTTTGTTAAAGGCAGAGTGAGAGAGAGAGAGAGAGAGAGAGTGTGCGAGAACGTATTATTGTAGAGGAAGTTTATTCGTTTATGCGCTTTCGCACCATCGTATGTATGCACATACAAGAGAGCTCGAGAGAGCCGAGTACGTACGACGTCGTCATAGTCGAGAATAATCACTGATCGACGTCACCGATCGGTTTCCCTATTCCTCCCTTACTCTCTTTCTCTCTCTCTTTTTAGCATCGCTTTGAAAAGGGGGACGAAGTGGAGAGATCACGAGGAAGAGCCTATTAGGGCGCAGCAATAAAAAGCTCGTGTCTTTCCTGATTTTACGATGCGTGTGCGGTTAATCAAAGCTCAAGCGTGTCACGATTTGTTATAGAGATTTAATTAATATTGTATAAAATATTTGTTTTTCATTAATGAAAAATAAATTTTGAAATTAAATATTATACGTGATTGCATTTCTTAGAAATTTACCAAAATTTATATTATTCATAACGAATAAATGTAAAAATCAATCGTTAAATCTGTTGATGCATTAAAAAATAATATTTTCGTTTATTTTTATATGGTTATTATTATTTTTTAAGTTTTATCATTGAAAAATTTAAATGCGTTATGATTTATAATAAAAAAAAAAAAAATAAAAAAAAAAAAACCTTTTACATAAACGCATATGTTTACATGTAAATACAGAAACGTTTGATGTACTAAAATTATTTGTCGCGTGAAATTTAACCACAAAATATTTTTATTATTTATTTTTCAATTTGTTGGCATAAAGTTACGCTTATACATACTTTCGCGAAATGACATTTGCAAAATTTTCGTTGAATTTATGAAATCAAGCAAAATTTTATGCGCGTAATGTGATACATTTTATATGCAAATTCGTATAAGTCGTAATGCAAAAACAACCGAAATTTCACGCAATAAATATAACAATGGAAATACGAATAATTAAAAACTTTACGTTCGTTAAAATTCTCCATACGCGCGGGATATATATATATATATATATATTTTTTTTTTTTTTTTTTTTTTTTTTTTTTTTTTTTTTATAATTTTATCACCAAAAAGCTAAATTTATTAACAATTACGCTGTTAATAATTTTTAACAATATATTTTAAAATTATGTTGCTCGCTACGAATTAAAAGATTATTAATTCACCGTTTATAATTTTACGAAAAATATTTAAGCAAACGTTCATTTAAAACAGAATTTGAAAATGAATAATTTTTTTCGAAAAACTTGATTCTTAAAAACGGTATGCATAAGGTACGGTTTCATCGCAAGCAAATAGATAAATCGCCTTTGAATTTTATATACAATATCGTAAAAACTTAAAACAATGAGCCATTAAAATTGCTTTCTCTAAAGTTAGAAGACCAACATAATGAATTTTATTCTTGTTTGAGTATCCAATTTTATTTAAGATCAACATTGTTAAATTTCACAATACTGGCCCGATAACTTCTATTCAATTACCATTTCCGTGAATTTTAATTGCTGTCAAAACAAAGAAAAAAAAAAAAAAAAAAAAAAAAAAGAAAGAAAGAAAGAAAATATCTTTATTTACCACCACAATTAATTTCATAACGAAAAAGCGTATTTTGTCTAAGAACATTAATGGTATATTAAAATATTGCTTTGTTCGAATATTCTATTTTAAAATATTAATTTAAAAAAAATTAAAATATAAGTTTATAACGAATAATAAGTGTACTTTATATTTATAGTACACACCTAGAATTCATTTGATTCTGTTGTATGGTGGGCTTGCAGATTATAAATCGACGCGACCCTTTCGAAACTCGCGGTTTAATTCACGGATTGATTTTTGCCGTTTGCGTCTATCAAATGTGACAATAACGCGGGTGGCTTTCGTGACGTTTCTTCTGCGAAATTGGCTACCGTACTGAGTTGAAATTTTTGTTTTACCGCCCCTTATATACTATTCACGACGCGGCTTTCCACTAAGGGCAGAAGAAATCTAAAATATTTTATTCCTTTTTTTTTTTTTTTTTTTTTTTTTCATTACTCTTTTTTGGGAAATCCCACAAACGTAAGATCACGGGTCTTGGATTGTTTTAAATCTTTCTGCTAGTTCTTATCACGCAGTTAGTATTATATATTTTATTGATTTCGGGGTAAAAGGTGTTCGTAGACCGAGATCGGTCATGCGAAGATGACCAGCTTTAGCACAGCCTTGCCTCTTCGTCGTTGCAAGCGTCTACGAATGAAAAATCATGACTTGAACGTGACAATAGGTGTCCTAACCGTATCTTCAATAGATCGTCAGCTTTAACAAAATCCTTACGTCTATTAAGTTCACGTGGAAGCACGGGTTTAGTTAGAAAGGATACAGCCTATATGCTATCATACCCAGGCCGTGGACTTTTAAAAAAAGTCTCACACCGTAGTCGTATTTAGGCAAAGGTTAAGGTTGGAACGATTTATTGAGTGTGTGTCAGGATTTTAAGTTATGTAGTAAAAATAAATAATTGGTGTAAATAAATGAGAAAAATCTTGATTGAAGCTTACGTTTAATTAAATTTTAAAGTAGTGCAAATGAATTTAGAATAATAATAGAATAGCAAAATTTAAAATGTAATACAGTGAATATAGTAATGAATATAGTGAAAGCTTGAATATAGAAAAATATGTAAAATAGAAAATTTTAAATGCTAAGAAGCATGGCTTCAAGGTTGCTCTGAGTCGTGCTCTTGGAAGTTTCCTCAAGAAAAGCCCCCGAATGCATCGATGCGCCGGCTTTTATATTCGCTGGATCGCGAGTTTTTCAGCGGTTGGAAAAGCGACGAGATAAATTTGGGCCAATCTGAGCATTTCCTCAGCTCTATCCTTGACCTATGAACCTAGAATATAACCGTGGGGGAAAGAGGTCACGCCTCCGCCTACGCATTCTATGTGAAAGAGAGAGAGAGAGAGACAGAGAGAAAGCACAACGTGCGAGAGAGAGAGAGAGAGAGAGAGAGAGAGAGAGAGCGTCTATGGTGCCTGTGAGAAAAAGAGAGCACATTATCTGTCTATCTTTGTCGCTCTTATTGGTAAACGCGTCAACTTTCTTTTTCTTTCCCATTTACAATTTTGAAATTAAGTTTTAATAATAAAATTTTTGTAAATCGCATTATTTTAATATTTATATAACAAAAAAAAAAAAAAAAAAAAAAATAAACAGTAATCAAATTTATAGCTAGGTATTAAAATTATAATTATATCTAAGTGCTAATAATTATATAAAATTATTTGAAATACTTAAAATATATATATATAGTATTAAATTCGCTGGTCTTTGGCTCAAATTAAACTAAAGATGAACAAAAAATATAAAGCAAAAAAAAAAAAAAAAAAAATACGCATAATGATTTTAACGGTAAAGCTTTTTAAAATAATCAACACAGTTAACAAGTCTGAAATAAAATAAGTAACGTGTCGGTGTATTATTAGAGAGGGTTTAAACATCAGATAGTTGACATTTTATTGTTGCTTACGGATAGCTCAAGCGATTAACTTTATTATATATAATGGGACGTTCCAAGGAATTCTTAGTACATTTTGGAGACCAGTTTTATTATTTTTTTTTTTTGGAAATTTGACAATTTTTAGTTTATATTAAAATAAGATTTCCTGTCAAGTGTCAGCTCAAAATATTAATTTTTTAAAAAGTTATGTGCATTTAAAAAAAAAAAAAAAAGGAGTAAAAATTTTAAACTGTTATATCTCGAATACTAATCATTGGAATCATATAATTGTTTTTTCAATTACGCCGACGATTTTTTTTTTTTTTTTTTTTTATTTTTGCACGAAATTAAAGAGTAGACATTGTACTTTAATTTGACGTAAAAAAATAAAAAATCGAATATGCGCTATGATAAAAAACCTTAATTTTATAACTTAATGTTGCAGCGCATACGTAAAGCTGAGTATTTCGGGAAGCGCAACTTCAAGTTGCAATGTGCTTATTTTTTCTTTTAAACTGCTCGACGAATTTTCTTTACGAAATTAAAGAAGAGACATTGAGCTTTATTTTGACATTAAAAAAAGGAATATCTTATGTGCTCCTCGATAAAAAGAGGAAAATTTTTTTTCCTCGAAAAAAAATTATGTGATTTTAATTATTACTATTCGAGATACAACGATTTAAGAATTTCACCCTTTTTTTTTTTAAATGCGCGTAACTTTTTAAAAAAAATTAATATTTTGATCTGATACATGACAGAAAATTTTATTTTAATATAAACTAAATGTACTAAGAATTCATTGGAATGTCCCATATATAAAAATATTGTGCGTCTAACGGATATTTTTTGAACGGTTCGTAAGCCTTTGTTTGTTTCTTTCTATTTTTTAAGTGCTCGATGCACATGTGTTCGAGACAAACACGCATTCCGAGGGAAATCTAGCTGGGATTTTTCCTTTGACTTTCATTTAAAACTTTTGAGAAAAATAAAGAAAAATTTTTTAAAACTAGCTAAAATATAACGGGACGTAACAATTCAAGTAAAAAATAATCTTGAACCGAGAAAATAATTTTCGAAAAAAATAATTTTCTTGCCTTATTTCTTCACTTGATTTTAATATTCTTGTTTCGACATATTACAACTAAGTTGGTTCCCCTTTTTTTTTTTTTTTTACGAGAATAACACCCAAAGTTTTAAGGATATAACATTTGGTCCTAATAAATTATTTTTTTATTTAATTAATTATTATTTACTAAATTATTAAATTAAAAATTATCTTATTAAAATTTCATTAAAATTAAAATTAAAATTATTAAAAACCGAAAAAAAATAATAATTTAATTTATCGATTCTCTCGATCCAAAATGACTGACTCTTATAACAAGAAGCAGATTTTCTTGAAACAAATCTATATTTTTAGCTCGTTTAAAAAATATGAAATATTTAATTCAAGAAAAGAATGGTGTGCGAACAAATTATACATTTTATAGTGGAAGCTTCATTTGCATTAAAAAAATTAAAATAGTTTTTTTTTTTTTCTCCGAAATTAGTTAAATTAAGAGTTAATTAAAAATAAAAAATATATACTCGTTAAGTAAAACGCAAAAAAAAAAAAAAAAAAAGTAAAACATTCCATATTTTTATAAACTTAAAAATTAACCTGAAATGAAAAATCAGAAAAAATAATCATTAAGTCTGCAGCAATTCTAATAAAATCAACCTCACAACTTGAAATCTATTTATCTCTCGATAAATAAAACGAAAAAAAAAAAACAAACGAATATTACTTTTTTCCGATTTACCAAACTTTCGAGCACAATTTCGATCCCTTTTTTAATGCAATTATGACTCTTTTAACAATTCATATGGACCGTTTTTAACTACAACTCTAAAATAGAAAGCTTGCAAGAGTGAAAGCAGGAAATTAATACTCGCAGATACATAAAGAGATAAAGCAGAACAATCTACCCGCGACAAAAGAAAATACCGACGATCGCTGAATTTTGAAAACGAAACTTATAGACGCTTTATAAACTTTGTACATCAGATGCTCGCAGCGATTAATATAAGAGTTTGTTTATCTGCTCGCGTAGAAAGCTGCGCTGTTACAAAATGTCAAACGGCGTTTTTTGGATGCGACCGGCACTTTGCGATTAAATACTCTCTTATTTTTGTTTCTCTGCATAAAATGAAAAACGGTGAGTTTAAATCATTCATTTGATAATGTTAAGCGCATTTGAATCTCTTTATTGAATAATAAATTTTTTTTTTTTTTTATTGTTTTGTGGGTGAAATTAAAATTAAAAAATTTTCGCATTGTTTTATTTAAAAAAATTAAACATTATTATTATTTAATTTTTTATAACGGTGGATAGTACATATTATGCACTTGATAAATTTCTAGTTATTACATAATAAATTAATATTTTTAAGTATTCAAAAATTAAAAACATTACACTTTTATTTATTTATTTATTTATTTATTTTTTTTTTAAGAACAGAAAAATGAAATATTTCAGTATTAGCGAAGCTTATAATGGTAGAAAATAACAACGCTTTTCGACATTCTACATTTTCAATCTAATATAAAAAAAAAAAAATAAATAAAAAATACATAAACAAACAAAATAAAAAAGTATAAAATCTAAAAAGAAATTTTTTTCCTCTCTAAATTTACTATATTCAATATAGATCGCTTTAGTTCTACTGTATCCATAGTAATAGTTTTATAGATTTCTTTTTTATGATGCGGGATAGAAAGGGAGTATTGTTGAATGTAAACACTATACTTCGCGTGTTGCACACTTTGCAAAAGCGAAAAAAAAAAAAAAAAAAAAAAAAAAAACGTACGAGCGCGAGAGAAAGAGAAGAAAAGAGTTGGTTTCACGGGCTGAGCGATCTATACTCTTGGCGGATTTGATTGTATCAATATTGATTGGTAATAATTTCAAAAAGCCTTTTTGTTATTTTTTTTTTTTTTCTGCGCACTTCGCTGAATTTCATTTTACTTTTATTTTTTTTTTTTTTTCTTTTCTCATTTGCGGTAAAAATCAGACGAAATCATTGAAAATGCGAAGTGAAAATAGAGAAAAGTTTGTCGACGCTTCCGGATAAAATTGATGGAAACTTTGTATTTGGCGAAATAATTATGCAGACAGTATGAAAATTTAATGATTAACATATTGTCTTTTTTTTTTTGTTTTTTTTTTTTAATTTAAAAATTGTTTTTCGAAGAACTGATGTTGAAATAAGTTAATATTTTGAATGAATTTTTTCACCATAGTATATATATATATATATATATAATATAGCTTTGAATTTGTTAAATTTATATATCGTGTTGAATATAATCATGAATTTTAGTAAAAAATTTATAAATATACGCACATTTTTTTTTTTTTTTTTAATTATGTTGCTTTGATGTACGATTTTTATTATTTTTATTATTATTATTATTATTATTATTATTATTATTATTATTATTATTATTATTATTATTATTAATTTGCCATTCCTTAGTTATACATAAATATTAATATAAAACAGTACATTTAATTTCTTTGTTACATAATTTTTGGTTCTACATTAAACATTAGTACATTTTATTATTATTTTCTTTATGTAAATAACTATCCTACTGGGGTTTCACACGGAAACCGTATCGTAGGTGGCGACATTAGTTAGTAAATAAATGAAAATTAGGAAAATTTAACAATATTTATAGTTATTTATGAGTAATAAATACAACAGATTATTATTTAGCTTATTTTTTATAGTCGTTCTCATATTTTGTAAAGCATGTTTGCGACATAGTATTATCATCTATTTTGATATAATATTGACTTTATTTTAACTTCTTCTTCTTCTTGTATATTTATTCTAATCCATTCTTTAATTTGTGATTTAATTGATTTTTCAGTAAGATCAAGCATTTTTAGTGTATTTGGTAACATATTAAATAGTTTGAAGCTTATATAAGCAAAATTTAATCTACCACTCTTCAGGCTTATTTCAGGTAATTCTAAGCAGGAGTATCTAGTTTATCTAGGATTCAGTGAAAACTCTACTTTTAGATGCTCATATCGATTTACTACTGATTCCAAAAAGAATGTTTGCCTAATATTTAATGGCTTTAGGGGATCATTAGATTTAAAAATCTGTTTGACTATTTTATGTTTCAGCTTTATCAATTTGTCTATATGTGTTTCATAGGCCCCACCCCATACAAATATTCCATACGTTGCTATACTATGAAATAATCCATAATAAATTGACTTGAGTTAACTCCTGGTTAAAATATATTTTAGTCTAACAAAAATATAAATCATATATCATAATTTTTTAACTAAATAATTAATCTGCTCATTTCAAGTTAACCCAGCATCTATGTATATTCCTAGGTACTTTATTGAGTGTACTTTTTCTAGGTTTTTATCGTGCAAAGACAATTGAATGACATCAAGGATTCTATTCGGACGGTTTGCAAAGGCTATATATTCAGTTTTATCAACATTTAACGCTAGTTTATTATGACATAACCAGCAGTGTACTTTTTTTAATATATTATTCATTTCAAACATTACATCATTCCAAGATTCTCCTGAACAATAAATAGCTGTATCATCAGCATAAGATATAATATTTTGAGAGATTAAAAGCATACTATCTATGTATATTATAAAAAGGAGTGGTCCTAATTTTTTTATGAAACATAAATACAGCGAGGTCTAAAATATTGTTACATATTGTTTAAATAATCTTTTCCATCAATTCAATTGCGTGAATAAAAAAAAAATAACAGTATTTAGACTTTTTGTTTTTATAAAATAATTCTCTACTATTAAAACAATATATTTATTTATTTAAAAAATTGTTTAATTTTTTAAACAATTAATTTTTCGAATTATTTAAATTTCAACTTTCGTAACGGCCATAAAGATTAGTTAGCTGCATTTAATAATGCACTGAATCAAATAAAATGTTACAATCAAATTTCATGAATGATTAATTCAAATTAAAAATTGAATAAAGAAAAACTGTAATTTACAAAGTAATCGATGGAAATCTTACTTGAAATTCTTCATCGCAACGCGTTCGAGTATAACGCGACGACAGACGTTATATTTTATTAAACAATTTTAATACATTATCGTTCATGAATAAAATCGAACGTCAATTAAATTTGCATATATATTTTTATGAATTGTCACGAGGTAATTTGTACCCGTGAAAAATGCGAACGTTATTGACAACTCATTGGAGCGAAGACACGGATTCTTATTCTTTCACGTTGCATAAAAAAAAAATAGAAAAAAAACTATTTTGTTTAATTATTAACCACGTTATTAGACTCTCTGTCTCTTCTTTTATAAATTTTAAAAACGATTATAAACACGGACCCTTTGTTGATATACCTCGGCGACGTTCGATATTCTGCAGCTTAAATAAATTTATAATTTCCTTATTCATACTTATATTTATTATTTAGTCGCATTATCTCATTAAAGGTATAAAATAAAATATTTTAATTTAAGAAAAAAATAAAAGAAAAAAAAAAAAATATGATAATAATAAAAGAAGAGTATATAACTTCCTTCGTCCCCATTTCCTTTGCGCTTATTACGGTACATTTTTATGATCTAATGTATATTTTAATGAGCCGAAGAATAAAAATATCGCGTCTAGAAAAGGTCGAATATTGAAATATTAACGGAAAGTATGCCGTATATTTTTAGCTGTTAATTTTATCGGTTATAAACTTAAACATTTTTCATTTCATTTTATTTTATTTATTTAACTCTTTCATTTTTCTTCATTTTTTGTTTTTTTTTTTTTTGTTTTTTGTTTTTTTTTTTTTTGTTTTTGTTTTTTTCGCAGTCGGTATTGTAAAAATTTGTTATATCTTTTAATATCGCGCGGATCACCGGTTACACGATGAATTTTCCAACAAAATGTCTAACGTTACTTTCTATAAGTAATTTATGTATTGAACGTTGTACATAAAGTATATCCAGCGCAATAAAATGATAGAATGCTCACTTTCTAGTTCGAATCGATATTTTAAAGGAAAGGGAAAAAAAAGAGAGGGAGAGGGAGAGAGAGAATTAAAATACAGCGGCTATTACTATACCTTTCATTATCCTTATAAATGAATGATAAAATTTCTCTGGTTAAAACTCCATTTCAATTTCTATATACATGATATAAAGTTTTTGCTGCGTGATCGTGCTTTTCGATCGCGATAATAATAATGATAATAATAATAATGATAATATGAGAGATTTTGCTAAAAGTAGTCGAGCATATCGTCGCTCTCTCACACACACTCTCTCTCTCTCTCTCTTAATGCAACGATACAAAGATAAAACTGCAAGAAAAACATCCAGTGTATGCATTATTTATTTCTTATGAAGGCATCGATCGTTCTACGTAGAAATATAAGCTCTTCGAGCCGTTAAATTTGAAATTTCGCAAAAATATAATCGGACGCGCCGAGCTCGGCTCCTCTTTTTTGTCCGCATCCTTTCTCTCTCTTTCTCTCTCTCTCTCTCTCTCTCTCTCTCTCTCTCTCTCTCTCTCTCTCTCTTTCTCCTTCTCTCTTTCTCTCTCTCTTACTCTTCCTGTAGACACATTTCGCCGCACCGATACACACTTATATTCTCCGTGTTCACGTATATGTACGTGAACGTATATTCGTTAGAGGAGCAGAATGGGGAGGAGAAGGAGAGATAGAGAGGGATAGACTGCGTCTGAACAACATGATAATTTTGTCGTGTACGGACGAACGAGAGAGAGGGGCAGAAAGTAAAATCATAACGACAGTTACCGCCCTCTTCTTCTCTCTCTCTCTCTCTCTCTTTCTCTTTCTTTCGGCCGTTACTCTTCTCTTTTTCTCTCTCCCATCCTCTATCTATGTTCCCATACTTTTTCTCTCCTATATCCTCTCCTATCTCGCTTTCTCTCTGTCGCCGTCAATTTCGTTCTTCTCTTTCTCTGTTGCGGCGCGCGAGCGCGCACCCACTCGAAATCTTTTCTCGATGCGAGTATAAAAAATAAAAAAGAAATAGTAGTGAGAGAGAGAGAGAGAGAGAGAGAGAGAGAGAGAGAAAGAGATAGAGGGGGAGGGAGAAAAAAAAAGGGAGTAGAAGAGAAAGAGCGAGAGGAGGGAGTAAAACAAAAGGAAAAGATAAAAAAAAAAAACGAAAGGGAAAAAGACGAGAAAAACGAAGCAAACGAGAACGATCGATTGTAGGCCGTCTCTTTCTCTTTCTCTTTTTCTTTCTTTCCAGGCCCGCCAAATCGACGATTCCCTCATACACACACACGCACACACACACACACACACATCGTTATAGCAGCAACAACTTTCTTTCTCTTTCTCTCTCTCTCACGGCGATTTCTTTCGTAGCGCAAAAATTATTACCGTTTTTATCGGGTCTTCCACCCGTTCTTTACCTCGTTGCTCGCGTTTTTCCCTCTCTATTCTTTTTGTCTCTTACCTCTTTTTATTTCTCAGTAGACTTCTCATATCTCTCTCTCTCTCTCTCTCTCTTTCTCTGGCTCGTAATCAAGGCATGACATCAATTTTGACATGGAGAGACTTCTTAACGCGAAAGATGAAGACTCGAGCTACTTAAGATTTTTCCTCTTGCGGGGACATGTGCATTTTTTTTTTCTTTTTACCTTCTTCCGTAGGCTACGTACTTTTTTTAGGGTATATTTTCTTTGATGTCTGTCTTCCCCGTTTGAATAGGACGGATTTTTTTTAATTTTTCAACGCATGATTATACTGTCCATCGTCTTTGTTACGATGATTATTTTACAATTTTAAATTTGTGTTGGATCGCCAATTGAGACAAAGTCTTGCCAAGTGGTGGTAACTAATATACACTAAAAGCAGCGGTGTTTGCGTTAATCGGTATAAAGGCACGAATCGAATTTTGATCCTTTGGATCGAGACAAAAGTGCTTTACCGACGGTTCCTTTCGTTTAATGAATTTAAGATAAATATTAATTATATTTACCAGTGATATTATTAACAGATGACTCAGTAAAATAATAATAATTCGTTTTAATAATTATGTATACATGTGTGTATGTATATATGTATCTGTATATTAAACTTATTTTAATAATAGGCAATTTTTATAGTGAACCAAGTTTTCCAAGTTTTCCAAGTGTACATAATTAATAGAATTCTATAAAGTTAAACCGCATTATATAAAAAATTTATTTTTAAACCGTCGTTAATATCTTATAAGCTTTCGGAATCACTTTTTAAAAGTCATTATTTTAAAAAGAAATTTTCAATTAAGGCATCATCAATAAATCACGAATTTATCGCATTTATTAAAATTTAACGTATACAAATCGGTGAAGCAATTTTTTTTTTTTTTTTTTTTTTTGAAAATTCACCGATAATAATCAAATTAAAGCACAAAATCGTATGGGGAATAGCTGCATCGGTTAAAAAAGTCTTTGATCTTAGGCCAACGATGCGTACACGACGAACGTAAACAATCTAATTACGGCTCTCGTCCACGTGAGCACGTCAACCGTCCACTTGATGCGCGCTGCATACCCGCAATCTTAGTTAATGCCATTATACGAGCATAAATATACTCGGCAAAGCCTCGTACACTGACCGCCAATCGCCGTCAATTGTAAGCTTTCTCTCTCTCTCTCTCTCTCTCTCTCTCACTTACTGTACTCTATGTTACTTATTGTCGTAGAGTTGTTGTTATATCGTTTGATCGAAATTCGAAAATAAATGAAGTTGATATAGACACGACGTGTATAGGGAGGAATAATGTTTGGAAATTTTGTTAATGGTTTTGGTAATAAATTTGATTGCGGTATAAATTGATTCTTTTGTTTGTAAAAATTGACGCGATGAAAGTAGCTCGAGCTTGGGGATAAAAATCAATGCGTCTCGGTTAAAGTGATAAACGATAAAATTAATAAAGGAAAACAGCCGTTATTGCGTATATCAAATAATGAAAAGTATGGCAAACTTTATTTTTTTTTTTTTTTATTTATTTATTTATTTATTTTTTACGACATCAGAGTCGAATAAATTGATTTAATTATTAATTAAAATTGAACAATGCGAGAAACTATAATTACATTGCAATCATATAACGAAATTGCTAGTTAAGCTTGATGGATATTTGACATTTGTCGTACATTTATGAGACCTCGAATTGATTATCTGATTTAAAATTTCAACAACGATGTATAGCACAAATTAAGATTCGATTTTCAAACGGGTTATGTTAAGTTAATAATAAATTACAGAAACGAGTAAACAATTATATATTGGCGCGTTTAAACAATTTTGTACATTGATGCAACATTAATTGCTCTATTGAATTTCTAGCATTAGAAGTACGTTGTATAATCGAAATTTAGATGACGTTATTAAAATATTCAAATCAAATAATAGATTCGATTTTATTGCTCTAACGTTAAAATGTAACGGATGCAAAAAATATGCTTTGCAAAACAAAATTTTAAATGAAAAAAAAAAAAAAAAGTTTGTTCGACTTATGCACATACGATAATTACACTTAAATGTAGTAATTATAAATTACGCGTATTAAAAATAAGCATACGGCATAACGGAGTTATATAGCGAAGGCGATAATTAAAGTAAAAAGCAAGAATAAATTAATAATTACGATCAAAGTGTAGAGAAGAATTACGTTATCGCCGACGACTAATGAACGATCAAAGGTTTAAAAAAAAAGTACTCGTAGGAAGTCGTCCCTTTACATTATTTCCTCTCTCGCTTTCTCCTTCTCTTTTTCACTGTTTAAAGTTTGCGTATATACCTATATACATGCATATATAAAGACTGTGTACACCCGGTATTTACATCGTATTAAGCCTTTAAAGAAGTCCTCGGTCTGGCCTGGTTTCTCTTAATTGATAATTAGATGGTTAAATTAACAACTTAAAAAAAGATAAAGAAAAATGTCGCTACGTACACGCGTTCGCAAGAGACTCTCTCTCTCTCTCTCTCTCACTCTTTCACTCTCTCACTCACTCTCTCACTCTCTTGTCTTTTGAGAGGGAGAGAGTTTCTCGTTTGTATATTTTTCGTTGCCCCCCCCCCCTCCTCTCTCCCACCTCGCGGCTATATGTACCGACGTATTACTCGAGATGTTATTCGAGGTTACTTCAACAATTACACTGCACTTTTGTATTTTCGAGTACTTGTAAATTTCTGTGTTTTTGATGACTTCTTTCTTATATAGTAATAGATATCTTTAGAAACAATATACATAAAATAGCCGTTATACATTCAAAAATCGATTGTTATGAATTTAGACCTTGATATTTTTCGTTTCGAAATTTTTTTTTTTTTTTTTAATTTGAATTTTAATCGATCAATCTGTTATTTAATATTAATTGATCGTGGAATTCCATTGTTCTTTAATGCGTTCGATGGATTTCGACTCATGTATGTAAATGTAACAAGTAGTAAAATACTGCGATGTTTTTTTTCCTTTTTAACATTATATAAGTTTCCTGTTAGATTTCAAATTTTCGTTAATATTTTGATTATTAAATAATTTTAAATATCGGTTATCGATAAAAGTTGCTGCACTAAAAATTAATATTTTTTTTCATATTATCAATCGGTATTAATATTAAATTATTAAATAGAAATGCAAAATACGCATAATAATATTCCACACGTATTACGTTCTAAACGCTACACGATCACATAAATTTCAATAAATTCGTACTTCTTATTATTTTTTTTTTTTTTTTTTTTTTTTTTTTTATTTTCATCGATGCACAATTCATTCAACGACTTCATACTTCGACTTTGAATCGTTAATTTTGCCGTTGTACTTTTCCCGGTACATCAATTCACAATACTATTATTTATTATACATGATATATCTGACTCTATTGATGAACCGGACAATGTCGGCTCTATCGACGAACAAATTATTGTTTTATTTTATTTTATTATTATTATTATTATTATTTTTTTTTTTCAAACTCCTCGGAATGCTTTAGTGCGCTAATCGAAGTACCTGCAACCCGCTTAATTGATCTTAATTTCTTGAAAGGTGTATATTTTTTTATACCGCGACATTGAACGATTGTAAAATGATTTATTACAGTAATTTTCATTTAAAAATTTATTAAATAATTTAATTGAAATTATAATTGTAAATTTATTGAAAATAATGTATTTTAAATGTATTATTATTTATTTATTTACCATTGGTTTGATTAATTTTTATTGATAAGTTTAATCCATTACTACATTTAAAATTTTTTTTTTACAAACGAAAGAATAAAATTTGTTGAACAATGATTATTAAAAAATGACGAATTGAAAAATTTATCTAAATTTTATCAAATTTTCATTTTTTGTTGTGTAATTTGTTAAAATTTTTAATTCTTATATTTTTAAATTAAATTTTATAAATATAAATTTTAAGATTAATTATAATCTTCTTATTTTGTTTATAATTTTGATTATTTTATGGTACATTCAATAAATATTAAGACAGCAATAATTAAAGAGTTCAATTTTACTTCCGTCTCCATATTTATGATGTTAACGATGATAAAAACACTCGGGTATTTTTATAAAATAAGAGCTCGGTTCTTTGATATATTTAGATGATGAAGAAAAGAAAGCATACATTATTTTGTCTTAGGACGATTAAATTGAAATGAACAATTTATTCGTACATCAATAATCACAAACGATATCTTAAAAAAATATTTAACGAAGATGAGCGTTATTTTGTTTAATCATTTTATTCTAACGATAATATTTTCTCTATAATTTTGTAAAATATTACACAAATGAGTAATTTTTTTTTTTTTTTTTTATATACTTGTGATATTATTGTTTTTTAGGAGTACTTGTGCAATATTTATGGGAAGTTTCATTTTAAGTTAAAAAAAACTCCAATCTAATCTAATCTTGTCGCTCGATTCTTATTTTTTATAACACGTCGCTATGGATATAAAATACTGATATGCATTATTTTACTAGTTGGATTTATTAAAAGTAACAATTAATTTGTAAAATATCGTCGAAGTAACGAATCGAAATTAATATTACATCGCCGATAAGCATCGTTAATTTATCGATCGTTTAAACGGCCATAATTGCCAAACACGCTTGTTTATTATATGCCATTTGTAATATTCGCGCACGACGAATTTAATGCGCACACGATAAATAAAAAAAAAAATAAAAAAAAAATAAAAAAAAAAAAAAAAAAAAACGTGGCTCTTGTCAAGTTCTTTAGGCGTACTTAAAAGCGGAAGAAAGAAAATACACGCGTAAACCACAATTCTTCGATGCGGTTTATTCACTTCACTGGCATTGTAGCGAGATAATACGAGATCGGAGTACACGTGCTTAATGCGAATAGATTAAAAAAAGAAAAAAAAAAAAAAAAAATCGATCGGCACACATACTCCGTAACAGTCGACTGATTTCGAGTGAATTTAACGATACGCTGTGTGATATTGCGTTACTTTCGAGTAACTTAACGGTTGCATTTTTCGTTGTCTCTCGGTGACAATTTCGGGAAAATAAAATGAAGAAAAATTTTTCCGAAACATAAAATTTATTCGTTAATCGTTGATTTCGATAACGATAAATAAGAAGAATTTAATGCGTACACCCTTTATTGATACTTGCGCGTTACTTTTAAAATTTCTCAAAAACTATTTCCGAAAATAAGGAAGCAAGTAATTAAAAGCTTCCGCGTGCAAAAACAATGAGGCACCACATCCCATCTCGCTCGATCCTTTTTCTCATGCCAAGGAGATAGAGAGAGAGAGAGAGACATGTTTATTCGTACAATATGTACAAAAGAAGAGAGAGTACATTACACGCACGGGCGGGTAAACGGGCGCTCGATCACGTGGTTTACGCGCCGGGCGCACACGAATTCGCGAACGTCGAGCCGTGACATTGCATCACGCGTGTGTATATATACATCGTTTATACGTGTAGTATAATCGGTTTGTCTATATACACATGTACACGGACGAGTGTCTCCCTTGATACGTCGTTGTGTCCCTCTTCTCTTTCTCTCTCTCTCTCTCTCTCTCACTCTCTATAGGAGCTTATATATAAAATATGCACGCCGTCCCTCCGAAGTTAAGGTTCACGCGTGAGTATACACACGCGAGAGAGGGAGAAAAAGAAAGAGAGCGCATACTAGCGTCTGCGCGCGCTTTCCTCAAAACGAGCCGGCGAGAGTAGAGTAGAGTAGGGGGCAAGTGAAGAGAGGAGAGAAAGAAAGATCGAAAGGGGGGAAAACATTGGTCTAAGAAGGGGGACACGAAGCGGCGTCGGCGGCGCCGTTCCTCGCTCTAGCTCTCTCGCTCTCTCACTCTCTCTCTTTCTCTCTCTCTCTCTCTCTCTCTCTCTCTGGCGAAAGCGCGCAACAGCGGCCTCGGACTATATACAGGGGTGAAAAAACCAAAAGACGCCGGAGGTGGAGGAGGCGCCGAACGCCGTCGTCGAGGGAGGAGAGAGAGACACACCGGAGAGAGCGCGAAACCATCGTGGGGAGAACTCGCCGAGAGAGATAGAGAAAGAGAGAGAGAGAGAGAGAGGTGCGCAAAAACGAGGGAGATGAACCAACGTAAAAATAAACGGGCGATGGAGAAGGGGCTCGGAACGCGCGAGAAAGAGATACGTGGCACTCGGGGAGGAGAAGGGGAAGAAAGCCGGAATAGTGGGGTACGCGCGCGAGTCGGAGGGGGGATAAAACCGACGGAGAAGGCGGAGGAAGGAAGGCTACGGTACGTTAGAGAAAGAGAGAGAGAGAAATAGAGAGTAAAAGAGAGAGAGAGAGAGAGAGATCCCAGAGGCATTTGTAGCATTGTAGGTCGTTGCGTTTTATAACGTAACTTCTTAATTTCCGCACGGAGAGAAACGCGAGCGAGCGCGATGACGCGAGCTGCGCGCGACTACGGCGCTATCGCGACGCCCCGCGCTCCGGCCGCCGCTGCCGCCACCGCCGCCGCTGCTGCTGCTGGTGCTGCTGGTGCTACCGTTGCCACCGCTGCTGCTCCAGCAACATCGAGTAAACGAGTAGTGGTACAGTGCGTTGTTGTCGCGTCTCCTGCACGTACCTACGTTCTTACGTAGGCTCGCTTATCTTACTTACACATAAGTACGTACATACGCCTACGAAAATACGCGGCAATAAACATTTCGTTCGTATAAATATTTTGCTCCCGTATTTCGTTAGCTCTGTTTGTGTGTGTGTGTGTGTGTGTGTGTCTGTGTGTGTATGCGTTCGCGCGCGCCCCCCGACCGCGATATCTCTTTGATCGGTGCTGTGTGCGATAGTCGACGAGGTCTTTAATTTTTCTCAGCAGAAAGCAAACGAAGGAGGAAGAAACGTGCGGTATCGCTCGAACGACGTACTCACGTACTCAGTACAATATAATATTTACACATCTACGCAAGAAGAATCACGAGGAAAGAAGAACCGAGGCTAAAAAAAAAAAATCGTCGTTATTGTCACAGCTAGCTCGAATTTTCATTCACGCAATAGACAGAGATAGAAAAAGAGTGGATAACGGTGTGTTGTGCGCGTTTTCTCTGTGGTCGTGTGTGTATACATATATGTGCGACTGTTTTTGCGTAACAATCCCGCGTGCGCGTGAGAGCGACGTCCTACCAACTCCCTGTGTCTCCACGCACACTACAGAGAGAGTGAGAGAGTGAGTGAGTGAGTGAGTGAGTGCCGACACCGCGTGCGCGCCAGAGAGTAAGCGGCACGTGACCGAGTTGTGTGTACGTGTGTTTACAGCGGCCGCGTGGGCGCCTCGTGAAGAGAACCGGCGCCGCTGCTGCCCGCCGAATATCCCCTGGACCTTCTCTATACGGGCGTGTATATTCGCCCCCGTCTCGTTTCCCTTCGTACAAACATACTACTGAATGAACGTCCGCGTGCCGCTTTGAAACCTTTTACCTCTTTCTCTCTCTCTCTTTCTCGCTTTTCTCTACGTCCATGTGTGAGTGTGTATGTGTGTGTGTATACATACGCATATACATGAGGCTCGCGCCTCGCGTGCTTCCGACACCTACGTTTACGCATACTTATGCATGTTTGTAAGCGCGCACTACACGAGAGGGATTATTCGGATATAAGAAAAATAATCTTCGTAAACGGGATGCGGTGTTTTTTCGACAAAGCGCGAGTTTGACTTTGCGATGATTATTTAGTGTTCTACGTCGTCTTCGTACATTGCTTTACGACTGTTGTATATTGTATTATTGTGTGTTGTGTATATTTGTCATACACATATATATATACACATATATATATATATATGTGTCGTGGAAAAATAATAAACCCGTTAAAGTGTTGTGTAGAAGAGGGAGAAATTACGTTGACTGATTTCGACAGTGGGAAAATTGAGGTTGCCTCGGCGAGTTTACGTGGGAATCATTCATGAGACTACGGTGAGTTTTTTTTTTTTTTTTTTTTTTTTTTTTTTTTTTTTTTTCCACGTTGAATAGTTCTCCGGCGATGCAGTAGATGCTGCGTTTTATTAATAGTAGAAATAGTTGATCAATGAGTAAAACATAAACTATTAAGGGTAGGTTCTCATCTAGCGACCCAAAAATTACGTGATTTTCGCGATTTTTTTTTTCATGGAAGGAAATAGATAAAGTAGTCAAATTTTTTGGTACTTATTAAGTATGTTATTAACTACTTTTACAAATTTTTTTGAACAAAAATACCTAATAGTTTATTAGTTACATGCATTGAAAAATAGTCATCGAAAAAAAAGACACCTCCACGGGCGACAAGGTAACTCATCCAATTTTTGTCTGAAATCAAAAAATCAAAGCTTGTTATAAACTAGAAGACATTTGCTGGATCTCGGACTAAAATCACGAAGAAAAGTTGAAAATTAACAAAATGGCGGACTTTCGAAAAAAAAAAAATATTTTTTTGCACTTTTTTTTGCTCTAAAAAGTGCAATAACAATAAAAATAATCATTGTAAAATTATGATTTTAGGTCAAAATCCAGAAAATTTAATTACCTTTAAAATAAAAAAAAATTCATCTCGATATCTATAATAGTTTTTGAGATATCTTGCCGCCCGTCTCAAAAAACATGGTTTCGAGAAAAACGCGTTTAAAGTTTTAGTACGCGATTTAGTACGTAAAAAGACGACTTCCGTTTTTTGACTATAACTTTAAAAATAAATTGAATTCGGCAAAACGGGTTTCACGAGCGTATTCTACGAGACATTTGCCAACTTTTTAAGCAAAAAGAAAAAATCGATTTTTTGGTCGTGCTTGATGAGAACCTCCCCTTAAGCGCGTTTGAGTATTTACTTTCACCTGCGTTAAAGGTGCACTTTTTTTTGTTTGTTATTGAAACGATTTTATACGATCAGTTTATTTTAATTTTTTTTTTTTAATTTTTATGTTCACGTACTAAGAAAATGACAACAAAAAATAAAGTTTAAAGAATAACGTTAAAATGATTAATATTAAAAAATTAAATTCAAAACAACTAAGCTGTGAAAAAATTTACAAGTTTTAATTTGAAATATGATTAAAAATTCTTTCATATAAAATGTAAATAATAAATTGATCACAAAATGTACTGTAAAGCAATACAATACTGTTTTTTTTTTTCCTTAAAAAAAATTATTTAAAATTATATAAAATGTTTAAAAGTATATAAAATGTTAACGCATTAAGTTTTCATATCTCTTCATTGCAAAAAAAAAAAAAAAAAAAAAAAAAAACGATAAATTTTTTACTTTTTGAAAATAATGTATTTATTTTATGAAAAAGTATACGATAACAATATTTCGCTGTCGCAATTAACATAATCATTATTATTGGTATTATTTTTAAAATTTCACGATTAATTTATAACAAAATAACACGTTGGTAACAAAAATTTAATCTCTTGCTATTTACACGAAGTGTAAATTAATGTACAAATAGGAAATAATTTCATGCTTTTCTTTTTTTCTTCTGGCGTCAATAAAAGTAGAAATTGTCAATAATAATATTTAAATTAATGCGCTAAAAAACTAATTATAAACATTTCGCGAATAAAACTTTCTCCGCCGATTAAAGAATTTCATTATGATTAAATTTTAGATCCGATAATAATTTTCATTTTGTACATGTGTACTCGTATAAATCACAACTTGAACAAAATCGTCGAACAGCAATTATCATCGCGTTTATAACGATCGATAAATCGCCGGAAGTGAACGGAAAAATACGCACTTTTCACCAGTTATACCGAAACCGGCTTGTTTGTTCCCTGTCTCTCTTTCTCTTCTCCTTAACATTTCCAATAAACCGTATATATATATATATATATATATATATATATATATATATATATATATATATATATATATATACACAGTTTGGAGAGAATTCTTCGAATCATCGAACAATTTCTGGTCCCGCATTCCCCCCTCGCGCCAACACCGCGCGGCGCGTTTACTTTTTGAAAAAGCAAAAAAGGAAAAAAAGGAAAAAAGAAAAAGGACAAAAAAATAAAAAAATAAAATAAAATAAACGAAGCTACACACCGAGCACCGGCATATGGAGAAATAAAAACACGAGAGCTCGAGAATTTCGAAATCTTGGTGACTATGACGTCAAGAGAACGTCTTCGCAACGCATGCGCGCGCCTGCGTTTGTAACTGTACAAGAGTAGGTAAAGCTCCCCCCCTCCCTCTCTCTCTCTCTCTCTCTCTCTTACTCTCTCGTGGATCACCTTTTCATCCGACGTTTACCGCACGGCTGATCTTTCTACAGCTACCTCGGGTGTTTATATATATGTATGTGTGTGTGTCTATGTATGTATGTATATACACGCTTCTTTACTGTTAGGTAGGAAGGGAAACGCTATCTCTTCTTTACGCGAGATTATTACCGCGCATTTGTAATGCAGCTTGCGGAAAATGCGTTTGATTCAATTTCAGCTTCTTACTTATCCTCTAAACTTATTTATGCATCTTGATGTTTTTCTAGCATCGTGAGACTTTTGCTTCGCTTCTTCATTTTTTATTTTTACGATGAAATGTTTATTCGTAGGTTGTAAATATGTATTCAAATAACGCTGATATTTATTTTCATACGGTTGTTGATAGTCTCTTTTTAATGATTTAATTAATAAATACATTTTGTATAAAAGATTTTTAAACATGAAAAGATTTTGATTTTAATTTTCAGTATAAAATTTTATTTTTTCAATTTATAAATTAATTGAGTTTCATAAATTTGCAAATAACGCACTTAAGTTTATTCAATTCAATTTTTATATTATAGAAACGATTATTGCGGTTGACGCGCTTACAACTTCAATCTCATTCATTTACATCGGTTATCAAAGTTTTCATTAAATATTATTTATTGAAAAAGTATCGTTATTCATTACTTAAAAATTGTAAACTTAAATAAAATAAACTTTATTATAGTATAACATTAAATGGACGGCATTGTTTAAAAAAAAAAAAAAAAATAAACTTCGTATAAATTCATCTATCGATCGTTTTTCGATTGCGCTATTGAAAAACTTAATTGAAAAGTATCTGAAAATGGACGTTTCAGAAAATATGTCTGCGAATAAGTTTAATTATAGAAAATACATTACAATTTAAGTAAAACCATTTCGAATCGAATAAATTCAAATATTAAAAGGTTTACTGTTTAAAATTGAAAAATTTACCGTGAAAAAATAAAATATAAGAATAGTTTTCAATAAATTATTCTCGATTTTCCAAACACTAATTTTTAAAAAATATTTATAGCTTTCATCTACTAATTATATTGATTATTATCGTCATATGAAAAACAGCATCGACGATAATTTGATTTATAAAAGTTTGTCGATCTACGTGCATTTCGCATTATTCATAAACAGACGTTACAAAACAAAATGCGACTTTGACGAAATGACGAAAATCGACGTTAAAATTTTCGTTTATTACGTTTGTACGGCTTTTTTTTCCCTTTTATCGTCGTCGACACAAACGATAAGTGTTATCGTTCCCTGTTCACTTTGGTTTATAGCGCCTCCTCTAGAAAGAAAAACGACCACTCGTTCATTCCCTCTCTCTTTCTCTCTCTCTCTTTCTCTTTCTCTTTCTCTTTCTCCCACTTTCATAGATCCATTTGCCCTTTTATTCCTCCTTTTCTCTTTATCTCTCCCCTTTCTCTTTTCCATAATAGAAACAGTGAGAGAAAGAGAGAGAGAGAGAGAGAGAGAGAGAGAAAGAAAGAGGAATCTTCGATGTTTTTAAATTTCACTTTTTGATAAATGAGAGCCACTCGAAATGTCGAGAGTTTCGTAAAGCAAGAGGAATGGTTCGCCTATAGTTTTGTTTTTTAAAAAATGTTTCATTTCCCTGCCAAGATTGGAATTAAAAACAGCTAGCTTTGAGTCAATTAGTGAAATAAGTCAATTTGATTATGATGCCATCCCGCGCTTCGACATATTTTTTTCTCTCTTGTTTTTTTTTTTTCCTTGTTTTTCAACGCTAAATGCAATCTTGCCATTATTCTTAATATCTCGTACAGTATTTTAACGTTTATTTCTAATTTTGTTACGCGACGCATTTTATCGGCATTGTTTTAATAATAATAATAATAATAATAATAATAATAATAATATTATAATGGAACTCACGCGTGTGTCATGTAAAGCGCGAGAGAAACAAATATAATTTTTGTATCGTATATAATATCGCAAATATAGGACATTTTTAATTCAATTGTGAAGTAATTATATTTTATATGAACATACCGGTACATAATTAATTTTACGTCGAATGAAAAATAAACACAGAGCAGACGTTTTTAAGTTCATGATACAGATGCTGAGATTTTGGTCCTCTTGTTACAAAATTTTTAAATTAATAATCGGCTTTTGTAATGTAAAATTTTCTTAAAAAAAAAAAAAAAAAAAAAAAAAAAGCAAATTTTTATAGTCTACATTTCAATTAATACCAAAAATATTGCGAAGCTCAACATTTTATTCGTATTTTGAATTTTTTGTACCTGACTTTGAAATGCATTCTGTCATTTTGGTAATCTTTAATGCATGCATTTAAATAATGTAAATTTGCATTATAAATTATTATTGCTCGTTTAAATTTTATCAACTGTTGTCAAGAACGTTATTAAATTTATATCAAATGTTTTTTTTATTCTGAAAAAAAGAAAAAAAATTTACATCGTTTTTAATTATAAAAATTCATTTAAATAAAAATTCTGTTAATGTCTTGCTCACTGTCAAAAATTAATAGAATTATATTTTTATTAATTTTTAGGTACAGTAAAGTGAATCGATAGATTTATGCTAAAAAAATTATATATATATATATATATATATATATATATATATATATATATATATATATATATATATATATATCCAGTCCGAAGAGCCCAGCATTCCATTTTAAGGGAAAAATTTTAAATTTTATGGAGTTGAAAATATTAAATACTTAACATTTGAATGAAATACCAAAATGAAATTCTGCAAAGTACAATTTTTTTTTTTTTTATTTTTTTTTTTTATTTTTTTTTATTTTTGATTTTGACTTTTTAAAATTGAAATTCGTTTTTATTTTTTCCAATTTCTCTATATCGAACCTCAATCATTCGGAATATTTTTGCGAATAGCATTTATTATCAAATTATTTTTGACTCTTCTCTTTCCCCCCCTTATCAACTATCTCGCATTATATTACTTGACTTTATCTTCGTGTTCGCGCGCGCGCACATTTTTTAAAAATGTTTATAAATCATTTTTATTTATTTTTTTTTTATTTTTACATTATTACTTTCTACAATTCGTGTTTTCAATCGCGGCACTGCTATTTTGATCGTTCGCTTTTTTGTTTATATTTTTTAACTTTAAATTTCTTATCGTTGAATAAAAAGATTTTTTATTTATATTTTTAATAAAAATGTTTTCAAAATTATGGACTTAATTTTCTTTCGTTAAAACGTAACGTATTTTCGATAAGGGTAGAAAAAAAAAAAGAACTTCAAATTAATACGCTCTCGTTTTAATTGTACTTCCATTTGAAATCGTTAAAGCGAAACGAGTGAAGTGAAGAAGAGTTGGGTGATAGAAACTCGAGTGTATAGAATTGCCATTCACATCGATGAAGTTGAGAGATATGCTACCGATATTTTTTCATGTAGTTATTTTCGTAAAACGTAACGAAATTTTAAAATTGGCTATAAACAATTCGTAAACACTTGCTGCGCGAAATCATAATGCTTTCCGATTTTCGCGCACGGTAGACGAAAAATCGTCTTTAAACAAAAGTTTGATTTCTCTTTAGGTAATTCAACACTAAATACGTATATTTAATATATGTATGTATAAATATATATATATGGGCAAACGGTTATTTTCTCTTCGTAAAAAAATAAAGCGGAAATAAAGAAAAAAGAAACGAGAAATAAAAAGTACAAAAAAAAGAGTAAGTAAAAGATAGAGAGAGAGAGAGAATCAGGAGCACTTTGCAAACGCACGCTACTACTACTATCCCCTTGGAATTTCCCTTTTTTCCTACCATCGATTTTCCCTTCTCTGAACGTTTACCTACTGGCGTGCCATTCGCCATCTCTCTCTCTCTTTTTCTTTTTCTATCTCCCTTTTCTCGTGCACAGTTTGCACCAGCAGGGCGTTTTCACTTTTCTATACGCTCGCGCTTACGCATACCATACAGATATAGTATACGGAAGGAAAGAGAGAGAGAGAGAGAGAGAGAGAGAGAGAGAGAGAGAGAGAGAGAACGCTGAGCATTTAGGTTGGCTGTCGGTGCTCTCGTCTCTCTTTCGCTCTGGTTTTCCCTTTCACTGTCCCTTCAACTCTTCGCTCTCTCTTTTCTCGCCATCCTTCACTTTGGCTCACGTTCCATCTCGCTTTTTATTCTCCCTTTCAGCACGGGTTAACGCGCCCTCACCCTTTCTCTCTCTCTCTCTCTCTCTCACTCTCTTGCTCCGTCTGTGCTTCCCCACTCCGAGCTCCAGCAGCTGTGCGAAGCCCTCGAAGCGAGGAAAATTCGCCGGCGCCTCTCTTACTCTCTACCTATATATCCATATACCCTTCTCTCTCTCTCTGTAACTCTTCGTCCGTTTCCACTTGTGCTACAGAGGCTGGATGCCGCGCGTTGCTCCCTTCGCTTTCTCTTTTTCTCTCTTCGTAGCCGGCGCTGCCGCAGCGTGTAAACCCTTCGGAGCTGTTGCAGCCACGTGCCGAGAGCTAGGTTTACTTGTGCGCGCGCGCGTATATATACCGGCGTTTCCTCTATCATCCATCGCCTCTCTCAGTATCTCTCTCTCTCTCGCGTTCCCCGGCGTTTTTTTAAAAGCACTCGTGTAAACTGCGCTCTCAAGTTTTTTGTTTTTATTCTATCTCTCTCTCTCTCTCTCTCTCTCTCTCTCTCTCTGTTTTTATTATTTAATCGGTGAATTTCCTCTCTAAAGTTATTTTTTTTTATTTCTCTGAATAGTAGTATACGATCGATGTCGCGTAATCATTGATTTCCATGAAATAATCGTTAATTTATCGTTGAATTATTTGTAATTAAGTGCTTTTCGTTGAAATAAATGTTATTTTATTTGCTTATCTTTTTTTTTTTATTTATTTTTTTTTTTATTTTCATAATTGAATTAACGGTGAAAAACTGTTCAAATGATACCGACGATAAAATCTAATTTAAAAAAAATGTACGCATTGAATTATTGTTAAGTCAAAATTTTTTATAAATAAATACATTTTAATTTAAGATGACGTTAATTAAATATTAAAAATTTTTATCATTTTTTTTTGTATCGGAAATAGAACAAATTCGTAAATAGAAAAAAAAGCCGAGACATTATTGGAAGTCTTAAATATAAATTTTTAAACATTAATAAATCGTTTAACATTTTAAATCGTTAAGTTAGTTTTAAGTTTTGAATATGACCAAAGATATATATCCAACTATCAATATGCATAAAAAAAAAAAAAAAAAAAAAAAAAAAAAAAAAAAAAAAAAAAAACAGAATAAGAATTTGTTTTTAAAAATAAAATTATAAAATTTGTTCATATTATCAGACTCAAAATTGTCATTCCGAGATTTCAGATAGGGTAAAAATATAGCTATCATATATCCGCGCGTTCGTTGAATATTTTTTTTTTAAATAAATAAAATGAATATATATTTTATTTTATATTTTTCATTTTTCGAACTGATAAATAATGGACTTCTTTTATTTAGCCATAGCAGCTGGCTCTCTATTTTTAAAAAATATATATGATTTTATCATTTTGATTTTTAAATGGGAATGAGAGTGAGAAAGAGAGAAGAGAGAGAGAGAGAGAGAGAGAGAGAGAGAGAGAAAAAAAGACGCCGATATTTCACCTGTCAATTTTGTTACAAATATGATATAAAGTCTAGAATTTCAAAAATACGAACGCTTCATTTCTATATTCCTCGAAAATTTTAAATTCGAAAATAATATTTTTTCAAAACGAATCTATTTATTTCGTCGATGCACGAAAAAAGCATACGCATATAAGCGCGAATGTATATATTTCGCTTGTTTGGGTTCCAACTTTTTTTTTTTTTTTTTTTTTTTAACTGCATTTTTCTTTTTTTTTCTATTATTGCGATTAGTCATTCTTCAAGTCAAGTACTTTCGAACGTGCAATCATCGGTTAAAAAAAATTATTATTTCATCGAGCTCTATTTATTGATAACTTATATATAACTCATTCAAATCAAACATTTTTCAATAGAACGAACAAAATATTTTATCACGTTATTTAATAATTTTATAAAACAAGAAATTAATTACGATATTTAATTATATGTTAATTGTGATGATATTATTAAGAAATTTAACTTCTTTTCTTAAAAAATGTGTAAAAAGTTATTTTTTAATAAATGCCAATTTCACCGCTTTACATTGAAACAAAAATTTATACTCTCGATCAATGTTTACGGGATTTTTTCATGTTATTAAAATATTCGATGCGATAAAACAAAGTTTCGACTAAATGGTCTTTCGAGACACAATCGCTTAATGCTTCGACCTGATGCACTCTAGAGACAAATAGCCTCGTGGGAAATTTTTCGCATTTTATTTTTCTTTTTTCCTATTTTATTTGCATTGAGAATTTGCATGTAAACTTTTTTCAACAGATTAGTGCATTGCAAGCGTTGCTATAACATTGGTAATTCGCTAGAGATTATCGTATGATGTTAGAAAAAGAAAAAAAAAAAGTAGGTTAACGCAGATTAACAATAATTAATGTTTACATTTAATTTTATAAAGTTGTTTAGAAATAAAGAATAGCATTTATCTTATTTTGAAAAATTTTTCTTATCAACTCTTTATCAACATTTTTAATGAATTTTGTGAACTTTTTTTTTGTAAAATATAAAACATCTACAGTTGATACTTTAGCGATCTAACGTTAACTTATCTTTTAATGCAAGTAATACTTTTCAATCGTGTTTTTATTTTTAAGTCATTGGAAATAAATTTTCGCTGTATTTAAAGTTTATAAAAACGAAAAAAATTTTAAAATATATAATTATCTAAATAAATTATAAAATTTTCTAAACATTTAAAATTCAGCGCTAAAATTTAAATGTTCCGTTGTGTAAGCAGTTGATTAAACGTACATCGATTCAAAATGTTACAAGGTGTGTAATAAATATAAATTTAATGAGGATATAAAAGTACGATAATTTTAATATCAATGTGTAATATTGTAACGCTGTACAAACGTAATCGCATTCGGTTGAAATTGATTAACTTTAAAATCGTAAATATTTGTAAATTTTGGAAGGCTTTTTCAAAATATCAAAAGGATAAATTGTCATATTTAAATTCATGTATGCATCGCATTGTTAAATTAAAAATAAAGTCTGATTTTCCAAAGGCTCCATTAAGCTTACTCGATTACTTTTATTAAAATAAATGTCATAAATTATTCATATTTTCAATTAGCATACAGATGAAAAATTTTACAAAATAATACATGAAAATTACGATGAATAATTTATATTGAAAATCTCTCTCTCTCTCTCTCTCTCTCTCTCTCTCTCCACACGTACGCGCGCACACACATCTATCTCAATTATATACGTGAAAAAATTCGTTCGGGACGCATATCTTTTTTAAAATTTTAAAATATATAACAATTCGTTATAATGAATAATTTATAATGTCAGCCGTTAGCGAGGGCGAGCGCGCACGCCCGCGTATATGAATAAAAGCACAGATTCTTGTTCATCCTCGCATAATACGGTCAAAAGTTCCTTATTGCGAAAAAATAATAATGAATTTTAACTTTATATATATATATATATATATATATATATATACATATATATGTGTGTGTATGTGTGTGTTATTTAAATGAAAGATTTTCAAGGGTCAAAAGATTGAAACGAATTCTTAATTTATTTGATTATTTTATTTTTTAAAGTAGTTTATTAATTTGAATAAATATTTCTGAATAATATTTTCTTCTATTCTATTTTTTTCCTCTCTGAAAATGAAAATTATAAAAATTACTTTAGACGTGCGTCATTTTATTTTTAAAAATTAATTTTATTTTTTAGAAATCCTTCAATCTTGAAATTACTTTTTTTTTCATGCACAAAAGAACTTTGCAAAATTTTAAATTGATTGAATAAGGAAATCCTCTTGAAATGGAAAAAATGTTATAAATTTGATAAAAATCCATAAAGTCATAGAACGGTAATCGATAGTTATAAGAAAAAAAAAAATTTAAACAAATTTTCGTAATTTTCAATGAAAAAAATAGGATTTTTATATGAAAGTTTATGAGAATTTATTGATTCTGTCCATTTAATTGAAAATTTTATGCATATAATTATTTGCCGCGTTTAATATTTTCAGAAATTCAAAAAGCAACGAGTTCACGTTCTATATATTTAATAAAGTATGCTTCCGAATAAATAATACAAATATTTTTTATTACATTTTTATGAAAAATATTAATAATGTATTAAAATTATTATTTTGTAACTATTATATAGCTCATATTTAATAGAAGATCCCTTAATAAAATAATTTATTATTTGCTGGTAATTTCGTGTAAAATTTATGTTACTTTAAATTTAATAAAAATCATTTGATTGAATATTTTTGCAAAATGATTTCGTTAAGTTTCAAAGATTCATTAACATACAGTTAGAGCCATCTTTTCAATTATAATTAAGATTAATAATTTTCATTGTGTAAATTAATAAAATAAGCAAAAATAAAGATAATATAATCTCACATACGACATATTTTTCAAATACGACAATACTTTCTGTATAAAAGTAAAACAAACCCGTTGCCGGAGTAAATATTTCTCGATTAATTCGTTTTTCTGTTTTATTTAAACTGTTACTGCGTGCAGTTAATTGCTGTTTTATTTTTTAGATAAAGGTTACTTTTTCAAATGATGCAAATGTCAATTTGCAAAAAGTAAATTTTCGCGCGTAATCAAAAAAATAAATTAATACTTTAGCAGGAAAATTTATTCGTTATCTACGTTTTTTTTTTTTTTTTTCATATAAATATTGAAAAAAAAGAAAGTAAAAAAAAAATACTAAAATTAATTTTGTTAATTTTATAAATCGGCTTAACGGTTAAACGGTGTAAAAACTCGTGTTTCCATATGCAAATCGGATTAACTTATTTGAGCTTGGAGATAAAAGATCTACTCGTAAGTCGATTTAGTCCCATTCACATTAAAGCATTAATTACTGTAACACCTTATTAAAATGTAAAATATCTATTTGTATAATGGGTTTTCTTGTGCACCGGCAAATTGACTTTAATTAAAATTATTACTTTCCTTGTAAGTTTTATTTTATTCCAGAATAAAGAAAACGATAAAACATCTTGTCACCGATTTATTTGATCGATAAAACCTTCGATTTTTTCCATTATTATTGTCAGTAAGCAATACGAGTATCAATTACCGAGGCACAGGAAGATTTCCATAAGGGATATATAGTATAAACGGCGTCTTCCGGTGCGTTGGCAATATTAATGAGAACGAAATGTTGCGCGCGTTCGCGAAATCAAAACGTTTTATTGGATGATAAAAAGAGAGAAAAAAAAAAAAAAAAAAAAAAAAAAAAAAGAACTCGAAGAAACGAGGAAGAAAATTTATTAATTTATGAATTTGTAAATCGATTATTGTAAATAAATAACTTTGCTTGGCATGCAATATATGCGTATAATGCTTATTGCATAAATATATATATATATATAGAGAGAGAGCGTCAGTGTTTTTTCAAATTTTTTCGATCTCGGCTCTTGTGAATCCGTTGATCGCGCTAATAAATTTCAGCCGGTCGGTGTACGGCATGAACGAACCAACACACGCACACGCTCACACATCGTATACTTTTCGACAGATGCTCTTCTGTTGGCGATGACTTCCGAGGCCAAAAATACTTGCTCTTTTATTTTTTACACATACATACACAAGTTCAAGATATGTTCGTTTTATCGCGTTACTCCCGTTCATTCAACTCGCCGTTGTTGCTTTATCTCTCTCTGCGATTTAACTTTCTTTCTCTTTCTCTTTCTCTTTCTCTCGAAAGCCGCGCGCTTGCATCTTTTCTGCATGCACGATATATATATATATATATATATATATATATATATATATATATATATGTATATATACTATTGAAGACGAAATAGGTGCTGTGTAGATACGCCACAACTGAAGATTTTTAATTTTCACATCGATCAATGAAGCAATCAACGAATCTCGGCCGTACGACGAATATCGTTGTTTATGTAGACAGATAGCGTCGCTTTGCTCGATTGCTCGTAACTGTTAATCGAAAGCTTCGGCGTAACCAATTGTCCATGTCGTACGTTATACCCTTTCTCTCTCTCTCTCTCTCTCTCTCTCTCTCTCTCTCTCTCTCTCACTCTCTCACTTACTCTTTCGTGAAAAATAAACAAAACGATGCGTTGCGTTCTTCGAAACGTCGATCGAGTCTCGCCTTTTGTAATTAGGTTAAATTACAATTTGCAATTTTTTAATTGCAAATAATAGATCTTAAACGGGTCCGATGGTAATTTTATTCCTTCCTTTCTTTCTTTTCAATTTATGACTTTGAAAACAATGTGGCCGTTTAATTAAAACTTTTATGAATATTTTTCAATCAAAAAAGTTTATTTATCAAATAAAATAAAAATTTTTGTTTTTCGAAATAAAATTAGGGTGTAAACCTTAAATATGAAAAATAATTACCATTGGAAATTTGCTGTTTTTTTTTAATTTTTTTTTTTTTTTTTTATATTTCATTTAATGCAACGGCGCATTATTGCTCATTGTTTACAATTAAGTTTTCGGGAACGATAAGATAATGAACAGAAATGCAAGAAATTTATATTGTTTTGCTCAACGCGTGTTGAAAATAATCTAGAGCTTGATTCATGTTTAATGCATTGATTTTCTTATTTGTTTTTTCTTCTTCATTTTTTTTTTTTTTTTTATGTTATCGCACATAGTACCGAGAGTTTAATTCTCGGCGCATTATTTATCGCGTATAACATTTGAAAATAATATCTTTTTTCATGCATATATGAATTTAATAAAATTATATTCGTACTTCGTACTCGCGTTATTAATTTTCCAAGCAGATCACATTTATAACTGTCGTTAAATATAATTCTTGCTTAAATTAATAATCAAAAAAGTCGCATAATATTTTTTTTTTTTTTTTTATTTTTAAAAAGGAAAGTTGTTTTTCAAGTGTCGTTATTCACTTAATTTTATAAAATTATGATTTAATAAATTGAATTATCAATCATATTAAAATTTAAATACAAATATAACTTGTTATTTCTGCTTTTAAATAAATTAAATATTTTCAAAAACATGTCTAGTTGCTAAAAAGTATTTAAATTCAATTCAAGATGAATCAGAGCCAACGCAACTAAAAAGAAAAGAAAAAAAAAAATAATAAATATACGTCGATCGATTTTTTAAATAAATATCTCGTTCAAAACATTTCCTTGAAAATTGCCAACTAATCTAATCGCAAAAATATTAAAAGTTCCTTGTTCAATCGAATAAAAATAAAAATGAATAAACAAAAAAAAAAAAAAAAAAAAAAGGTTCGTCTTGCCTGTAAAATGAATCATTATAACGAGCGAGCGTTAAAATCATCATTAGGCGGATAAAACGCAACGGATGCATTACGCGTGTGTGTGTGCGTGTATGTGCGTGTGTATGTATATATATATATATATATATCGGTCTCAGTGCACTCGATGCGTAAAGCTACTCTCGGCGAGGAAGGTTAAGTACATCCGTCGCGGATTTCGAAGCAGCGGAATTCTCTCTTTCTCGCGCGAGCGCGGATATAACCGCAGGCATCTCTTTTTTCCCGTTACATTCCGTTAAAGGCATAACACGCTTCGCGCACCTTCTGTAATTGCATCCATCGTTCAAAGGAGAAAAAAAATTCATCGTTGTGTGCCACAAATTGCTTTTATTAGCTTGTATTTTTGTTTGTCGCGCGATCAAATTTTTATCCATAAAATTATGCGATGCATCAAAAAATCATCTACGCAATTATCTTTGTAAACACAATTCGCTTCGTAATCAAATTTAGCAGTTATAATTGCACAAGACTAAAGAGAACACGTTCGAAGCAGAAAAAAAACCGTTAACAAAACATAGATCAAAGTTTATATTATTCAAGAAAAATATTTTCCAATAATAAAGAAAAAAAACAAAAAAAAAGAAAAAAAAAACAAAAAAAAAACAAAAAAACAAAACAAAAGCCATCGTATAGAACAATAACCTAACTTTCGATCGTTTCCTCTTTGACATTAGATCGATATAAGATCTCCAATAAACTCACACACCTACGTGCGCGTGTACGTACATGCAGTTAAACGCGCGCGTGCGCGCTATGTATAGTGCTACCGCAGAGCCGAAAATAAAAAAAAAAAAAAAAAAAAAAAAAAAATACAAAGCAGCGGTGTAAACAGCTGATAAGGAGCAGAAAACGCTCACGCACGCGACCTCGGTTAGTGAACGGAATATGTAAAGAGCGAACGGCACAATTTTTGTCCGATACGCGCGTGAGAGCGTAGATTTCGACAGTTTCTCTTTCTCTATCTCTCTTTCTCTCTTTCTCACTCTCATTCTCACTCTCACTCTCACTCCCACTCCCACTCCCACTCCCACTCTCACTCTCACTCTCCATTTATCTACGTTTTTTCGAAAAATTCTCCGCTATATTGCATTACAATTGCACATGTGCATATTTTGTGCTATTCATTGTTATTCTTGATTCTCTATCGATTGATTATTATTTTTGTTACAGAGATTTTTTATTTATTTGAAAGCGCTCCGCTTTATTTATAAATAGTATACAAGGAAGATTAATGACGTAAACGGCAATGTAGAATGTAATATAAATAAATATATAATTTAAGTAAAGCATAAATGATCTAGTGTACATTTTTAAACAAATATGCAAAATTATATATGTATATATAGAATTATTATAAAGTATTTATTTCATTTGATTATGGATTTCGATGTGATAAAATATAAAAAATTGTTTTTCATTATTTTATAAAAATATTATTAATATTAATAATATTTATTTTATCGAATTGTAATTTTTTCTTTGTTCCTTTTAAAAAATAAAATATCTGTAAACAAATATTAAATTTAATATATTATTAAAGATAAAAATTGCTATTTTTCCTTATTTAGAACGAATCAATTTATCATTTTATGAGTCATTGATTTTTATTTTTCCCTACGAATGATATATGTATACTTTTTAGAAAAGTATTATTACGCTGTAATTTTTAAACAAATAATTGCTTTAACAGCGCCATTTTTCAATGCAATTTAAAGTTTAATACATTTAATATGTAAAATATTTATTTTTTAATTTTATATCCAATTACGAAATATATTTACGTAATAATATTATACGTAACATAAAAATGTAGAATTAAATAAGATATAAAATTGTAAAATAATATTACAAATTATAAAATATTTAAAATTTTCAAACGAACGTCTGGTGTTTATAATTAAATTATTTTAATACAATCTTTCTATTTACGAAGATTGTACAAATTGCATATAATTTTTTTGAAAAAAGAGACAGAAAAAAAAAAAAATTAGATAAGATACGTGCTTTTAAATAGTATTGCAAACAAATTTTAATAAAATTTTCTACTTCAGCACTTCTTATTGCGCATAAATTGCGAATTTAAATATCTTCAAATTCAGATTGGAAATCGGTGATCCCAAATATATATCCAAAACTAGTTTTCATGCAAATCTGATTACTTTTTTAATTTCGGTTAAGCGATATTAAATTTTGCATTATCAAATTGGATTTTTATCTGAAATTTGAGATCTCGTGAAATTATACGGAAATGTAATAATAATTTCGTAAAAATTTATGCACAATATTTGATTTCTCTTGCGTGTACATAATATTATATGCGCCAAGATTTTTTTTTTTTTTATTTCAGAAAATAACTGCGTTAACATTTTTTAAAAAATCACTTTTTTCAGAACATTTTTTTAAAGTATATTGTTGTAAAAATATTCTATATATAAATATCAAATAGATTTAGTAAAAAATAAAAAAATTCTGAGAGTTTTAAAACACAAAAAATTTCGAAAATTTGATAAGATAAAATTTTTCAAAGAAAAAAGTTATAAGGGTATTAAAATACAAAAAGAAAAAAAAAAAAAAAAAAATTTTAATTCGATAAAATTTAGTCATGTGAATTATTTTATTTTAAATAATTTAAACGTTCAAATAAGCATTATAAAAAGCAATTATTTAGCAATTTTTTATTTATTAATTTTTTTCTAGTTATATTTCAAAATAAAATTTTTGTAACATTTTCAATATAATTGAAAATATTAAAACGATGATAAATTGATAAATTGAAAAAAAATTAGCGCGCCAGGACATCATTATACCAGTATTTGAAAAGTTCTCTTCAACGGTGTTTTTAAGAATTTTTTAAATAGTCAAAAATGATTGAAAGATTTTGTATTGTAAAGTCTAAGGTTAGATAGATGTTAAATGAAAGAAAGCATAAAGAGGCTATAATCGAAAGAAAGGCTATAATATAATAAATTTTTATAAAAAATTGTATAAAAATAGATACTGTTTGTCATTAATTAATTTAAATTAAATGGATAATTTTTGATAAATAATTTTTTTTTTTTTTTTTTTTTACAAATATCTTATTTTATTCAATACTTTGATCGCATAAATGAGAAGAATTACTTATTTTAATTTATTTTAAACAATAGTTTAATCTAATTTTATCATTATCGACTGCGTATTTAATATTATGAATTTTTAATTTTACACTATTATTGCCTGCCAGTGATTCCATTATAGATATTAAGTTTCCGATCCGCGAACGTGAATATGATTTTTAAATTTTTTGTTTTTAAGATTATAATTATATGCGGCATTATTTGAATAAGCTGACCGACATTAAAATTGCAAATTGATTTAATAATGCAATATTAACAAGACGCATATCATTTAAAACGTGGCATACATTTTTTTTTAGCACTGCGCCGAAAATTCATTTAATTTTTATCATTGCTGCAAATTCTACATAATATTAAATATGCGCAATTGGAATTTCATCATCTCGATTTGTAAATTATATAATTGTTAATAATGAAATTCAATTTAGAAAATTATATAATAATAATAATAATAATAATAATAATAATTTGAAATACAAGCTATAAAATTTTAAAGATAATATCGCGTGTAAACTTTATTTTATCAAAAAGAAATCGATTTGTCTTTTTATATTGAAGAAGTTTACGATGAAAAGAAACCGATGTGCCATAGGGAAGACATTCGTGATCTAATTTCTCTCTCTCTCTCTCTTTCTCTCTTTCTTACGTCCAATGGATGTTTTGATCAATTAAAGCGATTCAGCCAACAAAGGCATCAAATGTACCAAGGAAAAAGAAAAAAAGGAAAAGAAATAACAAACGCGAACTCAAAAAGATATATCGATCTCGATGGAAAAATGTGCAATACTTCGGGGAGCGAACGAGAAATATATACGTGTTTGTGTGTATATATATATATATGTAGAAAATTATACACATATATCGCGTGTGTATGAGTACACACATGTCCAACTACATGTATAAACATACATATATATACAGACGTTAAGACCAAAAGGAAGAATTTATCCGGTTCTCAAAAGCAGTTCGGTAATGACAATAGAAAGTACGCTCAGAATCGAGGATAAACGTCAGAATGTAGTACATATACATACTCGGAGACCTGAATTCCGTCAATTGTGTGTATTAAGCGGTTATATATATATATACACATACATATATATGCACGCTCATATCTTTAACCTTTTCCACGTGCTCGTATTTATATGCAAGCGTTACATGTTAAAATCATTGACGGACGGTCGAGTGGATAATGCGCCATCGTTATAATTTTTATTTAAGAATATAATTAATATATTCAGTCAAAGTATATTGGGTTTTGCTTGTGTTACTAATTTTTTACGTTGTTTCGTCTCAAGCTCTTTATTAAGCTTTATTAAGCTTTGGACTATTCGTAAAATCGTTTTTTATCTTGTTTCTATAATCGAAAAGCTATTCGATAATTATAAATAAATAAAAAACAATCATTTTTTAAAACTAATTTTAATAAACGTTAGTAGTAACTTAATTTATAAAAAAAAAAAAAAATAATGTACAAGAATAACTAATGAAAGATTTCAAATGATTCCCGTAATTGTTTACAACAGAGCTATAACAACGTATAAATCGACGTAACACGGAGAAATTCCGACATGGAGTTTCGACAAATTTACGCGCGATCGACTAACGGAGTTTGAAGTCTGCGGCGAATTACTTTTTTTTTTTTTTTTTTTTTTTTTTTCGCAAATTGCGTTCGCGCGCTTCGACATAAAATGTAACGGTACGCGACGCTCGATTTTTCATAGATGTATATGTATACGTGTGTGTGTGTGTGTGTACACACACACATATATATATATATATATATATAGTATACACGTATAAGTGCGCGGCGGTTTTCCTCATCCCGCGTTTGACCTTTGAAACGGGTGCGCACGTAACGAAGTGAACATTTTCAAAATTGAAGATAAAATGTACATATATATATATATATATATATATTTATTTGTACGCATATGTTGTACACGTTAGTTTATGTAATATCGAATCGTAAAACTTTCTATGTCGGAAAACATTGTACGTCGATCTTTAGTAAATGATCGTTATGTTTAATATATATATATATATATATATATATATATATATATGGAAAACAGGCGCGATTTATATAAAATTTTTCTTGCCTTTTTTTCCCCTTTTTAATTGATTACAAGCTTTTGCAATATTGTAAGAGGTGTATACATCGAAGAAAAAGATAATTATTTTTTTGAAATATTTTTTGTCTGTTTTCACTTTCTCAAAGTGAAAGCCTCGTAATGGTAAAAATGTTTTTTTTTTTTTTTTTTTTTTTTTTTTTTTTACAATATCTCATGAAATTACTTAAATCAAAATTTGAAAGAAATAATTGATTCAGTTTCGATTGTTTAAATGTACTTATAGAGATGAAAAATAATTTTTTTAAATAATTTATACTTTTTACGTGTAACGTTAATAATCACATGGATTTATTTCAAACAAGAATGTGTAATACTAAAGATTATTACGTGATGATAGAAGGAGCAATAAACTAGTTCTGTAATTCGACTATAAATAGTTATAGTTTTGCATAATTATGCACAATTATTTGAAATTATTATTTCGATAGTAAACATGTCTAGAAGCTATGATTAATTGTAACATTTTTTTGCATAATTAATACCGTGAAAAAGATTTTTATGAATTTAAATTAAATTTAAACACTTGTAAGTGAAAATAAATAATAATACTAAGTTTCTAGAATTTTTAAAACACAAAAGCCTTCATTAACTGAAAAATAAATTTTATTTATAGATATTAACAACATAGTTTATTAATAATGTAATAAATCTTTTTCATACAGCTCGCGCTCGAATTCTCTATTAATTTACATAAATTTATAATAAAACATTATAAATAAATGAAATTGATTTAAAAGGATATTTAAATATATATGTATATATAGTATGAGTTAAATGTTTTTGATTTTTTTTTTTTTTTGTTTTTTTTTTTGTTTTTTTGTTTTTTTTTTTGTTTTTTTTTTAAGATTACAGAAAAAAATAAATATTTAATCTACATATTAAATGATTTATCTCCGATTTCGTACTCTTGAAATACTTTAATTTGAAATTTAATCTTTGATGCAATGAATTTTTAATAAGTACAAAATAAAATTGTGTCACTGACAAATTTAATGCACGTCATGAGATTAAATTTTGTAAATAAAACGATATTTAACACGATGAATAAATTTTTTAAAAATAATTTTGTAAATGATATAATGAAGCCATAAAAATATTTTAATTTAAAAGATCAATCGAGTCAATGATTCGTTTAATTTTTTCCCCATATAATAAGTACGCTTTATTTCGATAATAATATGTAACAATAAAATAATTAATATTTTATAAAAAAAAAAAATGCGATTCTAATAAAATTAAGACGTAATGAGATATTCTTATAAAATCGTTATAAATATTGAATGATTTATATTAAGTATAGAAATATATTTCATTATTAATATGATAAATATAAAAGTAATTTAACACAAAATTCCAGTATTTAAAATTTTAAAAAATATTGAATACATAAATAAATTTTTCTTACATCGAAATTAAATAAATTTATTATGAATAAAATTTATATAATCTTTTACTTAACAAATTATAAGATTAGAGAAAATTGCGCTTTTTAACTGTAAAATTTTAATTAGTAATAAAAAATAATTTTTTAGTATTAAAAACTTATTTTAATGATATTAAAAATTTTAGAAAATTTTTCCTCGTTCGTTGCCGATTTACTTTCACTATTACGCAATGAAGTAGTCGAGTGATAGTAAAATACGTTATACTTAACATGAAAAGGATAAGCGACATATTTTAATATCGTTAAAAATTTGACTCGTTATATACCCTTGTAATTGATGAAAGAAAATGTACATATCGTAAATTAATAATACCAATTTAAAACGAAAAAATAATTTATCGTAGTACATCATTTGCATCTGTGCATGGCATTATTTCAATCGGCAAAACCAGAATAAAAGAAAAAAAAAAAAAAACCCAAACGTAATTGTCAAGAAATATAGAGGGGAGTCGTTCGATTTAATTATATCGCGAATATCATCGAGAAAATGCGCAATAGCGAGGAGCAAGATGGAAAGAAACTGAAAAGAGAGACGGCGAGGAATCACAAAATGGAAAACGTAGCCGAATGAAAAATGCATGACCCCTTCTTCTCTCTCTCTCTCTCTCTCTCTCTATCTCTACCCCTACCCCTACCTCTACCTGTACCTCTTCCTATTCCTCTTCCTCTTCCTCTTCCTCTTCCTCTTCCTCTTCATCTTCCTTTTCCTCTTCTTTTTTTGCCTTCGCGTTATATAGCCGATTGAAAAGCGCGTGAAAAGGCTAGAATCGAAATCTGTATGCCGAGCTCATCATAAATCTAAATTAAAGTACGGCTGCCTCGCTTTATAACGTGAGACGACTAAAAATTCGAATTTCCGCCAATGAAGGCCGAAAGAGAGCCGAGAGAGAAAAAGAAGAGAAAGAGAGCCAGCTATAGGAGAAATATATGGCTCCAGACGCTCTTAATCCATCGTCGTAGAGAGCAAGAGAGGAAGTATAGCTGCCGAACGAAACCGATCGAACGTGACCGGTCTTATTGCCCCCTTACTCTCCTCTCTTTTTTTTCTCTATTTTACTCTCTCTCTCTCTCTCTCTCTCTCTCTCTCTCTTTCTTTCTCTCTTTCTCTTTCTTTCTTTCTCTTTCTTTCTTTACTTGCATTTGTACCATTTTTCCTCTTTCGCTCTTTCTGTGCCCTTTGAGTTTATTACACGGCCCGTCGACGTTTCGAATTTATTGAAGAAAAAGAAAATGATGCCGGTTCGCCGTTGTTCTCTCTCTTTCTCTCGCAGTCTGTGACCTTAATTAAGGTATACGTCTATGTGTATGCGTGTGTGGATGTATCTGTGTATGAGTGGTTTTTTTTTTTTTTTTTTTTTTTTTTTTTTAGTTCGCAAATGCACGATCGACGTGCACTTATGCTTTTCAAAGAAATTTCTCTTTGAGCAGATTGATTGTTCTCGGACCGTAAATGCTGTTTGTATAGACTTTATGAATAGTTTTACGTTGAGAAGAGAATTCACCCTCTCGCTCTTTTTCCATTTTATTCTCATTCTTTTTTTATTTTTTATTTTTTATTTTTTTATTTTTTTATTTTTTTATTTTTTTATTTTGTACGCTCCGGCTCTCGATACTTCAATCTCATTTGCATGAAATTGCAAAGAAAAAGAGAGAAATGGAAAGAAGGGAGATCCATAATGTCGAGCCATTAAAATATTACCTTTTTATTTCATTATAGTGTATGTGTATGTGTGTTTGTGTGTGTAGATACGTGCATCGAGAACGTCGAGAGAATTTTACCGGGCACGGATGTCGAGAAGAATAAATGGGTTATAAACAAAATGATTTGTGTTTTTAATTTTATTAATGTTGCGATATCAATTTTTATACGAATACAACCATTTATCTTTTTTTTTTTTTTTCATTCGATTTTATTTTAAACTAACTATACTTGTTTTATTGTTATAATAATGTTTGTTGTATTAAAAATTTATCCTCAAATCGTTGATATAAAAGCATTGGTTTTATTAAATAAATTTTTTTTATATACATAATCGTTAATAGGTGAACAAAAGAAAATTTTGTTTTATTTGTTTACATTTACTAAAAAATACTTTTATACGCTTTTTTTTTTTTTTTTTTTTTTTTTTTTTTTTTTTTTTTTTTTTTGAAAAAAAAAGAAAGCTTTAAATGAAAACGTAATACAAATGCGTATAATATTCTTTTAAATTCAGAGTCAAATCGGATTTTCGAATTAAAAATGTTTTAATTTATGATTCAAATTATAGCTTTGAATTAAACGAATTTTAATTATGAATTTAAATACAAACTTAGGATGAATTAAAATTTGAATCAGATTTTTGCACGGCGTAATTTAACCGTTTAATAAATTTTCCATCTTAAAATTCTGTTATATCTTTTGACGCTTTGATTTAGCTTTTATAATTTTTTTTTTTTTTTTTTTTTTTTTTTTTTTTTTAATAGTTTCACTGTTGAAAGTAGTTGTTTTATTCGACTCGACTGCATAGCTCTGATTAATATTTCTTAATTCGAAGAGTAAATTTGAAAAATATATCGTTGAAGAAAAAAACCATGTATCTACGAGTAGTGTCAAACTTGACCTTAATGCAATTGCGAAAGTTTAAAAGAAAAACGAATAACCTCGATTATAGAAAGTAACGAACGAAAAAATGTTTCATTTCCATTATCGACGCGCACACACATAATACACTACGGTGTGCAAAAATCGTTTCTCATTCTTTGTTTTTCTCTCGGTACGATAAATCACAAGCTATGGAGATGAAATGACGCAAGATCGATGCACTTGCGAGTAACGAAAAACAGAAAAAGAAAGAGAGAGATAGAGAGATAGAGAGATAGAGAGAGAGAGAGAGAAAAGAAAAAAAAATATGCATGTGAGATGAATTAACCAAAAGCATCGTATCTCGTTGTTGTTACAGGAAAAGGATTCGCGCTTGAGGTCGGAGCACTCGGTGTTGCACGAGCAACCCATCAACGGCAAGGTAGATTCGCTCCGGTGGACGAGCGACAAGGACGACTCTACCGGTTGGAAAAACAAGCGAAAAAGAAGAAGAAGAAGAAGAAGGAGGAGGAGGAGGAGGAGGAGGAGGAGGAGGAGGAGGAGGAGGAGGAGGAGGAGGAGGCGGCGGCGGCGTTGTTGTTGTTGTTGTTGTTTTATCGGTCGGCAAAGCCTCCTCGAGTACGAGCCCGAGGATACGACTGTGGGAAAGAGCGGCTTCGCCGAACGCGACGATTCTTCCGATCGCCGTTTCGCCGTTCGTAAAACGCTCGGCGATTGGCCTTTAGAAGACCCAGATTTAGGTGATTTTTTTTTTTTTTTTTTTTTTTTTTTTTTTTTTTTCCTTAAGTTTTTTATTGTTGTAAATAATGTTCTAGACGAGATTTTATAAAAGTATACATTTTTTTCTTATAAGGTTTGGAAAGTTATTTTTCAAGCTGCAAAATTTAGATTTTTAATCATAAGAAAACAATTTAAAAAAAGCAGTTACAAAATTAAACGTTTAACTGTCATTGAAATTTATTTCTACGACGTTAAAAGTAAAATTTGTAAACACTTAAGATTGAAAAATTTTTGCAAAATGTATATTTTTATCAAAAAATTTATTGATTTTAAATTCTTGTATATACTTGGCGAATGCCATATATTTAGGTTTTTTTTTCGCTTTAAAGACGAGTTTTTATTTCAAAATTATATTCAATAAAAAATGCCTCGATAAAAAATTCATTTCTCCAAAGAAAAATTTATTAGTTTTATTGTATAAAAAATACTTTAGGTTTTAACAAAGTAAACAAGAAACCGTAAACATATTTTTAGAATTGATGAAATTTATTAATTGGAAATAAATAAAAAATTATTGCGAGTGAATAATAGTTTAAAATTTTAAAAATTTGTCGCAGCTAACTTTACAAACGATTCGTTATGATAAAGATAAAGTTACATTCGTATTGTATAATTTTTCTTTTAATAAATATCACCATACGAGCCATAAATTTACGAGAACTAGAAAAAAAAAAAAAAAAAAAATTCGAAAACTACACGAAAGCCACAAATATAAGAAAATTCGGTTAAAAATGATAAAAAAAGTTTTATAGTTTGAGTCCGTTAAATAAATTAAATATGAAAGGCTTTTAAATGAGTCTCGTATTAAATATCACTGATATATATATATATATATATATATATATAGTATATACCGATAAAATAGTTGAGAACTAGGTCATTTAAAAATGTTTCTGAGGACCGAAGAATATTTAACTAACAAAGGTACATTTGCGATAAACGAATCAAGTCAATCAAGGCCAATTGTATTTTCGTCGCAGTTCAAGGCAAATTATAATCATTTCGAAAATACACGTCATAGATATCGAAATAGAATTTTAAGAAACAAATGTTCAATTGCCCATATTTTCCGCGCTCGTACCTAAGCGTCAACGCTATTTTAATTTTACAAAATTAAATATTCATCTTGAGCTGAGTTTTTTTTCTTATAATTTTTCTTATTAATAAATATTAGAACATTTGTATATAAAATAATAATAATTAAAGAAATTTTTTAATCTTTTTCTCTAAATGTAAATAACTATTTTAATGAAAAATTAGTAATTGTTAATTCATATTTGCTAATAATTATAAACAACTTGGTTAATGCTTATAAGATTAAAATTTGTTTAATCTTTTAAAATTAATTGAATCGTTTATAGTTTATTTAAACTTTTATTTACGCTCTCGCATTATCGAAACCAAAGAATAATTCTCTCGCTGCATATTCCGATAAAAAGTCAAATAAAAGGATTTATTCAATTTGGATTAGGTAACGAATAAATTTTCATTTTACACCAATTAAGTTTGTTGCAATTAATTGCCGGTGATGATTAGATAGAGCAAATTGTAGGGGGAAAAAAAAAAAGAAAAAAATGAAAAAATTAAAAGAGCTTTAAGGATAACATAGTTAAACGATTTCCCATTGAATCCATCGGTGCAGGTGAATTGGCGTCCTCGTCGTCCTCAGCCTCTCGGGCGGAGGAGACGAAGGAGGCTTCGAGGAGTAAAGCGGTGGCGGGCGGCTCGTCGTCTCTGGCGAGTACAACGACGACGACGACGACGACGACGGCGGCGGCGGCGGCGGCGGCAGCGGCGGCGGTGACGACGAGGAGGAGGAGGGAGACGCCGGCGCTAACTAAGACCGGAGTTGTAGCCTTGGCGGCTGCCGATACGCTTATGCTGCAGCAGCAAGGTAGCGGCCCGGGCCCAGTGACGCCGCCTGCATCGAGCAGCAGCAGCAGCAGCACCACCACCACTACCACCACTACCACCACCACAACCACCACCACCGGCAACATGTTCCCCCAGCAATACTGCTTGAGATGGAAGTACCATCACAGCAATCTGCAGACCATGTTTTCACAGCTGCTCGAGAGGCAGGCTTACTGCGACGTCACCCTCGCCTGCGAGGGACAGACACTCAGAGTTCACAAGGTAAGCGTCTCTCGAATCATCTCTACCGACAACGACTTGATAATAAATTCTATTCGATTCGTCGTCGCTGGTCTTTTCCCTACTCTTTCTTAAAATCGACGACGACGATGATACATATATATCTATTGCGAGGAATTTATGGAATTGCGTTTGTTTACTTGCGAGATTCAATTAAAAACTCATCGTCGCATATTGTTTTAAAGTAGACGAATTTCGATTTTTTTTTTTTTTTTTTTTTATGGATAGGTATATACATATACTTCGAAAGCAACGTTCGAAAAGAGGATAGACTTAAAATAGAAAGAATCGTTCGAAGCGATAGAATTTAAGTTATGCAATAATTCTCCATTTATCGCATTCGGTAAAAATTCTATTCTTCGAATAAAATTCATTCTAAAATTATTGCAACTCGATATACACATACAATAGGGAAGAAACAATTGCTTTTGATAAATTCTTTAATAAATATATGTGTAACATTATTGTTGAATTTATCAATGGACAGTAATTATTAAATGAATTATTGTGATGAAAATTCTACGAATTAAATTCGATTATCGAATGTTTTTATTTATTATTTATCAATGTGTGTATATGTATATCTATAACGCGAATTATTGCGTCGCAATTTAACAATAGAATTTAAGAAAAATTATTTTAACATTTCGCTTTGAAAAAACTCGATTCGAAAAATTTAAAAAAATTAATCTTTATACTTGTCGTTATAAATGAGTCTAAAAATATTTTGAAATTACTCCTACGATAAAAGCAAAAAAAAAATACAAGTTTATAATAACGATGCAAATTAAATGTTAGTTTAAAAAAATTTAAATGTAAATTGCATATTAATTTTTTTTAAATCAACTTTTTCACATTAATTTATGTTATTTACCGTTTATCTTAATTTATCACGTATTTTTATTTTTGAACTCAACTTATATTTAGTTATCAACATGAGTATATAAAACAAAAAAATATTTTTTAATTACTTTAACGCTAATAAATATTCAGTATTAAAACTTGAAACTCTTTAAAATTAAAAAACGTTTAGGAATATTTTAGAAAATAATTTATTCTAATTGGATTTCATGTAAAATGTAATATTTTAATAAAGTATTTTTTGTTACATTTTTGAATAACCAACATTAAAATGTCAATGACTCAATTATAAAATCAAATTTGAAAGTTGTTTTGTTGTTATAAGCTACTTATATTAAAAGTAAATTATTTATCTGAAAACAAATTTAATTAAACGTGTGGATAATGTTAATAAAATGCATCGTATTTCAAAATATAAAATTTTTCAATTAATTTTAATAATTTCATAGAAAATTTTTGACTTATTTCATTGATATGCGAAACGTGAGAAAACTTGCGTTATAAACTAGATCAAAATAAACTAGAATTTTAAATAAGCTTTAACATGATACTTCGAAAATATTTTTAAAAACATTATTGCATAATAAAGAAAAATAAGAAAATTTATAGTTAGTAGTTTATTATTTAAACCATTTTATTAATTATGAAATTATATTAACAATTAATAATTTAATTTAATTTATTAATATCTAAATCAATTTAGTAATTTTGTATACATTATGAATAACATTACTGGATATTAATTGATTTTCCTAAACATTCTCTACTGCAAATATTATTTGAATATTTAATAATAATTAGAATCGTATTGATTTTTATTTAGAAAGAATTTTACAATGTTTGCATATTTTATATTTCAATAATGAATTAAATATCATTTTATAAGCATCTTACAAATTTTTACAAATTTGATGAAAGTATGGTTAAGATAAACGAGTGTATGATACAAAACATATCATATTAAATAATTACCAGTCTTTAAGACAAACATTAGTTACATGTAATTATAACTTTGCATTATTAAAATGAAATTAATTGTTATATTATTTTATTATAGTTCATGTATATTTCACGAATAATTAATACAAAAATATGATACGCACTATAAATGCACATTGTAGACGTAACTTTAGCGTTGAAAAAATAAAAATAAAAGAAAAAACAAACAACTAGTTTCTACTTAGACAGTTCTCTTCTTTGCCAATGCGTAGAGCGTTTAATACTTCGATTTTTCCAACTGTTCGGTGCGCATCTTTTATTATTTTATTTTTCTTCCTTCACTTCCTTTGTTTTTTTTTTTTCTACCTCTACCCTTCCAAGGGAGAAAAAGAAAGTAAAAAAAAGTCTTTCCGATCGCGCGGCATCGTACATTTTCCAAAGCGCGCGACAACACACCCTCGACATACGTTCTGACGACGTAGAGAGAAAGAAAGAGATTGAGAGATAGAGAGAGAGAGAGAGAGAGAGAAAGAGAGAGATGAATGGAAAAAATGGAAAAGTAGCAGTAGTAATAGTTGTTGTAGTTGTAAGAAAGAAAAAGATAAAAAACAAGGGCAATCTCGTCCGACTCACCTCTATTGACTCTCGTTCGAGTCTCGTTTCTTTTACCTTTCGCGACTCTCTTTCATCTTTCGTGGTCCGGCTTCACCTCCGTGTTCTTTTTTTCATCATTTCTTTCCCTATCTTGCTTTTTTGCTTTCTCTCTTTCTCTCTCCTTTACTTTTTGGTGGACTCTTCAAGCAACCAGCAGAATTTCTGCAACTCGTCTTATTGCACTTTGCGCTTGCCTTTCTCTTTCTCTTTCTCTTTCTCTTTTTGGTTTGCTCGCTCGCTTCAACCATCGTTTTCTACGGTCGCACTTGTGCGCTGCTCTATCCCCGTCCCCTTTTTTTTCTTTTTTTTTTTTTTTTTTCTTTTCTTTTCTTTTTTTGTACCCCGAGACTGAGAGAACATAAAACTTGACAAACGATCAATTTTCTGTTCTTTGTTTCTTACCACGAAGAAGCTCTCTTTCTCTCTTTCTAAAGCATTTCACCTTTCTTTCTTCTTTTTTTTCCTCTTTCTCCTTCTTCTCCTCGCTTTACCCGCCTTACCTCACTCTTCCACCTCCACCTACTGCCGCGGCTCGGTTCACCCCGTTCTTTTTCTTTATCCCATTACAAATTCTTTTTTGTCTTTCTTCAAACTTTCTTTCTCCTACCCACCCTCTCTCCTTCTTTTCTCGTTGCTATCCTCGCAACCCTCCCTTCGTTTTATATTTTTTTTTCTTTTTCAACTTTTTTTTTTCTCCTCTATCGAGTCTTCGCGTTTCTCTTTTATTTCTTATCTTTTTCCCGCTGTATTCTCCCTCTTTCACTTTTCTTGCGATATTTTTTTCCTCCTCTCTCTTCTCTTTCACTTTCTCTCACGCTCTGGACAACGTATGCGGAAAAGAGTGAGTGTCTATGCGAAACGAGTCACGGCAGTGAAAAAGAGAGGAAAGAGAGAGAGAGAGAGAGAGAGAGAGAGAGAGAGCGAGCGAGAGAGAGCACTTTATCAAAGTAGAGTACATTTAGCTTGGTTTATTTTTTACTTTGGGAGGGGTCCAAATTGTAAAATCAATACTTCCTCTTAAATTTAGAATGCCTTGCTCTAAACATTGCCTTTTCGCTTCCACCCCATCTTTCTCTCTTTCTCTCTCCTCTTGCCCCTCACTCGTCTCTCGCTCTTTCCGTCGTTTCTGCTTTTTCACTCCCTCTTTACGTTCCCTCCCTTTTTTCTCTCCTTTCCATTCTTGCTATTTTTTTTTCTCTTTACCCTATTCCCTCCTGTCATCGCCGTCTCTCTCTCTCTCTCTCTCCCCCTCCCTCCCTTTTTCTCTCTCTCTCGTGATTTCTATTTTTCTTCTTTCGTATTTTAGTACGTTCTCTTTGTATTGATGTTCGACGATTTCCTAATCGCCTTCTACGCGGAAAAAATGAACCCAATGGAAAATTTAAATGAATTCATACAAAATTTACATTAAAATTATTCTTGTACATTTAGTTTTAACATCACGCTCGGTCGGATTACTCGTAAGTGCGGAACAAAACCTTTTGCGATGAATCATTTGCTGTATTTATAGAATCTATACTTTACCGCGCGCGCATTATCAACGAATTTTTGTTTCATCCGTACCGCAAAACATAAAAAAATACAGTTTAATAAAATTATTTTAATTATTCGTACCGCTGATAAAGTAAATTTTTTACACATACAAATTTTTCGCAGGAGTATAATTTAATAATAAAAAATTTATTCGATTTAATTATTGGAAGCTTATAAACAAATTATTATACTAAAATAATATTTTTCTAAATTATAAGCTTCTTAAAAATAAAAGTATCGTTAACAACGCAAAATTCAAATCCGCTACGGCAAAACATATAAGCGCAGTAGCATCATTAATCACAACTAAATAATAGCTCGCGCGAGGCATGAAAAATCTTCGCGAAACAAGAAGAAACTTACCGCGTGAAAACGGAGCATATAAAAAAAAAACAAAAAAAAAAAAAAAAAGAAAAAAAGAAAAGTCGCCAAAAAAGAAGTTCGCGCAGACGGCGCAACACACACACACACACACACACACACACACATACACACGCGCGCGCATGGCGGTACGTGTGTACTCAACCCCGATTTTATCCACCTTTCCCCTTTCGTTCTCTTAATCCCCCTCTGCAAATTTTTTTTTATTTTTTTTTATTTTTTTTATTTTTTTTATTTTTTTTCTTCATTTTCGTTCGGCCATCCCTTGACCCGTCGACTAATGCGAACTACGTGTATACGCTATATGTATATATACACGCTTGCTTGCAAAGGTTTTGCCGTTGAGTCATGTTATACCGCGAGCGACTGCGTGTACAACGCGTATATAGTTGTTATAGACTCGCGCTGGGATTTCGTTGACGCGCCTCGCATTTTTCAAGTATACCTATGGGGGCGTTGCTACTTTTTCTTCTCTCTATTCTTTGTTTGCTTAATACTTTCGATTTTTACCCTTGTATATGTATGCTTTATATACTCATACGTGTACGTACGATTGTATAAATATACACAGTGCTTTATATACCGAATGGCGAGAAAGTTATTATAATAAAAAAAAATTCGAGAATCGCGATGAAAAATGATTCACAATCGGTGGTTACTTTGATCGGCCGTTAACGCGTCTGTCGTACAGCGCTATAAAAATAACGGCGTTAAAATAAAATTCGTTGCAGTCTTGATCGATAATATGTACCGCTGCCGGCAACAGAAACGCATCCGCGTCGAGGCATCGATAAAGAAATAAAAGCGTTAAATTTTTCACGCGAAAGCTCTCTTACCTTTTCCATACGTAATTTTCTAATCTCGACTCGTTTTTGCACGGAAAAGACCCAAGCATAATACACTCGAGCATAATTTCGTTGAGAGAATGAGAGAGTATACTTTATATATATATATATATATATATGTGTGTGTGTGTGTGTGTTTATAGACAGATACATACACAATAAAAACGTCGACTTGGCTCGCGAAACACAACGCGGGCCGCACGCTAGACGAGAATAATGGCCGGCAGCATGACGCGGCGCTACACTATGTATATATGTATGTATGCGCGTGTACATGTGTTCGTCGTGGGTTATTGCCCGCGGCTGTAAATTATTCTTTGTTTACAGCGCACGATCGGAGAGCTCACCGAGAGATGCGCGTAAACGCGCAGCGCTACTGTAGTAGTAGTGTACGCCTAATTTTTCTTTGCTTCGATGATGCTTTCTTTCTTTCTATCTCTCTCTCTCTTTTTCTCCCTTTTTCTTTCTTGGAAAGTTTTTCTCCGAGAGCTTCGGTCTCAAACTGCGCTTCGACGATTTGATATCTTAAAGTTTTTTCTTTCCCGTTTTTTTTTTTTTTTTTTTTTTCTGTCTTTTTGTTGCATGCACACTTATTTAACCGTGCGGTTGAATTCCTTACGTATATCGACGTTAGAATTTTTTTTCTTTTTTTTTTTTTTTTTAACTGTACGGAAGCTTTTTCTCGTGTACCTTTCAGGGAAAAATCGAACGTTCGTGATGAAATATTACCTCGCGGAGGATATCCTGTTAAGAAATTGAGCTGAATTCGTTTAATCTCGGCGCTTTTTTCAGTTCGTTTTTTCTTTCTCTCTCTCTCTCTCTCTCTCTCTCGTTTTTTTTTCTGCAATAAAAATGAAACGTTGAAAAGGAATATTCGCAAAATATTTTTGCCGCCTATATCGCTTAACAAGTATGCCGACGTAGCCAAAAAAAAAAAAAAAAAAAAAAAAAGAAAAAGAAAAAAGTAGCATGCGCCGTGTGTATTTGTATAGTGTATACATGCGATAGGAAACATTGAAAAAAAAAAAAAAAAAAAAAACGAATACATAAAAAAAAAAAAAAAGAAAAAAACTTTTCGAATGTGTATAATATTATACATATACACAGAAACGTGTATATTTATGCATCAATCGATATTACAACGAGCTACATAATGTAACAATAAAAGCCCGCGAAGTGGTAGCTCTTTTTCCTTCTGTCTTTTACTATTTTTCTTTTTTCTTCATACGACGTTTGTTTTTCTATTTTCCGTCATTAAAACTTGGGAATTGAACTTAGGTATACATATGTTGGTAAAGAAAAGAGCAGAAAGACCGCGGCTACATCGCGTTATTACTTTACGTACTATATTTCCTTCAAGATCGACGTAATTGTATTTGCCAGATTTTATTGGATCTCTCAAAATATATCGAACTTCGAATTTATCTTACCTTTACGCTCTCTCGCTCTCTTTCCCTCTCTCTTTCTCTATGACCTGGCCATTTTTATTTTTACTCTACCCTCCTTTTTCTATTTTTTTCTTTTATGGAACATAATGTAGGTACATACATGCCGCAACGAACGATTAAGTTGTGCATAAATGTTTCTCCAAATAAAAGTGCACTCGAGCTCTTTGATTTTTAAATAATTAATAATGAATAGTAAACGAAACGTTTAAAAAAAAAGGATAAATTTTAGAAACTTTTGTCGCGCAAAGGTTCATTTATGAAAAAATTTATAAAAAAAATTATTTTTTATTTTTTTTTTTTTCAAACAAAAACATAGACTTAAGCGCAATTTTAAATAATATTTCTTATGTATTATAATACACAAAATTTATTCGAATATTCATCGTTCTTTCGATCGCTATATATATATATGTGTGTGTGTGTGTGTGTACGATAGATGAGAATAACACACAAGATACGACGCGTAACTTTTACAATCAAATTTTCTTAGCGAACAATAGTAACGGTATAATATTTCAATTTAATAGCAGTCTCAGCTCAAGCCCAGAGCAACACACAAAATATTCCTTCGAAAAGAAGAAGCTTTTATTTCCTACCACCGTTATAACTACCACTACTCCAATCGTTACACTAGTGTAGTTGTCGTAGAGATAGTAGTTGTTGTTGTAGTGGTATAATAGTAGTAGTAGTAGTAGAAGTAATCGAGGGGGTAGGACAAAAAACTTGGCACTGATATAATTCCTGGGCCAACGGCGAGGTTTGTGTATGCGCGCGGGTACGCGAGTTCAGTGCACGATAGCCCTTAACAAAGAAGTCGGTTGTTGCGCGATTCGAGAGAGAAAGAGAGAGAGAGAGACAGAGGGAGGGAGGGAGGGGGTGAGACTGCAGGAGTCGCTTATACCGAAAATAACAAAAAAGAAATGTGTATATATATATATATATATATATGTATTCAAAGCGGGTGGAGAGAAGGAGCGATGGGGAAATATGTACGCTGTTGGCGCTGGTACACAATGAACTATTTTTTTCGAAGGGGCCAAAATAAAAAAAAAACAAAAATAAAAAAAAAAAAATGATGGAAAAAAAAACCAAAACGGAACGAGAATAAAAAAGAAAAAGAAAGAGAATGAGAGAGAGAGAGAGAGAGAGAGAGAGAGAGAGAATGTTAAAAAACAAGCCAAGGAAAGACAGCTGTTTCTCGGCTGCTCGTCTCTCTCAGAGCCACCTGCATCCAGGTGCCGAAGTAATTCCCTGGAAAAGAACGACCCGTGGGAGAGAAAGAGAGAGGGAGAGAGAAAACATCCAAGAGTGTACGGAACGCACACAACGAAAAATAAGAGATAGTACAGACTTAGGTTAGGGTTCTCTAAAAATCGCATTCGATTCCTAATACAGGTTTTTACATCGTCGTTGTTGCGTTCGAGCGTAGAGGAAATAGTAGTGGAGTGGGGGTCGACTGGAGTGAAAAAAGATAGAGAAAGAGAGAGAGAGAGAGTGAGAGAGAGAGAGTGAGTGAGTTAGTGAGTGAGTGAGAGAGAAAAGAAAAATAAAGCCGTGGGCACGGGTGAAAAAGTTTGATCGATCAGAACGCGCGCATCTGCGTACGTTATATACATATAGTACATATTCGAAGTGAGCGAGCTTGTAAGTTTTGATAAACGATTCTCTCCTTTCTCTCTCTCTCTCTCTCTCTCTCTCTCTCTATCTCTCTCTCTCTTTATCCCTTCGTGAATGCAAATCTCTCATTGAGAGAAAGAGATGGGCGCATATACGTATAAGTGCACGCGAAAGCCACACGTGTGTGTATATATTAGTTATTTATGTACCTTGTGCGAGCCTCGCGTCATTACAGCTTGAGGCAAAATATGTTGTGGATGGATAGTAGGGCCGCAGTCGCGAGCGCAGCGAGCGACTAAGGCGCCTCTATCCATCCACAAAATATGAGCCGAAAGCTTTAATGACGCGAGGTTCACTCATGGTGCTTAAAAAATTTTTCAGCCTTGTAACCCGTACGAAGACTCTTACTTAGTTAACAGAATAATTAATTTTATTTTGTTGCATATCAATTAAATGCAATTTCGAACCCATACTGACAGTTCGTAAACTACAGATATCGTCTGCTAACGCATGCGCATTTTGTACACACACGCGTACATGTACATGTGTAGTAGTGTCAAAAAGTGACAGACAACATAATGTAAATATAAATATAAATTATGAAATTAAAAAAAATAGTAAATGGATTAATATTTAAAAATAAAATTAATTCTTGAACAATTATTATTTATTAAAAAATATAAATTTCTTGAGTATATTTATTAAATATTTATACAGAATAATATTTTTAACAAAAGTTTTTTTTATAAGATTTGAAGGCTTATTAATAATATTAATACTATTATAATTAATATAAATACTTTCTTATGTTATTTTTATCATAACAATACTATATTTGTTTAACACATTTTTTGTATAATCAATGAATTTTAGTCTCTTATTTAACATGAAAAAACAGTAACTTTTTTAAATATTTTAAATTTAATTTCTTCACACAAAAAACTTTTAAATCATTTATCTAAATCACAAACAAAATTATAAACTAAAAAATTATCACTTTAAAATCACTTATTATTAAATTTTTTAATTTTGCGGGATTATATTAGACTTTGCTTTTTCTATTAGTTTATTTAATTCACGTTTGCATTCTTCATCACTGTCACTATCACTCGTCTTATTTTCATTATTTAATAAATTGTCCATTTTTATTCTTCTTCTCACATATTAAGAACGAATATTACCGACCAACGATACACTATACTGAAAGAAAACAAAAGAAAAGCAGAGCCCCGTGGTCGCTTGAATGTACATACTGAGCGAAGGAGAGAGCGAGACAGAGATAGGGTGGTCACGTGGGAGCAATGGTGCGCGCGCTCTTATCGCTATCTCGTTCTCTCTCCTTCGCTCAACATACATAAGTCTTATTACGCGTTTCGAAAATATAAGTTTCGATGAAGACTCAAATGCTAGGCTATATGAAGCGACAAATACATAGCAGTGGCGCTGTTAACTTTTTTTTCTCCTGGCACATATACAGCCTAAAAGGACGTATAGAATGTCTATACAGCCTAGAAGGACGTATAGAAAAATGTTAATACGATCGAAAAGGCGCTTGCGCGTATGGAAACCATTTACACGCTGACGATGCTCCGTCGGTAAGAGTCGCCGTACGGGTTAGTAGGCTGAAAATATATATATATATGTACAACGAACTAAAGAAGTATATGTACTTGTATAATACTCTGGACTGGAAAAGAAGCAAAAACAACAAGGTTGGATGAGGGGGGAAGAAGAGAGGAAAGGGGAGAAGCTCGAGAGTTTGAATTACGCGCTTGAATGTTCGTGCGCCGCGCGTTTCGCTGTATGTGAATGCGTGTATTGTATCCGTGTTTGTACCCGTAACCGACGGGTACTGTTGCGCGGGCGGCAATGTTACCGGTAATTTAAGGGCTAGGTTTCGTTGTTGCGTTCTTTATAGCTTTTATCTTAGAGAGAAAGGGGAGAGAGAGAGACAGAGAGAGAGAAAGAGAGAGAGAGAGAGAGAACGTTAAGGATTTTTATTTTTATTTTGTTGCGCGTCTTTTCCCTCTATCTCTTTCTCTCTCTTTCTCGTTTTATTTCCTTCTTCTTTTTCTTTTCCTTTCTTTCTTTTGCATGTAACGCGGCGTAACGTAAATCATCATTAAAATGTAATTTTCCGTATAACATTTCATTACTGCAGGTGTAATTAGTGCATTTTTTACGAGCGCAAACTTATCATCGTAGAATAAAATTACGATTTTAACGATGAGAACCGTGAAACGTTTATAAGCGCGCTAATGCGAAATAAGTTACGAGTCATAAATGCTTTTCCGTTTCCTTGATTTTCCTTTCAAAAATTTTCTAATGATAATTAATCTTATTTTCGTTTATCGATCGTTTTGCGATACAAACCGCGCGTGGGTTGCAGTAAGTTTGAATAGACAATTGACTTAATAATTGAAACATTTTTTTTTTTTTTTTTTTTTCATTAAATTTATTTAAACCGTATAATTTGAAAATTATTTTATACGATATAATGTGTAAACGTGTATATTTTAGCTTTAACGCATTGATTGATACGATAAAATATTTTATTAATTGTCAAAGAAAAGCGGTATTTTAATATTTATAGCGGTAATAAAAAATACTTTTAAATATTAATGCTGTATTGCAGAAATAATAAAACGTTATCTATAAAATGAAAAATTTTTTTTTTCTTTTTTATTATTTCAAGCACTTAAATAACATTTTTATCGAAGTTAAAACGATACGCTTTCAAGTGCATTGCGCGTTTGCGAGAAATTTGCAGAATTATTTCATATATTATAAAATCCTTTTTCTTTCATATATATATATATATTTTCAGCCTACTAACCCGTACGGCGACTCTTACCTACGGAGCATCGTCAGCGTGTAAATGGTTTCCATACGCGCAAGCGCCTTCTCGATCGTATTAACATTTTTCTATACGTCCTCCTAGGCTGTATAGACATTCTATACGTCCTTTTAGGCTGTATACGTGCCAGGAGAAAAAAAAGTTAACAGCGCCACTGCTATGTATTTGTCGCTTCATATAGCCTAGCATGTGAGTCTTCATCGAAACTTATATTTTCGAAACGCGTAATAAGACTTATGTATGTTGAGCGAAGGAGAGAGAACGAGATAGCGATAAGAGCGCGCGCACCATTGCTCCCACGTGACCACCCTATCTCTGTCTCGCTCTCTCCTTCGCTCAGTATGTACATTCAAGCGACCACGGGGCTCTGCTTTTCTTTTGTTTTCTTTCAGTATAGTGTATCGTTGGTCGGTAATATTCGTTCTTAATATGTGAGAAGAAGAATAAAAATGGACAATTTATTAAATAATAAAAAAAAAAAACGAGTGATAGTGACAGTGATGAAGAATGCAAACGTGAATTAAATAAACTAATAGAAAAAGCAAAGTCTAATATAATCCCGCAAAATTAAAAAATTTAATAATAAGTGATTTTAAAGTGATAATTTTTTAGTTTATAATTTTGTTTGTGATTTAGATAAATGATTTAAAAGTTTTTTGTGAAAAGAAATTAAATTTAAAATATTTAAAAAAGTTACTGTTTTTTCATGTTAAATAAGAGACTAAAATTCATTGATTATACAAAAAATGTGTTAAACAAATATAGTATTGTTATGATAAAAATAACATAAGAAAGTATTTATATTAATTATAATAGTATTAATATTATTAATAAGCCTTCAAATCTTATAAAAAAAACTTTTGTTAAAAATATTATTCTGTATAAATATTTAATAAATATACTCAAGAAATTTATATTTTTTAATAAATAATAATTGTTCAAGAATTAATTTTATTTTTAAATATTAATCCATTTACTATTTTTTTTAATTTCATAATTTATATTTATATTTACATTATGTTGTCTGTCACTTTTTGACACACATGTACATGTACGCGTGTGTGTACAAAATGCGCATGCGTTAGCAGACGATATCTGTAGTTTACGAACTGTCAGTACGGGTTCGAAATTGCATTTAATTGATATGCAACAAAATAAAATTAATTATTCTGTTAACTAAGTAAGAGTCTTCGTACGGGTTACAAGGCTGAAAAATTTTTTAAGCACCATGAGTGAACCTCGCGTCATTAAAGCTTTCGGCTCATATTTTGTGGATGGATAGAGGCGCCTTAGTCGCTCGCTGCGCTCGCGACTGCGGCCCTACTATCCATCCACAACATATTTTGCCTCAAGCTGTAATGACGCGAGGCTCGCACAAGGTACATAAATAACTAATATATATATATATATATATATTTTTTTTTTTTTACATTCTGCTGTAAAAATAAAAAGAACAAAAAAAAATAGAACTTTCTAAGCTAACAAGAAATTTTTATTTAGTATTTCAAATTTCTAATATACGATCTCACGAGGCGCTGTGTACGACGATATAGCGAGAAAAATCTTTTAACGCTCGCTCGATAATAAAATTCGTAATAATTTTCAACTATTATATCCGACCAGGATAAAAGTATTTATTAAAAGTTTTATTTCGAAACAAAAATTCCATTGCGTCGAATGCCATCTCATTTGAGAGCTTTTTCGTCAAGACCTTTCCAACGCTTTTTTTATTTACTTTTCTCGACATTTCTGTATAAGAAATACAGAAGTCAAAGAAGAAGAAAAAAATTGAATAATATTAATGCGTGAATTTTTATTATTCGCATTAGTCAATTTACGTCAAACTCACCATTTATTAAGTTACATTAACTTCTCACATTTCCCATTCACCTCGGCTATACTTTTACCCCGTGTGAGTCATGCGCTTTCATTGAGAACTTATAAAAGACAATCCGAGCAAGTTTAATTTTTTGATTAATACTTTATTTAAAAGTTAACGACCTAATCCCTCATTTATCGACAACGCTATACCGCGATGATTTGCAATCTATGCGACAAGTGCAACGCCCCACTTGTAACGATAAAAAAAAATAAAAAAATAAAAAAATAAAAAAAAAATAAAAAACGCGCAGATATCGGCGCGATGATTCGTCGGTAAAATTAATGAACTGCCGCATGAATTCGTCTCGAGATCCGAGTAAATCGTTGCGAAGCTTATAAACATTAGATCTACGTTTAGGTTTCCCTTCTTTCGAGCATACGTTTTAAAAATTTTGCAACGTACGATCAGAAACGTATTTTTATTTTTTTGTCGTGAATTGAAAGATTTTCCTCCAAAGAGCGATGTTAATTTACTCGGAATTTAACGAAAATTAAGGTTAATTAAAAAAAAACGAACGATCAACAAATAACATAAAAATTATCATTTATATTTTAACGGGCTTATTTAGAAAGCGGGAAAGTATAATAACTATACTTGTTTATTAAATCTACATTCGCAGCGAGACAGCGTTAATTGCAATTATCGTAATGGAATTCGCTCACTCTATTAAATCTCCCTGTACGCAAATAGATTTATATATCCGCGCATAAACGAAAATAATATTATTTTAACTAAATTTTATTTTTATCTATTTTATTGAACCCTTTTCGGACGTATGTCTACTCTCAGCAACCAAAGCCTTTTTACCGTTCCGCTCGTATGACATTGAAAACATATTATTGTATAAACATATAAATAAAGTTGTCAAAAGAATTAATAAATCTCATTTATTCTTCATAATCTTGCATGTTATGTATCATTACTTTTTCAACGGAAATTAATTCCAACCAGTACGACATCCATCTACAAATTGAATACGTCCGAAATGGATTAAAATCGAAAACTAAAAATGTAATAATTCTCGTAATAACGCAATTCTTTCGCGTTATTCGTTCAGATTTCGAATTGAAAAAGAGGTCAAACAATCCTCGAAGTTAAACGACGAGGCGACAGGTATATAAATAAGAGAACGGAACAAACGCATTTCGAATTTTCAGTCTTCATCCGAGCGAGCATCAACGGCGACATTGACGGGTGGTGAAAAACATCGCGTCGCTCGTTCTCTTACACGCTTGCGTAGCGGCTTGTATATATATATATATAATTTTACTATATCCTTTTCTCCTTCTCTCTCTCTCCCTTTCAAGTGCGCGCGTGCCGGCGTCATTGACTCGCTCTTTTCCCTCTCGCCTCCTCTACTCCTGCCTCAGTCAATGAAGAGGAGAGCAGCCAGTAAGAGCGAGAGAGAGAGAGAGAGAAACGAGTCGGTCGGAGGTCGGTGTGAATAGCCGCCCACCGTTTTACAACTCTCACTTTCTCTCTCTCTCTCTCTCTCTCTCTTTCTCTTTCACTCTTTTACTCGTGTAACGCGCTCGCGCGTACTACCGACGACGGAGACAGATAGAGAGAGAGAGAGAGAGAGACAGACAGAGAAAAGCCCCGGAGAGTAGGAAAGTTGTACCCTGATAACGTGACTTTTCTATGCGACTTTTCCTACGACGTCGACGATCTAAACGAGATATCGTTTTAACCGCTTTACCGCTTAATAATAGTACTTTGTTTATTTTCCTTTATTTATTAGCTTATGCGCGTGTATTTATGTACCTTTTTGTTTATCAACTCGACTTTTTTTTTTTTTTTAATATTTGTCGTCTTTTTATTTTAGATTGCTAATGCTGATAATGATTTTTTTAAAAATAATTTCTCAAGAATTACCGAGAAGATTCATATAATTCTCGTTCAAAGATTAACGGCGACACTATTTTCTAGCGACTAGCATCGTTAAAGATTTTATTTTGGATACGCGAAAATGAAAGGATGAATGCGCTAAGCCTAAAAAGGTTTCATCTTGACCTCCTCACTTGTTTAACAACATATACGTGCATATACTATAAATGTAGAGATATATCAAATTTTTTTTTTTTTTTTTTCAAGTGTTACTAATTTATAAAATTTTCATCTTTAATTTTTTACCTTAAGTTTATACTTAAAATTTTTTATTTATTTATTTTTTTTTCTGAATTGTATTTTATTTTCAATTTTTAATTTAAAAAAAATTTAATATTCTTTTCTTACATTATAAATAACATTTTCTTGTACTGTACTCAATGTTGGATTAAGAAACGTAATTAATGTCTTTTAGAAAAGTTATTTGTGAAAAAAGGATTTAAAAAAAAAAATAAAAAATAAAGAATAAAGAACATTTTAATTAACTTTCTAATGAAAAATTAAATTAAAAACATTTTAGCTTTTATCATTTCGCTGGAGTAATTGCAAAAAATATAATATTAAACAAGTAAATTTAACGGAGTAAATAAACAAAAATTTAAAAAAATAAATTTAATTTAAGTTTAAGAAGATTAAAGTTTTATCGCGGCAAGCTTATATTTTCGTTCACGTTTTTTGGTTACTATAGAAATCTTAATTAACCCATTCGAGATGAAAAATAATTTTAAAGATTTACATGCATTATGAAATTTATTAATGATTTTTTTTACTTTTTTTATAAAAAAAAAAAAAAAAAAAAAAAAAGTAATAAATAAATATAGATATATAAAAATCAACTCCTTCGATCATTTCAAAACATCTACAACAAGAAAATATTCTAATTTTCTAAATATACCGAGAAGTCGTTACAAAGCTTCGGAATAAAGATTGTTTAAACTGATTACGAGACGTAACAAAATATTCATAATCGATTACGTACAAAAAAAAAAAAAAAAAAAAAATTGCGATCGTGCACCCATGCATCTAATAGCCCAGACAATGAATCTCTCGCGGGATATATTAAAGAGACGAGGAAGTCGTTAACAACGAGTGTATACCTATACAAAGTGTAGAAGGAAGTGTCGGTTACGAGAGAATAATCCACGGGCGCGTATATATATACACACATCTATACATGGATTCGCGCGATCATACACACGCACACGCGCGCGCGCGCGTAACAACGCGCTAAAAGCAACGCGGAAAGGGAAAGAGAGAGAGAGAGAGAGAGAGAGAGAGAGAACGGAAGAAAAAAAAGGTAGCAGCAGCAGCCGGCTCACTCTCTCATTCTCTCGACGGAGGAGAAGCACGTGACACGCGCAAGGGCACGTGTAAAGTAAACACGCCGTGTACGGAAGGTCGCTTTTCGTGCCGGAATGGGAGTATGCGCGCGGCATGCGCATATATGTATGCGTACGCGAGAGATTGCAACTCGAGTGTTTACGTACATATTATATGCGCGCGTATACGATGTGAGTAGAAACGCGTGGCGAAAACTACTCTTTTTTTTTTTTTTTTTTTCGGCGGCTTTTAGGGGCGAAGTTCGCGATGGGATTTTCCGTATTTTTTCGTCAGTTTTTTTTTTTTCTTTTTTTTTTGCCATGATAGATGAACGGTGATAAGTACGATTAATTAATTATGAGAAAGGGACGGTTTGGTTTTCATTTTATTATTGTCAAGAGGTGAATGTCGCTTTGCAACGATAAAGGATATTTATTTAATACGAGTAAATTATCTCGAGATAAGTTTCGTTATACTTTGTTATTTTTTATTTTATAAGAAAAAAAGAAAGAGTACCGGCACAAATTTATTATTCATCGTACCTTTAAAAATTTGTAAAAATAATACCAAAACAAATTCGAAATAATGAAAGCGCTACTTTTCTACTCTAGAATCTATTTTATGCTTTTATAATAACGAAAAAGTTACGTAGTATAAAAAAAAAAAAAAAAAAAAAAAAAAAAAAAAAAAAAAAAAAAAAATAAGAACAAGATCGAATTATTGCGATTTCTATTTATTTCCGCTTTCTTTTCTTAAGCGGCCTAGTTAAAAGTCAAAAATAAAAAGGTCAGGTAAAAACAATTTTCCATCTACCTTGAGTTTATTTTACTTTTTCATTATGTTTCTATTTTCGTAGTCAAGATCGATTAAAAGACTCATATGTATATATAAAAAAATTTTTTTTTCGCTTCTTTTATATTCATTATTTTCAGAGTTTATTGTGCGCGATATTTTAGCATTGTGTAAAAAAAAAAAAAAAAAAAAAAAAAAAAAAAAAAAAAAATTGAATTTTCTTTGCGTTTAATTATTTTAAAAAAGTAAAAAAAGTAACATAATTTCAATATATTAATAAGATAAATTTGTACGTGAAAAAACTTAATCCTATACTAAAAATTTTATACTCTTACTTACGTTTATATATTTAAATTTAATCGTTTCGAAACGATATTTATAGAATTATCGTACCCTTTCTTAACGCGCACAAAAACTCATTCACCTTCAATGTTTTTAAGATTCTTTTTTTGTCAATCAATAATACAGTAACTGAAATGTATTTTCAATTTAAATTAAATTATCAATTTAGCTGTATAATATATTCGTGTTCTTACACGTTGTTAAGTGCTTCTTTTTGAAATCTAAAGAGGAAAGTTTTCAAAGATAATTAATTGTAATGGTGTTTTAAAAATTACCTCCTTAAAACGTTAAAAAGAAGAAAAACATTGTTTTGAAATCTTGATTTTTTTTCGATATAATCAAAGCCACGATAACGGCAATTATTAAATATCAGCGATAATCTCATTACGTGAGGAAATGTTTAAGAGGTGACAATTCGTTATTTAAAATTCTTTACGAGATTAATCTTGAATCAGTCTCTTGAATATGGCGCCACTTAGACGTTGATGTGCACTGAAAAATTAAAATGTGTTTTTATCGAAACTTTGTATTTTTCTTTTCTCTCTCTCTCTCTCTCTTCCCCTTTTTTGTAAATAGTACATTTTGAGCATAAACAATCATCGAGAAAATTAATTTAAAATTCTTTCATTAATTTTCTAATTATAATTTATTTTATTATTATCATACTTAATTAAATGTGCATTTTATTTACAAGGTTATTCGTTAAAAAATACACACGTATATATGAATCGTGAGAACAAAAAAATAAAAATTCAAATGGAAAAATAATAATAAGTTGATAAATAGTGTAAGATAAATGTTGATTTATTATTATGCGATATAAAAAAAGGTTAAAATTATTTAACAACGAAAAATTCAACATGTAATCTTTCGCGTAACAAATAACGTTCTTAAAATATTCAAAATAAACCGTCATTGAACGTAATTGAAAAATAGAACTAGAATTAGCAATCGTCCATTGGTTCGAAATCATTTTTATCAACGGCATTACTTTTACATTACATTAAAACCTAAGGTCATCGACACTATTGGGTCATCGAACCCATGTGGCATCGCGATTCACCAGGTGTCTCGTCAATTTTTTCACGGTTCGTGAGTATTTTAAAAAGGCTTATTATGGTTTTGCTTAATTTCATACTAAAGCGATTGCCGTTTATGGTTATAAATGGAGAAATATTATTTTGCTCAAACAACATTTAACGATGCCTAAATTTAATTTTAAACAATAAGATAACCTTTGCCATTTTTTTTTAATACAAAATTTTTATTTTCAATTTTAAAGAGAAAATATGTTTGAAATAATGTTGATTATATAATATGAAAAGTTAATGTTTTATGAGATAAAAAAGTTGGATTTTTTCAAATATTACATGCATGTATCAGAAAATGTCTTAGAATTTTTTGCTCGATCCAAAATACTACTCTGAAATAGTCAAGCAAAAGGTTTTAATATTGAACTTTAAATGTAAAAGGGTCGCATGTGAAGTAGATTTTCCAAAAAAATATTGTTTTTTCTTAAATATTCAACGTTGTAACAAATATACGAGGCCTTGAGGTTTATTTCCATCTTGATAAAATTCTTTCTTACAATGACGATACATAATAATTATTAAATTAAGTTTGTTTTATGAAACATCATTATTTATTTTATTTTACAATCGAAAAATTAAAATTACGAGTAAATGAAAATTCGCTGCATTTTGTAATATTTTTTATCCTCGGTATAATTTTATATAATTTAAGCGCGGAAGCATGAAATTTTATTATATGGGCACACGTTTATTATATGGAAATATCCTCGTGTTTTATTCGTCCATATTTAAATAATATCATGCATATATATACACACACGTACAGATCGTATATTTGTATTAGATCGTGGCTCGACGCGCATACGCGTTGATACATACGTACAATCATATACGTACGCAAGGAAATGGCGTTTCTTGTTACAATAAGCGGCCGGCGTACAGCTTATAGACACGCATTCCTCATTACATCCATCAGCGTAGCGTATAAAAAAAAAAAAAAAATAAAAAAAAATAAAAAAAAATAAAAAAAAAAAAAAAACGAATAGGTGTATGTACGGTGGAACCGACGACGAGCATCGGCGGGAGGATTTTCACATGACGAACGCGACTCCTGAACTTCTTATGCGTATTACACACCGAATAAAATTAAAACAAAGCTATACGCGCGCACGAAGAGAGAAAGAGAGAAGAAAAAAAAACTAACAAAAGAAAAGGAAAAAAAGAGAGTGGGAGAACACAGCCGGTCGCGAAAAAAAAAAGTATATGCATATAGAGGGTGGGAGGTTTGTGCAATTAAGCCAGCCCCAGATCTTAATAAATGCTGATGTGCATAAGAGCGTTCCATTATATTCATCGTGCAATAAGCAATTACAGGATCTAAGGAGCGCGAGAAAATGCTCCCTTCTCCCCCGCTTCTTTTTTTTTTCTTCCTCGCGCCGGTTAACCTGTGTGTGTGTGTGTGTTAACATATATATATATATATATATATATATATATACGTGTAGATTTGCACGTGTGTGTATAAGCACGTGTGTGTCTTCAACGCGCGCGCGCGCGCGCGTGTGTGTGTGTGTGTGTGTGTGTGTGTGTGTGTGTGTGTGTGTGTGTGTGTGTGTGTGTGTGTGTGTGTGTGTGTGTGTGTGTGTGTATATATATATATATATATATATATAACCGTGGCTGAGAGCTCGCGTGCAGCGGTCACACGAAACTTCCTCGAACGTCTGCGAGAGAAAAAGTACGGTATATATATATATATACACCCTAGGTATTCGCTACTTTGACTTTAGCGTTTTGTGCGAGCGTATATGTATACGCAAGTAGGTATTTATTATTTATTGGAGAATAAACGTTTGAGGTCTTATTGTCGTGAGTTTCATGGGTTTATGGTATTTATTGTTCAAACTCTCGCAGCGCGTTACGCTTAGCGAGTTACGTTGAAAATTATCCGTGTTTATATATCGATGATCTATTTGAATTTTTAACAGTTGGACATTGTTGAGAAACTTTTTGTTTGCGTTTAAATGAAAATCAATAGTTTTTGAGTGTATTAATATTCATGTAAATTTGAGGTTATTGAGTAAATCTAGCACTGATCGATCGACTGACCTTTTTTGAAATATTTCTTTTGTTTTATATTCTTATTTATTTTCATCAATTTATTTGTTTGTACGCTAAATTTAGCAAGTTGGTATATTTTATGCTCCAAATCGTAAAACATAATTTTTTAAGAACGTGTCATTTGGTCTGATAAGTTTAATGTTAACTAACGTTAACGAGTATTTAATTATTATTGTTATTTTGTTTTAATACTTTATTGAAACAATTAATTTCGTTTTTTTTTTTTTTTTCACATAACCATTACAATTTTTATGCTATTGTAAAGCGTATCTTGCATTTTTTAATTTTTAGATGAAAATGCAACGTCAACACACAAATAAACGAAATCAATAATTTAAAAATTTTATAAAGAGAATATTTATTTTTAAACGAATAAACACTCTAATCTGATAACTGATGAACGAAAATTTGAATTTCAGTTTACATATTTGTTCGAAGTAGTATTTTTTTTTTTTTTTTTTTCCTCTAAACGTATAACAAAAAATAACAAGAATTTGCATTTTTTTTTATTTTTATTTTTAGATAAAGTGACGGATGGTTTTGTAATTAAATTTTTTGTGAAAAATTGTTTTAAATTATTTATTTTTTTTTTTTTCAAAATTTTCAAACAACATCCGCCGATAAATATTGATTAGATAAATATTAAAATAAAAATTTTACAGCGCATGTAAAACATGATTTATTCGATTCTGAAAATTTGATAAATTAATTAAAATTGGCTGTTCGTTTTACATCATTCAAAAACTAAAAAATAAAAAAGAAAAAAAAAAAAAGAAAAAAACAACTCGTCATTGTAAAATAACGCAACACTAAAACGTATATTTAATAAAAGTAAATAAATTTCCATTATCATTCGTTCGTAAACAATAAACAACACAAGCGGCAGGCTTGTAAAATTTTAAAATATACCATCGGCGCTTCATAAACCGAATCGTACAACATCGTTACGTATACGTACAAGCCACCCTAAAATTTCAAGCTATAAGCTATAGCTTTCGTGCAATTTTCTCGCAACACACGTACATGCGTGTAACGCACGTTAACCCATAACAGTTGGTAGCGCAAAGCGTCGATTCGTTCGCGAACAAGCCGAGACTCTTTTTATCGGCTCTTTTTCTCTCCCCCGACGTGGCTTTTTTTTTTTTTTTTTTTTTTTTTTTTTCTCTTTCCGTCTCTCGCCAATAAAATTCTCCAACGCGCGAGATGCGCCCGCGGGATAAAGGGAAACCCAGTCGCGTGTGCTAACGCAAAAGAGAAAGAGAGATGTAGATTCTTAAGTTACGCACACACGTGTAACACTCCCCCTGCCTTTTAATCCCCCAAAATTTTTTAACAGCGTACGTATACGTAGCTTTGTGTAAGTATACCTACACGTGCGTTCCGGTCCCTCCGGCCATCTCTTTTTTTGCACTTTCTCCTTCGCTTTCGCTTTCATCTACGTTCTTCTTTTTTGCGTTTTTCATTCCCCCCTCTCTCTACTTCTTTCTCTTTCTCTCGTTCTCTCCTTTGTGTCCGCTTCTTTTTCACTCGCTCACTCTTTCTCTCTCTGTTTCTGCGCTGCAGATATATATATATATATATAAACCATGTGTTTCGAGATGTGTTGTTTTCGAGCGGTAGACATGTAGAGAGAGAGAGAGAGAGAGAGAGAGAGAGAGAGAGAGAGAGAGAGAGAGAGAAATGGAGAGAAAGCAAGAGCCTTTGTTCCCGTGTCTCGTTCCCCAAATTGAATCGAGTGTCATTAAGCCTCGTTCGAGTTTTATTCATCGTCGAGCCGACGACGTTTCTCGGTGTACTTTATCTTTTGGCCTCGTAATTTTGATTATTGAAGAATTTTAATTTGAAAATTTTATCTTCTTCGTTTTATTCGTTTTTTTTTTACTTACTATAAAAAAAAAATTTTTTATGCGGTAATAATATAAAAATAAAAAAAAAAAAAAAAAAGCAAAACTTTAAGCTTTTCATTTATGCAAGCGGTATAAAAAAAATTGGTTTATGGATATGAATTCTTAGTGATTTTTTTTTTAACTTAAAAATTTAACACCAGATAATAAAACTAAATATAAAGTTAAAGCTTAATAAAGAATTCACTATAAATAAATTTATGCAAAGCAATCTTGAAAAGTTTCTTTGTCTACGATATAGATAACTTTTTCTATCTTTTTTTTTTTTTTTTTTTTTTTTTTTCACAAAACACACATTAAAGTTAAATTATATCATTCGCATAATAATATTCGTATGTCTAAGTATTAAAAAACGTAGATTTATATAAATTCGTCAACTCGTGTAAATAAAAATAATAATACAACACAATAGTTTTAAAAAAGTATCGTATAATCAAAATGCTTAGCGCTCTTATAAAATTTACACTTTAATTTACGTAACGCTTCACCCTCGTGTATCTTTCAGCCCTTATATATGCGATGCTTTATGTCTGTCTCGCTCCATAACCCAAAACTTCATATTATTTAAAATGCTCGTCGCTTTATTCTTTGTTTCTTTGCATCCTTCTCTTTCTTATCCACTCCCTCTATCCCATCCGGCTCTATATATCTATTCTACTTTTTCCCCTTCTGCGTCCAGCCGTCTCTCTCTCTCTCTCTCTCTCTCTCTCTCTTTCTCTCTTTTTCGTACTCGCATTATATCTATTCCTTTTTGTACCCTCGTCACTCCCCTCGATTCGAAAAAAAAATTGGCTTCCTTTTTCCCTTTGAATCGAAGACCTTTCCCGTATTTTTTGGCCGCTTCTCCAACGAGCTTTGCGTCCGGCAGAATATGTGTGTAGTCTCTTTTCTTTTTATGGTTTTAAATTTAAAAAATTTGACTGCTACCAGCTTCTTTTCCAGTCGTACATTTATCTATTTCGTGATATTTTTTTTTTTTTTTTTTTTTTTTTTTTTTTACTTCTCTTTCTTTTTCCTTTTTCTTTTTTAACCTCGCGTTCGTTTTCCATCTATTTTGGTAATAAGGCTTTGCCTTTTATTTTTAAAGCGAATGTAATTCTAAAAAAAGGTCTGCTGATATTGCGAACGGCGTTGTTAAATAATTTTCGATGTATAACATGCGCAAAATAAAAATTAAAAATTTTTAAATAGTAAAGTATGCACGAGACAAAAAAAAATTTTTGGTAATATTTTTATCGCTTGGACAACTTTAGAATATTTTTTTGTACCGGCGCTTGTAATCCATAAACGTCAAAAAATTATACGGCAACAAACAAAAGATTCACGAAGATTACCGGCGATCTCTGTTAAGTTTCGTAAAAAATATAGCACCCGATAACAAAAAATATATACAAAAATGTATATTGCTCGTGTAAACTAAAAGGTACATTATATTTTTGTTGCGATGTTGAAAATAATTTGATAAAGAAACAAAAAGAAATTAAATTTTCATCTAAATATTTATAATATGAACATTTATTAATTAAAAATTAACTTATGCTCTTGAATTTTTTATAATTATTGTTATTAATAAATTTCAATTCAATTTGATATTGAATGAATTTTATAATTGAATTAAAATTTTACTAAAATATTATTTTATACATTCATTTTTATATCGAATTTGTTAATCTGCTTATATTATTTACGAAAATCTTATTACGGCACATCGTTAAAATATAAAAGTATTTAATTTTTTAATGCGCATAACAATTTAATATTTATCATTATTATTAAAAAAAAAAAAAAAAAAAAAAAAATTAAAATAACGTTTCAAAACTATAAATTTTAATCGCATACGCAATTTTCAAAGCGAAATGAAAAAGCAAAACTAATGAAACGAACAACTAAATAAAACAATGAAACACTTTTTGCACACAACGTATTGGACATTATCGTTGAACTAAATCTTATCATAAATTATTTTAATCCAAACATTCTGCACATTTCGATCGAATCTTATCGTGATTATGAGATCGAGCCTCGCAATTCGTGTTATAAGTATTCATGTAGAAATGCGCCTGCGGACGTTAAAAAAAAAAGAAAAAAAAAAAAATTTACGCGCTCTTAACTTCGCGAACAATTCTATATCGTTAAAAAAAATTTCACAAAATTGATCCTTTTTTCGTACTACCATCATCATCATTATTATTATTATTACTATTATTATTATTATTATTATTATTATTATTGTTATTATTATTATTATTATTATTATTATTATTATTATTATTATTTTTATTCTGCAGAAATGAAATTCTAATTGAATATCTTTTTTATAATCCGGAATACGTTATCCGAGATAATAATTTCCTAGAATCGGTATGAGCACAGAAAAGGAAAGAAATAATTATTTAAAAAACGTTAAAAATAAAAAAGTAGAAATAAAAATATACTCAAAGTGTGCAAGAAAAAGCGATTTAAAAAGTAATACAAAAAAAAAAAAAAAAAAAAAAAAAAAAGAAGAAGATCGAATCGTAGGACCCTAAGAAATAATAGAGGAAGATAGAGAAAAAGGTAGAGAAGTTGGTGCAACCTCCGCGAAACAAAACGAAAAAAAAAGATGGAAAAAAAATGAGACGATCGAGTAGAAATAAAAAGGGCAAAGTTTCGATGAATTATTTATAGTCCTATATATGCAAAGTGATAGTTGATCGTTTATCGCCCTTTTCTCTTCTTTACCTAAATCTTTGCAGAATCCTTCTCTTTCTCCTTCACCCCTCCCTCCATTTCTTCCTTTTTCTTTTGCTGCTTTTTTTTTTTCGCGCGCGAATAATCATTCTTTGTGCGCATTTTTCTCTATTTTCTCGCGCGACTTGCATCATCTCTTTCTCACTCTGTTTCTCTTTCTTCTTTTATCGGAATCATTTGCCTTTTCTTTGTTTAGCTTCGATCGATAAATATTCTTTATGGCGTATTTGCAAGTCTTGTATTCGCTTTTTTTTTTTTTTTATATGTTTTTTTTTTCATTTTTCGAGTTTGGCGTTCCAAAAAAAAAAAAAAAATGTTGAAAATTGCATTTCGCGATGTATATTTAGTTGTTCCAGATATTTTTTTCTTTCTTTTTTTTTTTTTTTTTTTTTTTTTATGAGCTTTACCTCCAATTTTTTTTTTTTTTTTTTTTTTGTTTTTTTTTTGTTTTTTTGCTTCTGGGTGATAGAGAGAGAAAGAGAGTGGGAAGGGGGAAGAGGCAATGCACACATAAACACGCATGTATGGATGTGTGGATATGTGCATACGATCACGGCAAACGAGAAAGAAAAGAATCGTTATATCGACCGATTGCTCGAAATGGGTCGTGCGGTGAATTTTATTTTTGTTTCGGGGTCTTTCTTTCGCGCTTTCTCTCTCTCTCTCTCTCTCTCTCTGTCTCTCTCTCTCTCTCTCTTTTTGTAAACCTGGCTGTCGCCGAATTTTATTGTGCGCGTACGCGCGAGTCTTTTTAGATCCTTTTGAATATGACCTCGTTTTTTTTTTTTTTTTTGCTTTTTTTTTTGCTTTTTTTTTTTTTAAATAGCCGACTTGTAATCTCGTGGCTTAGATATTTCGGGATTTGAATTAATTTTTCTCGCGAGGTATTTATAAAAACGCGTGTATTTGCATTGGCTTTTTACATTTTATTATGAAAAGGTAGACGCGATTCGTCGATGAAAATGAATTTAGCTCAAGGAAAGCCTTTCTCTTGCTCTACATCCACTATTATAGACAAAATGACAATTTCTGTAACAAAGTTGTGCATTGTATGAAACTGCTCACTTTTATTCTTTTATTTTCAATTTGGTGTAGTATTTATACAGTTTCTGATATTAACTTTCTTGACTCGTTAAAAAAAATTTTACGCATTTAGAATTAAGCGTCGTTTCATTATTCTTACACTGATAATTTTTTTATGCTCGTAATCTTTTCATTAAAAATAATAATATTAACCAAAATTCTCAAGTTGTTAATTTGAATAAGTACCATAAAAATTACTATAGGAAAGATTATACAAGATTAAAGTATTTACATAAAAATAAATCTTTACATACTGTTTATATTCACTTTTAATTAGATTGTTAGTTTAAAAAAAGGTATTGAATAAAGAATTTTTTTTAATTTGAACGTAATTGATTATTGAGAACGATCGCTTGACTAACCCACGAATTCTTTGAAACAATTATTGACGGATGAATAATCAATGCTGATTTTTATCAAAGTAAATTTATCCATAAAAAATTAAAACCTTCAATAATTGCACAATATGAAGATATCAAATTAATATAGACATAAATAGATGATATATTTTTTTCATAAAAATTACAATTTAAAAATGCATCTTTCGTTGAAGAAAAAAAATGAATTTTTACGTGAAAAATGATTTTGTAAATCTCCATGGCTGTATTTTGGCGACATGTTTAAACAGTAATGTTTCATATGAAATATTAATTACCATAAGTATTATCTTGATAATTATTTTTATTAAAAAGATAATTCTTAAAACGATTATCAAAATTTAAAAAAAAAATGAACAAAAAAAAACTTAAAAGTCATCGCAAATAAAAATTAACGATTCGTCTCGAAATCGTTGCGACATTTTGTTCATTGGCATCACTTCGCGGTATTGCTGCGATTAAAAATTTCAAATTTACCCAATAAACGTTCGCGCGCGCTCGCTCGTTCATATATACGCCACTCGGAAAGCGTATCGCTTCGCGTTAAAAGCTTAAACGCGATACAAATTTTACACAATGCAGTGCGTGTTTCTGACGCGAGAACGAAAATCGAACTCTCTCTCTCTCTCTCTCTCTCTCTCTCTCTCCTCCATTCCATTATTTTATTATTATAATTTTTTTTCTTCATTTTCTTTGCTTTTTCTCCTTCGCGAGCAGCGAGCCGCCGAAACAAATATATTTCCCGTATAAATATATAAAATCGGAGGTAAAATTTTGCAACGTTCTTGCGCCCACCCCAATTTGAATGATTGTTTGCCATACATCTGCATTTTACTGTTTTATCCTCAAGCGTCGAAACAAAGCTTTTAATATATGTATATATATACGCGTGTGGCTCATTATATTGTATATATAGCTGTGTGTGAGCAAGTGCTTGGATGTATATGTAGAGTTAACATTTTACGCCGGGTACCAAAATTCATTTTAAAATCACCGACGAATATACGTGTGCGCGCGCGTGTGTGTGTTCACGTTTGAAAAGTATTTAAATCGAAATAACCTCGCTCGAGCTTACGGTTCTGGCTATATGCGCTATACGCGGAAGTTATTTTGCATTTTAAATGTTAATACTGTCTCTAAAATTAATTAAACAAAATCGCGGAAATCTGCGCGATCTCACGTATATTATCATATGGAAAATATGAAATTCAATAAAGTAAGAGAGAGAGAGAGAGAGAGAGAGAGAGAGAGAGAGAGAAAAAAGGGTTAAAAAAGAATTTTTTTGTTTTTTTAAATCCTTTTATCATTAATTTTTAATACTCTCGTTTTCTTTTTTTTTTTTTTTTTTTTTTTTAATAAGATCTAAAAGCGGTGCCAGAAAAGTGGTATTTCATTTTGCAATTTTCATAATGACGAATAGAGAAATTATGAAAAGTCAAACGGCGCGGCTCGTCTTTCAAATGAATTTTTACCCCTCTTTTTTTTTCCTTTCCTAAAACACCGAGGCTTCGAGTCGCTTCAAAAGATATTTTTCTCTCGATTTTATCTCCCTCTCTCTCTCTCTCTCTCTCTCTCTACTTTTTATATTTTTCGCGCTGGTTTCTTGGCCCGAAGCAGTTTGGCTCTGGCGCGCCGAGTTTTCCGTTTTTATTCGGATAGATCAAAGTTCAAAGTAGACCGTACGAGAGACGACGTTTTCGGCACGACTCCAAGGTCTAAGGAAATTCTTCTCCTGAAAAGAAGTTGTATCTCGATTTTTCTCCATGATGGATTATTGTTGACGAGATGTTTGATCTTCGAATTTTACATCAAAATTTAATCAAAATTGAATTTTCTTCTTTTCTTCTTTTTTTTTTTTTTTTTTTTTTTTGAAAATATTATTTGCATTTTACGTGATAATTAAAAAATTTGTCATAAAATTTTTTATTGTGAATATAATATAACTAATTTTGGCATAATAATTTGTTAACATTATTGATGCGTTAAATTTGATTTTTGCTTAAACATTATTTAAATAAAATTTTATGCAATAAAATATCTACAAAATATTGTTTGAAAGGAAATTATTAAATATTTTATGCGTCATCGTTTTTGCAAAAAAAATATTCTTCGAAAGTAAAAGTATTATTGAAGAATTCATTGCCCTATACAAAATTTATTGTGCGTTTTGTGAAATGACGCCGTTGATATAAAACCTTTTTTTTCTTTTGTTATTAAACTTTGATATGTGTATGTATATATATAAGTATATTGGTTAAACTTTCAAATAAAATTTAAATTAAACGAAAGATAAAAAATATAACTTGTTGCGATAAAAAAGGTTTTATATTTATGTAAAATTTTATTAGGACACTTGCAATAAAATATTCATGGCTTATATATGTGTATACGGATATAATAAATTTATTCTTTAGTACAAAAATTAAAATTTGAAAAATAAACTATAAATCTTTAATTATGAAAATTCATTTAAAACCGCTATTCCGATATTGGACATGTCAAATTAAAATCAATAGAATTAAAAAGCCGATTTTATTCATTTCTGTGCTCTTTAATAAAAATAAAAATTTTAATATTGTAAATTCGGTATTATTATTTACATTAATTACGCGTCATAAAAATATAACTTTTTTTTTTATTGAAAATCTATAATTCGTTTTTATCAATAATTGTAATTTAATGTCGCTATTAACAAAAAGAAAAAAAAAAAAAAAAAAAAAAAAACGAAGTAGATTGTAAAATAGAATTTAAAATGAACAATTTTTTAATAATTTAATTCGTAAAAAGTGAGAGAAACTTATATAACATAATATTAAAAGATAGAAATGAATAAAATTAATTTCAGCGAAGTAATTGAAACTTGCAATCCGACTCAACTTAATAAAATCAACAATTAAATATAAAATGATCGACTGTTCCAATAATTATTATTCAAGCATTAAAAATTTTAATTTTTCAAAATGAATGTAAATCCGATCTCATAATTACTACTAAAAGTTTAGCGTAGTATATAATTATCGTTTCGTTCTAACAATCGATTGTAATTCAAAATGATAAAAATTTCATATCGAAGAGAAAAAAAATTCATCGAAAAGAAAAATGAATACATATTATACATGCATACATATGTGTGTGTGTGTGTATGTGTAGACATGTGTGTTCTCAACGTTAACGGAAAATGCACAATCTTACAATTGCGTCGAGAGAACCGCTAGCGCGAATGCAAACATAAAGTAAAAGAAGAACATTTATTTCGTATCAAGTCTCGTTTTTTTTTTAATTTTATTTTTTTTATTTTATTCTTTCTTTATATGTATATATCTTCTTTTTTCCGAAGCTCCAGGTTTGGTACTTTTTCACCATTATTAAAAGTCGTAATTACCTCTTATCATGCGAAGTAGTTTTTGTCGACAGGTTTATATTCATCCGTTTGTATATATACGTATACATATATAAAATAAAAACTCTCAAACTTTCCATTGTCAAAGGGAAAGCGGAAGTCTTTGACGAGCGTGGCAAATAAAAAATGAAGTAGACGACACAAACTTGATATTTTTATGTTTAAAAGTACGAAAATAAACGTATGCGATAAAAAAAAAGAATGAGAGAGAGAGAGAGAAGAGAGAGAGAGAGAGAGATAAATAGAGCTTCACATGCTGTTATAACGTTTTTCAACACTTGCTCTCTATAACCGTTTTTTTTTTTGTCTTTCCTTTATTTCGACTGTATATGCATATACATTCAAGAATCGTCGCACACAAAACGAAGTTTTTTTAAAGAACTATCCTAGCCTCGTTCGCGCATTATCGACTATCCGTGTGTATCGCGTTCTTTCGTAAGGAACGTTTTTACCTGTGTTTTCGCTCAAAAATAGAACATCGGACAAGCGAGAGAGAGAAAGAGAGAGAGAGAGAGAGAGAGAGAGAGATAGGGCTAGAGGATGACAACTACGACAACGAAGTAAAAATAAAAAAAAAAGTAATTCCGTTTTTACATTCTCCTCTTTTCTTTCTCTGCCTTTCTCTGGTTCTCCGAACGCCACTCGTTTTTCTTCGCGTATCGCGCATTATCAGTAAAAAAGCGCCGATCAATATATCGCCGATCGCCGTACGGTGACTCGACGCTTTTTTCCTTCCGTCTCCTTCCTCCCGTTCCTCCCGTTCCTCCAACTCACAGCCTATACCTTTACGACTTGACCGGTACACTCTTCTCTCTTTTTTTTTCTCTCTCTCTCACTCTTTTTTCTCCTCTTTCTACTTTCTTCTTCTTACGGTTTTTCTTGGCAGTTTCGATTTGCTTCCTCCTTCCATCCGTTTCTCTCCTTCCTTCTGTCTCTTGTTCTCCTTCGTTTTTATATTTTTTATCTCCCATCTCTCTCTCTCTCTCTCTCTCTTACTCTCTCTATCTTTCTTGCTTTTTATACTTCTTACGGCTTTGTACATAAATTTTTTATGATCAAAGTTTTAAGTCTGCCTTCCTTCTCCACCTCCGTCTCCTTTTTCTTTACCGCGCTAAGGCTTTCCGCGCGCGCGAGCGTTGAAAATGCTATATTCGAGATTGCCCCTCGGGCGGCTGGAAAGAGAGAAGCTGTAGACGAGGGGTAAGAGAGGGAAGAGAGGAATGGGGGAGGGAGAGAAAATTTATTATTATCGTATATTTCGCGTTGCGTTTGTAAAAACGGCGAATTACAATGCAACAATAAACGAAAGGTAGAGGGACGATAAAGAGAGACAGAGAGAGAGAGAGAGAGAGAGAGAGAAAGGAAGGAAAGTAAGAGAAAGAAATTGCGCTTTTCTTTACTGCATAGTTGATACTTCCTCCGGATATCGTTTCGCGCGAGAAATGCCAAGGGATTCCGTACGGCGATTCGTTATTATTACTTTATATAGGTGGTGAGAGTAGCATATATATCTTGGAAACATAATCGAGGCACGTTGGCTTTCAATAATTAAAACAAAATAAAAATAAAAACACACAAATAAAAAAAAAAAAAAAAAAAAAAAAAAAAAAAAAGAAGAAGGAAAATTTTAATCAACGAGCCGTCGTAAAGACACGCTCTTCGCGCGGAACCTTTCCCTCTTTCTCCATTGAACTAATTATAACGGCTGAAAAGAAAATGATAAATGATATTGAAAGAAACGGCTTCGAATTTATTAAAGTAAAAGCAATTCGAGTCTTTACCTCTTATGCTGTCTTTTATTTTATTACTTCTTCTTCGCTTTATTTTTATTTTTCTTTCGCTGAAACGTTACGGATTTCTTTGTCAATTTTGTTATTTTTTTGCAATAATTTTCATTGCGCGCGATTATAAATTGTTCTTGTGACAACTTGTAATGCGTTTCGTGTTACTCTTTATATCGACGATATTTTCTTTTGATAATCCCGCAAATTTATACCGAGATATTGTAATTGCGTCAATTAAAGCTTAATTTATTAACGTTACGTTAAATATTCAATGTTTATACTTTATTATTATTGCGCTTTAGTATACTACACGATATTAAACTTTTTTTGTTTCAAATAGGCAGCTTATGCATACTTTTTCAAATTATAAAAAAACTAGAAAAAAAGTTCTAGTTTGTAGTCTTTGTTTTTTAATAAAAATCTATAAACGAAGTATAGGTAAACTGTTTAAATTGAAAACGCGCGTTTTAACAAAAATTTACATAATATTAGTTGCAACAAAATTCAATATTTTGCAAATAAAGCAATATCTTTTTTTTGTTTTTTGTTTTTTTTTTTTTTTTTTTAATATTTCTCAGAGTTTAATATTGATCAAATTGCAGAAAACGGTAATATCTTTATTTTACATCTACACGAAAAATTTACCGTTTGCTGCAAATAAATTATAAAAGCTGTAATGAATATATTCTTTACAATCGACAGTGCAAAGAAAACTGTAACGTAACAGTATATAGAAGTCGCGCATTTTTAAGGCATTTGAATTTAAATGAAAGTTTTATGTTTTCGAAATATATGTATATTTCGAATATATTTCAATAATAAGATTAATGTTTCGCGAGCTTTTCTTAAAATTGCATTTCAGCCTTTTTTTTTTCTTCGTTTTTTTACGGCAATCCGATACAGTACAATCGTAACTTGTTATTCTGAACGAACGGAGCTATTATAAAAGGAATTCCCTTCTGCTGCAATAATGAAAAAATATTTATGATGTTTGAAGAATAAAAATTTAAGTATTATTAATCTTTGCCTTTTATTAAAAGTAAAAAAAAAAAAAAAAAAAAAGAAAAGAAAAAGAAAACACAGAAAGAAAAAAAAAACAGAAAAGAAAATAAATAATAAACTTGAATGCATAAAAATATTTACGTTCCACTTTGGATTATAAATAGGAATTGCGTTTCCGTTACAAACACAATAAGTGGAAAATGCAAAGGGTTTTCTTTATCATGGCTATATTGAAAAATATCTATAAAAACAATTCATGAATTTATATCGATAATCATTAAAGTCTCAGGGAATTGTTATAGATATACAATAAACGCGAAGAAACTGGAACAGTATATATAGTAAACGAGAAAATTTTTGCGCTGCTCGTATTCCTAAATAAAGATTGAAATGTGAAATATTAAATAATAATTTTTAATAGTCGCAAATAAAAATTCATGGACTTGATTTATTTCTCGATAAATTTCGTTGATTAATAAAATGTTGAAACATTTCGAAAGTTCGGCTGTCAAATGTTATGTTGTGTAAAAACAATAATAATCGGATTGTGAAATTTCAAAAACAAAAAAAAAAAAAAAAAAACAAAAAAAAAAAAAACAAAATTGAATAATTTATCGAGTTTTAACTTTAATAAAACGCAATAAATTTATTTATTAACCAAAATATGGATAAACACAAGCTCCTTTCGCTCAATTATTATGGTAATTTTATAAATGAAAAGAAAACGATAAAATAAAATAATTATTTTTTTTTTTTTTTTTTTTACCGAATCACAATATCGTATCAATTGATTCGCTCCCGTAAGCGATTTATTGAAAAAAGTTATCGCGGCATTATTTTAAGATTTAAACGCTTATAAGATGTTTGCGTTTAGTCTCGAATTTATCAGCGAACGGTAACCATCTTAAATAAATTTAATCACGATTCTATTCGATCGGAAAATAAACAGTTGTTTATCGGATCGAGATATCAATGTACCGCAATCGTTAGTTTCTTTTATCGTATAAAAAGTATAAAATTGCACGTAGATTATCTCGATTAATCTCGCGAATAGTTAAAATTGAATTTAAAAAATTTTACAAATACTCGATCGCACCAATAATTCAAATAAAAAAAAAAAAAAAAAAAAAAAAAAAAATGAAAATCGTTCCACGCTCGTAAATATTTCACGATATATGATTTATTTCGTGCTATAATTTCGATGATTAAACTAAAGCCATTGATTTTTTGCGAAAGCAATCAATTAGGTAAAGATTAGATCGCGTTAAAAATCAATCAAATCTTTTTTGTCATTTATATATATATATATATATATACATCGCCAATATTTTTGAAGAATCACAACTTGAGTACTCGAAAATTTTATTCAAACCGGAACGATCCAAGCGGTACACATTGCCGAAACGCCTTAATTCATTAATAACCATCTTTTCGGTTATACCTTTTAAAATTCAAATCATCGAACCGAGACGGTTCCTATCCTTTCCTGCTCTATACCTCTAATATGTTCGGCAAAGCATCAAACAAATCTTCTCAACCTCGATACTCTCTCCTACTCTGCTCGACGATGTATAACGTATACCCGATATGTATATGTGTATGTATATGTACACTTGAAAATAAGCCAAAAAAAACTAGTAGAGCCGCAAACCAAAAGCTTCGATCTTTTTCCTTTCCACCACACATACGTACACATACGCACACATAACGACACTGCTTTTTAATCAGCACAACCCCGAAGTAACATTTTCATAAAAGTTTAATCCCCCACCTCTTGTACTCTATCATTCTCGAAAAAAAAAAAAAAAAAGAAGCAAAAAGGAAAATGTATATATGAATATGTACTCGTCGCGGACAAACGTGTAGATATGTGTGGTGGATACACAAGACCGCAAAAGCTTAGACCGTCGTATTTCTCGTATCGAAACGTTTCCGCGCGTCGTCGTTTTTTACGTATTTTATATATATATATGTGTGCACGGGGTCGAAAGGATAAACAATGGACAATCAAAGCGAGTCACAATCTCTTTAATTAAAAGCGACGCGCTCGGACCCGAATTCATTAACTGCCAATCCGTGGCTTAGCTCGTCAACTTCTTTTCAGCTCCCTCCTCTTTCTCTATCACTCTATCTCTCGTGCGAGAAAGGAAAAAGAAGAACGAAGATCTTTGTTCGACATAATAAAATGTTTAATGTCCGTGCGCCGACGTTAAAGAAACGAACGCGCGTATAGTATAGAATAAGGAAAGAAAAAGGCGCTCGTAATGAAGCCGATATGAAAAATGCTTCTTCTCTCTCTCTCTCTCTCTCTCTCTCTTTTCTATCTGCGAGTTTCGCGAGTATAATTTATTTTTTTATATCGCCGTATTCCTCTATCCCCCCTCTCTTCTCTCCACCCTCTCCTCTTCGTAAAAAGCGTCGGGGGCCATAATAAAGCGTTATATTACCCCGGAGTTAGCGAGAAAGAGAGATGGAAGACTGTATAAGCGAGATGAGGAGGGGAGAGAGGATGGAAGAAGGGTGAGAGTAGTGAAAAAGAGAGTACTGGTCGGGTTGAAAGTTGAAAAGGGGAAAAATGGGAATGGTGTGGGTGATAAAGAAAAGAAGAGAAAAAAAAAAAAAAAAAAATAAAGAAACGGAACGCGCGCTTTGCCGGCCTTTACGATCTTATTTGTGGAGACATAAAAATCGAGAAAATCAATACGCAAGTCCTGGCATTAAATATTCAAGCTATTGACTGGCCTCGCCAGGCATATTCTCTCTCACTCTTTCTCTCTCTTCTCTTTTCTTAGTCTATTCTTTATCGCGCTTTTTGCGCGGAATAAATCTTGACGTACAATTTTTCGTCCGACTGTATGTATATTATTGCTCAGACCCTATCGAACTTTTCTTTCCTTCCCTTTCTCATTCGACCGATCATTTTTACTATCCTTTCGACGTCTGCTATTGGTTTACAGTCTTAATTTTTGCGGTCGAACCGTCTTCGATTAAAAGTTTATTACTACATCGTTCAATATTAATCTTGAAGGAATAATTTTTCATACATCCATGATGAATTTTACTTTCAATCGCAAAATGTATATTCATCATTACGCGTCACCTTTTTCGAATAAAAAAAATTTAATTTACAATCGCTGATTTTTTCGATAAATTTTGCAAAAGCTAGAACAAACGTTTAATTTAATACGTTATATTGAAAGCATTCAATAATAAAATTTTCGTTTATTTCACTTTTAAAACTTATTTTTATCTTCTATTAGCATTAACCAATCTAATTCCAGATTTATGTATTAAACGTCATATTGCACGTATTCATAAAAAATTTAACGATCAATTTTTTAATTTTTTTAAACAAAACCAATGGGTTTGCAGTTTCAAAAATTTAAAAAAGAAAAAAAAAAAAAAAAAGAAAAAATTGCGATTTACAATAGCTGAAAGGTCAATAGCTCTCTCGAATATATTCGTATACACATAGTAATATAGAAACAGGGAACGGTTCAAGAATTTACGATTGAAAAATCGAGGATGCATAAATTCAATAAAACTAGCGGATAATTTCTTTAAAATATCAGTAAAAATTTATTAAATTTTCTTGCGGTTATAATCGTGAATTGCAAAAATAAAATTATCAATTCGAAAGATTTAAAAAAATGGAGTGTACTATACATATTAGAATAATTAAATATGTGATTAATATTAACTTATACTTATTCTAAATATTTTTTATTAAAATTTTCATTTATGAATATATTAAATAGAATCCTGAATCAATAAATGTCATTTTAATCATAGAAAAAGATTTTTTATGAAAAATGTAAAGTTTTTTTTTTTGAACGTCAGAATAGTTAAAAAATAAAATCATTTATTTAGCAACTAGATCTTGTAAAGAATGTTTATTATTTATTATAAATAAAATTTTAATTCTTTGTAAATAGAATATAACGTTACTTTGCTCGATAAACCATAAAGTTAATAATATCAGAAAATAATTACCAATTATATAGAAATAAATAATTTTATATAATTTATTTATTTATTATTTTTTTTTTAACGTAAATGATTAAAATGAATTGAAAGCAACAATTTCATTATTTTAGTTTCGGTACGAAAGTAAATTATTTTATAAAATTATAACTTTTATATAATTATGATTTTAAAAATAATGAATAAAATACACATGTAAATTTAATTATTCTATATAAATTGTATAAATTTAAACGTAAAAATATTTAAAAATTAGGAAAAAGAAATATTTTTCAATAAATTTCAATAAAAAGTAATATAACATCAAAGTATCCCCGATTCTATACGAAGAAAACCAAACTAGTTAATCCATTCTTGAAAAGTCCTTAAAATCTAAAATTAGAAAAATTCATATGATATACAAAGATGAAAAAAAAAAAGTACGAAAATAGAAATTTTTGAAAAAATGGTGAATTAACTCTCTAATTTAAACGTCTAACTATGGATTCAAGTACTCAGAGAGCCAATAGCGCATGCTAACTTTACCCATACGTGCGCGCGAGTTTCTATCGGTACTCTCTCTGATGCACGTTTATTACATGTACACTAGTCTGCGATGACAGAGGAAATTGAAATATCCTGTGTTTCGTGAGTAAGAGAGAGAGAGAGAGAGAGAGAGAGAATAAGAGAAGCTTCCGTGAGGCGCGTTGATGCAAGTGGCAGGCTTTGCATAACCGAGAAAAATTGATTGATTGATTGGCCGATCGATGGATCGACGTTTTGTATCTGTCTTCTATTTCATGCTTTCCGACGCCATATAGCTAACTTCGAGACTACCGATTTCGTCTTTCTTCGATTTTAAACGGCTTTTAAGACAAAGAATTTTACGACGCGAGCTTTTTTCATTTTCAATTTTATTGTTTTTGGAAATTGCCAGTTTTATTTTACGGGGAAGCGAACGTTAAGCTTTTATCGAGTGAAATTTATGCGGCCCGAGAGGCGAATTTTGTTAAAATATGCAAGTGTGTATATGTGACATTACTTTATTTTATTTATTTATTTATTTATTTATTTATTTTTTTTTTTTTTTTGTACCGTTTGATGTAATTTCTTGAATAAATTTATATATTTCGTGTAATTTCCACGGCGAATAAATAAAATGGAGAATAAGGCGTGCAAACGCATGGAAATTTCGTCATATCGTTGAAATATTACGAGACTGAACATTTTTTTATTTTTTTTTTCTAAACAACTTCGATCTCTGTATAAAAATACTACTTTGACACGAAGGATCCATTTTAACATTTGATTTTCTTTCTACGTAAATTTAAAAAAAATGAAGGAATATATTTAATATTTATAGAATGTAATTAAAGAACATATGTTTTAAAATATTCGTGTTCGAAATACTTTTTTTTTTTTTTTTTTTATATCGATAACGTAAAGAGATAACTGTAATAAATTTCAGTAAATTATTGTTGGATCAAAACTAATTTAAAAATGTTTATGCATATAGTAAAACAAAATAATAAAAAGAAAAAAATGAAAAAGCGAAATTCCAATGTTTAAAAAAAGTTATTGAAAGTTTTTACTTTATTTTAAACAAATGATGCACATTTATTAAGACCCGATTATTTACGTACCGTTTCATCTACATTGCGACGATTTTGTTATGAATTTTTCTTAATGAATGTGAGTGTGTGTTTGTATATATATATAGTTATTTTTTTCAAATTTCTCGCACTTAAATATTAATGCTTCTACGAATTTGTATTTAATATTGAAACATCAAAAACTTTGAATAACAAAATGTAAATGTAATGTAAACGTATCTATAAAATAAGAAAAAAGAAGTTTGAAAGTTATTTCTCTCCCTCTCTCTCTTTCTCTGATACTGCAATAGTAAAAGAAAATTCCGAATGCATAAATTTACATAAAATTCAATATATACAAAAAAAAAAAAAAAAATAAAAATAAATAAAAAAGAGAGAGAGAAAAAGAAAAAAAACTATCACATAAATGGAAATGTTTATAGCAGGATAAATCTAAACTTTTTTATCAGAACTTTCCTCGCGTCAACGAATAAACGAAATATCTCATCTAAAATATTACATTCTATCCGCATCCTTGACATAAGTTTCCGTAAAAAGATCAACAAATCGTTTTAATTTATTCAAATTTTCATATTGCAAATTTGATGAAAAATTAATAAATTTTAATAGTATAAAACAAATAGTATTAAAGAAATATTATTTGATAGAATAAATGTCCGACGATTATTACATAAATTTTTTAAAGAAAAAAGATACATTTTAATCAATATATTCGAGCTTTTTCGCTTTTTTTTTTTTTTTTTTTTTTTTTTTTAATTGACTTTAAAAAAATTCTTTTTTTTTTTATCGATAAGTGAGCCTATATTAGCATCGTTCTTTTAGCAATATCTACATATTTCCAGAGATACACGTTATACGAGAAATCTAAAAATTCAGATTTCACCACTGAAATTAAAGACGCGTTTCGCATACACACATACATACTTGTACAAAGAAAATTTTACATATGTGTGCGTGTGTAAAATTTTATACGTGTGTGTATGCATATATACACGCATATTTCTAATATCGAAAAGTCAATTTTTAAAATAATTTGAAATACGCGCGGCACGCGGGTTCGCGTAATGGGGGAGTAGCTTTTGTATATGTATAATGAATATCATTGAACATGACATTTGTTCAAATTTAATTTTGAGAGAAATAAGTTTTAAAACTGCAAATGACATTATTTCCTTTTAAAATAGACTAAAAGCCGCGTTATTAAATTTCTCTCGAAACTCTGTTTTCAATATTATTTTAAGAATAACGTCGAATCCTATTTAACGAATTTAATATATTAATCTCTCCGATTATTCGATTTTAAAAAAACTGGCGCAATTTATAATCTTTTTTTCTTTCATTTTTTTTTTTCTTTTTTTTATTATTTCATTTTAAATATCAATCGAAAATTCGTTCAAAAACATTTTTTTTTAATAGTTATAAGAATCAAGCGCAAATTTCATTGCAGAAAAAAATTTAATTCTTTTCTCTTTTTTTTTTTTTTTCTGTTTTTTTTTTTTATTGTAAATTCGAAAATAAAAAAAAATTTCTATTATAGCGTTCGTAAAATGTCATTGTTACTATTACAATAGAATAAAGCCCCTTTAATCGTTAATCGTCATTTTGAAAAAGCAGCAGCGCAGAGTACCGCCCCACCAACATTCGCCAAAATCCCGAAACATATTACGGGTACACATAATAATTTCCATCAAAAATATTAACAATACACAAAATTTTCAAATTCGAGCTCACAATACTTTATGAAATATACCGAATTTAACCAATGTCAATCGCGAAGAGAGAAAGAGAGAAAATCCTCTCGAACGGTTGTATTAATCCAAAATGATAAAAGAAAAAAGAAAAAAAAAAAAAAGAAAGAAAAAAAAAAAACGCGAACCACGTCGGCGATCGGCTCTCTCGTTGCGACAGACAAAATAAAACATTGAATGCGAAATAAATTTGCAACGAAAAAAGAATATAAAAAAGGTGAAAGGAAAGAAAGAGTAGGAGAGAAAGATCGAGTGTATACGTATGTGTGAATTTATACAAGTATATATAATATATGAAACGCGGGTCGGTCGTTCGGTCGCGCGCGCGCGCGCGGCTTGCATCGATCTTGTGTCACATTCGAGTGATAAACTTTTATATTTTTCCCCCTTTGCTTTATTTTTTTGCGCACAGGTCGTCCTGTCTGCGTGCAGTACATACTTCGATACGATCTTGTCACAATACGAGGAAAAAGATCCAATCGTCATCATGCGTGACGTCAAATTTTCCGACATCAAGGTACTCGTCGAATTCATGTACAAAGGAGAGATCAACATCGATCACGTAAGTTGGACTTTATTTTTTTTTTCTTTTTCTTTTTTTCTTTTTTTTTTTTTTTTTTTTTTTTTTTATTTATTTATTTTTTTTTAATCGTCTATCCTCTGAATTCTTTTTATTTTATACTCGTTTTTTTTTATTTATTTATTTATTTTGACTTCGCGCAGCGACGTTTGACAGGATGCGCAAGCGGTTTTAATGCTCTTCGGAGCTTACCGCTAAAGAGTTAATAATTCTTTACATTTTTATATTTAAAGTCTTTATATTTTTTAAAATTGTGCTTTAGTTAATGATAAATTAATTTAGCTTATAAATTTACCATTACTCGTATGTTCATTATTTTTAATAATGTTACACTTAATTTATCAGATATATTTTAATAAATTTTTAAATACATCGCAAAAGTTTTAATTGATTATTAAGAAACATTAAACTCTTTTATTATATATATATTTTTTTTAATCCTATAATAATTTATTTTAATTCAAGAAAATTCATTATTACTCTATATTTTGCACTGTACAGAGGTTAATATATTAATAATATAAGTTAAAATTGAATTTAAAAATTTTTTAGGTATCAAAATCTGATTAAAATTGTTTTAATAATTTCATAATATATTTAACCGGCTAAAAATGCAGTTATGTGCGTATGATAAAGCTCTATAGTAAAATTTGAATGAAGAGGATTAAATTCATTTGCAAAAAATTTATCGATTAATAATTTTGCAGTTCGAATATTTTTTATAAATATTAATAAGCTTATTTAACATTTGTTCTGATTCAATAGCATTTTTTTTTTTTTTTCTTATATTGTTTAAATGAAAAAAATTATACGTTTTTTCCACGCTAAATATATAAAAATTAGTTTACATTATTGACAAAAAAACTTCTTTTTTTTTTTTTTTTTTTTAACACAACAGATAAAATTACTATAATTTGCAAAAACTCGGTGAAATTTTTAGTATTTAAAGAGCATTTCTTTATTAAAGGTTGGCACTAGACTAAACCGGGGTAAAGCGAACTAAAATTTGTATTTTAAAAGCCTACAATTTTCATAAAAGAGCGAAAAGAAAATTCTTTTTTATTTTTTTTTTTTTTTTCATAATTTGTTATTTTACAAAGTAAAATTTACTGGATTTGTGCTTCACTTATAACGAGATATAATAATTCTTTAGAAATATTTTAAAAAATCCAATCGCATTTTAAGTTAATATAAAAATCATTATTTAAACGTCTAAACGCATTGATTTTTCTGTAAAAATTTGCGTGATAAATTAAAAATATGACGTTAACAATTTTCCTGCCTATCCTACATTGTGTTACAATAAATACAACTTATATACCCATTCGTTTTAAAATATCTCTTTGTTTCAATCTTTGTTGGCCAATGCATGTCGTTATAAATTTTCATACGTATTTTTTAATTTATTCCCTTTATTCATTTGGGCATAAAAAAAATTTTTTTTCTTTATATGTTTTAGCAATTCATTGAATGATAAAATTAATGCCCATTTTATAACACTGTAAATAAAATCAAAGCTACAATAGTAAAACGGGCTATTTTTTATAGAAAAAAAAATAAATAAATAAATAAAAAAAAGAAAAAAGTGGAAGAAAAAAAATATTTATTTTTATAGTCAATCCGCCCCTATATCTCTTATACAGAAAAAAATATAAATCCATCTTTGTTACTCGTACAAAGAGAGAGAAAGAGAGAGAGAGAGAGAGACAAAGAGTAAACGAGTGAGAGATAAAACACAGATATATAAACTAAAACTAAAACGAAGAGAGAGAGAGAACATCGTAAACAAAGCGCAGAAAAGTTAATAAAAATCAAAACGAACATGCAAAAATTTAATCAATTCTATATACACACACCGCACCGTTAAGAAATATATAACGCGCGACGAAATTCGTATAAACGTAAAGCCGCTCGATCGTTTTCGTTCGCGTACGCACACGTTTACGCAGCTTACGCGTGCAACAGTCGAATAATCGGTAAAAACAAAACAAAAAATAATAATAATAATAATAATAACAATAATAATAATAATAATAATAAAAATAAATAAAAAAAAAAAAAAAAAAAAAAAAACATTCACGCGGTTACCCCTTTATCTTCAATCGCGTCGCAGAATGTCCGTATCAACTGCCGCGCTTTCTGACCCACATTGTAATGTGCAATTTTTTCGATTCGTGGAAAGTACCGAGAGAACGTGTATACATCCATGTATATGAATCCTTTATGGATGCGAGTTTATGTATAAATATTCGAAAAGCGCGCGTTTACGGCGGTGCTATGAAAAAAAGAACGCGGATGCTTTATATCCAACGTGACGATTTTTGCACGTTGTGTATAATATACGTATATGTACGTTTTGTTTTTTCTTCTTTTTTTTTTTTTTTTTTTTTTTTTTATCTTTTTTTATTTATTGTTTTGTTGTTTTGTTTACATAGATCGTTTGGGTAATTGGCTTTCTTTTCTCTCGCACGGGCGCTCGGACGTGAAGTTCTCTAACGCTGCTACAGCAACGTTTACACGTAAAAGCGATTTCGTGGTCTATCAGTTACACTGGATACAGCTAGGCTTCTTTTTTTTTTTTTCTCTTTTTTTTCTTTTCGTTTTATTTTGCCTTTTATTTTACTTTTAGTTTCGTGGAAAAAATATGAAACAATCGATTTTGTTCGCACGTATCGTTTGCTTAACTTCGCAAGATTTCGGTTAAAATATAAATCTATCCCGAATGCAGTATGATTCTCAAATGATTTGTTTGGCTTAAAAGAAATTTTAAAAAATTAAATTTTGTTACCATTTTTTTAAGATTGATATAGTTTTTATATCAATTTTAATTAAACATAATCTTTAAAATTTTTAATTACAAATCCACTATTATTTTACGACTTATTATTAGAAACTCGAATAATGAATTTGAAAGAATAGTATTAGAAGTTGAAAAGCTTTAAATACTTTTGTTTTGTATACTATTATTGCGACTAATGATAAAAAATAAATTTAGACGATACACTAATTTCGATTTCAATTTTTCATCAATTATCTTTGCGATTGATAACCGAAGCTTGAAATTAAAAAATTTATTTCCACTATTGATATATTTATTATTATAACTTAAATAAGAATTTTAAAACGATATTGTTTTATTTATAAATTGTATCTTTAATATCGATAAAAAAAAAAAAATTAATAAAATTTTATCATTCTAAATTTTAATTTCCTTCAAATGAAATGCAGCATACGTGGAATCAATTATTTTTACAACTCTATATACATGATGAAGTCATTTTCAATAAAACAATTTGCGTGGGTCAATTTATCTTCTATAAAGAATTGAAAAGTAATTATTTTTTATTATAAAGGAAAAAAAAAAAAAGGAAAAACGTTTGTTTAAATGGAATCAATCACGAATAAAATAGGTTAATTTCTCTTTTTAATAGAATAAATGCCGACGGATGAATATTGGTTAATTAATAATATTTACATATCTAAACGATATTGTCAAAATTCAAAAATTTTATTTCCACCGTTAAGTAGAACAATCGATTATATTTAATTTTTATGAATTTATAATTGTATTTAAAACGATTGCATCGTCCTTGTTAAAGCTGTCTACGCTAACTTTCGTCAATTACTCAAAATATACGTCATTCCGTCGCATACGATCTTTTGTATTTCTTATTTGCTTTTATTTCATTAAAAAAGAAAAAGAAAAAAAAAAAAAGCAAAATTTCGATAAAAATTATGTATCGTGGATTAAGAATTTTGGTTGGCAATTTTATCGACGTTCGTACATTAAAATTTCCACGTCGCTTAAAATACTTTTCAAAAGGCTCATAAATGTTTAATTAAAAACAACGTAGGTCAAATGAAAAAGAAATAGCATTGTAATATTAACTTTAGATAATTCTAGGTCAATTTAATCAACCGAATAATTTATCATTCTATTTTAAATGACTTTTGATTTAAATTTGTATTTTTAGGTCGTGAAATAGATATTTTTTAAATAATCAGTATTTAATTCTTTGAATTTCAAACTTTTCGTATAAAAAAAAAAAAAAAAAAAGAAGATAATTTTTTTCTTTTACTCTAAAATATTAACGTGTACATTTGAAGTAAATAAAAAAAAATGTACATATAAATAAAATTCACGAAATATAATTTCTTAATTGAAATTTAAAAATTTTTTCATCTTAACTTGTGTCAGAAACTTAATTAAATCATTTTTATTAATAAATATACACTTTTTTTTTTTTTTTTTTTTTTTTTTTTGTTTAAATTTTATTCCGCGCTCAAAATAAATAAATACATTTTTATAATTCTAGAAAAATTTTAATTTAATTAAAAAATTAAATATGAATAGTCGTAATCATTTACAAAGAAAAAAAAAAAAAAAAAAAAAAAGAAAGAAAACGCCAAAGTATTTTATTTTAACAGCAGACGCCTGCACCATCGTGAGAATAAATAAAATTTTAAAACGAACGAGGTTAAAATTCGAAAGTTTTAAGGTGTAAAAAGCCTTCGGTTATAATAAAATTTATTTAGTTTGAAGCTAGTCGCGCGCATCTCGGGGAGAAGAGAAAAAATCGAACGTTAAACCTAATATGCGCTCTGCGAAATGTAAAAACTTTATTTAACGTTACTCTACCTAAACTCGGTGACTACGACTATGTGTTCCTTCTCCCCTCTCCTTGCAGCTTTGGTTTTTTTTTTTTTTTTTTTTTTTTTTCGAGGATAGAAACTTCCCTCTCGTTAATTCACCCTCTTCCATCACTTTCTCTGTCTCTCTCTCTCTTCGCTTCATCGATCCTACCTCTTTTCTCTATACGCGTCCCTGCTGCATTATTTGACATTCAACGTAACGCGAGCGCGCGACATTATCACCGTGAAAATTAGCAAGTAATAATTGGATTCATTGTTGTCTCCGTGAGAGGTAGAGAGGTAACTCACTCACGGTAAGCCTATTGCCGTCGCCTCTCATTTCTCTTGTCTCCATCTATAATTCTTTTGTTTTGTTTCCTTTTTCTTTTTCTTTGTTTTTTTTTTTTTTTTTTTTTTTTTAGCGATACACTTGGTAATGGAACTTTTTTGATGATAATGTTCGTTGAAAAATAATTCTTCGTTTTTTTTTGCAGATATTTAGTTTTCAAGTTTCTAACAAATTTTAAACGTGTACTAAATTTAACGTTGGATTCCTTTAAAAGTACGAAGTATCTCATTTATTCTTAAGTAAATTTTAATAATGATACGTTGAAATACAAAAATTATTCTCATTCTTATCAAATTAATATATTTTAGCTATAAAAAATTAAAATTGAAAATCATTTACTGCGATTCTACGGTAAAATTGAATATATAAACGTTAAATATTTGAAAATTTTGTATATAAAATATGTAAATATTTAATAATTATTGTAAATAATGAATTTTTAAAATTTATCATCATCTAATAAAACTTATACATATATTATTCAAAGTTAAATTTTTACATTTGATAAAAAAATATTTTATATCGATCGAACGGCTTTTTTCGTTGAAAAAAAAAAATTTTTGTTGTAATACTCGGTCTAAATATACGGTTATTTTATTATACGTTAAAATAAAAAAAAAAATGACTGTTTTTCTCCGTGTGGTTTTATGATTTATAAAACATCGTGTTTTCATTCTCTTTATTCCTTTGTACAGAGCTTTTCTGTTTTATTGTTTCAAACTACAGCTTAATGAATTGAGGTTTACGTGCAGAAAAAAATTAAAAACGATATTAGCTCAATACTTTCGGGAGTTAAATTGGATGTTTTTTCTTTGAATTTTTTTTTTTTTTTTTTCATTTTTATTAAAACAAACAAGATAGCTTATGGTTTAAATTCTCTTCGTTGTTTTTTTTTTGTTTTATTTTTATTGTGGTTAGTATTGGAAAAATGAGGAATTTATAATTGGAAGAGTTTTAAAATTTTTCCTTGTTATATGTTTTGATGAGAAATAATTAAAATTCAAGTTATTTGTTAAATTTTTTTTCTTCTTTCTTTGAAAATTATTTATCAAATATTTAATAAATAAATTTTGTTTTTAAAATCCATCATTGGAAACTTTTTATATACATATATGTATATATATATATATATTGTCGTTTTTAATCGAAATTCATATAAAAATCAATTTTAAAAATTAACAACGTAATTAAAATATGAGGATTATAAAATATTATAAATACTATTAAAAATATACATGCATATATTGAAAATCGCGAAAATACATTATAAGGTACATTATAAGGTAAAATATGGTACAGGGGAAATAATTTACTATAAAAAGCAAAAAGGTTAAAGAGAAAAAAGCCTTCGGGTATTTTAAATTTATTTAAAATAGTCACTAATAATGCAAAGCAGGCGATTTCAATTTTGGATGCGACATTATATTTCAAATGCAATTAAAAGCATCCTGCATCTTAATTTGACCGGATTCAATCTATTTTATATTTGGACAAAAAGTGGCGTCGCTCGCGCGAAATGGAGATTTAAATATGATTTGTGATTTAATTTATAATTTTAATACGTTAAATTTTTAATAGCGCCTCGTCGTCTTATTGAAAGTAAAAATAAATTAATCACGTGGATTATTTAATAATACTCTTATGGATCCGATAATCGTAAATATAAATACACTAAAATCTTTTTTATGTAAATATTAAAATTTTTATGTATATAAATATACATATAAATATACGTTCATTAAATATAAAATTAAGCTTTCCCTTAATATAACGATCGATTAAATATTTTTCGTTACGAAGAAGCGCGCAAATAATATATTAATTTATGCATACGTTGATTAAAAGTAAAAATGAAGATGGATGTTATAATTAAAATTTAAATTAAACAAAAAATATAAAAAAAAAAAAAAAAAAAAAAAAAAAAAAAAAAAAAAAGGAAGTAAATAAAAATAAAATGTTTATCAATACCCTTTTTTTTTTTTACATTTTCCAATCTAAACGTAACTGTTTATTTGCTGACTTTCGATTAGAAAGTCTTAACGTACTTTATTTCGAGAATAAAGGAGAATAGTTAAGCCTCTCTTTTTCCCACGAAAAGCTTTTTTAAAATTTTATTTGAAAAACCACAACGTCTAATGTTCAATTAAGATTTAATTAAATCATGATGTTGGTTTTGAAATTTATAATTTTTCGCGTAATTATTTATCTGCTTTTATGATAAATAGAAAATTTTTAATCTACCCGGCCGGTGTAATCATTCACTTTCTAAAGCAAAACGTTGTCCATATATATATATATATATTTGTTGAAGAAATTTATCTAATTATTATAATTGACGTTATTTAGTGCCAAATAAAATTTTTTCGCCGTAAAATTCAAAGTTAATTTTTTTTTTTTTTTTTTTTAACTTTAAACGAATACAATTATTATTTATTTATTCGAGTATTAAATTTTAATAAAAGTAAAATTTTATGGTTTAAAAAAATTAATAATATTAATATGCATTGATCGCAATAGTTCATAATTAATTATCAGGAAATTGATATAAAATTTTATTTTCGAAATGCATACGAACGAATATTATATGATATAAAACTTTGAAAAACAATTAGATATTTAAGTATTACAAAGAAAATATTAAAAATAAATTATCGTTTAAATTTTTTACAATAAACTTTAACGAATATAACATTGAAAGAAATTCACATATAAGTCATCACTTTTTTGTTTTTTTTTTTTTTTTTTTTTTTTTTTGAAAAAAAATTTTACTTTAAATAAACATTTTGTTTACAATACTTTTTTGTAAAATTTCAACAATTTGAGAAATTAACGTCGACGTAATTTTGACGAATGCTCAATTATTGAATTATACGTTTTTCATAAAGATGTTCTATCACGTTTCTAAAAGATGAAAATTAAAAAATTTAATTAGCGGTATGCGACGATAATGCATAGGAAAATTTTAATTTTAATGCCGATAATAAAATTGAAACTCCTTGGAACTTTCTATTACTTATAAATTTTAAATAGTTGAGACGCCATTCCTGATCAAAGTCACACAACCGCCGTTATAATATTAAATCAACAAAACGCTGCATCCCGCAACAGCTCTATATTAAAACTTAAATAACGACAGCGTGTTTGTACCTCATTTTTGCGCAAAGACGAAGCGATAGATAAAAAAAAAGTTAAAAAAAAAAAAAAAAAGAGAGAGAGAGAGAGAGAGAGAGAGAAAGAGAAAACATTTAAATTACACACAAGTAAAATAAAAGGTCGAGTTAAAAGTTGATGAATCGCGTTTTGTCGTAGACGAGGCTATCGTCGCTGCTCAAAACGGCGGAGGATTTGCACATAAAGGGCCTCGCGGAGGTAAGCTGGCGCAGCGACTCGACGCAGAACGAGCTGAGCAACAGCGGTCACAGTCCGGGCTCGGGGCCACCGGGCGTCGAGACGGTGCTGCGCGAGGGCATCGACACCGACGAGCCACCCCCGCCGAAACAGAGGCGCCGTGGTCGGCCCCCCCTCGACGATCCACCCTCCGCCCACGACGTCTTCACGCCTAAGATCACCTGCATCACCGGCAATGTAGGCACCGACTGCACGTTATCTGTTAACAAGGTTAGATTGTGCTAGTCTGCATGCAATATCCCCCGTTATATGTATACACACACACCTATATACACACACCTGTATCTCGTTTCCCTTCCGTTCCTCGCGTATATATTTTACACTTTACTTGTTTTATATGAATTAATCGAGCCCTACACGCATCTTGTACACGTGCGTACGACGAGTATGCGGATGTTATTTAAGATGAGTAAAAATAATTTAATTTGGCTTCAGATAGAGCCATTTATTGCTTATTTTATGATATATATTATTGTTACACGATAAGGTAGTTTTAAATTACACAACGACACAGAAAATTAAAAATTGTACACGTTTAAAATTATTTTTATATATATATATATATATTTTTTTTTTTTTTTTTTTTTTTTTTTTTGCATATGATTTTAATTACAATATGTATATTCGGTATAAATAGTAATGCCATTTAAGGCGAGCCGATTATGATTTTTAATAATTGTATTATATGTATATGTATATATATCTTACGAAGTAGAAGCAATCAATGAGATATCAACCATCGGTGTAATTATTGCTTTTTAACAGTACTGTTATTTTCATTTAAAGAATGCATGATTAATATTAACAATTTAAGACTCGCTTCCTTTTCTGTAAAATCTTATTAACGACGGATCATCAAACTCGATAAATTTTTATTATTTTAATTGGCTTAAGTCAATACGAGTAAATTAACTTTTTCTTAAAAATCACTCGATCGTTGAAAAAAATAAATATAGTTTGTTAAAATGGTTATATAAATCATAATACGGAAAATGGAGAGCAAGTTTGAATTTGTAAAAATATTTTAAACTCAAACACGTAGTAAATTTGATATTTAAATGTTATTATTTTATGTTGTTTATTAATGTTTTTATTAACGTGCATTTTTATCTGTATACAATGTCTACGTAAAATATCAAGTTAGTTTTAACGAAATATTTTAATTTATTCAATTTTTTGTAACATATTGTTTTTCAATTTTACACAAACATCGAAAAAATTCGTAATATTATTAATAAATTATTCAAGAAAATGCCTTCAAAACGCCTTTACTGATTAATCACAATTCTCATTTTGATTTTTAAAATGCAATTTTATCACGAATGTATTAAAATTATTCTCCAAAATAGATAAAAAAAATATTACCTAAATTAATTAAAAGCACTAATTTAAAACATTTTTTTTCAATCTACGACATCTGTTATTATTTAAAAATTTTTAATTAAAAATTTTAATTTGAAAAAAAAAAAAAAAAAAAAAAACAAATCGCCGTTAGTCAAGCTAAGCAATATCAATGTTCGCTTCTTATAAAAAATATTTCCATTTTCCTTAAAATAAATATTATGTCGTGTTTTAAACTTTCACTCATTTCTAATGTAATTAATAATTATTCAAATTAGTTATAAACAGCTTATGCAAATAAGCTTGAGATAGCGTAATCCATTTGAAATTGGGTTGACGCAACTAAAAATTTGCCAACGTGATTCAAATATTTATCCTTCGTGATCTATATAACGTTTAGTTACAAAATTGAAGTTTTTACGAGAACTTTGTTTCATTGCACTAAAGTTATATATTGAAAAAACACGCGATGACCTCAATTAAAGTTTCCATTCTTTTTTTTTTTTTTTTTTTTTTTTTTTTCTTTATAATGCCTTATATAATTTTTATAGTTATCGATATACGTTTAAATTTTTTATATTTTTATTTTATAAGTAAATCGATAACTATTAAAATCAAACATTCGGTTTTTATTTTATTTATAATAGTTTTGAAATTAATTTAAAATCTTGCGAGTATCAATTTATTTCGGATGCGCGTAGTATTTAACATTGAAATTAAAATTTAAATTAAAATTTAATTCAATTGCTGATTAATTTTTAACGCGAAAAATGCGTAATATAAAAGTAATATTTTAAAAGCATATATGTATAGTAAATTCAACTCGTAACTATAACTATAGATAAAATTAGAACGAGAGTTAATCTATCGTTTATCTCATAGATATTGGTTTATTACATATTTCACTATAGTACAATTAACTTTAAAAGAGAATATAAATAAAAAACTATGCAATATATATTTAACTTATACAAAATTTAACATTTTTAAAATTCATTTTTATAGATTTCGGCATTTCTTATAATTCTCCTATAATTTTCCTAGTGATAAATCTGTCATTAATACCATTGTTATTGCAGTAAACGAATATAAAAATTTATCAGTTCTTTTTTCCTTTAGAAAAATTCTTAATAATTATAATAAAATTTTAGAGGAAAAACGTTTTTATAATTTTTAATTAATAGAATTGTTTTTCATGCGAGTTTATGATTAATTATAATTAATTTGTTTTTTAACGCAGACAAATTAGTGACTATTTAAAATATTTAAAAAATAATTTTTTATAATTTAAGCTCAAAACATTTACACGTTAATTAAAATATACTGTTATAATACAGTAAACATGAAACCATACTTAACAGGAAAATATTGTGGGAGTTATAAGCATACTAGCGCCATCTCTAATCGAACACTCGGAACTTTTTTTTTTTTTTTTTTTTTTTTGTTCTCGAACCGGAAAACGATTGTTAATCTTAAATTAATAAAAACTAACGAATAAATGATATAAAAAATGTTTTTGCAATATCCAGTTGAGAAAAGAAAAAGCGTAAAATTAAAATTAATGATTTGCATAATCATTTAAAAATTTATTATACCTGTTATACATTTGAGTATAATTAATTTAAATAATCTTCGGATTGGTCATTCTAACTAATTATAAAATTAACTTAATGCAATATTTATAATAATAGCTTTCTTTATATTGGTTTTATTTAATAAGTTTCTTCTTTTTAATAAAATAATGTAATATTGGACGAAAAAAACTTATTTTTAATTTTAATATGTAACGAAACATTGCAATTGTCTTAGACTGGTTATTGTAACATAATAATTAAATAATAATAACTTACTGTATCTTCAAGTAATCTGTAGTGTCTTTAAAATGTATTTAATGTATAATTTAAAAAAAATTAACATCGTAAACGTTATAAAAAAACAGCTTGTTATTATTGCCGAACGCTTTATCATTATATATACATATATTTTATATGGTCTCAATTAGATGTCTTTAATAGTTTAAAAAAAAACAAAAAAAAAAAAAAAGCACGATAAGTTTTAAATTAAAACGATCTATAAGAAACCTATCTGAAACGTTTTTGTTAAAAGTCATTCATTACATTTCTATACTTACTAAAATAGAATAATCTATGAAGTGAATTCTTGTTAGACCTTGTTGATAAAATCTTGATAAAATAAATATTAAGTAAATAAGTCAATAAATCTTTTATATTTCATATTTAGAAGTTATTCGAGGCAATACAAAAATGTAATTAACTTATCCATATACTTCCTACCTTGATAGGAAAGAATGTTTAATCAATATATTCAGTAATATTTCTTTCTTTTTTTTTTTTTTTTTTTTCTGCGCTTGCTATACGTTTTTCTTAATTTTGTATTTCACATAAAATTAAAAAGCTGTAGTATCGAATTTTGTCCAGTATTAAATTAAATACAGCATGATATTGTAGAATTTTATTTTATTATAATGATTAAATATTTTAATCGTGCTGATTTCATTTACAAAATTTCTTAATTTTTTTTTTTTAACAGCATCAATGTTAATAATTATCTTTTAAATAATTTGAATGTTATTAAATATTTAATTCGATCAATTTATGAAGATTATTAATCAATTGATAAACCGTCGCTTTTATTTAAGTAAATGAAAAAAATACACATTAAACATAAAACATTACAAAACCTTTTTATTATTTGAAAAAAAAAAATCTGTCCTTAAAGTTAAAGTTAAAAATTTATAAAGAATCCAGTCATAAAACTAATGTGATTAAATTTTTATTTAGAATTTGAAGGTTATACATGACTTGAATTTAATTCTTAAAAAAAAAAAAAAAAAAATAATAATAATAATAATAATAATAACAAAGCTTTTAACATATAGTATTGTAAATATTACGTAAATATAGCTGATATTGATTAAATTATTAATTTATATAAAGCGTACGATAATTAACATTGATATAAATTTATAGATAAATTTTTACATACCGGATATAGTACCGATTAAATAGTAAAAATCATTGTAATTCTAATAAATTTTTAATAAAACAGCAATCATACATTTTTGCACAATCGATGTTTGCACGTTAGAGCTATTCAAAAATTATGATTATGTAGCAATTAACGATTATATGTTTACCGATTGAAATGACAATAATTTATGAAAGTCATTATTTTTTATTCGAATACAGCAAGAAGAAATGATGAGCGAAGGAGACCACGAAAGTTGGGACGACGAAATGGCGATGCCTGAAAGTAACGAAGCACCGATGCCCATCGTAAGCTTCAGCAATAATAGTCTTATTTCATAAATTATTCCAAAGTTGAAAAGAAAGAATTAATTTATTTTCATCTTCCAGCTCTCGTACATGCCTAAAGACGATGGCATCTCGGATCAAGAGAAAAAAGGTGAGCCAATTTGTGAAAAAATCCATCAATAGCTTGTTTATGTTAAATTATTCTAATCTTTTTTTTTTTTTAATCTTACAGTACTTTTATTTTGCATACGAAAATTAAGATTATTTATAATTTTGAATAAATTATAAATAAATGATTAATCAAAGGAGCTTGAAATTTAGATATATGTAAAATAAAACTTCACAAATAATCCATTTATAGTTCATCCTTTAGTTAATGATATAATTAATAAACCTTTATAAAATGAATCGGATTCATGTCGTTAGTTTTTCCGAATACCTTGCTTATAAATCAATTACAAATTTTTTCAATTATTATGAAACTTTTTATGATTCTAAATCTGCAATAATCGATTCCTCACTCTTGTAATCAACTTGTAATATTACTAATACAATTTCGTACCAATGTCAGACGTAGATTATTTCAAGATAATTCAAGATAATTTATTTTCATTCGATTTAAAAGTATTCGATAGATAATGCGTTATAATAGACTATGAATTTCGAAGATTGTTTATTCGATTTTAAAATAATTAAAATGAATCATGTTCTTATTCATTTTTTAAAATTAACTTTTGATGCGCATATATGATAATAAAAAATTTTATATTCATTACGTGAAAAAGACCAAGTTATGGTGAACGAATAGGCACAAACAAAATTTCTTATAAATTTGATATCGTTAACAATTATTTTTAAACAATTTATTGATAAGTGAGCGTAAAAATAGAATTACTTATTAAAAAAAAAAAAAAAAGGTTCGGTGTATGATTAATCACTGTATATTTTTTTCAAATAATAAATTAATATACATATCAGCAAGCGGAAAATAATTTAAAAAAAAAAATGTATATATGTATATATGTATATATATATATATATAATTATATAAAAATTCCAAAATGAATAAATAAATTGATTTTATAATTAATTTTCCAGCGAACACATCGACGAACTCGAATGCCATGAATCCAGCGATACCAGAGCAATTTCGTGACGTCATTAAAATGAACGATTACCTGACGACGGGAAGGCGACAGGAGTTCTGGGAGGAGCCGTTCACGCGGCGCGTCATGGACGCTATCAAAAGCAAGGAGTTGGAAATGAAGAGTGCAGCCGAGATCCTTGGGGTCTCTTACGGCACCCTATACGGCAGATATCGCGACAGTTATGGATGCCTCAAACACCCGTACAGGTAATAACGATACACAGCGTTTCTTTTCTTTTCTTTTCTTTTCTTTTCTTTTCTTTTCTTTTTTTACTCTTTACTCCAATTAGTAATAAAATGGAATTAATAAGTGTTACCGAGCTGATTTCTCTCCATAATTTACCATCAATTATATATTTTTATTTTAAAAATTTATATTTTACTTCATGAAAAACAAAATGTATACAGTGGGAATGATAATTTGACCTATTTCTTTAACGGGGTTATGATAGAGGTCACTTTTTTAAATTTTCTGACTTGTGATCAAAGACAAATAATTATTAAAAATTTACTCGATTCTCAACATTGAATTGATACTTTTTTCAAAGCTTAAAAATGAATGATCACTTGAAAAAAAAAAACGTTATTTGCTCTAAATTCTCGTAATTTTAGATATAAGGTATCTTGAGCGGCATGAATAATAATTTTTTTTTTTTATAAATTTGATTAAAGTGTACCGATGTTGGCATCAAAATTGTTAAAATTAATTCCTTGTTTCATAAAATTTCTAAAAATGTGCAAATTTTATCAACTTTCGCGCATAGATTCGTAAAAAAAAAAATGCAATAAACCGTGCAGATAAAAGATTTTCTCGAAACATGTCCATGCTTGAAGTTTTGGGTGAGTATGAGTTTTGGGCAAGAATTTTTTTCAACGATCATACATTGTTCAGCTATTAGAAAATTGAATGTTTTAATTATTAAATGAATGTTTAAAGTAGCGTTGTTTTTTTCATATTTTTAAACAAGTCTATTTGAAAAAAAAAATGTAAAACTGTCATAGTTAACTTGACTTAATTTGTTGCAAATGATCTCTAAAATAACCACTTCGAAGGAATCGATTTTCCAATCATCCTATATTTATATATTTAATAATCGCATCGAATATTTTATTTATACAATAGTATGATTCTTTAAATGAGACGATTAGCTTTTATTTATTTGTGTAAATGTAATCGTACAAACAGGAACTTATATTCATCGGTATCCACGTGCAATCAAAATGCAAATAATATTCCAGATTATTTTATTGAATAGAATGAGTTTTATGTATTTTATGCGTATTATTTATGGATCTTACATTTTCATTCGATTTTATTTATAAAATCGAAATTTTTTTTTTTTTTTTTTTTTTACAACAACAATTATTAATCTATGAAATAATAAAAGAAATAGTAATAGCAAGCTTAAATTAATTTGATTTTTCGATCAATTCAATTGTGTATTGATTTGCATTGACTTTTTTTTTTTTTTTTTTTTTTTTTTAAATGATTAATTTTAAATTAGAAAAATTGATTCTATTTTAATGAAAGAGTGAAAAATAAAAATTTTGTTTGAAAAATATTTTTATATTTTTATAAATCTTACCACTTTTCGGTAAAAAAAAAAAAAAAAAGAAGGCTCAAATATTTTATTTTTGTACGCACAGAGTAAGAGACTTTTGGTCGGAGCCCGGACCAGCAGAAATACTTGCAAAACTCCGGCGAAAGGAGATCACCTTGTTTCGAGCGGCGGAATTTTTGAACGTGACGGTTCACACTTTGGCCACGTATCTATCGACGCTTCAAGGCCCCGACAGAATTTCGTTAGCGGGTGATTTAAGCGTCGCCGCTACGGGGGCCGTTGTACCCATGGACGCTAGTAACAACGAGACGGACAACAGCGACAGCATGAACGACATCCTTCAAAAAATAAACGCCAACGCAACGGGAGCGCCGACGGCCGCTGCCCCAACGACCTCCGCGACGATAAAACGCGAAGGTGGCGGCTACGTCGAACTGCCGGCCGTTGGTATCGTACCCAAAGCTGCCACCTCGGTACTCGAGAACAATCCGGACATCACGATCGTTAAAACGGAGGGCATGCAACGCAAACGTCTCGAATACACAAAGCTCACGGCAACGGAGAACAATAACGCCAAACTGATGAGCGGAGGTGCCGTGAGCGAACTTGCTCAGCTACAATTGAGCCATCCAGGTAGGATACGTACGGGTGAACGTAAACAAATTTAACTGTACGATGTGCTATTTATTTTAATTCGATAACGAGATAAAATAATAATTATTAATATTTTATTTAAATTCGTCTTTTTACAAATAATAATATGCTTTAAAAAATAACGGTGAAATTTGAAATTTAATAATAATAAAATATTTTTTATAGAACGATAACGGTCATACCGAAACTTTTGAGGAATATCTTTTTTAAATAAGATTTTTTTATTAAAGACACATTAATTGATAATTAAATTAAATTTATAAAATAAAATAAAATAAAATAAAATGAATACATCTTATAAATAATGTATAAAGATACATCAATGGAAATAACTATTGATGATGAAAAAAAATAACGAAAAGACAGCGGATAAAGTAAAATTAGTATTACAATTGAATTGTTTTATTAATTAGGACAGCCAGGTCCTCAGCAATCGGTAACGCAGCAGCAACCGCCACAAATGGTAACGGCGCAAACGACGGTGCAGCAGCAGCTTCAACAGCAACAGCACCATCCGCATCATCAGCAGCATCAGCAGAAGCTCGCCGACACTCTGTCGATCAACAACGACATCAGCAAGCCCTAACTATTCAGGCCGTACTTGGCACCTCCGACCATTGGCGGCGGCCCCAGGATTATGAACGTGCCCGGCGGTGGCGTACGCTACATCAATCGCAACAGCATCAACAACAACCGTAACAACAACAACATCAACAACAACAACAACATCAACATCAACATCAACAACAATAACAACAACAACAATAACGGCACAACTGAACTCTGCCCTCGTACTTTTTATTCCAATGTCTTTGCCAGGTTCTTCACCAACTGCCATCTTAAATAGGGGAGAGGCAACGTGCGTCCGCTCATTGTTCGCGATTGCAGTGCTAATTGTCCACAGCGTCCGCGGAGAGTCGAGGAAAACGCGCGAAATCTCTCGTTTCGATTGGCAGTATGTACCTTCCCCTTACGAGAATATCGATTAATTTTCGCTTGCGAAAATGTTTGTAATAGTTTTCTCAAAAAAAAAAAATTTATTTTCAATGCGACATTTTCTAATTAATATTTTCATTTTCGTTTGAATTTATGATTGTTTCTTTTTTATTTATTTTATTTAATCTTCATGTACTAAAGAAAATAACAGCTGTAAATTCAAGAATAACATAGAATAAATTTTTATTTTTTATTCGGTAAAAAACTATTATTGTGCATTTTTAATGACGTAATTCGTTTTTCATATTAAAAATTACACATTAATTTTAATAGTGTAACATATTATTTATATTTTCGCAATTCGTGAAAATTAATTTTTATTCTAAATGTATTTTATCCTGTAGTGTAATAAAAACTAGATGTTCAACGAATTCTAATATAATAGACTTTAGAAACTTGAAATAGTTAAAAACAATTTCTTGACGAATGTCAACATATTATAAGTCAAAAAATGTGTCAAACAATTATACTCAACCGGTATAACCCGAATTCATCATTTAAAATTATTGAAAATATTTTATATAATCATTTATTTTTATAGTAAGCGACGTAGCAATGAAAACATAGACATAAAAAGACATTGGTGCAAGATGTGCACAATCATTAATTTGTTAGCTGTCCTTTTTGAAGGAATGTAAAATAACAAATGTTTTTTGTGAACTCATAGATGTAATTGAAAGGTATTTGGTTCGAATTGATAATTTTTTTATAATGAAAATACAGCCGATATGTTTTTTTCAAGTTTTCTTAATAAAACTCAAAAAAAAAAAAAAAAAAAAAAAAAAAACTATTTTATTTTACAGTATACACATCTGCTCTATTTTCATTATTGAAAATTGCTATTATAAAATTGAATATTTTTAAGAATCTTTTTAATACATTAAAAACGGTGCATTAATATGCATTTTTAATATATCGTTATTTTAGACTGATAATTTTTTAAATATTCCCAGTGTTTGTAGACTTTTAATTTTATCTGTATACAGTAAGGCTCTACCATTTTTATTCATGTGCAATTACTTTTAAGTTGCATTTATATTTTAGATTGAATTAAATTGAATTTATTAAGTCTTATTATTTTTTCATAACTTACATAGGTAAATATAAACAATCAAATATTTGATTGTTTTTAAGTATTATATAATTATTTATCTTATACTTGATATTTTACGTTTTTGACACTTGACGACTGAAAAAAAAAACCAAAAATATTAAGTTACTATTTATTGTCATAAATATAAATATTTTATGGAACATGATACTTCAGTTTTATTACTATCGAAAAATGCATTATGAATGAAAAGAAATTATTTGTTCCAAGTACATTTCACTTATAATCTACAAGTAAACACTTTATAATTTATAAAATTCATTACATTTGTAAAAAAAAATCGACTCTCCACGGACCAAGAAAAAAAAATTGTAACGAATGTACAACAGTTGCGAAATGCGACTTTTTGTTTGACGTCAAAAATTCAACTAATACGTCTGCATTGAAAGCTTTAAAGTAAAAAATAATTGACTAGAATAAAAAAAGTGCTCTCGAACCGTCGTCAGGTTCGGTTTGAATTACGAAGAAATGAATCGTAAAGGTACTTCGACTGCTAATCGACTGTTACAAGACTCTTTGCGTACAAATTTTCCAAAGCATTGCTCACTCTTCAAAACTAATCGTCGATTCTCGTTCTTTTCTTGATACAATCCTAGCCAATTGTATTTTCTTCGCCACTTCAAAGGCGATATCCGAAGTCGTATTTAGAAAAAAAAATTAAGCAAAACGAAAAAAAGGGAGTATGCGGATTTTGAGTGAAGGCAGTAATAATGAATATGTTTTCCAATTCTAACGATATCGTAAATGATTGAATTCTTTAATTTATTAATTAATAATGTATTTAACGTGTACGACGAGCGGCTGGAAGCGATAAAAAAACAAAGCTGCCTTTCCTCGGCTGACATTCCGAAAAATTCCTTTTTTTTAAAAAACAAAAAAAAGAAAAAAATAAAAAAAAAAAATGAAAAAATAAAGAAAATTAAGATGCTCCGCTATGCGACTCTACTACGTTATTTCAGGATATTGATAACAATATATAAGATGGCGTTGCATTATTTTCAAATGAAATATGATGAAAGCCGTAATGTTCAACCGAAGTTCCTTTTTCAAGAATATTTATTAAGGGGGGGGGGAGGCTTCGTTGTTGTGTCGCAAAAGGAGCAAATAAAAAAATAATAAAATAAGTTAGTTTACATTTTTCCTGCCGCACGCGTCTGCTAGATTGGGTGTAGAGTGACAATACGACTCGATTGTAGACAAGCCTTAATAATTCTGGGGTTGCTGATAACCTTGGCGCCGTTGCACCCGCGTTGCTGCTGATATTATGTGCTGAATATTATATGTTCATTTATATACATTTATTAATTTTGATTTCTTGCTTTATTTTAAAATGAAAAATTACAAAAAGGTATGATTCGTGATATCTTTTTATTTAAAATTAAAGTAAATTAATTAAAAAATTTTATTATAAAATTATTTTATATATAATTGACTAACATAGATTATATACATAACTTTTTTTTTTAATCTTCGAATGTTTAAAATTGATAATTAAGATTTTTTTTTTTTCATTTAGAGCAGTTTGAATCATAAATATCAAAATTGTGATTATGGGACCATTACTCTATATTTGAAAAATATATTTTAACATATTTTTTATTCAAAAAAATTGTAAAGTGTCAATGTTAATGACTTGGAATTTACTGGTTCCCAACATGACAATCTTAAAATTCTCTAATTGCGACCACTAAAAGTTAAAATATTAAATTCAATAATGTTGGATTTGAAATAAGATGACGAATAAATGAAAATAGCAATATATTAATTTTTTATTATAAGTGACTTTTTTCTTATGATTGTTTTTAATTTTTTTTTTATCTCATGTTTTTACCTCATCACAATTTTACAAATTCTAAGATTAAAATTTGAACGAAAATCCAGCAAATTATTAAAAATTATGTTGTAACGATATTTTAATAATATTCAGCATATAATATTAAAATTATTAAATTTTACAAAAAATTTTATAGCGACGATTTTTCCGTTTTGGGTGCAAAGCGCGTCAGCAGAGATTTTCTTGCGTGTTTGATGTAAGATACTGAAGCGTAGATTTGTCAGGTTTCTGTCCAAGCGATTCGTAAAAATACAAAAAGTATTATTATGAAATTTGCTGGGAAGCCTTAAAAGAAAGAAAGAGAAAAGAAAAGATTAAAGAAAGAAAAAAAAAAAAAAATTAAGCAAAAAAACGCTTTCTGATTTAAAATAAATCAGGATGTAAGACGTTTTTAAAAGGGGCGGTTTAGCTTTCGAACAGCGAATACATATTTTCTCCCTAAGAGATCGCGCTCGAATGAAGTAATTAAAATACAAAAAACAAAAAAAAAAAAAAAAAGAAGTTTGAAAACTAAACTGCAATTGACGACGCGTCGAATAATTATACACGAAAGGAAGGAATAAAATGATAAATGCAAATCGATGACTTATATTGCCTATAAGTGCGTTAGACGGTACAATTCTATTTTTCTCTTTTATAAACAGCGTAGGATTACTGCACGTAGATATTTTAGACAAACGTTATTAGGAATATACATGCGCGAGCTTTTTATATAGGAATTTTAAGTGGCTTTTATTTAAATAAAGTATAATTATAAAACAAGGTTAAGTAGACGAGCGATAAACGGTGAATTATATTTCGAATCGATGTCGAAAAGACGTTTTTATTTGAGACAGTGCGAAGAATAACGTCCATTGTAAATATTGGTGCAATAGCGAGACCTAAAATTAATCTTATTTGTCACAAAGTGTTTGAGCACTATTTTAAACATTAAAATAAAAAGGTGTAATGACGCAAAAAATAAAATAATACGGATGCCTGCTCTTTACGTCGTGCAATTGCGTTCGAAAATACAAAAGTACATTGTCGCGATAATTGAAAGAAAAAAAAATGAAATGCAAAAATAATAAATAAAATAAACGTAAAAATTATATCGAGATAAAAAATTCGGATAGTCGACAATGCCTTAAAAATCCGGGTATAACAGTGCGCGATGTGATTTAGTTTATTTTTGTTATATAATGTGTATAAAATTAAAAAAAACAAAAAAACAAAAAAAAAAAAAAAAAACGAAAAAATAAAGACGAAGTATCTAGAAGCATTATCTCACGAATTAAGTTTATATACGATACAACAAACTGAATTAAAAAACAAAAAAAAAAAAAAAAAAAAAAAAAGGAAAAGAAAATAACAAGAAAGATATACGCACGTACATACGGTTTAAAAAAATAAAAAGAAAAAAAAAAGTATAACAAAAATGTTTAGATGCAATAAAAAAAAAAAGTAAGTAAACAAAACGAGGCCGCACTCTATAATCGTACTATACGATAAAATGACTGGAAACGAGTATTCCTGTTCGCTGAAGGTATAACTAATTAAGGAATAACTAATTAAGTAAATAGTAGAGGTATTCCCATTGATATTTTTTGATGATGTGAGGCTTAGTTAGCAACAGAACATTCATACAATGGGTACTAGTAAAGTAATCAGAGGGATTCTATAAATATGCGATACATAAATGTGAGTATGTCTCTCACCTCGAAAGAGAATAAAAGTTTTTATCAAACGTTTCCTTTTTTTCCGTTGGCAAAATATAACTTTTTTCATAAAAATCGAGGATTAGTTTAAATTATAACGAATAAAATTGATATGAAATAAATCATATACAGACACGTGCACAAAAAAAAAAAAAAAAAAAAAAAAAAAAAAAAAACAATACAAGCGTAGCGGTGTAGCGTTGTGATAAAAGTGTATATATATATAAAAAAAAAAAAAAAGAGAAAGTGTAGATACAAAATGAACTTTTCAGTAAATGTCCGGTATGTACTCGTGGTGCATCTCTATTCGATCTTTTTAAAATAAACTTTATTGTATGAAAATCAAAAGTCAAACGAGAAAATCTCAAAATCTATGTTTTGTAATCCTTTTTATTTTGTCGTATTTTTTATGAAAAAAAAAAAAAAAAAAAAACAAAACAAAAATAAATAAATAAATAATAATAAATCATGTCATATTTTCAAACGAGAAAATGAGTAAAAATTTATACACTCTTTAATTATAATTAAATTTTTTTTACAAGATAATCTATTAATAATTGTTCTCTTATTCTAATCACTTACAATTTGTACAAAAAAAAAAAAAAAAAACTTTTGATTACTTTACGAGCGCTCTCGATTGTAACGATATAACGATTACACTTTTTATACGATTGTTCCACTTCTTGTCACGTTATCCGTTACCTTGACACTGGCAAATGAAGAAAAAAAAAATAAATAATAAATAAATAAATAAATAAATAAAAAATAAGTAAAATAATAAAAATAGAAGAAAAATAAGAAAAACTGTATAATGTAGATCTGCTCATCATCATACGAATAATTTAAAGCATTCGATAAAACTCATCTTCTCTCATCGAAAACCCCCTTGTATTAAATAAAAATAGTAAATCCTTTCGTTCAAATAAAAATAAGACTAAGACATACCAAATGAAAAGCGCAAGGACAAGTTTTTGTTAGGATAGAGTACTATCGCATATCAAGAGAGCAAGCATAAAGACGTAAAAATAAAAATAAAAAAAAAAAAAAAAAAAAAAAAAAAATACATGCGCTAAAGCACTCTGTATTGCCTATGCACGTCTCGGGGTTATGAATGTGAAAAGAAAAAAATGGAAAAAAAAAGAAATAAATAAATGAAAAAAAGAAAAAAAAAAACATGATCCCGGGGCGCACAAGACCACTTTTACTCTAGCAAGGGTATACGACTAGAAGTATTAATATTTAATATTAATAATCAATATTATGCAGACAGTCCGAGATGATTGGCCATAAATTTTATTTTTTTTTTTTTTTATTTTTTTTTTTTTTTTTTTTTTTTTTTATCGAGGCATTCTCATTTATTCAAGTGTAAAGATTTGTTTGCCATTATCTATTTTCTTTTTTATTATACTATTTTGTCACCCATGTTAAATTTTTTAAACTTTTTATCTACGATGATAGCTCAAAGCGATAGTCTTACTTTTATTTAGCTTTATAAGTCTGTTTTATATTGTATTTATATTATACTTCCTTTCGTCTCGAACAATGAATTTTTCCTTATTTTTTTTTTTCGATAAGCTAAACTTAAACAAATGTACCGACTTTCAAGACCAAATTTTCTTTTAATACTTACATTTTTTTTTTTTTAAACTTTAGTTACAAATTAAAGTTACATAGACATGTAAAGCGATTTCTATATCGAATTATTGTAAATTATCTCCTTTTAATTATTGTAAAAAAATCCATTTATGGATTTTTAATAGGAAAAAAAATGTGTTTAATTATTGTCATAATTCGCTTTAGGTAAATATAGTATTTTTTGTAAAGATGTATTTTCAAAAATATAGATGTAATAATAAAAGCTCGAGTTTTGATTTTTTTTTTTTTAAATCTTCTCAGTTAAAAAAAAAAAAAAAAAAAGAAACAACAACAAATGTTATTTTATCTCAATTTTCTTTAATCTGAGAAATCTGTACACGATTAATTTTTAGTACATCGATTAATTTTTATTTCAATCCAAACTGGAACTGTACAACAGCGTCGCTCTCCAGCGATGTAAAGTTAAAAAAATTTCAAGCATGGGTGACTAAAGCCAGTCGTGTTGCGTTGTTTATCCTTTTTTTTTTTTCTCTTATTTTTTCCGTATCATTCTAATCGTCAACCGTTATTAAAATGCGTGTACAACTGTGTATGTAAAAGCGCAAAAGATGGCCACTCGCGAGAGCGTCTTTGTATCATAAATAAAAAAAAAAAAAAATAATAATAATAATAATAATAATAATAATAATAAGTAAAAATGCACGCATCGGAATGAATATATAATGTTCTAAAATAGTAAGAAATATAAAGTTAAAAACGAAACGATTAATAAGAGAGCGACGAATGCGTGTTTGCATATTATATAAAAATGAAAAAAAAAAAAAAAAAGTAATATTAACATTGTGTGAGAAAACAAGGACAAGACTATAGCCTATATCGGCGAACGATTAGCCACTTAAGCGGGGCTGTCGCACTATGAGACTAAAAAAATCTATATCATAATTATGTGTCGTTTGATATAAACAGTAATAGTAATAATATATATATCATCGTTTTATACACAACCTAAGTATAAATTACGTACACTATGTACATTCCTATAGTATACACGCTCTCACTGTCATAACACATTGCATTAAACACACGCGTTAAACATATGGACCTATTAAACATATATATAAAATATACATATATATAAGATATATTTATAATAACTATATATATATATATATATAGTTAATTTAAACGGACCACCATTGATATACATCCGTGCATGCATCATCGGTGATGAATTTTGAAAAATGAGCGACTCGCGATATAATCAGCTACGAGCAAAATGAATATCTTTGAAAAAAAAAAAAAAAAAAAAAAGTAAAATAAAGTAGTAACAATAATAATAATGATAAATAATAAATAAATAAATAAATAAATAAATAAAAATAAATGTTAATACAAAGTACGAAAATAATGCCGCGCGTCTTGTTAAAAAAGCGAAGCAAGAATATCTCTTTTTTATATCTAGACACACACACACATTGACAACAAAGGTACTTAAAAATTTTCCCTCATTTTTCTTTAATTTTCCGTAATAAAAAGCGTTCAAAACGGTCAGGACAATTTTTAAGTATCTTTTCTATATCTAGATACGATTTTGACGAAAGGTACAAATAAGTGTATCCCAATATATTTTGTATCTGTTTTCAAGACCTATAAGCGTTGCTTAAAAAAAGGAAAAGAAAGAAGAAGAAAAAAAATATATATAAAATTCTGTGTTGTAACGAAATTTCTTCATAAAAAGGAAAACAAAGAAAACAAAAAAAAAAAAAAAAAAAAGAAGTAAATAAAAAGAAAAGGAAAAGATAAATTATGTATTTGCACGGGACTGATTATATCCGAGCTCGCGATTAATCGACAGACCGATGCAAAATGTTTTATCGCTTTTCCAAGCGACGTTCTCTCTCTTTTTCTATCTCTTTCGCTCACGCACCCAACATGAATAAAGATAAAAAAAAAAAAAAAAAAAATATATATTATCGAGTCAATGTATAAAGTTGCATTTAACGCCGTGTGAATAAAGTGCGGCCATCACTTACACAGAACGAAACAAACGTCATTCATTATTTTAGCTGTAAAGAGTTTTTATAGTATTGCATCAATTTAAGAAAAACGAAGAAGGACTCGACTGATTCTGTACGATTGCGATGGCAACCGAGCTTACGAAATGTATAAAAAAAAAAAAAAGGTTTAAATAAATAAGAAATAACAATGATAATAAAAGAAAAAAAAAACAACAACTTAAGAAACAATGAAATAATGTGTCTAACATTATTAAAAAGCCGAAGAGAATTGTAATGTTGACACGTTCACCATTATTAAACTGTATATGTAATTTAATCATATTAAAAGTTTCACGCATAGTACGCAAGAATCAAAATCCATCGTAGCTTACGTAGGCTTAGGACGATTATGATCAGAAAAAAAAAAAAAAAAAATGAAAGGTTGTTTGTAATCGGATGATGAAAAACCTAATTATGTTGCTCAAGTTTTTTTACAATCTTTTTAATTATCTAATTAATCGAATGACAATGTTTTGCTTTCTTTTTTTTTTTTTTTTTTTTTTTTTTTATCATTATCGATGAATGTTTTTTCTCTTCAAAATCATAATGTACCTCAACTGCACAAATTAATCTACGAATTTATTTTTTCATTTTTAAACATTTACGAGCAAACGACGTGTGAAATAATGCCTCGTGCATTATCCGATTTAAAGTTATTTTGAATATTGTGTCAAAAAAAAAAAATAAATAAATAATAATAATAATAATAAATGAATAAATAACATAAATATATATAATTATTTGTATTATACAAAACAAGCTGTAAATTTACTGAAAAAAAATATATAAGCGTGCATTACTCTGTATATGCAGATAGTAAAGTGTTGAACGATTTTGAACAGAAGAAACATCGTAAAATTGAGAAAAAAAAATAAGCGAAAGTTGTACAAAGATTGTGTATATACTGTAGATTTTAAAAATAAAATAAAATAAAATAAAATAAAACAAAAAAAAAAAAAAAAAAAATATTCGATCATAATCATCCCCGACAAGAGATATAGTAATTAGTAAGAGTCAGTCGAGTCGACAAGCAGCGTTTCACAAAACAATACAGGATCAAATCGATAAAATCGCATAGATATGTGTGTGTGCCAGATTTTGGACTTGATATGGCATATATTACACCTGCGACGCTATTTTCCAATGTCCAAACTTACGTAAATATATTATTTGCAGAATATAAGGTTTCTAATGACAGTATAATAATAATAATAAATAAAGATGAAAACTTTTTTGAATTGTTAATCGTTATAATGTAAAATAGAAAAGTGTGATTTCACCGATGAGCGATAATCACAATACACAATCCCTTTCACACAAAAAAAAAAAAAAAAAAAAAAAACAAAAACAAAAAAAAACAAAAAAAAAAAAAAAAAAAAACAGCGCATCCAAGTAACTCTCAGAGACTTTATATACCATTTTATCTCCTCTTGTTTCTTTTCGCTTGCATAGTCTGATGCTTCGAAATTCACATGTACGGACTTTGTTTAGTACAAATTACATGTATTCGACGGAGTTTCGAAGTATCATTTCTTAGCCAAAGTTACGGTTTTCTTTTATTCTTTTTTTTTATTCGTTTATTTTTAGTTTTAATTTTTTTTTTTTTTTTTTTTTTTTTTTTGTTTTTCCTCCTTAAAAACACACACGACATATTATTAATATTTTACGATTATTAAAATTATTATTATTTTATTATGTATTTGAAGTATGTTATTATTATTATTATTACTAGTATTATGATTATTATTAATTATAATTCATAGATAATTTTTTAGATTAAGAAAACAATATATTAGCATACGAAGATTAAAAATATACATAAAAGTAAAGTATATATATATATATATATATATTGATAAATATTATTGAGATCGCAATTAGAGATTGGATTAAAATGCATACAATGCTGATAGGAGGGAAATGACAGGCGGAATTTTTGTGGAATGCGTTAGAAAAGAATTTTTTTTTCAAAATGGAACAAGAAACGATTACAAAAAGTAGGTGCAATCTCTTCGACGAAGTAATTCTTATGCGATTGAGCTACTTCGCAAGGATGATAATTCAGTGAATTGAACAAAATGAATAAAACTAAAATAAAATAAATAAAATAAAATAAATGAATAATAATAAATAAAGGAAGATCAGTAAGTGTAAATGTTTGTAAACAAATTATGAAACATTATTTGTTCAGTGCCTACATATTTACACAGTAATAATAAAGATGAAGAATAGTGAACTTGCTAAATCTTATTTACCATCTACCATACTCTCTGCTTTGTTTTTGTTATTCGATGTACCTTATAGAACAACTTCAAGTGATGTGAATAAAGACTTAATATCATTTCTAAATTATGTAAGAAAATTTCTGTCAATGCGCCGTATAATAATATTTAAAAAAAATAAATAAATAAATAAAAATAAAAAAAAATAAAAACAAAAAAAAAAAAAAAAAAAAAAAAAAAAAAACAAAAGAAAAAAAAACATTTGTTTTACATAAACAATTTAGTTTTTTTTTATTTCGTCGTCGTTTAATTTTAGGGAATATATTTCTCCTGTTATCTTCGAATCTATATGATTGTTACGATAATGACTGATAAAATAAGTTAAGACTCTTTATTTGATAAGTTTCGAATAATTTTATTTTAAAATCTAACTAGTATTTAAAAAGATCAATGTAAAATATCATTTTTACATCGCCTACACTGTTTCCTTGATAACGATTGAAAAAATTGCTTATTCGAATATTCTTTCTTGAAAATGGTCGATAAATATGTATAAATAAAATGTATAATATTACAAGGACTTGTTTGTTTTTATTATAAAATTACTATTTTTACTAAAAATTTTTACTCAAAAATTTTTTAAAAATAAATAATTCTTATTATAATAAAATATTATTTTTAAATATATTTTTAAAATTGAGATTTGTAAATTTATACATTTATTTTGAATATTTGTAACAATGAAGGAATATAATTATTTATTAACCTTAGATCTCTGAACATATTTTGAATCATACCATTTATTAGCAAAAAAGTAGCTAGTATCAAATAAAATGATGTTGATTAAATTTACTTAAAAACTGCCGCAAACTTCAAATATTTATTCTTTACTCTCACTGTTAACTAGAACAATGTACCAAAAAAGCACTTAACGAATGCGTCCGAGTCATGTAGTCCTTGAGATAAATGTTTAGCGATCTAAGGTTAAATAAATATTTTTAATAGTGCCTAACATAAAGTCATAATTTTTATGTATTTTCTTCATATTTGATTAACTTTTTATAAAAAATACTTTTTTTTATTTAAAATTTTTAAGTTATTTTTTTAAATTTTATTTATTAAATGAAATATTTATATTGCAGTGAATACAATTTTTTTTTAATTCTCATAATAATTTAAAAAATAAAGAGCTTTTACGTAATGATTGAGTTTTATAAATAATAATTTGATCATTTAAATGATTATTTTAATTTACTATATTTGATGAATTTATGCTCAATATAATCTTTGTACTTTAAAATTAATTTTTTTACCAATCTGTTTAATTGTATAGAAAAAAATTCATATTAATGTATAAAAATATAAAGTTTAACATTTAATTTCTATGGTGTAAATATAAATTAATGTTAATATTAATCAAATAAATAGTGAATTATATTAATAATAAATATCAAATTATAAACTTATAATTAAAAATTAGTTTAAAGATAATTTTCATAAGGTTGAAGTATATCCAGTTCAGATTTCGTAGATGTTTTTATGCTACAAATTTTGTTGATACAAAATCTTAAAAATTATTTTTTTTAACGCTAATAGTTTTAAATATATTTCAATATTTAATAACTTAAAATCTTTGATTTTAAAATATATTTGTGATATTTTTAGATAAGTGGTACTATATCAAAAACTTTTTATATAGTATTATAGAAATGTTTAATTTATCAATTATTTTTGTACATTATTTTGTAGAAAAGTTATTTTCATTCACTTCAAATATAAATTTATACATATTAACATATTAACAAACTATTGTTTAATAGTAACGATTATTAATCAGTAATTAAAGATTAGAAACAGTAAAAGTACTCATAGAGCAGCACTTTGAATATGAACAAAAATTAAAAAAAAAAAAAATTATTAATATTCGTGCATACATACAATTTTTACACAATAGTAGTTTACTTTTAATTCGACAATAAGTTTGCTTTTGCTAAAACTTGTCGAGCAGCATTATTTATATGTCTAAAGCGATTAGGCCCAAGGTGTGTACCACCATACCATCTAGAAACTATGACTATTACGTTTTTCACATTCATGATCTAAAAAATTGTAAAAATGATTACTTACTAAATTTAAATATTTTACGAAATTTTTGCAACCCATTAATTATTCAACTATACACTACTTCCAATAAGTGCAACAATCTACTTCCTGCCTGATGCTCTCCATCATCATCACAATCGTGAATAAAACATTTTTTACTTTCATTATATATTCTATACGCATATATATTATGTGTCGCATGGAATATTTTTCGATTTTCTTTAAGTTTAATTAAAACTTGTCTGTAAAGTATTTTTATTTATAAACTCATTATCTTAACACATGAAAAACGAAATTTGTTATTTTTACATACTTGACTTGATCAACAGAAAAAACAGTAGCAACATGTCCTTGAAACGAACTTTTTCTATCTACAATAACTTCTCCATGAGTTATTAATGAACATTGAAATTCACTTTTTGTATTAGTTTCACTATTAGATATATTAGATTCTTCTACTGTGATGTCTTCATCTTTTATTTCATAAAATTGTTCTAAATTTATGGATTGTAATTCTTCTCTAATTTTCTCTATCCATTGAAATATAACATTTTGTCCAACGTGTGATCTGCAAATCAAAATAAAGATTAATTATTAATAAAAATAATGATGCAAAAGATTGATAATACAAGAAAAATTTAATTAATAATGTACTAACAAGTAAACCTTATCGAGAAGAAGACTTAAATGCGTTTTTTTATCTTTTTTTAAATGAGGAGCAGAAATTTCAAATGTTGGAGGTGACATTGTAGGATATGTATCCGGAAATTTAACATAAAGTTTTACATAAACATTACTGTTACAATCATTTCCAATTTTAATACTGTATACTTTATTTTTTTCATCTTCTACTTGAAATTCTTTGTCATAGATAGATTTTAATGCTTCTATTTCATCAGCCTAAAATATTGATAAATTTATTATATTTATCGAAAACATGATTATTTTTGACTCACTTGTTTTGTTAAATTATCCATTTCTACCAATTTTAATTAATTATTAATTAATGTAGTAATTTATTAGCATTCATAAAAAATCTTGTTGCAGTATAAATTTAAATAGAAGTATCTGAAAATATAAGAAATATTATTAGTTGTTATTGGTAAAAATAATCTAAATAAAAAAAAATTATATTTTTACAAATTCTTATAATTAGATTATAACTAAATATTATCTTTTTTCCAATGATTATAAATTCAAGTGATTTTCAATTGATTTTATTTTTAAATTTGCTTTTTTCTTTTGAAAAAGATTAGGTTTCATTTGGTATTTGTTAACCTTAATCTTATTCAGTCTGAAACTAAGAAATACACAAATATTTAGAATCACAACTTAATTAAATTTAAAAAATGCCCATATCACTTTAATAAATATTTAAATATTTAAATAAATGTTTAAATGAAATAATATTTTCTATACTAAACCAAAATATTGTCTTCATAACCTATATGCTTCTTACATTTTGGACTTTCCAATGAATTCTTATTACATTTCAGAGTCAAGTTTTATTTTTTTTTTTTGAAAATTTGTATACTTTTAGTATATATCAAAATAAGATTTCATGCCAAGTATCAGCTCAAATACAAATTTTATACAAATTTTCAACAAAAAAATAAAACTTGACTCTGAAATGTACTAAGAATTCATTGGAACGTCCCATTTATATGCTTATAAATGTCCTCGCATATTGATGAATAAATTGTTTATATTTTAATATATATTATTATATGTTTATGAATATATTTACAAATAAATTGTTTATATAAATATTGGTGAATAAATGTGTTTACATATTTATTTTTATGAATCGAAAATATTTGTAAATAAATACCTTATGTTTATATTTTATGATAAACAGAAAATTAAATTAAAAACACATTAATTGATTATTATTTTCATGTATCATTGAAAAAATAATATTCTTATTGAGAAAATTGTTTGTTAAATATGTGTTTTCTTTCGTATCGCAATTTGAATAAAAGTAAGATAAAAGCTTATACACAAGACCATATTTAATAATAAGAGCTTCAAAATATCTGAATCGCAATTATGTACTGAGGCATACGTACATGAAGCAAAATTTTGAACACAACTGTCCGGAAACGAGAATATTAAACGACTAACTATTTTTTCCATATTTAATAATAATAATTTCATATAATAACATTTATTTTATTACATTTTTTCAAAAAATTAATGAATCTAATTTGCATAATGCAATTACTTTTCAATGTTGAAAAATAAATTTTATATCTATATGCAAGCATTCATAAATAATAATAATAATAATAATAATAATAATAATAATAATAATAATAATAATAATAATAATAATAATAATAATAATAATAATGCTCGAATAAATTGAATAATTTATACCTATAATTTATACCGCGACGTGTATTAAGTACAATTTTTCTATATTATACAAATTAATCATTAATGAATTTATTATACACCAATTGGTTATACAAAACATTAGCTTCATTATTTTTGTGTAAAAAATTTATTTTGTTTAAAATGCAGTATATAACATATAAAAGTATTTAAGTATAAAAAATTGCCAAGAATTAGAAAGAAAAAAATATACTTAAAAACATTTTTTAACTAACTTGCAATTATTTATATTTTTCTATAGAGTAAAAAAATATTTTTTGTGAATCTTTTTTTTATTGTCAGTGTAATATAAATATTATTAATTTTAGAAAATACACTTTAATTTAGAAAATTTTTGTCTTTGAACTAAAGCAATTTTTTTGACGCCATAAAAACGAAGAAGACAAAGCAAGGAGAAAAAATTTTCTGAGTTGTAAAATGTATAGTTACCCGCCGCGTTCGGTATATAACATTTGTTTTGATTCATGACTTAAGCATTAGTCTGCAACTGTATGTAATTGCAGCAGCTAAAGAAATAGAAAACAAAGAAAAAGAAAATATTATTTTAATTTCGAAAAACTGTCGATTTTTCCAGTAACTTTCAAAATACAATATGTGTTTGAATAAAAGACGAGAATCATATTCAAATGTTTAAAAATAAATCAAACTCTATGAAAGCTATTTGAGATGCAGAATTGCATAGCCGTTACAGTATTAGTTTCAAAATTTTTTCTCTTTATTAAAATTAAAAATCTTTCGCATATCTGTCTGTAACATTTTTGTATTAAAGATCTTTTTAGGTATTATGTCAAAATTACAATTCTAAAAAATTACTAAAGTATTTTAGAGTATCACTTATACTATCTGTGCTTATTTTTATTAAAATATTGCAAATTAAGATTTAGTACGAATGCAAAAAGTATATTTAGTGCAAATAATACGATCAAACAATACAAAGTGAATTTAGTGTAAATAATCAATTTACTTTATTTAAAAACAAGATTAATTTTCATTAAATGAATTTAATTTTTATGCATTTACTGATACTAGAAAAATAGTTTAAAATTTTGATCGATATAATTTTAAGGATTTTTGATAAAATACAGTATTTCAAGTATGTTAATTTCTTCAAGCTCAATATATTTTAAATATTTCAGGATATAATATTAAAAAAATAATTTAATCGTATGAATTTATTAATTAAATGTGAATAATTTTAATTTATTCTGAAGTTGGAAAAAGTAAAGAATATAATAAGTGAACAAAATCTATCCAAAGTCAAGAAATAAATTAAAGGCAATACTTTATTGGAAAGGAACGACATGCAACACATTGTTTTGGAACAAAAAACTTTTTATGACTTAACGCCTCAATTTTCTCGACAAATGTGTCCGAACATAAAAGTGACAAATTTGATGAAATGTAAAAAAAAATTGTCTTGGACGTAGGCATTTTTAAGCTTGTTAAAAAGGGTCACACTAATCCTGTCCATATACTTTCTTTTGAAAATGTAAATAGTTATTCTATAAAAAGAAAATGGTAAGAATGGAAGGCGAATGTTTTGAAATTTAAAACATATGTATGAAAAATTGTGTACAAACACAAGCGGTCATTTTCTTTCTATTAAAATTTAAATTTAAAAAACATACTTTATTATTTTATGAAATTAATTATTAATAACCTTTCAATAATTTACTTCTTTTCAGGAAGTAAATTATTACTTTTTTTTTTACAAAAGTATTTATTTTTTTAAAACTGAAAAAAATTTTGGAAAATTGTTTGAGATAATATATTTGAAATATTCTAATTTATAGTTACTTCACAGTTATTTATTTATTTAAAAATTTTCAAAAAGTATTTTTTATTAAAAAAATTAAATTTGTTTTATTATTAAATTAATTATTTCGAAAATAGTTTTCATTACATTTTTATGATGTAATTTATCTTATTTTAAATTACAAAAAGCGCTATGGAAAAATAACACCAGATTAAGATATTGTAAACTAAATGAACACTTAATCTGCATCACATAAATATTATTTTATATTATAACATATTTTAATTTTAGAATTTAAATTTAAATTTAAATCTAAATTAAAATATGTAAAATTTAAAGTGTAATTTTACTTGAAAATTAAAACAATGTATCGTTTAATAAAAAAACACGTGCAATATTTTAAAAATTTTTGCTACATTTTTATAGAGAAACGCATCGCCGGTTCCTCCACGTTCCTCAGTATACTACACGCATTACACATGCGTAAATCGGTGGAGGAGGAGCTCAACGAAAATCTCCAACTATCCACGAGTGTAGCACACGACCGCCTCCGTTTTTCATTGGTTCTTCGCTCCTCCCCTCTTACTACCACAGAACACGAGTTCATGTTCACTCCTGAGCGCATCGAAATTTTCTGAGAAAGAAATCATTCTCTCTGTATAAGACAAGCAAAACAGACCGATTTAATTGACGGAGCTGCGGTGATATGAGTTATCGAACGCAACTATAACGTTAATATTTTTTGAAGTTGTCCAATACGCGAATTTTTTTATTTAAACTGATCTTTTTTTCATCTCCGAAATTGTTCGTACTTGCATAATCAGTTTGATAAAGTAATAGTTATCGTAAATCAACAAGTTTTTCGTGCGTGTCTGCTCTTCGCGTTTTGCGACGGATTCTTGAAGATAAAGGTATACGTGTCACTGCCACAATACTAGCATGGCAAGGGTTCTAAGTGCACCGATCAACGTTTTTCAATTCAATACAAAGCCCATGCTGTTTCCTTTCAATCCAAGTCTTGAGGACGAACTTAATAGACTGTTCGTTGACTTTCGTATAAGCCATGTGCCTAACAAACCACAAGGTTAGTTTGTTTATTGAAAGATGCTTTTATATAATTTGTTTATTTTATGACACATTTTTTTTTTGATAGTTGAATTTGTTTCAATTTTTTCTTCAAACTAAAATCATAAATACAAGTTTGTTTTGATTAAGTTTCTGATGCATGTTCATGCAAGTATTTGTATTACTTTTGTAAAGAATATTTGTAAAAAATTATTTAATGCTTTATCCGAAATCAATAGTTTTAAGTTCTTTTTTCTGTGGTTAATTTTAAGTCTTCTTAATGTTTATTAAAATCTTTTGAACTAAAATATAAACTAATTATTGTGCTCGTTAAATTTTTGTTCCATTCATATTTTTATAAGTTAAATCATGTTATCAATATTTTAATAAAAATATTTAGTTTCAAACATTTTTTTCAATAAAATTTACATTTGCAATATAATTAAAAGTAAGGTAATATTATTTATTTATTTTTTTTTAAATGCAATTTATTAACGTGAATATAATACAGATGTGTTTATTTTTAAATGTAAGTAAACAATGTTATTGGTTTCTTTAATATTTAGGTTATTGCGGTAGATTTAAAAGTAAATTTATAGTAGATTGTTCTTTGAACTGTAATGCACCTGAATGAACGAAAAAACGTAAAATGTTAAATACAAAGAATACCTACATGTTTTCTAGTTTCTTCTATGTCATAGTATTTTTCAATATATAAAGAAAAACATTAGAACAATTTATTTGAAATGTTTATTTTTTTTGAATCTTCTATTACTAATATTCTGATTTCAACATTGTTATTTTTTCTTTTATGTACCTACACGAAATAAGAATGATTTATAAAATTATTTCAAATGTTATTTTAGATATTTATTAAATTATTCATTATCAATATAATTTTGCGCAACAATTTATACTGAATTCGAAAATTTTTAATTTTCTTAATTTTAAGAAAATCGATCTGAAAATTTTCACCGTATTCATATAATTATATGGTGTTTTTGTACGCGTCAAGTAAAATATACGTAAAATAAAATGTAGCAAATTATCTTCCATTGTTGTGTCTCTATCAAGAAAACGATCGTTCATTTTACCTATTTGAAGAAAGTATAGAGGTCTCGCGGTGTTACGCTTCCCTTTTGTGCGGGGATTATTATGCCGCCGCGCGCTCGAATTTGCAGGCAATACACTCCTGCAAATCCCTCGAATCAAAACAAACGGCTTAAGGAAGCCGCGCTTGGCGCTTTTCGTCTTTGACGCGTATTATGAATGTATACACGCGAGGCGTATCTATATCTCTCCTTCGCTTCGTCTTTGTCTCTAACCGACAAAAATTGGTACCGAGCTTATTCGCTTCTTGGAAAAGAAAATTCAGTCTCTTTTACAGTATTCCCGTTTTCTGGGAAAGGTTTTTGTTTTTTATTTTTTTGTTCAATCATTCTAACGTAAATAATAAACAAAGAAAATAATTATTATGTATGTGTACTTACGGGTGAAATATTTTGTTTATATTCTTAAGAATGATTAGTATTGTTTGTTTATGCACCTAGGAATATCTTACGTAATAATTTGTTGCATTGACGATAAGAAACTATAGATTATCATTGCGAATGTATCTAAAAATAAAATGTTTTCTTATATTATCAAATAATTGTTATGTAGATAATTATGTACTTAATTTATAAATGCCATTTTGAATTACTTTAATCATGTATTTAAACATAAATTTTTTACAATATTTAAAATTCATTTTTGTTTTAAATTGTTACATATTTTTCTAATAATTATTTGTCAAAACTATTGCCTATAAATTTAACAGTGTGCAATAATGTATTGATAAATTGCTTTATCTTTTAAAACATAAAAATATAATTAAGTTACGAAACTTATTCATCACAATATATATTTAAGTTACATAAATTCTTTTGCGATTCTACAATATAAAACAATTTGTTGAATATGGCTATTAATATTTTGTGTTTAGATGTAAAGACAAAGAATTATTATAATATTCTAAATAAAATGTCATAAGTTTAAATATCATAGTATCAGGAAAATAGATTCGAACGTTTTATAATCAATATTTTAACAATGTTTTTTAGTTAAATTTTTATAATTATGTACGTTTTTTAGATTATATTATAAATAAAAATTAAAACGTCAAAATAAAATTTTTATCAAATATCTTTCCTTTATCGGTATACATAATAAGACAGTCGTGTCTAGCAAATCCTAATTATAAAAAATTAAATGCAATTGATAATTAAGTTAAAAAAAAATATCAACTTTAAATATAATTTGCTTAAAATAAAATGATTATTAATTATTTTTGTTTCTTTAATTTATAAAATAGCAATTAATTATTTGCAAGAATTTAATTACAAAATAGGCAATCGATGTTCAATTAGAGAATACGTTAAAAGCAAGCAAAACTGCAATCGAGTAATCTCAAGTTAGCGTACAGTTGGTGACGTACTTTAGGTTTACATGTGAAATGCGTATTTCGTCAGACAAGGACGACTCTATTTGAACGTATAGAAAAACATGCTGATGTCCATTTGCCAGCGTATGAATAAAAACTGGTGCGCGTAGAAATATTTTAAATATGTATAAAAACCTTATTATAATAATTAATTATCATGATAGGTTAAATTTTTATTTTTAGATTTCCTTATTTTAAGACAACTTTACTTTTGTTTGAAAAACATGATCTAAAAAATAAAGTATTTTGTTGAATGTTGAAAATTTTAATTTATTTATTGTAAACGTTAGCTTTTTGTGAAAAGTTTGAATTTATATATTTCTTTGCATTATAACAGTTTTTATCAAGGCTTCGTATTTTTAAAATTTTACAAAACTAAATACCAGTAAATATGCATTCTTTTCACGGCATTTTTTTAAAACGACAAAAAAAAAAAAACTTTGTATACACACTTTCTCATATTACCAAGTCGCGCAAGCTATCCCTTCTTCTTCGCGTGACTCGAATGCGAGTGAAAATCTTCAAACTAGCTGAGCTACGGTTAGGCTCAAATTTTATTGGTTTTCGTCGCACACTTAACAGTTATTTATGTATACAGAATCGAATGTAGTTCAATAGGGTGACGAGGCAATAGTCGTCAAACACTTCACGTATTTATCACACTGTTTATTTTAATGAAAAGCAGTAAAAAGCTAATAAAAAATTTTTTAACATGCTTGAATAACTTAACTATTTTTAATCCTTTTTATTTTATATTTTAAACTAGCATTGTTTTTCTTTAGCAATTAAGTTAATTCATTTGTTATTAATTTTTCCTTTTTCCATTTGTTAATGAAGTTAATTTTTAAAAGATCATTTAATTTTCTCATTTTTTTTCTTTTTTAAAAATAAAGTGCATTAATTATTACATATTTCTAATTATTCGATTATTAAAATTGAATTTTTGATTAGCTGATGACATATGGGAAGAATTCAAACATAATGGCCGAGACTATGAATATTGCCCGGATCCGGAAGACAATGTAGTTCCAATTCAACAAAGTAAAAAGAAAAATAAAAAACCTCTCCCAACGGAATGTGTTTTTTGCAAAAATAATGGAGAAGATCAAAAAATTTACAAGCGACATTTGCTCAAAGATTCAGAAGGCCGAATTTTGTGTCCTATATTAAGGTATTTCATTTGATTCTTGTACAATTTTTGATTTTTTTTTTAATTGTAAATACTATTTTCATATAGTTTTAATTATAAATTTTATTTTATGTAAATAAAATATTAATTTTAAATTATTAAAACTATTTTGTTTATAAACTATGACTTTTTTGTTTATCGTTCGTATTATTGTATTAAATGGTTTTCTGGATTAAATTTAATTGAAAAAGTTAAAATTAGTTTAAAAGTTTAAACAGATTTAAAGAATTGACATTTAATTATTTTATCTTCTATTCTTTTTTAGAGAATATACTTGTCCGATTTGCGGTGCTAATGGAGACGATGCACATACAATCAAATATTGTCCAGAAAACAAAAAAACTCTACATTTACCTTCGATGAACACATTTAAATCATTAAGAAACTCAACTGGACGACGTCGTTCAAAATAAAGCATTTGACAGATTTTTACAAGTCGTAAATTGAAAATTCTAGCGATAACAGAGGATTTTTCTGTTACTTAAACAAATGTCAGTTTAAAGAGCTTAGAATTTATAGAGCTAGAAATTTTCTAAGTTTATATAAAAATCATCTGAAAATTGAGAAATAAAGCCTTTGTTAAAATATAAAATTAAGTTTTTCTTATTCGTAATAGGATACGAATAAGAATATTTGGTTGTGAATGAAACTACATTTTATATTTGTAACATTGGCTTTTTACATTTTCTTACAGAGATTTATACTCAATCTGTATATAGTTACGATTTTTATTTACCAAAGCAAAAGCTTTAGTCCTTCGCGTGCCAAGAATAGTGCCTTGATCAATGTAAAAGAATAGTTAAAACAACATTGATTATTGATAAAAAGAGGATTAAGCTTCTTTAATATTTTGATGTAGATATATTTGACTGGTATCGCGTAATGAAATCAAGAAAAAATTGAAGTCTTATAAACACATGCAGTTAGGTTTTGAACTGTGACATAATTGAGATTGTTGATTGCAATATTATTAAGTTCTCAAATGTGTAAATGCATTTCTGAAGTATGACTATTCTATAAATGCATTTAATTATTGTACCGAGATTTTGATTAAGATTTAAAAATCAAGTTGAATAATATAAGGTTACGATTTTACAGCTAGTTTGCTGTATTTTCTTTAAAATTAATGATACGAAAGTAAAATAGCATACAATTTCAGTTATTTATAAAAGAATTTGCTAGTTAATATAACCAAAATTATTGCTATTTATAAATTTTTTCTATAATATTCCAGGTATTATGTTATTAATAGATTATAAATAATTAGTTTTAATCAAGCAAGGTAGTTCAATGACTCAAATTTCTGCTTTAACATTATTTCAATTTCTTCAAGATTCGTATCAAGAAAATAATAGATTATTTTCCGTTGAAAATTAAAACTAAATTATTGCAACGTAATTAGTAAAGCAATTATCAGTGAATATAAATTAATAATCATTATTCTAAGTGTTTCTCAGTGGTTTTCTAATCTAAAATCAGATTTTATTAAACAAATTTCAAATACGTGAAATTAGAATTTCGCAACTTTAAATGTAGTTCAACGTGCTCTATAATATTACAAAGTAAACTGCTTGTGACCTAAAAATGTTACAATTTTATACTTTTATAGAAGTGTTTGTATATATGGTTATTTCAGAAGTAACAAGCTTGACAATGATCAAGCAATGATCCATCAAGAAATATCTAAATAAATTTTAGAATTGCTACTATTGAGAAATTTAATTTTTTAGTTTTAGTAAAAAATTAGATAAGTCTTGAGAATCACTGCTGGATCTCGCTTTTTCTGTCAAAGCATGTTTTTTTTTTTTTTCTTTTTTTTTTCTTTTTTTTTTTTTTTTTATAAAAGATAAGTATTATTTTTGAATTAGTTTATTTAAAAAAATCTATGAATGCTAGAGAATAAGATTTAAATAAAAAATATTTCTGCTTTAGCAGAATATAATTTAACGTAAATAATTGCTATATCATTATGTAGCAGTAAACTTAAAAGGTAAAAAGATTTTATATTTTCAAAACTTTTGAAAGAAAATCATTTCAATGAATGACTTTTATATAATTTCTTAAACATTTAGATATGATATATTTTTATAGAATATATAAAGAAAAGAACAAAAAATGTTTATCTTAAGATATGCTTAATTATCAGTTCTATAAGTTATAATTATTGTTATATGAACCGCTACTCTATCTTAATCAATATTTAAGTACTATTTAATCGATTAATATACAAGAATTATCTTTATAAATAACGACCTAAATGAAATTATTTAATGTAATTTTTTTTAATATTAGGTTTTCAGTCTTAAAAATTAATTACAAAAGAACTGCAGTCTTATTACTGGATGTCTTATTAACAGTACTCGCTATATTAAGCGTCAGTTTTTAATAAATTTCAGGGTATTAATAATTAAACATACACGGCTTTTATCGCATTGCAAAGTAATCCAAGAATATTTAAATTGTCAAATATTTTGAATATGGTCGTACATTAAATTAAAAATCTAACTCGTTGATATATAATGAAATTGAATGTTTATTAAATGAATACAGTAATGTAATCGTTTATGCGAAATGAATTAATTATTGCAATACTGCTTTGTAAAATGCTTTTTAAACGGAATATTGATCTAATTTAATTCATGAACAATGTAAAATTAATGATTCAAGAATTCAACATGTGCAAAACGAAATTTTAATGAATTAATTAGCTTTTGTCAACATTTGTGCAGTGTTAAATCGAAGTTTAAATGAATTTGCGTTAATATATAAATATGAATGAATATGTACATAAAAATAATTAATGTAACGGATTTGCGATGTTTCTTTCAATGCTCGTATTTAAACGTTTTCATTAATAAAATAGATTGTATAAATATTTAATTATATTGATTAGTTTATTATAAACATTTTAAAGACAATTTTTTTTTATCGATACTGATTTGAAAATATATCGCAAACCATCACAATCTAAACAATATTTTAACAAACTATTGAAATTCAAAATAATTATTTTAGTAACAAAAAAGGAAATCTTGCAATAATAAGTGAAAATAAATTAGTTTTAGGAGCAAATGGATTGTTTTTCAATTTATAAATGAATAAAATTAATTTTATTATCCATTCAATTGATTCATCATAATTGAATAAGATTGTTCAATTCCCGCATCATTATTGAATAAGATTGTTCAATTCATGCATCATTATTGAATAAGTGGCGCACATTTTGAGAAATATTTTTTTTTGTATTTATCAATCAATTATTTTATTTCTAAAATTAAATTGCACTTATTAAGTTTATATTTAGTCTTATATGAATATTTTGGTAATGAAATTTTAATTGTAGTTTAAACTGGTTCTTATACAGTAAAAAATATTAGAAAAAAAAGAAAAAAAATTAACGTTTTGATACATTTTTACTATTTTAATTTATTTAACTTTAGTTTGTTAAAATATTTAAATAGGGATTAATGCTTAAACATTCCTACTATTTTCAAATTTTTTAATACATGTAAGTTATTTTCTATTCGAGTGGATTAAATGTTGTGAAAAAAAAAAATCAAACTATGTAAAAAAAAAAAAAAAAATTACTCTGCAACGTTAAAAATGAATAACATAAATTTCTTAAACAATTTGTTTAAAATTATTAGTGTTAGGTGCGTTATATATTTAACAAAAATAAATAATATTGATGTTTTTTGTACGGCATTATTGTTTGCCGTTTGTAACAAAATTATATTTTGAAGAATAATTTTCTTACAAAAGCTAAAACTTAATTTTTTGTATCTTTTATTGCATTGAGTTTTAGTTTAGTTTTAAAAATAAATTGCAAATATATGTACGATTCAGGTACTGCGACAATTAGATAAGAACATTATTCGTTTACTTTAAAATGAAATTTTGATTTTCGTATGAAAATACAGCGACTTTTTCTTTACTGAATCTGCGTTTTTTTTTTTTTTTTAATATATTATTAATATATTATTCCATTTATATATTTGTGCATCATTTGTGTTATTACTTATAATTGTTTGATACATAAAATTAGAAAAAAAAGGTTATTGATTGCTGTAATAAAAATATTTTCTATATATATAAATATATATATATTTGTAATCATTTTTTTCTGACAAACGATTTGAGGGGTATAGAATCAAAAGTGAATAGACATCTCCATGAAATAGTAATCTCTAAAATTCTTGTAGTTGTCCCATAAATGTCCATGCGAATTGGAATTGAAACTTGGTTTATATCTTTATTGAATAATAAGTAGGTACTGAAAAGCAAAATGAAAAAAAAAAAATGAATAGCAAATGTATATCTTTCGAGATATGTGTTATTAATTTTTGTAAAAATGACCGAAGTGAAAAATACTATACAGTGAAAATTATTCAGTAAAATATATTATAGGTACAAATTATTATGAGTCTAAAACAATATTTGAAAATTGACAATGGATATAATATTACCAAATCAGATTCAATATTTATGCAAAATAAAATTTTATTTATGAGAAAAACCAATTAAAAAAGAATTAATTTATTCTATTATTCAACGCAAAATAAATAAAACGATGCTTGTTTTTCCTATCGAGTAAAATACAAAGAAAAATTAAATAATGAATAAAGTGATGTTAAATTAAATTTAAACTAAATTACCGACAAAGACGAGATCGATGAAAACGAATTAAAAACACACGAGCCATATATGTACTTTGTTTTCATCGTCTTTGTCCTGTTTCTCAAATATTACATTTTTTTTTTATTCTTACATTTTCATAATATATAGTTTAATAATATTTGCTGCTTATGTGTAATAAATGTATCGCAAGTAATTTCATAATTTTGTTTCAAAATAATTTTCCATTTTATAATAATCGTGCAGTTACGCTCGCGTTTTGTTTATTTTATTTACTTGGTTCGAACGACGAAAGGAATTCTTATTGTTTCAAAAATTCCTTTGTGTCGCGCGATTTTATTTACATTGTCGCGCTCCAATTTTAACCGAGATTTACTTAATGTATCATCTATTTTTACAAATTTTTAATTTTTCTAAAATTTCTTATTATTTTTAATATTTTTTCTTTCCTTTTTTAACTCTACGTTACTGGCTATTTTTTAATTATTTCGATTGAAAACTATTTAATTTAATTTTTGATATTAAGTTTACCTTTTTTTTTTGAATTGTTTTTAAATTAGTCTTAAACGCTGATACCACGAATATATTGTTTCTCTTAAAAGCATATTAGTAATTGTATTGCAAATTAGAAACTTGTGAAACGATTACTGTACTTGTATTTTAATTAACTTCCATAAACTACTATTTTAATGTGAGAAAATTTGATATACTTTCTAAATTAAACTGTTTAAATATGGACATAAATTTCTAACTATAATTGCACAGATGGATGCAATTCTGTAGATGCAATGATAATAACAATTTTTCTGAAACTTTTTTAATAATTATAATAATTTTTATTTATATATATATATATATTTTTTTTTTTTATGAAATACGTATAATTTAATTTATAAAAATAAAATGAGAAGATAATAAATAAAAATAATGGAGAGCTCAAAAAGAACGAGTTGAAATAAAACTAGAAAAACTTTAGCCGAAGAAGAAAATTAACGCGTTGACTGCTGTGTGTTTCGTCGGTGACGGGCACTTGACTTAGCTACAGCGCCATCGAGATCACCGATGTCAACGTTTTAAGTATAACAATACCAGTGTTTTACAATTATATACTGTATTTTTCTCAATTTTTAACAATGTGGATTTGACAATTTTTTTAGGTCAGATGAAGATTGTAAGATATTTATTGAAACGTTGTCACAAAAATTGACTGGATATTAGATTGATCGTATGTCAGCGAATGTCGCCTCTTCACTCTTCTCCCCGCTCAAATGTATAACGATTGTCTTTTTTCTCAAATCCGGGTTGTCTTCTCGTTTGAGGAGATTCGTAAAATTCAAGAGCGGTAGATCAATCGTTGATTTTTACGCGGCTCCATTTCATGTCGGCAATGGTGGCAATTTTCACCGCTAGTAAGCCGATGTCGAACGCAGCGGAGATTCACTTTCGATTAACAGACGAAATCGGTCAGACAGCGTGGTCTTACCTTGTTAACTTCAACGAACCAATAACCTCGAGGCGACTTGACTTCGCTCTGGCTTAATTACTCGCAGCTTTGCTCAAGGCGACTTGTAACAAGTCGCTCATGCATACAGGGCTCTTGCATTCAAGGCTCGCTCAGAGCTCGTTCATAGATAGGCTATTGAATGTCGAAAACAAAAAAAAAACAAAACAAAAAAAAATGAGGGTAAAAGGAACTAAGACGTTAAAGGTATTTTAATGTTTCATATGTTCAATTGACCTCTCAAAATGATAAATCCAAAAGTGCTATTAAATTTAGGCTTGGGTTTTTGAGAACGGAGTAAATATAGTGTATACATTTTGGTTTTTTCGCTCTAACTCAGAAACTATGCATTTTTGTGGATATTGTTTGGACATTGTTATTGGTAAATATGAGATATTTTTTGTCGAAAAATTAAATTTTCTATTGAAATGATGCCTTCTGAAGTCAAAATATATATATATTTTTTTTTTTCAACAAAATAAATCCAAAAGCACGGTGAAAAAAATGCAAAAAATTAAAAATTTTTTTTTTTTTTTTCAAAATTTCGATTATAACTTTTTTCTGAGTGAATGTAGATATATGCATCAAAAAAAAAAAAAAAAAAAAACTAACACAATTTCCGTTAAAACGGTGGTTTAAAAACGTTCGTACGTTGAAAATTGACTGAGATATAAACGTTCAAAGTTAGCTATTTTTTTCAATTTTTTTTACTTTTTCTTTCAAAACGTATTATTTTCAATTTCAAAACTGAAGTACTAGTATTTGAAACAGGAAAGCCATTTTGAAGAGAATATTTTGGTAATTATCTAGTTGATGGTTCTCAGCTCGTAGGGGAATGTAGGTGAGGGGGAATAGTAGAGGGAGAAGTCCCTGAATACGTGAAATAATTTGATGCCTATATAAGCTTATGAAGTTTCATCTATCTTTTGACGTTGTAACGGAATCAATTTATAGTGAAATGTGTCAATTTTATGATGAGTCGAGTTAGCTAAAGATAGTATTTATTTATGCTGCTTATCAAAAATGACGTCCGTCTAGATGGCAAGTACGTATGCCCTATCAAACTTTTTTCATTAGATCTCAAAATTCATAAAAAATTCAAAAGGTTACGTCTTGGAAGAATACAAGGCAGATAATGTAGCCTATTTCTGGAAGTAAGCCAATGTATGAATTCTCTTACTGGACTGAGTTTGTGTTCACAGATGAATTGAGAATTTCATGAGGTGTTCATTCAGTGAGTTGAATTTATCCTATCTCTTTGAATGGTTTTCAATGAATTTTCAATCAACCTCTGTATCAAATTAGTCATTGATAAAAAAAGGTTAAGTTTTCGCATTGAAAAATTTAATTTTTATTTGATGACATTGTTTCTGTAATCAAATTGTAACCGAAACTAAAGGATTATTGAATTATTGGGACGGAAGGACCAATTTATATAAACGCGTTGTCGAGATACCGGCAAGAGGCTGAATGAAGATTAAAAGATTTAAAAGAAACATATCGGATGTAGAAATTTAGTGTAGCTCGGATTCACGTTGAGGCGATAAGAAGGCTGTTTTAATCTGCATACCGCCAAGATAAAGAGTCAAAGTTTTCGGACGTGCATATTGTATTACTTGTACACCCGAAATATTCATAAAATAAATGACTAAAATGAATTTGAGAAAATTGAGATGATTGAAATCTGATCTGAAATCCAGTCGTTGCCACATAATCGCGTTTCATCAACAGTTCTTTACTAAAATCTTTTTTATTCTGCGGTTTTTTAATATATTTTAATTTATATTTCTAGGTTTTGCCAATTAATTTATTAATTATATAAAATATTTAATATCTTATAATTTTGTTCTTAGTTGCTCTTAAACAATTTTTCTTAGCTGAAGTTCAATGATGTACTCAGTATTGTTTAATAAAATAAACTAATGTTTTTTTTCTTTTGGAACAAATGATGCGTGAAACTCAAAAATTTGTGTCAATTATCTTTAAAACAGTTCGATATCATCTCTCATCTTTACCGACAGAGTGATTTTCACCTGCACATCTCACTCATACCGACAGCAAAACTTTAACCTGTATTTTTACCAATAGAGGGATTTGCATATAAGTATGCTCTTATACGTGTAGGTGATAGAGGAAGCCAGAAACTCTTCTTTTATATTTATAAAAAAGTCCCTGCGTCATGGCTATGTAATCTCTATTGAAATGCCAATAAAAAACTACTATAATAAATAATAATTTATATTAAAGTGTACGTTAAGTATAGTTTTTTTATTCTCAAAAATATTCTCCCAATTATTCAGTTTCTACTATTAAAAATTTGATTTAAATTGTAATTTGACTTTATTTGTAATTGTAATAGTTGGTTTCAATTTATATAGCTTACCTTAACAGTGTTACAAGTATTAAGTTTACGATTGATTTTTATAAAATTTATGAATTTATGAAGTTTTATATTTATGATAATAAATAAAATATACTTTTAACTATTTTCATTTTCGACAATGTTAATTATTAAAAAGAAAAAGTAATTTGAAAAATACATATGAAGTATACGTAATTTATGAAAATTAGTATTTGTAAAAAAATATATTGTTATTTAAAAACTATTTGACGAAATTTATAGCTTGATAAAATATGAAAAATAAATATTAGAATATTTATTAATGGATAATAATATCTATATTTAAAGTTTACTTTAAAAGGAATAAAAACTTTTAAGCATGTTATTAAAAGTTTAATTCATTTGTTTATGTTAAATCATGAATTTCGATGAATAACAATAAAATGTTTATAATTTTTAATTGGAACGCTCTTTGTATATAATATATTCTTTAAGTTATTTTGAGACAGTTTAAGATAATTGAAAATTCTTTAAGATTATTCAAAAATATTAATAAATGCATTTTTTTTAACAAAAAAAAAACTATCATTTTCGAATTTCATACTTAAATGATTATCCTTTTAATTTTTTCATAAAACGAGCTTTATTTCAATAGTAATGTAGATATTTGAAAAATATTAAGATTTTTCTGAAAGCATCTTTCAAGCTGCAATAAAAAAATGTTTTTCCCATTTGCATATTCATTATGCACTTAATAAAAAAATATTCGTTTTACTAATAAAGCTGATTTTCAAAATAGATTTTTTAACAAACGATTTATATACGTATGATTTCGGAATATATTAAAAAAACGTGTTGATTTCGTGATCGGAAACTTGTTAGATGACTTGAGGAAAAATTTTAAATTTATGTTATGGGTGTTCTTGTATATTATTAAAAGTTATTAACCAATTATTTGTTTAAGTTACATATTTAATGGAAATTATAATTAAAAATTATATATTGTTTACAATAAGATTAATATTTAGACTAGTTTTATAAAAATCATAAAACATTATCATAACTAAAAAAAGTATAATTGACGTCTTTTATTATTTATACGAGTACATTTTTATTTTTAAGTTTTCAAAGAATTTATTTCAATTATGGTTTAGATTTGTATAAATATTTCAAGTTTCAAAATTTTCTTTCAAAGTTTTACTTATTTATATTTTAGTTTCATCAGCTGAAGGTGAACCAAATTCTCACTTTATAGTTCTTATGTTTTGAAAAATTTGCTCTTTACAACTCATAAGGACAAACTCCTAATTTGAAATACATTATCTGTTGACATAATTATTACATATTAAATAGCGAACTGAGATTTTTTTCAACATTCAAAAAGAAATAAAATTACTTTAAATATTAAAATGAAGGTCATAAAATATATGCCTAGAGTAATAATTATTGCAAGCAATTGTGTATTTGTTCAAAAATATATATATCAAACCTTCAAAATATTTAATAAATTAATTATAATATTCAATTAAAAATAATTACAGGCTGATTATTGTTATATAATAATCTGCTGGATTTCATTTTTATAAATCTAAATAAAAATAATAATAAAAAAAAAAAATAAAAATTTATAATTTCAAACACTCGTTAAAAAAAATTTTATCCGTTTTAATTTCATGCACAAAAAATATGTCTAAAAATTATTTTTATCGTTTTAAACGTTTCGCAAAAAATTTTAAACACGTCGAATTCCAAGAAAAACGTTGTACAAAATAAAAAAAAAAAAAAAAAAAAATAAAAACAAAGAGTTCGCGAGCGTTAACATAGAAAAAAAAAAAAAACAAATTGTATTCCCTTCTACAAAATCGTTTCATGTACCGATACTAATATTTATGTACCACCACACATACCTGGGCTTTCCAAAGCCGTTCGCAGTCACAATTCTGACATCGCGAGGAGTGCACGCTTACCTCGACACAACACTAAACGAGATACTTTATCAAAAATAAATAAATAAATAAATAAATAAAATAAAAGTATTATTAATAATTAAACTATTCTACATTACTCTTTACAAATTTAATTTGATTTTATTTAATTTTTTTCTTTCTCTTTTTATTTGATAAAAATACCTTTATTTTCATTTATCGCTACCATTTTTTTTTTTTTTTTTTTTTTTTAATTATTTTGATAAGTAGAGTTTACATTGATTCGAGATTATTTGAATAAAGTGAATTTTTCAAAAGGTGTGATTTTTTTAATTATTTGTTTAAAAAAAAATAAAATACATATTTTTTTCGCTTTATTTTAGCTCAATTAACATGAGAGAAATGATACTCTATCTCCTCGGGATAATATTTTTCGTCGATGCAGTCGTTGCATCCGGACCATTGGCAAACGTAAAAAATGGATCTTTAGAAGGTACTGTTATGAAAAGTCGTAATGGAAGAGAATTCTATAGTTTCCGAGGAATTCCGTATGCTTTGCCGCCTGTAGGTCGACTTAGATTTGAGGTAATTAGTGTTTTATCAAGTGTAAAAGAAAAAAAAATGAAGAAAAATAAACGTTTTTGTACCGTTGCGACATGATGTTTGTCAGGAAAAAAGCGTCGAAGAAGGATTTATTAGCATACGAATTTTCCATTTTTTTGCGTGAAAAAAAAAAAAAAAAAAGAAAAATAATGATTCGGCGTAAATTAAATTTTTCCTTAAAGTTTCAATTTTTACAAATGATGATGAATTATTTACAATAATTTTATTTATTTTTGTTTATTATAAAATATTTTTTTAAATCGTATTAACTTTTTTAAAAAGTAAAAATGATACGAAACATCAATCGTAAAACATTCGTATATTTTAATAAGTAATAACTTGATCTTTTTAAACTATACTTAACGCGAGTGTTTTATATCCATCAATAAACAGTGATTATTTTCCTGTTATTATGTTCGGTGCATCTTTTACTAATCGCAGACACGATTGAAAAGCCGCAAGAAAATTTCTGAAACGAAGCCAATGTTCGTATGATTTATGGCGTTTATGTGATTGTCAATAAATTCATTTGGGGATAATCAAAGTTGTAATAAACATCGTTTCCGTTTTTACGGAATAATTTTATTTTTACATCATTATTTATTGTTATTTTCATTACTAATAATTCATTTAATTTGAATTTATTATACTAGAAATTTAATTTACCTCTTGTTTACGAAAATAATTAATTAAATAAAAAAAAAATTTTACACCTTTGGAGAATTTCAAAAAATTAAAAAAGTTTCTGATTCTTTTTTATGCAATTTAATATAATTTTCGTTGTTAAATAAATAACTTAATAATGATTCAACAAATTTAACTAACTAAAAAAAAAAAAAATCTAGAAAAATTTATTTATCTAAAATTTAAATTACTATAATAAAATGCTCTTTGAATTTTAGAATTTGTCTTTTTTTTTTTTTTATAATACAATCTTTGTTTATTTAAAATATATATAGAATAATATTAACATAATTTTAAGTTTTTTAAAACTTCTTCTTTTAGCACGCAAATAAAAAAGTGTTTACTCGTCAGCTATCAAAGCGAATAATGTATATCTTTAAATTCGATATCAGTATCGATTTAATTTATCGTTTTAAAATGGCAATCGTATAAAATTACTCTTTATACGATATTAAAAAAAAAAAAAAAAAAAAACAATATAATTTCATTATTTTTATTTTAAAATTATAAAGAAAAAAATCGTATAATAAATTCATAGCCACCAAAACCGGCTGCTTCATGGACAGGCGTAAGATCGGCGAAGGAAGACGCAAACATTTGTACTCAGAGAAATGTTTACACGCACAAGGATGAAATAGTCGGAGTGGAAGATTGCCTTTATCTGAATGTTTATACGCCGGGTATCGATAAAAGTAAACATAAAAATCATGAAACTTATCCCGTGATGATATGGTTCCACGGTGGTGGTTGGATTACCGGCGCTGGACATTCCGAATATTATGGCCCTAAATTTCTCTTGGATCACGATGTTGTCTTGGTTATGGTTAATTACAGGTGAATTTTTTTAATTTTCCTTTTTTTTTTTTTTTTTGTTTTTTTTCCATAAAATATTTTTAATATGGTTTTTATTGAAATTATTTTTATGATTTATTGATTCTTTTGTCAAATTTCATTAAACTTTTAATAAAAAAAAAAAAAAAATTTAATCAAAATAAGAATTTAAAATTTGAGAATGGTAAAAAAACTAGTTAAATTAATTTGTCGCTTAAAAAAAAATTCGATTATTTATTTTATTCCTTCAAACTTATTTGACTGGATTCTTTTAAATAACTTGAATTTTGCGAATAATTTTATTGCATTTAATTTTAATAAAAGACGTAGATAAATAGCTAAATTTAAAAATCAAGATTAAATTGAGATTATCATATTAACTTATAAATTATTTTTTAATATTTCAAGCATTAATACTTTTAAGTTTGGCACATTAATACGTTAACAATAATGATACCGTTACTTCACTTTTTTATCTACATGTTTACAATTCATTTACATTTAATTATATCAAATTATAGATACAAATAATAATAAAAGAAAATTAATAGTATATTAGTTTTATTAGTATTTTTAATAGTTAAAATTTAATTATTTGCATAATTTTGCTCGATTATTAATATAAATCAATTTTTTTTTCAATTCGTTTCAAGCAAGAGATAACATTTTTTACGTTAAAGTTATGAAATAAATTATTAATAGTTTTGTAAGTTCGAAAATTGTAATAGTAATTATAACAATTAATAAAAGTATAATTAATAATTACTTTAAAAATGTTAATTTCATATCAATTCAAAGATCTTTCTATTTTCCAAACAAATTTTGTTCAAGTTGAGAAAATTTTCATAAATTATATAAAAAATATATTTTTTTAATTATAAAATAAACGATTGTATAAAGAAATTGTAAATACGTTTAAAATCGTCACTAATAAACTTGATTTTGAAAAAAACCTAATGAACGCAAATTAACAATAAATCGATATACGAATGCGAATAAAATGTTTTAAATTACTATGTTCTCGTTAATAAATCAAAGATAAATAATAATGATCGTTATGCGATTTTTCCGCGTTCAATTAATGCGATCGATACCATCGCATAGTTTATTAAAATCACTTTTCATCGTCAAGTGTATTAAGTGCTTAAACTAGCACCTGGCGTCTCGTTTAAAATACAAAATTAATTTCCATGTCGAAAGAATAATAAACGATTATCATTTGTAAATTTATCTCCGTAAATAAAGTATTCCATATATACAATCAAACCTCTATTTGCGATTCATAATAAAAATTTATCCAACGCAATTATTAACGATAAGAACAAATTTAAAAAAAAAAAAAAAAAAAAAAACAGGTTGGGACCGCTCGGTTTTCTAAGCACGGAAGATCTCGTCTTACCGGGTAACAACGGTATGAAAGATCAATCCCAAGCCATACGCTGGGTCAACGAGAACATCCACGGCTTCGGCGGTGATCCAAATCGAGTGACGTTGTTTGGCGAGAGCGCCGGTGGCGTTTCCGTTCATTATCACATGATCAGTCCGTTGTCGAAAGGTAAGATAACGCGCATATGTTGTATTTGAAAAATACAAACAAAAAAAAAAAAAAAAACAAACAAACAAATTAATAAAAAATTCTCTTATGTGCAAAGCAATCGATGCATTCGATTTTTTCGTAAGGCAGGATAATACAAGTTTCGTTGCAAGTTTGCTTATTTGACTTTGATAGGTTAAAGATTAGAATTGCTAATTGGATTAACGTGGCACAATTATACACTTACAAACGTACGAACGAACTTTATTTAGCTTCTTAATTGCGCAAGCAAATGGCGAGACTTTAAAAGATGCTATATTTCATTAATATAATGATAATTCGTTTTCGATTACGTTATGGGAAATGAATAAGTGTACCGAGAAAAAGATGATGGCATTGAAAGTAACGTTGACTCGACGCTCGTTCGCTAATAAGTCATTTATCGTGTAATTTTTGTTCAATCATTTATCTTTTATAAAGTGTAGATAAGCAAAATAAAAAATAACGCATAATGGTTTAAAATTATTTAACGTACGTTAAAATTTATCAGATTTGAAATTCTATAATAGGTATATCACGTGTGGAAAAGAAAAGCTAAATTGATCGAGTAATTAATAAATAAACAAGTTTATAATTATGTCATAAGGAAATAAAAATTTTAACGATACCGATTAAATAATTATCGATCATTTCCATATCTTTGCTTTATCGTTGAAAACAAAGCGTATTTTATAGTAAATGAATAACTTATCTTCTTGATCTATGATTGAAAAAACAAAAAAAAAAAAAAAAAACAAAAAAAAAAGGAATTTTTTTTTGTCAAGTTTTTAATTCATTGATTGTGAAAAATAAATTACTTAATATTGAAAATTTTTCAATAAATTCATCCAAATCGTTAAAAAAAAAATGTGAATAAAAAATTTCGATTATTCAAGATTATTCCTTGATAGAAAATTCTAAAAACATTTCAATTTTCAGATTTATTCCAACGTGGAATCTCTCAAAGTGGTACAGCCTTGTGTCCTTGGGCTCTTACTCGACCAGGTTTAGCAAAGAAAAAAGCTCAAAAGGTAGCCGATCTTCTCGGCTGCCCGAAGGATGACTCAAATAAGCTCGTGGATTGCTTGCGCACCAAAAATCCCGTCGATTTAATCGGTACAGATCGCGCTTTCCAGGTAAGCGAACGCGTGAAACGTATACGCTTTTCGGAGAAGGAAAGAAGGTAAACCGACGATTTGCGCCGTTTTATTTAATGATCTTCGTTAACGAGACTACCGGATATAGTTGTTGGATTATTACGTATACGCGTTGATTATTCCGTAAGCAGAGGTTTCTTTTTTTTTTTATTTACGAGTTTTTTTTAACGATTTCGTAGAAAGTATCGGTGTAAGGTCAAAATCACTTACGACATTTGCTGCTAATATTGGTGTTTGCGCGATTAAAATGAGTTTGTAAAATTTTTGCTAAATGTATAAATTTTTTATTTTAACGAATAATGTAATTTTTTTTCATATTTTTTTAAAATCATCGCCATTTTAAAATTATATCATCGATATAAGTAATAAAAGTAAATAAGTTCGGCGTATCTACTTTTTTTAACGTAACATTTGTTTAATAAATTCAGTATCAATATATAGGTTATAAAAAAAAAAAAAAAAAGTATATTAACAAAGTTCTACATAAATTTTCTTTAAAAGCAATTTTAATGGATGAGGAAAATAAACTGCATTTTTATAAAATGATGTTAATTTTTTGTTAAATCGAGATGAAATTTCTCTCCACTCTTTATAATAAAAATTAATTCGTACGGGCGGATTACTCGATTCATCGATTAGTTATCTCGTCGACTCGTGTAGGATGGAAAAAAAAAAAAAAAAAAAAAAAAAAATTAAAGCAATCGTATACATAAATCATAAATCGTCAATACATAAATCGTCGTTTTCGCGTCATTGACTGCGCACGTAGATCGCGGTATGTCCAACAGTGCCACCGGAGACCTTGCATAGAGGAAAACTCAACTTTAACTCGATGAAAGCATGTTTATATATAAACATATAAATAAATATAATATGTTTCGAAGTACAAAGACATACTGGTATATATATATATAGAGAGAGAGAGAGAGAAAACGAAAGTCAAAAAAAAAAAAAAAATAAATAAAACAGCTACTAAGTTTGCGAATCGGCGAGATATGTGCATTAACGTTGTTGCGTCGCGTTAATCAAGATTGCTTCGCTTGTGTGTCTTTTATTTTAAACGGACTACATAGATCCCAAGTGGTGTAGAACACTTGCTGCTGCAATGTTTTTTTTTTTTTCCTTCTTGTTTCATTTTGTATAAAAAGTCGCGCGCGTTTATTCGATTATATTTGCGCTGACGTTATGTTGGGTAATAATATTAGCGAGGGAGTAGTGATTTAATAATTATCTGGCTTTTAAAATAGGTCACTTTTATTACTTTTTTTTTTTTTTTTTTTTTTTCATTCTTTTATAATAATTACGTATTATGACGATTATTAAATTTAATAATTGTAATTAACTTTGACAATTAACGGTGAATTTTGTATATTAAAAAAAAAAAAAATTTATAATATTATTTGTATTATTTCTTATTTATTAAATAAAGTAATTTTACAGTTCTTTCTTTTAAATACTCAATTTCGTTTAATAATTCATGTATTATTTTAACTTTACTCGATTATTAAAAAAAAAAAAAAAATTGTTCACTAATATTCGCCTCAGGATGTGCAACATTGCAAGTACGTTACTCTTCGAGTATTTCTTCGATGTATCAAAAGAAACTCCGAGATTAAATCTCTATTAGCGCGCGGGATTGCACAAAAAGTTTTTTTCATCAATAATTGCAAGTCTATCAGCGCCGTAATATTCTCCGTATACGCGAGTATTTTATACTCCACTAATTGCGTTAAGGAAATCTAGAAATTAACGCGCGCATTCAATTAAATGTCCCGGTATTCCTTAAAGGAATGCTCTTTTTCTCCATGCCGATAAAAAAAAAAAAAAAAAAAAAAAAAAAATAAACGCCGAAAGGCGCTCGTTGTGGCGAAAGCCCTAACATCCTTTTCGCCGTCGAATTATATGCGTCGCGAGATATAACTAAATTCGATCAAAGCCTCGAATGATAATGCGTTGTCGCGTGAATCGGTTACTCTCGCTGCTTATACGTATAGTTTGAAAAAATCGCGCACATGTTATCAAACTGCCATAATTCAATATGCTCGCGATCGTGATCCTACATATATATATATATATATATATATATATATATATATATATATATATATATATATATATATATATATATATATATAAACGCAGATGTATGCATACGAACGCAAAGCGCACGAATAGGTATTAGGTTTTTGTCGGCCGGTTTATCGTCACTTATCGCGATTTTATTAAAAAACGATTCGACGATGCGGATTTTACGATAAATTATTTATATTGCGAAATGCAGACAAGTATCGTTTTACGATATTAATTATTTATTATAGTTTGTTGATTAATGAAAATTTTAAGATTTTGTTCGACGTGGCGTAAAATAGTTCACTGCGTTTAGTTACAAAGTAGAAGGAATTATCGTTGCTAATTTTTAACTAATTGTTTCATAATATATTTGCATAATGATGAACAATTGACATAAACGATAAACGTAAAAAAAAATTGAAGATAGTAAAATGTAACTGCATTTTGAAGAAATGAGTTAAAATTGTTTATTAGACGTTAATAAATAAACATAAGTATATGTATCTGGACATTAAATTTTTTTTTTTTTTTTTTTTTTTCATAAATTAGTTTTATTTGTTTTAAATTTTTTAAAGTAATTATACGTAATACGTTAAGATACATAGTATAATATTTTAATTTTTAAAATCAAATTTTTTTGTAATAACATAGAATATTGGGAAGTTAAATAAACACGCGCTATTTTGCATAATCAACCTAAGTTATAATTTAAAAATGTACGATACATAAGTCTGCAATTGTTTGATAAATTACAAAGTTGCACAGTTCGTTGGAAAAATAAAAAAAAAAAAAAAATTTTCCATTAATCACGCGTTTTAAAAACTGACATATGCAACTCGTTGCATACAATTTATTCAACGTTAATTCTCTCAAGTATAGAACATAAAAGCTGTCCTTAATACCTCATACACGGTGGCAGCAAATTGCAAACGTAAAAAGAAACGAAATGTCTTTATACCGCGATTCGTCGACGCGGGAGCGCGCGAGCGAGCGTCGATAAAAAAAAAAAAAAAAAAAAAAAAAAAAAGAAAAGAAAAAAAAAGAAAAAAGAAAACCTTTTTCCACGAAAAATGTGTTTAAGTTCGTTGCGAGACTGCGCGCCGTATCCACAACTGGCTTAATCCATTGCACAATATTGCGAGAGTCGGCTAATGATTTTCACGCACCGCGAGCGTACGCTATACCGCGAGCTCATTACGAGCTTCAAACAAATCTGAGAAATTGAGTTTATTAAGTCGTAATGACATCGTATTTAGCTTGTTTGACTTTCGAGAATACAGAAAGTTGCATTATGTATATAAGAAGCGTAAATGGTTTTGTTATTTTTTTTTTTTTTCTAATGATCCGCGTCGAATAAGTGCATTTTGTCGTTTGCGCGGAATAACGATGGTACAGAAAATTTTCGATCTTGGATTGAAAATTATTACTACGACGTAATAAAATTTTATCGTTATAAAAATAATAGTAAAATATTTTTTATATTCAAACAATTTTTTCTTATGTATTTTAATTGTATTTATTTAAATATCTATAGCTAGACATTTTTCTTAAATATATATGTATATATATGTGTGTGTGTGTGTGTGTGTTCATTCATCGTTTAAAATAAATTGTTTTTTTGCAAAAATGATAAAAAGAAAATGTTCAGTAAAACTTTTAATATTAAAAAATGCTATGAATAAGACATATTTTAAAATTTAATAAATCTGAAATTACAATATACTCGTTCTGGACGTAAAACGTATAAGTCGAGAAGATTAAATTGATTATTGTGCCGTATTATTTTTTCATCATCATCTTCATATTTTATAGTCTTTTTTAATTACCTACATTATAATAAATAAGAAATTTAAAAGCTTCAATTTTTTTATTGACACACACATATATATATATATATATATATATATATATATATATATATATATATATATATATATATATATATATATATATATATATATATATATATATATATATATATATTATTCACGTATTCAAGTTTAGTAATAATTTTGTTAATTAAAAAAAAAAAAAAAAAAAATGTTCCATTTAATAGAAGATACAATAAATTGCACTTAAATTATAAAATTTATAAATATTTGTTTACTTTTGAGCTTTGATGTAAAAATTATTATTGTAAATGGATCATTAATAATTGAGCGAAAGAAATATTTGTCACTTTTTTTACGAGATCTATTATGATTTCCTGTTTTGCATCAAATGTATATATTGCCATATTTATCCTTTTCTCAATTAGTATAGTAGGATATTTGCATTATTTTGTAATAAATATTGAAAATGCTGTAGCAAAATTTTAATCTTTATAAAAAAAAAAAAAAAAAAAAAAGATCGGAATATCGAATGAACGAATTGATTTACATGAATTGATTAGAGCCTAATGACGAGATTCGAATAATCAGTGAAATTTTATTGAATAAATATAGATTTATTACAATATACCAATTAGTTAAATATATTTTTTTATATTAAAAGATCTGAAAATTTTTCATCGCGTTTTATCACTTAAAAATATCACGATAAAAATGTACGAATATTATTAATTATTTACATATATCATTTTAAAAAATATATTATTTTAACAATTATACTTAACGAAAATTAATTGTAATTAATTGTAAAATAAATTCATTTTGGCTGAGATTGTGAGAGCTATCTTAAAACAATGGTTAAACATAAAACTATGATTTTATAGAAGTTTAGAACCTATTGATAATTTTATTAATTTTCGATCGATATATGTTACGTGAGTAACGATGAGTAAGTAATCATTGCTAGAAATATCTTTTTCACAATGTACCTATAAAATTCAGAGAAAGTGTACATTTGACATATTGAAAGTTGATTTTAGATTTATTCCATCATATTGACTTTTTATTGTACTATATCGAAGGTAAACTGCAATTAAAATTTTTACATTATACATACTTGTTCGATAATTAGCAATACGATACTGGATAAAGTTAATCGTGCGGTTTATTTATCCTAATGTTTAAAATAATCTTTGAAAAAGTTTTTTAATGTTTACAGCCAATAATAAAATTCATAAATTTCGTTTTAAATATAATTTTTTTTAAATTTTATTATTCTAAAAGCGATAAAAATATTCAATCGAGAAAAATACTTTTTTAATCAATCGCATCAAAGCTAAAAATTCAAACAACAAGGCATAATTAGACAATTAGAACATAAAACAATAAAAAAAGAAAAAAACTATATATGTAACTAAAAAACAAAATTGTCACACAGGTATTCGACTATTGTCCGATGATACCATTTAGGCCTGTGATAGAACCCGATCATCCCGGTGCATTTTTGAAAGAAGATCCGGCTATTTCGTTAAAGTCCGGCAGAGTGAGCGACATCGACTGGATGACCGGCATTACCTCGCACGAAGGTGCCATTAGAGTGTCCGGTACGTTTATATATATATATATATTTTTTTAAAAATAAATATCGCTATAAATTTATCCGTATTAAACGCTATTGTGAAATTAAAATAATGATTAATATTTCTTTTTAAAAGTTATATTTTATTTAAAATCAATCGTATTTCTATTTTTTTTTTTTTTTTTTTTTTTTTTTAAGGATTATACGGTTTAAATAACGGCGAATTGATAAAACGTTTGAATGAAGATTTTGAAAATCTTGCACCGATGACTTTGTTATTCGAAGACACGTGTTCCCAAAAGAATCGTAAAAATGCATCAAGATTAATTCGTGAATTTTATTTTGGCAACAAACCTCTCGACATGTCGACGAGGTCCGAAGTCATAGACGTAAGTTTTACGTTTGTAAATTATACAATTTTTATTAATATTTTAATTATTGGAGAAAAATAATTAAAAAAAAAAATACTATAATTTTATATGACAAATAAAGCAATTATTATTTTTTTTAAACAGATGTACACCGACGCTTGGTTTTACATAGCCGCCGACGAAGCAGTTCGTGATCATTTGTTACAATTTTCATCGTCGGTTTATTATTATTATTTCGCTTACAGAGGAAGCATCTCGTTCAGTAAACTATTCGGCGACGAAAAACTCGACTACGGAGTCTCTCACGCCGATGAATTGCAATATTTTTTCCCCGTGGGCGAACAGCTTTTCAAAGACGTTCCCTTGAGTAAGGAAGACGAACGGATTATCGACATTGTCACGGCGATGTGGTACAATTTTGCTAAAACTGGGTGTGTATTGTTCAACGGCTAATCGTTATAATCAAAAAAATATTTTTTTTACTATTTATATATATATATATTTTTTTTTTTTTTTTTTTTTTTTTACTACTTACTAAATGTTTCATGTAAACAATTTAAAAATGTTTTCATTTCTTTTTAAATATTTAATTATCCAAACCTTCAATAAGTACTTTTTAAAATTGAAACGTTTTAATTTTAAATTTTAAAAATAAAATATTTAAAAAATGGAAAATAGATATACATAAATTTTTAAACGCAACTAAACCATTCGATACTTTTAAAAATATCATTGTTACAATTTACCTGTAAATTTTTTTTTTCGCAGAATATAATAATTTGCATCTAGTGATTTAATTTTCTTTTTTATTTTTTTTTTTTTATCAAGTTATGATTTACCAAAGCTTTTAAAATAATTTATAATGTAGTTAAAACGTTTGAATGAATAATTGCAAGTGTAAAATTAAAAATTTTTTCTTTTTTATTTAAATTTTCAAATTACACTATGGTATAAAATTTTGATATTGTTTGTATAAAATGTTTATTTTTATGCGAATGTATAATTTTCATTAAAGTCGAAATGAGAAGGGAAATGGAGTATCGATGTGTGTCATATATTCAATTTACTTTTGTTTATTATAACGTCAAAAACATTATGAAAATTTTTTTTTCCAAGCGATTGATAAATATCGGTGTATTAAATTTTCAGTAATCGATAAGCAAGTAGCTTTTTAATATTAGAAAATCCAGATTTTTGTTAAAACATTACTAGCACATATATCACTGACTTCTAAATAAATTTGAAATGTTGAAATTTTTTAAATTTTATAAAAATTTATGAAAAAATCATTTACTTTAGAGTTTAACTTTTAAAAATAAAAGATGCATATTTCCATAGTTAGAAATTGTAAATCTGGTCTTATAAGATCGACAATAGATCAGATATTACAAAAATCATTCAAATATTTAAAAAAGCAAGGAAGTAAAGTAAATAAAAACAAAATAACTTTATAGTTAATTTTAGAGTCACAAATTTTTTTTTATCATATTTACTCGAAATTCTACATTTTATTTATTTTTTATGATAAAATTTTCAAAGAAAATTTCTAGATTAAATTTTTTTTTTATAAATAATTATTTTTTATTATTTTCAGAAATCCAACACCTACGATAACTCCCGATACGCCGGTTAAATGGAAACCAGTTCGCACACCATCTTTGGAATATTTAAATATCGGCGGCTCGAAAGATATTTACATGTCCGATAACCTATTCCCAGATCGAGTAAGATTTTGGAACAAATTGATGCCTTCGATTCGTGATATAAAGGGAGTCACGTATCAATATCGTTCTGTTAAGGACGAATTGTAAATTTTCGTTTAAGAAATTTTTATTATTCACGTATAGTATAGATCTTAATAACTCATGTAACTTATAAAATTTTATTCTCGTTAAAATTGCGATTTTTAAATTCTTTAGAAGTTTTTTTTTTTCAAAATTATTGACGCAGTAGATATTTCAATGAGATCGTATATTGTGATGAGATGTTATTTTGATATTGTAAATATATCGATATATTTTTGATAAAAAATTAATATTAAGTTTCGTTATAAAAATTGTATACATCATTAAAAATGCTTGAAAGAAAAAAAAGAGCATGGAATATTCAATTAGTCGCATCGATTTTTTACGTTTTTGTAAAATGAATTCGTGCTATGATAAATTTTTATTTAGCAAACACTACGCGATTATCTGATGAATCACAATTATAATGTGTAATAATTAAGTGCATCTAGGATTTGAAATCGTTATGTTATACTGATTAAGTTGTTTAATACAGGATGTTTGGGTAATATAGGTGCAAAACTTTAAAGCGGCGTTAGTTTAAAACATTTATAATATACTTTAAGAACATTATCTTTTTTGAAATGACAATAAAAAATGTTGAAAATTAATTTATCACAAAATATTTTCCAAGCATCCGCGTCATCGGATAAGCATTCCATTGATATTTGAAGTTTACGATAAAATTTTAAACCGAATATTTAATAATTTTAAATTTAAATTTATTTTAAAAACTGTTCTATTTACGGCATTTAAAAAATAAAAAAAAATAAAAAATTAGATTTCATCTAAGGCAAATATGACTTAAAAATGTTCCAAATAGCTTAAACAATTACCGTCTTAAAGCTTTGCACGCATCTTCAAAATATCCTATATAATAATATACTTTTTAACCGTAATACATTTATTGCATTAATTTTAACTAGACTATTTTACGCGTAAATTCTTATAATTTTTTATAGTAACAAGTTTAAAAATAACGTTTAAAAAATAATAAGTGCAATATTTTTTAATGTATTCAATTAATATTAAGCAAATATAAATTTTATCTTTACTCAATAAACAAATTTAATAATATAACGCGAGTATATTATATTAATGCAATGTTGTTTATAAAATCTTGTATTTTTTTTTTTAACACAATACACTTTTTATTTGTATAATATTTTTTAAAATTATTTACATCATAAATTTTCAAGCTTTTTCTTCAGATGCTTTACTCGATGTTTCATTAACATTCTCGTCCAAAATTATACCCATGCAAGTAACGAAACTCTGTCTTAACAGAGCGTCATCAAAATAAGAAAGATGATTACTAATGTTACAACTTTTAACGTTAGCCCAAGGAATATCGGTTATAAATTCAAATCCAAGTCTTTCACCTAAAAGTTGCAGCGAATAAATAACTTGAGCTTTGTTAAACGTATACTTGAATGCGATATGTTCGTCGATAATTATTTGTTTTTTTTTTTTTTTTTTTTTTCTAAATTCAAAAATAAAATAATTACCTATAGTTATACTAGGACCAGCGGGAAAAATTCCCACGCACATGGAATGTTTCATTTTTTGAGCTTTTGACAAACAAGCGCGAACCAACGACGTTCCAATTCCGTGTCCACTGTAATCTGGTTCGACGCACACGGCGTAAATGCAAAAATATTTGTCAATTTTATAACTTTTGAAAATGTCTGCTTTGTTTAAAATAACGTTTACGTATTTTAGTGCGTTAAAAAGATTTTTAGTTGAAATAACCTATTGAAAGAATTTTTTTTTTTTTTTTTTTTATATATATATATATATGTATATATATTTTTTATTTTCCAAAAAAAAAAAAATTTTAATAATTACGTTAGCTTCGGTATCAGTCTCATCCGATGCAACGTTAATTTTAGCTATAGCTACGCCAACAATTTTGTTAGTGCCTTCTTCTACGGCACAAAAACTGTTGCAATCTGATATTATATCAAAAATGAACTTTTGATATTTTTTAATTGTGTGAAAATCGATGTACAAAGTTGCCGCTGCACACGATTCATCAAAACAAAAATAATAAAACTGCAAATTATAATAATTCTTAATTAGTAAGATACATAAAAAAAAAAAAAAAAAAAAAAAAAAAAAAAAAAAAAAAAAAAAAAAACAAATAAATAAATAATAATCAATTATAAGAAACTCGGTTTAAAAAGCAACTTGTAAAATTTCTAAGACTTCCTCCGTTCTGTGCGTTAAAAAATCATTAATTCTAAATCCTGTCGAAAGCCTCTCCCATATAATCGGCGCAGGGGATACCGATGAGTTTTTCTCTCTTTGGGATTCAATGAACTCAAATAACAATTTTCTCAAAGTTATGTCTTCTTCGAGTGTTGGTTTAAATAAACACGATCTTCTTTTGAACTGAGTTTCACTAATAATATAACTTAAATTCAAATTTTCCATGTTGAAGGTTATTCGATTGTCATTTGTGCGCTTCATTTTTGAGGTTATACTTTTATTGAAATTATTTATAACTGTAATTTTTTTTTCTTATTCTTCGATTTGATAATATATTTTCGTATGAAATTTCGCTGCAAAAATAAAAAAAATTTGTTACGATTATTAATATGAATGGAAATGGTACCAATCTTGAAATGAAAATCACGGCACCAATCACGTGGGACTCCAATTCAAAATTTAAAATTCAAGATCTACGTGAAAATCATTATGAAGAAGTTATTGCTTTGATTAAGGTTTCTCATTTGTTAATTTTACTTAAAATAATAAACGATTGAGGCTATAATAGATATTATCAATTGTAATTAAAATTTTTAATTACGTTATTTAAACATTTTTTACGTTTATAATAAGCATTTTTATTAATTTTAATAATTTACAAAAAAATTTTCAATTGTCAAATATATTACCTGTTAGTTACTATATTACAAGTTTCATATGCGAATTTATAAATTATACCTATTCATAAATTAAAAAAATGGTTGTGGAAATATAAACATTTATTAAAGAAAAAGAGAAAAAAAAAAAAAAAAAATTATTTATCACTGGTATAAAAAATTAGAAGCATTATTTTCGCGAGGAGCCAATGTGCAGATCTATTGGTATAATACGAGATCCTGATTCAGTGAAAGGATATTTGGATCTAATAAAAACATGGATGAAGGACACGACTAGTTTAGTAGCTGTCAGCGAGAAATCTGGACGAGTAATCGGAGCTGTCATAACCAGGTTAAACAGTTTTTCCGATAGAATGAACACCTACAGTCGTGTACAAGTATGTATATATGTCAGGGTTACAATGGTCGTACTTCAAATATTTAATTGATAAATATATGTTAAGATATTCGAATAATGCACACGGCAAAAAGACGTAGAACAAGTAAAAATTTATCTTATAATTTTTTTATCATTTGAAAAATTGTTGATAGAGTATTTCTTGTTGACCATAAATATTGTTACATTATAAAATTTTTTATAACATATTTTAACGTTTAAAACGAGGTTGAATCTAAATTATTAAATTTTAATAAGCTATTATAACTCCTGTAAAATATCGGTATTAATCGTTATAAAGGAATAGATATAATTAAATATTGCTTTTTTAAAATTTATCTTGTTGCGGCAAATAGTTAAATAAAAACAATACATTAAACTTATATTAGATATAATTTTATAAAATTATAAAATATAAATATTTTCTTGCGAATACAAACATCATTAATCCTAATAAGCGTGATGCGTTAACCGCTTAATGAAGAACGAAGTAAAGTAGAATAGAATAGATTGCACCTTAGAATATAATGAAAAATATTGTAATTAAAAAATTTATTATTTTCTCGATTTAATGATATAACAACGTAAAAGATTTTTAAAACAATATATTTTTTATTATAGATGCATTTTTATGATATTATTTCATCTCTTAATTTTATTTTATTTCCGATTCTTTAAAGTCTATTTCAAATTCTAATCTCTAAAACAATCTCAATATGAGATATATGATATATTCATCTATAGATAGACCATTTATACTTACATCGGGTTGATATGGTCATACGCTATGTTTACGTAAACAAAAATTGCAATCGACTTCTGAGAAAGAGGAATATTTAATATTTAATACAGTTGGACAACCAGGATTTAGATAAAAACAAAAAAAAAAAAAAAAAAAAAAAAGAAAAAAATGAGGAATGTGAATGTTTAAGATGTGGTGAAAATTATTATTTTACAAAAAAAATTGCGAATCGGATTCGATGCCTTTTTTTTTCAAATTTTTACCGCGTTTCTACGTAATCTAATATAAATTAATGTAAATTATAATAAAAGATAGAGATGAAGATATATCTCAATTCGATAATATTTTCGTTTAATGTTTTCTCCAGTCGCCACATTTCAAGATCTCGAACATCATAAAAGGCGATGCATTCACGCGCGTTTTTGATATTGCGGAAACGTAGACAGAAAAGAGCGATAGAAACGTAATACTAGAAATATATTATAATCCCTACTATTACTTCTATTTCTCGTACACAAAAAACTGATTTTTTATAATTTTTTTTTATTAAAATAATAAAATAAATATTACATTAAATAAATTTTTAAATTATTTTATAAAAGATTTAATATAATTTTTCTCGTATTATCAAATAAAAATAAAGTGGCTGTTCGCTATTTCTTAATTGAGAAAATTTGTTCCCATGGCTAAACGAAATAATAGTTATTCGAAGGAGAAGCTCTTGATACGATAATGCAATTGAAGAGCGCCTTGATAAAACAAGCCAACGTTTACGAAGCTGTGGAATGCGCGACGTACCTTCGTGTTTACATTATTACTGTGCATCCTTCTTATAAAAGTAAGGGAGTCGGTAATGCTTTACTTGAAGCTTGCAGCGAGTTCGCGTTTAATTTGAAGGTAGGAATCGGCATTATAAATTTATTTTTTATAAATTGATAAGTTGAAAAGTAACGAGACTTACAGTTTTTTTTTTTTTTTTTTTTTTTTTTTTTTTTATTAGAGATCGAACTGAAAATGAATAATAAAACCTTTAAATAGCTGTTTATGCACGTAAAACTGCTGATTATGATCCACTGAAATTTATAAGATCGATTAATTTTACACAAACCGCATTAAAATCTAATTAAAAATAAAACTAAATTTTAATTAATTTTAAAAGTACCTTAATATAAATTAATATTTCGCTTTTAGTCGTAAACTTTCATGAAATAAATCGAGCATATTTAAATTGTTAACGCAACTTTTGATATTATTGTTGAGATGCAATTGGATGTGTTTTAATCTGTAGACCGCGATAGCGACAAATTTACAGATTTATAATTATTGTTTAAACAATTTTTTTTTTTAAGAACATATGAAAATATAGTAGTGTACTATGGAAGTAATTTTTTATTTACTCAATTGCATACATATGCTTAAATGTGAACTTGACGCGTGTACACATACGCAATTGTATGAGAAATATAGTTATCTTACTCTTGTTCGAAATGCATCATTTATAACGAAACAATAAGTAATTTGACATTTAATTTTTTCCAATTCTACGCTTCTGAATGTCGAATAAATATTTAAAATGATCATTGATTCAATTTTAAACATTATAAACGCGATATTTTTTACTTTATCTTTTGATTATCATTTTACAATTAATGCGTATACGGAAATGAATCTTTGATAAATGTCGTTAGGTGAAAAATTTTCAATTTTATGTTTTTTTACGCGCGAAAATTAGTAAAAAAAATGACACTTTTCGCACATACAAAATATCATGCTAGAGCCGGAGATTCGATCCTTGACTGTAACATAATTTTATTAAAAGAAAATATAAAAAAATTTTTTAATTGAAATACGTTTTATATCGTAGTAAGAAAATAATGTTGCTTTTTAAGATACCAGTGATCGGTGGAATTTTCACATCGAACGAATATCAATTAATTGCCGGTAATGTGGGATTTTCATCGCTTACGGAAATTCCTTATAACAATTGGATAATCGACGATGAAGTAGTCTTCGATGATCCTGGAATTGGAAATTATTCTGCGGCATTTATGTTTTTGAAAACGCCAGACGAAGAATCATTGAAAAATAAAAGAAAAATGAAAGCTAAAGAAAGAAAACTTGAAAAAAAAGCAAAAAAATAAATAAATTTACATTTATACAAACATTGTGCATATCTTTATTTTTGGTTTGATTGCGGATATTATTCTTTCAGTTCGATATATTCAAAGTGACTTTTTCCCGAATTTATGTAATTATTATCCATAATGTTAGTACTTGAGCGGTTGTGTTGAATCTCCTTCTTGGTTTCTTGTTGCTTCTGGCTTCCTTATATCTCACCATTAATGGTCATGCATTGCATTCATGTAGAGAAACGGCTTAAACCGTTGTCATTATGCAACCGTACAGCTACGCTTGTTCGTGGTGGCCAATGATCCCAGAATCAATGAAGAAGGCTTGGTTTTTGTAGCAGTGATATTTTTTTAAGTTGACTTACTATTTCATCCAGTCCTTTTTAATATCATTTACCATAGCGATAGCGTCTTGCAGTTACGTAGCTAATATCGTTAATTCCAGCATAAGTACTCATTGCAATTCTTTACTAACACTTTGACCTCTTGAAACCTTGTTTTTATCATACAGTAAATATATATTAATGTAAAAAAAATTTTCTTTTGGTTCTTGACTATTTCTATATTTTCGAATCCATCAGGTAGGTTCAGTGTGACACTAAATAAAAGCTTGATTAGTTGGCTTCTGTTGATGACAAAACATGTTTTTCAGATCAGAAACACTTAATATGTATGAGAGAGAAAAGTAAATCTCGAATACAATCTGCTTCAGTTAGTCATTTGAACTAAAAAGTTATATTTCGAAATTAAAAAACCTTACGTATTAACAAACATATTTTTCCCTAACGTATTAATTGTTTTTCATGGTTGGTAATAAAAAATATGCCTTAAATTATAAATAGTTTTATTTAATGGAATAAAATGTGTGTAATTTTATCAAACGAAATCGTTTATTGCATTAAAGTTAAATATGTATTTCACATAAATGTGTATTTACATTTTTAAGTTAATTCAATACAAAATTTTTATTAAATTCCAAAATGCAATATTGGTACTTTTCACAACTTATACATATTTGTTACGCAAAGTTCTTAAATTTAATATTTTATAAAAATACATTAAAAATTTTTAAAAACGAATAACTCAAACATTTTTTATAAATGGACAATATATTTATACAAAAATAGCTAAAAATTGATAATTGTATAATATGGAAAAATTTGACTTATAAAACATTACCGAAAGAAAAAAAAGAAAAAAAGATTTTAAGTGATATTTTTATGACTTACAGACACTGTATGGATTCAATTATATAATTATACAACGCTTACTTTTTCACGTGACTAAACTACTAAAATCTAAAAATTGTTAATAAAATTTTTGGCAGAAAACATGCACATTTTTAAAACTAATAATAAATTTCACAAAAATATCTACAATAAATAACAACTAGTCTTTAATACTATTGATATAAAAACTTTTTTCAACGTTCTTTATATATATATATATATAAATAATAACATTGCACTTGGACACAATAAAGCGCGCGTACACGAAAGCGCAAGACAATAATTCACCTCATTTGAGAGTATGCCACACGGTAACGAGTTTTCGCGGATTTTGTAGGACCGAAAACCAATGCAGCCGTTCCGTAATGCCGCGAACTCCTTTGCCCAGAGCAACTTTGCCTATACAAATATCTTTGGGTTTTTGATACGAGTTTACCGAATCCTCGCTATCGCTTGGTATTTCGTTCATCATTGGTGTATTGTTTTCCTCTGGTGTTATCTGCGCGACAAATAAAAGGAATTACGGTATTTCAGTTTTTTTTTTTTTTTTTTTCTTTTTTTTTTTACGGCATAAAATGTTTATAACTTACTTTACTGCATAAAATAATCAGGAACTGTAATGTATCGATTTGACTGACAGGTAGATCAAAGGTTAGGGTCTCATTGAATTCAAGCTCATCAGTGCCCGGAACGCATTTAGTTTTCTTCTTTTTTATCCTTCTACCTGTTTTTCCATTTAACATTAACACTCTTACGTATGGAACTAGAAGAGTAAATATTTAAGGAATATTAGTAAACTTGCGTACATATTTTTTTAAATTTATATTTATATCTTTTTCAAAGTTAATTAAACGTTTTATTCAAAACAAATGTACATAATTCTTTTAAACGAAGGTTGTTATACTCACAGAATTCATTTATATTCGAAACTGCCGGTATGAACTTGATATTGCGTAGTTTCATAACATTTATCGTCAAGCGTTGTGCTGTAGGAAGATAACTTATGCCGAGCAGTATATTTCCAAATTCCTAAAAATACGTTAAATGTAATTATTTGAATACTGCTGACTTCTCTTGTCAATATATACATTATATTTAAAATTTTATTAACAAAAATAATCCGTGTATCTATACCTGTTTGGACGGTTTCATTTGTAAATTGAAAAGATGAGTTTCCGGACTGAGGAATATATTTTTTGCATCTTTTAATGGTACTTGCAATTCGCATAATTTTGTGTGGTTTGCGTAACGGTCGTGATCGTGGGCTTCGATGTTCAATACCCATTCCTATAAAAATTAAAAACTTTAGTCAAAGATTTTCAACATTTTTTTTCTCTTACAGTTTAATGCATACAAATATTTTGCCCAAATGTTTTTCATAAATAATGTCGTAAAAAATGTTAACATATTTTTTAATAAAAATAATATAAAATTTTATATTTGAAAAAGTAAGCTTATAAAAAATATTCATTAATTTAAATAAGTATGCATGCATTGCAAGTTCGTATACTGAGAAAAATTTCTAGTAAATGTGACCAAATTATTATTATATATATAATAAGTTACGTTCGATAATTTATTTGAAATAATTCGTAACTTAAGGTATCAGAAACATTATACCAAAAAGCTCTAACTCTATTTTACTAGGCAGCATTTGAGAGTAATATTTTGTAAATTTAGTACATAGCTGTTCGGTAGACCGAAATATTAATCGCGAACGCGCGCTGTTTTCGTTTACGCGTGGAGAGGGAGGACGGGGGTCATGACGCGATTTTGTTCGTTTGCGATGCTTCGATTCGTGCGTGTTTACCGCGGAGATTGCCGTTAAAACAAAAACCGATTGCCGGGGGGGGGGGGGAGCAACGAGAGTTGCGAGACGCGTGCAGTGGAGATTTTTTTTCTAATAACCAAACTCGCGCGAACCAGTTAGTATCCTGATTCTTGCGATCCACAGTCGAAGGCAGTTTGCAGATCATATTCACTCTCATTTCGATAAGTATTCTTAACCTACATACTAGGTGGTTCAATATGAAGCCGGACTATCTCAGAAAATGCGGTATTTTCGGTAAAATTCTCATCTAGTCTTCAACATATTCCCCTTTTACCTTGATTCACTTACCCCAGTGGTCTCTTAACATTTCGATATCTTTTTTAAAATAAGATTAATCGAGAGCCTCAAAATACGCTATTGTCTCTTGCTTGATTTTCTCATTTAACAAAAATGTTTTATCTTGAAACCATCTTTTCAGATTTGGGAAGAGGTAATAATCACTGGGGGCCAGGTCAGGAGAATAAGGCGGATGGGGAAGCAATTCGAAGTGCAGTTCATCAATTTTTGCCATTGTTTGCAACAATTTGTGAGCTGGTGCATTGTCTTGCAAAAATAGAATTTTTTTCTTCGCCAAATGAGGCCGTTTTTGCTTGATTTTCTCATTTAATCGGTCCAATAATGAACAATAATACTCCCCTGTTATTGTCTTTCCTTTTTCCTAAAAATCTATAAAAATTATTTCGTATGCGTGCCAAAATACAGAGGCCATAACCTTTCCGGCCGATTTTTGGGTCTTCGGTTGTTTGGAAGCGCTTCCATCAACTTCTACCCATTCTTTTGATTGTTGTTTGCACTCTGGTGTGAAGTGGTGAATCCAGGTTTCATCAATAGTTATTAACCGGCGAACAAAGTCTTTTGGATTACGCTCGAATAGCTCTAAACAATGCTTTGAGTCACGAGTACGTTATCGTTTTTGGTCAAGGGTGAACAAACGTGGCACCCATCTTGCGGTTAGCTTTTTCATTTCCAAATTTTTATGTAAAATGGAAATAATCGACCCAGATGATATGCCTGTGATCTTAGCTAACTTACGCACTTTAACTCTTGGATCATCAAGATCAATGTTATGAACTTTTTCAATCATTTGTTCAGTAGTAGCCGTTTTTTCTGGTTCACTACCATGTTTGCTTTTTGTGCTCGTACGACCCTTTTTGAATTCAGCAAAGCAATAACAAACAGTTGCTTTCGACAGAGCTGATTCGCCATAATATTTATCTAGCTATTGCTTCGTTTCTTTTGCATTTTTTCCACGTAAAAAATAATGTTTGATAAGTGCACGAAATTCAACGCTATCCATGTTTTAAGAAAATTTCGAAGTAGACTGCTTTCAATAATTGTAACTCTATGAATAATTGACAGATAAATCTGAAACTTTCACTATAATTGAGACAGGAAACAACTTGTTGAACATACATATTTTGATCGAGCTCAGTGCTGCCATTTGTTCGAGTCTGACTGCATGTTGAACCACCTAGTACACATACACACACACGCGCGCGCGCGCGGAGCTCTGGTCTTTTATCAATTCTTCGGTAAGCGTCGTTGCGGTTCTCACTTTACCGCCACGCAACAATCCGTATTGATTTAGTCGATTGTCTCAACCTCTAGTGCACTTAAATTTATTCATCGTTATTCATACATACATACACGTACAAGCAAACGTGGTTGGAATCTTCTTCATCGTGGGGTTTTTATGCCTTAGTACTTTTCCCCGAGCCAATAAAAGAACATTTTCTATTGGCTCCTCATTATCCTCATCCTACGAGTAAAATTGAACACGAAGAATAGCGCAAAGTACGCATTGTTTTTCGACGCGACAATAGCGTTTCTTTCATCGTATGCAATATAAAAATTTTCGAAAATTTTCAGATTCTTTTCAAATATTAAAAAAAGAATAAAGAAAAAAAAAATATATATATATATATATAAAGTCAAATTAAATAAAAAATGAAAATATACCTTTATATCTTGAGGAGTAACTCCTGTAATTACAAAAGATTCTCTAAATACAGGACTGGCCGTATGCCTAACATCTTTAGTTTTAAAACTGTATAACTTTTGCTTTTTACGATATGTCCAAGTTCGCTTAATGACATCCAGAGACACGTAAGGTTCCAACGTGCAATTGTATTGTTTTGGTGGAAGACCGGATAACGCCTTAAAAAATATATTAATATGTGTGTATATATATATATATGTAGAGCGTAAATTTTTATCTTCGAAAGTTATTATTTTTATAAAATTCATCATATAATTATTGTGAACGTTTATATAGCTTTCATATAAAATTGTTTACGAGCTATGCGTTATATTTTTAAACATTAAAAGAAAACGATAATATAAATTACCTCAATACCGATAACTAATTTTGAAGACGTAACACCTTCGACATAAGGTAAATACCGAAGACTCAGCGTTAATTCCGTAGGAAAATTTTTTTCTTTATTATTTTTCTGTTTAGGAGGTTGAACAAGATTCTAAACAAAATTTCATTTAAATTCATTGATTATCATAAAGGCATAAAAGTAAATGTGAATGAAGTATTGTGAACATAGTAAACGTTACCACAACCGATGATGAATCGATCCTTTCTAGCTGACTATTGTCAGAATTGACCGATTCTCTTTGAATTGAGTTCTCGCAAATCGTTCCTGCATACGATACGGCAATACGGTAATTGAATCAAATTAAAAAACGTGTTATATTAAAATATAATTGATTTATCATAACGTAAATGTTTTAGATGATTAATTTTAATAATAACACCAACCGTTTTCGGTCTCGTACAGACTACCGAGTCGCCAAGATCGATAGCTCACATCGTTAAGTTTTACATTTTGATTAGATTTTCCGTTGTACTTCAAAGTTGGAATTTTTTCCTCTTTTTCTGTAAAATATTCAAGTTCAATCGTAAATTTTATTTATTGGGTTTATTTTACGCAATACTATAACTCTTCTCAGAAGATTCTCAAATCAATATCAATTAAAAATAAATTTTTATCCTAAGAATATTTATATAGTTGTAAAATTTTTAATTTAAAAAGAAGTATTCATAACAATTAATTGCATCTGTGTACGTAATTATGAAAAAAAAAAAAAAAAAAAAAAAAAAAAAAAAAAAAAAAAAAAAAAAACTGAAAATAATGAAATATTGTTTACAGCATTGTACTCTAATAATATACTACTTAAAAATATCGGTAAAGTTTTAACTATTGTATCGATCATCGCACAAAGGAGTCCTCCACGAAGTCAAAACTACATTGTGATTTTCTGGAATTGCGCGCAATTGGAATATTATGCAATCGCGATATGCGCGCATGTCTTAGCCAGCAACAAAAAAAAAAAAAAAAAAAAAAAAAAAAAAAAATTCAAAGCGACAAAAATTCAAAGAAACGTGCCATGGAATTTTCAAGATACGTTCACCGAGTCGCAAGTAAAGAAACGAACAATATAAAGGCGGTGATCGATATTTTGTAACAACGAGCTTTAGCCGATTGTTCGAGACAGTTCATTGTTTTAAGAGTCGATAATATTAATTGTTTTCAATTTCGCTTTTAAATATAATTAATATTATCAAATAACAAGAGAGAGAGAGAGAGAGATCTTGTTTAATTAATCAGATGTAATTTACACATAAAATTTACAATCAATATTAAAATTTAAAATAGGAATAGATTAAAATAGAGAAAATTGTACTTTAAACTCTTACTTTTCTGCCTGATGCATTCATATCCGATGCAACCTGGAGTAAGGAAGCAAGCAATGATCAGTATTGCTATTACTAATGCAACGGCGATCGTTCCATAGATTATTATTTGGCCCAATGGGCCGAAGAGTTCTTCGTTCACCATTCACTGAAATTAAAAAAAAAAAAAAATAATTGACATACTTATACGTTCTATGAACATAACATACTTGTAATATTTATATATTCTTCTTGTATATGTACAAATATAATATACATTTTATTACAATCAAAATAAAAATTAAAAAAAAAAAAAAAAATCATTATTTATAAATGGAAAGAATAATCTTAGAATATAATGCATTTGATAAGCATCGCTTTAACATATATTTGTGAAAAATTGAGTTAAATTCTTTCACGTGTTTTTTTTTTTTTTTTTAATTTAACATTATTTTTAACTTGTTTATTACGTTATTTTAATTACAAAAAAAATGTAAGCTTATAAATTCATTTTTAGCAGCATTAATTTTAATCATAAATTTTTTTTTATTTATTGAACAAATTACGCGTATATATATATATATATATATATATATATATATATATAAATATATACGTTTCCGGAAATTTTTGTTGATAAAATTTATCAATCGATACATCCATGAGTAAAGCCAATTACGTGTGTAAAAAAAAAAAAAAAAAAAAAAAAAAAAAAAAAAAAAATTCAATGTCAAAAGTAAACGAGTTGTATTTTATAAATATGTTAGCGATAATGTGAATATAATTATAAGGTAAAATACTTATATTGTTAATTTTTATTTACATTTTTATACTAAAAAAGGTTAACTTGATTTTAAAACAACAGAAGAGAATCTATTAAAGAAAAAATAAATTTTATTGTTAAATGTATTAATTGTGAGAATAAATAATTAAAAATGTGTAAAATCTAGTAACGGTATAATCTAGTAAACGGTTATGCTTTCATGTTTAAAGTTTGCTAGCATCGATGTAGATGAAACTGTTTTAAATTATTTTATTTCGTTTACCTTTTGTAATAAGGTGTAAAATAATGTACAAATAATTTCAGTTGCTTTTTTCTCTAAGTTTAATAAAATAGTTTTATTTTTCATTTAAAATTCAGTGTAAATAATACTTTTGTCGATATTATTATTTCTACGTAATCGTATAAAATTTATGAGAATATTTAAACACTCGATAAATTTAACTAGTAACAGCTTAAATATATTTTATCTAATATTGTGAAATCATTTTTTATACTTGAAAACATTAATGTTTAAGTATGCGTTAAAATTATTTATTTTATTTATTTTTTTTTTGTTATTCAATTGAGCTTTAACTTCGTTAGCGTTTTAAAAAGTTTATTTTTTTTTCAATACCTCGCGACGCATATACCACGAATAATTAAATAAATATATACAGAATAAAAACGAAGGAAAAAAAAAAAAACGAAAAAAAAAAAAAAAACAAAAGAAAAAGGAAACAAAGAAGAGCAAAGCCGATGGTTATGTACGCGTACTCGTTCGGTTAGTACAAATGCAACGTTAACTTTTGGTCTTATATCTAACGCGTTTGCATATTTCATATATGTAGAGAGAGAGAGAGAGAGAGAGAGAGAGAGTGGCGCACGTGCCGATAGCAACGGCTTATCACGCGCTGTTGAGTTTCCGGCAGTCTCTCTCTTTCTCTCTCTCTCTCTTGCTCTCTGTCCTTTATTCGTGCACGGTGTAGTTTCGTGCAACCGCAAACAAAATCGCGCCTAGGTTTTCTTATACGTTTTATCAATCTTTTTTAAACAATTTTTCTCTTTTCTTTGCCTTCTATTTTCGTTAACACGTACGCGCGAACATAATGGCGCGGAGAAAAGAATTTGCGTCTTGCGTTAAACGCGACGGTGTGGGAGTACGATCGCGTACGGGCGGGCTTCTTCTTTTTTTGTGAATATGAGCACAGGTGATATACGTGTCCCCGTTATTCTATTGTGCTGGAGAGGGAAACACGTAACTCTAACCGTATACGTTTAAATGTTTTATTATTAAACACTGTAAGCTTTATTGTACTATATAGTCTTCAATTAAATTGAATTGTTTTCTTACTTTATGTTTTGCTAATGAAAATTATATTATTATTTTTTTCTTTTTAATATTTGAAAAAAGTATATTGAAAAAGTAAAAACGATTGATTTTGTTTCAGAAATTTCAAAACTCGTATTTTTTTTCTTACCCATTTTCTATATGTTTTTAAAGTTAATGTTGTATCGTTCAAAATTTAAGTAAATCCAATATAATTAGATATTTTAACGATGTGCTTATATATTTTATTTTTAAAAAATCACTTATTAATTTACAATTTAAATTTCTTTATTTTTTTAACTACATTCTTTAATAAATTTTGCAAATGAATAATATAACAATTAACAATACATATGAAAATAAATATTATGAACCGATAATACATAAGTCATTTTTAAAACGTTCTTAATTTACTTTTAGGTTCAAATTTTTAGAAATTTTATAAAATTGTTTATTTGCATATATATATATATATTCATCATATAAGGTAATGATAATCATACAAGACTGTCGCATGAGATTTTAATTACTTAGGTTTTCAAACATAGAATACAGTAATACAATATGATAGTACAAAAAAAAAAAATTGATATTTTGAGTGTGCAGATAAAATTATTTAATGTTTTACGCAGCTTACACGCGTGCGATGTTTTAGTTTCTTTGTAATTAAAATAATGGCTTTTTTTTTTAATTTTATATCAGTAATAAAAATAATTTTAATTAATATTATTGTAAACAAACAATAATTACATTTCAAATTTCAATACTGGCAGTGTGAAATAAAAATATCCGATCAATTAAAAAGGTGTATAGACTTAAGATAAATTTGTTACCGCGTAAAGAAGTGTATATGCAGTTATAAAAAAAAAAAAAAAAAAAAAAAAAAGTGAGTTCAAGGTTAAATATAAATCGCTATAAAAATTCATATTTCTCGTTCGAATTTCATTTAATTTAAGTACTTAAAGCAATCTATTAACTGCGAAAATAGAATTATATTATTATTATCGAAATTACATAATGTTAGTCTTTTTTTTTTTTTTTTTTTTTTTTTTTTTTTAGTTTTATTTTTAAACCTTAATGTTATGATTGAAATTAAAACGTATTTTTTTAAAAGAATATAATTATTATAATTTAGTCACTAGAAGTTATATTATTTTAACATTATACTAGCATAATATTTTTTCAATTTTTTACGTATTTTCGTTCACCTGCTTTGTTACTTTTTCTTTTTTTTCTTTTTTTTTTTATTATTAAAATAAAATAAAATCATGTTTTGATCGTCGTTAATAACTTTGACACAATGTTTTTATTTATTAAATATCAAAAGTTGTCGATTCTTGTTAATTCTATTCAAACTATGGATAACAAAAAGAAAAAAAAATGTACTTCGTCCTTGCTACAAATGTATATAAGATTAACTTTAAGAAACTTTATATTTCAAAGAAACAAATATGATTTCTTTATATACAGTTAGTTTTTCAATTGTGTAGAATTGTAAAAAGTATCTGTAAAAGTCAAAACTTTAAAAACAGTATTAAAAGTAATCGGAATAGTAATATTTTTAATTAAAAATTTTTATAAGATTGAAAATTATCAATTTTAAATTGATATTCCAATTATAAATAATTACAAATCATGATTTAAATTTCATGCATGCAATATTAAAATCGATTCTAAGTGGCAGTCGAGTTTGATAAGTTTTTTTTTTTTTTAGATATAGATTTAATGATGGATTAATTTAATCGATTATGAAATAATATTATTGAGTTTTTTCTTACATTAGAAAAGTAAGAAAAGTAATGTTATGTTCGGTCTCGTGTGCTATTAATGTCAAAAATAATAAATTAAACGGTACTTAATATTATTTTTCAATTACCTTTTAATTAATGTGACATCAATAAAACTTTGACATAATATTAAATATTAAGGAAAAAACGATACTATGGCGATGTAAGTTATCCGTTATTTTTCGTTAGATTAAATAAATTTCGATGACGTTTGTGACTAACCGTTTATGATCTAACTAAAATTCAAGGTGAGAGTGTACCTTACCTGTTGAATTGTTAATAATACTCTTTAACTTATATAGATATAGATAAGTTGAGAGTATAACTTGTTGCACGCGTTAAAACTATACAATTTTCGGTTCGATTGTGTGCTTTAATTTTTCATTATTTATTAATAATTGCGCGATGAATATAACATTTTCAGTAGCGTTGAAAATGATTTCGTTATTTCAAATAATAATAAATTATAATATATAGAATAATGACAATTAAATTGACGTGTCTGTGATTACGTAAATAGACAAATACGTTTTTTTAATCGTTAATATCGTTTTTTATAAAAAATGAGTAAAGATGTTTTGTAAAAATTACATTAGCTTTCTATCACGTTATCGTTTAAATTTTAAAATTATTTAGTTATATACATATATTACATATAATAAATTACAAAATAAAGCGTCAAAAACAGGATTTACATTTAAATGTTGGCAACTATAGATAAGCAGTAAAATTATTCTTGTGTTGTACTGGTTATATTTTTCATCTATTAACATTTACTAAATCGAAACGACTATGAAAAAAATAAAAAAAAAAGTTTATCGTTAAAGAAAAAAAAAAAAAAAAATAATCTTTGGGAGCGATTATTATGTAACGTATTTTATAATATGCTCAGTTTTTTTTTTCTCCAACATCAACGAAAGTATAAATAAACCTATTAAATTAAAAAATTAAAATGTTTATAACTAACCGCCGAGTCATAAAAATCATTAAAAAAAAACATTGGGAAATCACAATAATTATTTAATTATATGTTAAAAATTTATTTTCAACCGATAATAACCGAAATCGACTACTCGTTTTCCGTTTAGACGCGCGAACGTTAACGATGTTCAAACTTTTCTAAAATCGATCAACGCGCGCGTAAAAAATCCGTCGAAATGAAAAAAAAAAAAAAAAAAAAAAAAAAAAAAAAAAAAAAGTTAAAGAACGAAAAATAAATCTTGTAACGATACTCACTCGACTACATAAAAATTCCATTGTCGAATAAGCACCTGCGCTCGAATGATCATCGACGTCATCAGTTGTTTAAATTCCTTCCCTAAAGAAAAAATAAAAAAAATCACACCGCCACGATCGAACTATTAATAATTCGTTTAAGCGCGATATTTAGCACGAGGCTCGTTTCGTTCGCGTGTAAGCGTTGAAAAAAAAAAAAATAAATAAATAAATAAATAAATAAATAAAATAAGAAACAACAGCGCTATAATTGCAACTACGACGAACAAGTCACACAGCCGGTAAAGTACAGGTACGTTTCTTTTCGCGCAAGTCTGCCAACGCGTTTGTCGCGCGTCGGGAGTTCGAACGGATACTAAAGCAACCAAGCGAAGAAGACGCGAGTCGCGACGATCGTTTATAGGTGTATGTGTGTGTGTGTGTACGTGTGTGTGAATATGTGTGTCTGTACATGCGTCGGCGTTACATAGCAGCGGTGATCGATTTCTCTCTCTCTCTCTCTCTCTCTCTAGAGCGTGACTCCGTGGATATAACAGTATGTACGCACGGCTTTTCGTCTTTTTCGTGTTATTGTTGTCGTTCTGCTCTTGTTGATTGAATTTTTCTTCACTATGTTGAATTTCATCGAATGAAATTTAAAAAGTGATTGTTCGTTTAAAAATTTTTTATTTTTTTTATTTTTCTTTTAAGTGCTTTTAAAAAAGAAGCAAAGTTTTTAAATCGATCTTATCGTCGATGGTAATTTAATTGTAAAATCGCAGAATTAATTTTTCCTTTTATAGATTACTGTTACATTAAAGCCGTTAAGAATTTTATTTAATTACATTTTTTAATAAAGTAAATTTCTTGTTAAATTAATTATAAAACATTTCTATTTACTTTTTATTTCATCTATTTCCTTTTAATTCTTTTTCTGCATCTTTATATTACAAGCGAAAGTTAACGAAGCGATATAGTTATCTTGTTGCCTTACCCTTGTCTGTTTCTACTTAAATTGTATGTATTTATGTTAGCATTGTATAATTACGCGACAAAAGGTTCAATTTTTTAAAAAGCAATACTTTTATGCATGGAAAATGTTTATTACCTAGATTATTATTTTTATTTCAAATTGTATTGTTGTAATTATAAAAAATTTCAAAGATTCGTTTACTTAAAAGTTGAATATGATTAAAATAAAATTCCCTTACATGTGTATTATTTTAATACGAATGTTAACGTCCTAACATTTATTTATCTTTATTTATAACATTTATTGATCTTGCAAAAACTCGAAATAATTCTTAATCTACTCAATGAAAAGAATATTTAATTAAAATGTTTTTTTGAACCGCAAAATTTACGATTTCTTGATTAATTTTATTATGCCGTTACCCAAAAATTAACAATAATATTATAATTTTATTAAATCAATTTTTTAAAAATACTTTATTTTTGACGATTAGTAAGATAGCGGTGATATCTGATAGTAGCTATAGTACACATACTTGTCATTGGGGCGCTATTCATCCATACGGTAAATTTTTGACATTATTAAAAATATTAATTAAAGTTTGGAAACAAATTATTTATCTATGCAAAAATGTAAATTAAATTAATAAACGTTTAACTACTTCTGGCCAACATTTGCGATTTACCTTCGATTCATAGAATAGGCATCTGGCTAAATTCATTATCGTTCTGTAATATTTTGAAATCAAAACGCTCTAAACAGAATCTCTTAAGCTCAACGTGATACTCATGCTAATAGCGTATACGTGCAAAGAAATTAGAGCTATTTAATAAAGGTCGGTAAGTTCTTTAAACTCAAATGATAAGTTTAAAAATATAACGTTATTTAGAGAGCTTGATATATTCATTTCGGTAAGGTTTGCTTAAACCATAAGCGCAGGTGTTGTCTTTGATAATAATTCAACAGCGAGTTGTAGTCGCTTTATCTGCACCAAAGTTGAGATAGTGATATTGGTGACTGTTTTCTTTAATAAAAAAAAAAAAAAGCTTTTAGTTCTTGCTATTATAATTGCAAGAAGTTTTTAAACTCCATTAGAAAATTGTATTTTCTTAATTATGTAAAATGGATTAAAAATATTTGTAATATGAAGAAGTGACAAGTATTTGAAGATACATTATATTTTAAGGTTTACTTAAACAAGAATTTATACGTTACGAAGTATTACAAAGTGAATAACGAATTTTTTTTATTATTCGTTTGCATGAGTAATGTAAAAGTTTTAACAATAAAAGAAAGTATTAATTAATGGCAAACGAAGTAAAAATTATTAACTTTTAAAAGTTTTTTTTAATTGTTCAATTTCCAGAAATCTAATGTAATCAGCGCTTATGCAGAATTAAGACTCATTTGTATTTCAATTTGTATTCTGTTAGTAAATAATAATTCCTCGGCGAGTAAATTAATTTTATTATACTTTTTATTCTTACGTATATTAAAAATTTTATTTATCCTACAACATTTATTTTATCGAATATTTTATTACGTGACAGGTTTAAAACGCAAGTTTTTGCCCCTTTGCAAAGGCAACCCAATGTACATAAGAAACTGTATGAAAGTATGTCACTTATACGTATTTGCTTATACGAAGTACATACTTTTCACGTAACATTTTCAACGATATAATGAAAATAGTTAAACTTATGTACCATCGATTAAAATTTCATTAAATTTATTTTAATAAATATTATTCGAATATTCACGACTGGTTACGTAAAAACCAAAATCTTGTATTTTTTTATATTTTTAAATACGCAAAAGTATCCATGGTCAAGTACTTAACGTACAAGGACAAGCGATGACCGCGACGCGATTACTTTTATTTGCATCGACTCGATTAATCAATGCGTATCAAATTTTAATACAGCATTTATTATCATCGAAACTTGTTTATTTAAATTTTTAAAAGATCGTATGGATTTTAAGATTTTCGAACCTTAAAAATTTAGCGTTCGATAATGAGGGAAAATAGTTTGTTGTTATGTTAATTATTGTTTGTTTATTTTTTCACATTGGTATAAATTTCTCTTACGTTAATCGCGAATTTGAAAAAAAAAATTTTTTTAAATATTCTCATTAATATTTATATGTCATAAGCAATCGAAAGTAAATGTAAATAATTTTTTATCATTAATGAATAAATAACTAGTGAAATACATTTTATAACGAATTTTAACGATCCCTTTGAAATTTTTACATTTTTGTTCATGACATTTGTTATAAATAGAAAGAAAATTGAAAAATAATTTGACGTGTAAATTATAAAAGTTTCCGATGCATTTTTAATTATTTGTATTTTTAAAGAAATGTCCTTGTCGTAAATTTTTTTTACCAAAAAGACTTTTTTGTAATTTAAATGATATAACGAATACAGTAGATGTAAACAAAGTACAAGTCAACGGTATAAAAATAAATTGTACATAAAAAAAAGCGTTGTTGTTGTTGTTTGTTTTAATATATCATACATCTAATGTAATTGTGATTTTAAATATTTATCCGGTGTATATAAATATTATATAAACTTTCCCATTGTACCAAATGAGCTATAGCCGGATTTTTTCCAACTATCTCACCGAGTATAGAAATACTATATAGGTAGGATAAAATTTTTGTCATTGCCGGTATCGTTCGAAAAACAAAACGTTCGTGTTTATTGTTAAAATTTATAAATTTTACGTTGAACAATAACTCGCTTTTGAAAATGTAATAGTGCTGTGGAGAATTTACTAAAATAATTTAAATATACGAACGAATTTCAAAGGCAAAGTTTATTATCGCATTTATCGTGTATTTTTTAAAAAAGCAAATGTTATAGTACGTAAAAGTTTCATTTTTAATTTTTTTAATCGATATATTTCAGTTTATTTTATACTTATTAAAATTTTAATTTAAATATTTGAAATTAACAAATATAATAATATCTTCAATTTAAAAACATTAATTTTTTAAACTTCAATAAATAAAGAATATCCTTTTTTATTAAATTACAGATTTGACTAGCATATTAATTTTATGGCGACGGACACGTATACAGAAATTGGAAATTTTATGATTCTTATTTTAGCTGCTATAACGGCCGATTTTATAATTGTCTTGGGAAAACGCTTTCTTTTTTGGAGAATTGTAATAACTCGTCAAAGCAGAATTATAGTATCATTATTGAGCTATCATTTTGAAAAAATTGTATTCTTTAAAATCAGTGGTTGTTCAAAGAATACAAACTTTTTTAACGATGCATTTATGGTTTTTTTTTTTTTTTTTTTTTTACATTCTAAATCATAGCTATTGATATTAATAAGTGAGCTTGATTTTAATTCACCATAATCATCATCTTAATTAAATGTATTTTTATTTATTCACCTGCACCGATTAGAATAAAAATACTATACGCCGATGAAATATTATATTATATTGCCCTTGTAAATTTATCTATTTTTATAAAACGTTTGGAAGAATAATCATTTTTAGAATAAACAGTCGATGCGCTTTATCAAAATTCATCGAGCTTCTTTTATATCGTTTTCTTTTTTTTTTTTTAACGAAAATGCACGCAAATCAGCTTTGCGCGTATATTCGTCATAAAGGATGTCAATTTTGGATAAAATCACTTTCAACATTTCGCACGACGTGGCAAACGTAGCGAACTATCCACAACGTGCCACGGCATATCTCGCGATTATACAACTTTTGTAAACCAAAAGTCATCGGAGCCAATGGTTATCCGTCGTTATCCGTGCACCGGACGCAGCAAGGACGTCGTATTCCGCTTATCGCGTATACATTTGCCCGAAGCTCGCTCGGTCGTTCGCTCTCGACTTCATCCTCGAATAAGAGGTCGCTCTATAACGAATCCAAAGAGTGGGGCAGTAGTGTTGTATAGGAGAGAGTGACCGGGTATCTTCTGTCTCTTTCTCCAAGGTATGTAATATATATATAGTAGCCGACGAGTTAGCGGATGACCAGCTCGCGGAAAGTCGTCGACCTCGATATCCGTCCTCCTAGACGGGAGAGGGGAGAAAGAGAGAGAGAGAGAGAGGCCCCTTTCACTCGAAAAACGTCTTTCCGCGGATACGGCTACGTTGTGCTACTACCGATAGAGCGCCGATCGTCCCGGATCAGTTAAACTCGGTAAGCGCGTCCGTTTGCGCGCGCGCGTCGTCGTCGTCGTAGTCGTCGTCGTCGTCGTTGCGTTTTTGCGTTTTTACTTTGGGCTTTGGACCGTTGTGCGCTCGGCTTCTCATTTACACGCGCGCTTTCCATTAAGCGCGTTTTCGATTTCGTTGATCGTTAAAGTCTGCAAGATTTTCGGCTTTTATTGTAAGTGTGTTGTAGTTTAGGCGCGTTGCGTTGCGTTTTATCGACATTGTTTATAGTAGTTCAGCAGGTGCGCTTTTTAATCCCCGGTTACGGTTTTAAGCCTGGAATGCGATAACTTGAGCTGGAATGTATGCGATTACTCTGTGTGTGTGTGTGTGTGTGTGTCATGTGTATGAATCGACGATGAGTTTTAGCATAGCTGATTTCACTTTCAAACGAAAGTTACCGTGTTTTCATCGGTCGGATAAACTTTATAATAATATATATTTTCGAAGCGGTATTTTTACAATAGGAAATGACACGTGTTTTGTTTGATTTTATAATTAATAGCGTTAAATAATTGTAGCAGTATTAATCGTAAAGTTAAAATTGTTGCGGATAAATTATTATTTACAACGCGAATTATAGACATGAAATTTTTAACGAATGCATGGCTTTTTTTAATGTTTATCTTAGATATGAATAAGATTTTTTGACGTTAGGATAAAAAAAAAATCGTAAGTAATCGTTAGAATTATCGAACGCGCATATTTTAATTGCTTAAGCTGTACTTTAGAAAGTATTTTCCACCGGCAATTCTATTAATGATTTATTTTAAGTAATGCTTTCATACATTAAGATTTTAATTAATTTACAATACATATTTAAGTAGATTATAGCCAAAGCACAATAGTTATTTTGCAACAGTCTAGAACAATGTATAAATAGTATAGTACTTTTTATGAATCAAAATAGTATTTATTGCATCAAAGCTATTAAAATACAAAATCCATGTAATAATCATTAAATATTAAATATTGAACTATATTAAAAATTTAATTAACCGAATGAATTGCATAATGAATAAATTGCACCTACGAATATTCTATTGGCAAGAATTTTATGAATGTTTAATGAAATTATATGTCTCGATTTAAAATTTATATATTTGCTGTGTAATAATATATTGAAATATGTTTTCTCAATTGGTTAAATATTAAAGAATAAATTACTTCACGTTTTGTTCTTGAATTTACAAATAGCTCGTACGTACATTAATGTCATACAATTTATAATACAATTTTATCATGTATGTCTTAAAGAAAATAACCGATGTTTCAATTTATCATATAATTACGCAAGCAATTTGTAGCTTAAACATTAATAATGCTATTCAATTAAGAACTCGAATAAGAGCAATGTAATTCTGCATAATTAATTTTATCTTAATTTTTTTTTATTTTTTATCGAGTTAATATATATATATATATATATATATATATATATATATATATATATATATATATATATATATATATATATATATATATATATATTGGAAATTCCTGTATAGTTATTAAAAATGAGTTAATATTGTTGTAAAAACTAATATATAACAATTATCTACTATTTTAACCAACAAATTGATTGATCATATATGAATTTTTGCATTAAACATTGTTTTGTTCTAAAAAAGCAGTATGTAAAGCTTAAAAAAAAAAAAAAGCAAAGTTATTATAATTAGATATCAATAAAGGCAAAATGAAAGTAGAAAGTATAATTATTAATCTAGATGATCGTGAAAAGTCAAAAGCTTTTTTTTTGCAAATATATGCATATATCACAAATACAATGAAAAATTTATACTCTCGCTTTCTCCTTGAGAAAGCCAAATTTTTTATTTTATTTTATTTTTAAAAAAATTCGGTATTTTAAATGTCATTTGATTGCCAAAAAAGAAAAAAAAAATAATCATTTCGAGAAAGAGAATTTTTATATTATTAGAAAGAGACAATTGATCAATAATAAATTGAAAAAATAATTAAGAATACAGCATAAGAAAAGTAATAAATTTTTGCGTAGCGTCATATTTTTCTAAAAAAATTTAATTTTTTCTTTTCACATTTCGAATTTGCATATAAATATTCTTTTATTTTTTCGTGAATTTTAAAGATAACGGATAAATTTCGAAATTTAAGAAAGTTAATTAATTTCATTACAATATTTATTGAATGTTTTATAATAAATTATTATCACGAAAAACAAATAATAAAATATAAATTTTGTTTAGTTAATTATTTAATAATATTATTGTGATTGAATCCATAAAATTGCGTTTCACCGTCACCACGAAGAAAATTTAATATCTCTAATGAAACCGGTTAATAATAATTGAAAGTTGAGTAATTTTAGCAAAGTGAAAAACAAATTTTTAAACTTCAAACCACTTTTTAAATACAATTGTTACATTAATATTGAATAATTGATTACTTTTATGTCTTAATTCTCGAGACCTACGAGAATATTATTACAGTTGTTTGACTCAATTTGTTAATGCATGAAAAATTGTAGCATCTGAGTAATATAGCATACAAATTACGAGGTGTTATTTTTAAATGTATACTAAATCATTAAATAAATCGTATCGATATTTATTATTTTAATATTTTCACGTAAAAGTAAGAAAAAAGAATAATGTAACATTTATAAACTCAATCGTAAGTCGTCATTTTATATTTTTGCATTTCATATATCTTTTTATAAACTAAACATTAAGCATTATACATGGAATGAAAAAAAAAAATATTGAAAACAAGTAATACATTTTTAGAACGTTTTTTTTTTTTTTTTTTTTAATGAACAAATGTCTCAGTGCTTCACAAATCTATAAGTATTAATTTAATATTTTTATTATAATTAAAATAATTATTTTTAATATCAAAACACTTCAAATTATAAAATAACTTATTATAAAAAGTTTTTTTGTTTCAATTTTATAACAGGTATAAGTGAGTTTAAATTATTTATCATATTACGTTTGAGTATTTCTATTTTTGTATCGCTATTGAAATTTTGAATAATAATAAAGATTAACAATCAACGTTATAAAAGTTGTTTAAAGGATAATATATTTCAGCTTGTCTTGTAGAAGTAATTCTCAAACTGATATATAAGCGATAATTCTAATACCGATGTTCTCTTTTCTTCTTGAGTTTTGTGTCGGAATTTTTATCGATAAGATTTTTTTAATTAAATTTAGTAAGTATGAAAATAATGCAATGTCATGTGTATTTTTAGCTTGAGACAATATTATATAGTTTCAAAGAACGAGATTATATTCGATATGATTGAGCGTCATAAACATAAAATGTATTAAAAAAAAAAAAAAAATAGTGCAAAAATCAATTTAATATATGAAATACATGTACCTGCTAAGTATATTTATTTATTTTTTTTAAAAATTATAAAAATACCACCAAAAAAAGTACATCCGTGCATATACATAGATCATAAAATTATAACCGATGTAATCGCATATTAAATAACATCTAAGTTTTACATTAACCTAAATAACGAAATCTAACGAAAAAAAAAAAAAAAAGAAAAAAAAAAAAAAATGTCAAGTATCATAAGAAAATAACTTTTTGCGTATAAAATAAAATATATGCATCAGCGAAACCTTCGCACGAGGAGTATTAATAATAAGTTTTATAAATATTAAAATTATGCAATATGTTGCAGATTGCGTGTGTATACGTAAATCGCGAATCGGTCATTTGTAATCCAAGCCATGGTGTTGTCTCGTTGGATAACGTAATATAATAAAGCGTCCAGTCCAGTGTAGACGACGTAGCAAGTCAGGATGCCGTCGTCGTCGTCGTCGTCGTCGTCGTCGACTAAGGCCACGTGTCTCGTTCTGGTCGTTGTATTGCTTATCAGTCACTGTGAGTATACGCGTGCACTTTTTTTTTTTTTTTTGTTTCATTTCTTCTTCTCCTTTTTTTTTTTTTTTTTTTTTAACGTCAGTCAATCGAGATTTTTGCAGTTTTTTTTTTTTTTTTACACGCACCTTTTATTTTCATCTTTTTTTCGTTTATTTTTTTTTTTCGTCGCTCGTAGATCGGCCTTCGCCTACTTAGAATCGAAGACCGGCTGCTGTTCTGTCATACACATGTGTATATATATATATGTATACGTATGTGAAAACGACGCGCGGCATTAGCTTCACGCGAGCGCGGAATAATTTTCGCTTTCCGTGCGAGCGCGCACATATATGTACATGTGCTTGTAGTAAGTTTATCCGTTTCCAAGATAGAGAAGATTTACTTGCGTTTCGTGAGAAGACGTTGCGCTGGATCGTAAACGCGCGTAGGGTCGTCATCGGTAATTTGTTACCTGTCAGACGGATCATTATCGATTGTGTAATTTTAAACGTGCCGGAATTATGTACACAGATTATCTTCGATGCTTTTTTTTTGTTTTTATATTTTATAGTTTTATACTTATATATGGAAATATTGCGTTTCATGAATTATTTTCTAGCTATTGGGATACGTGACAATTATGATGGCGAAACTTTTTTTAAGCTAAATATGAGAATAAAAGGAAGAAAGAAGGATAAAAAGAATTGAAAATAATGTTTCATTGCAAAATTTTTAAATAAAAAAATTTTACATAATTTTAATCTAATGCATTCGGTCGATGTAAATTGTTGAAATTGTTAATTCAATGTTATTAATATTACGTTTTTGTAATGATTTCATTGTAAAATTTTTTTTTATACATATAATTTTATTTTAATTATTATTCATTCGTAAAATTAAGTTTTAAACGACAAGCATAAATTAATTGCGAACGATTTACCGTTGCAATGTTAAACTTTTGTTGATTATAATTGCATCATTACAGGTGCCACAAGCTTAATCATTCCAGAGGAACTTCCCACTATTCTTTCACTTATATATTCAAATATACCACCGATTAAAAAAGGTATGATCCAACGTATATCTATATTTAAATAGTATATAAATATTCTATAAATATATTATTATAAACAGGTATTTGTTTTTCATGGCGGTTATTTTAATTTAAATTTTTCAATAATACCGCTTCGACTTATATTTGTTTTATTTTATAAATAACATTTATTACAAATAATATTATTAAAAAAAAATATATTATTTTACCAACTCAAATTCCACGAATACAACTCAAAGTAATATCGTAATTCTTAAAAACTTGTTTTAAAACTCTATTTACAAAAAAAAAAAAAAAAAAAAAAAAAAATCTAAACGCAGTCTTATATCTCGTAAAATGCAATTTCGACACGAAAAAAAAGAGAGAGAGAGAGAGAGAGAGTAAAAAAAAAAAGAAAATTAAACAAATCTTAAATTTAGCAATACATATTTACAAAATCTTACATCACGCATTAAGTACAAGGCGCGAAAACGTCTTTGCTCCTTTCTCTTTGGTTCTTTACAACATTCCGTCAATTGGCGTCGTTTCAGGAACCGATTCGAGACTCGGTCTCGGTTTCCGACTCGGCGAACATGCAGATTTTCAAGTTTTACTCGAGCTTGGACCGCAAAAGGCAACCGATCCCATTGGCAACAGCGTGGACAATAAAAGAAAAAGAGCCGTAAGAATTTTAACGATAATTTTAATAATTTTCATTAAAAGTTTCGATCGATGATTATTATCAATGTATACGTGATATTTTAATAAAGAATTATGTCACATTGACATAAGATGTTAACTTTAGTATTTTTCATTTTTAATTTAAATAAAAAAATTATTACCGCTTCATAAGATAAAATAATTTTTTATAGAAATAAAAGTTTTTACAATTAAATTTGTCAAAAAAAAAAAAAAAAAAAAAAAAAAATTTAATTCGATTATAATTATTACACAATTTATTCACCTTGTAAACTCAACGCAAGCGACAAAAAAAAAAACAAGATAACTTTTTGTTTGTTTATCAGGCTATGCTGATGGCAGCGATGAAAGGTGAATTAGGTCCGTTTGCTCAAACCATCGCTAAATATCAAATGGAGCAAAAGTTAAAGAAGGCATTGGAAACGTACAAATTGAGCTCGAAAACGAAAGATAACTCGATTCTAATAACCGACGAGAAGGTTTGTTTACCTTCGGATTAAATATTTATGTCGTGTCGTCATCATAATTAAACATTACGAATGATAATAATAATATCTTTTTTTTCTTTTTTTTCCTTTTTTTTTTTTTTTTTAATTTCAGAGCGATGCAAACGAATGGCTGTCGAAATGGAGCCAAGGACTCGTTGTAAGTCCCGAAATTTCTCTCGCCGTGAACGAAGAACCGACGCGTAATATCTTGCCAAATGTCAATCGCATAAGAGTGACGAATGTACCAACTAATCCTAACAGTCAAACTAGCGCGCAAAGCGATCTGGATAGTTTAAAGAAACTTTACGAAAAAAATGCCAATGATACGAAAAGTGTTACGTAAACGTTGATTAATTGTAATATTTAAATGAAAGATAAACCTGCCAATAGTTACCAGTAAATTTTTGTAATTTTTTTTATTTTTTTTTTTTTTATTTTTTGTTTTTTATATGTAAATATTTGTATGATATTGTTAATGGAAATATATAATTATTTAAATTATGTTGTAACTTTTACTATTTTTTGTAGAAAATTTTCTCTATTTACTTAAAACATTATTTTAACTTCAATTTTTAACAAATCGTATATTTTCTTTTTATCATTTATACCTAATAAAATTAAAATTCAATGTGAATAATTTGAATTTTAATTTAAAAAAAAACAAATTTTTATTTTTCAATTAAGAATTTTTTAGTGAATAAATTTAGTGTAAAATTAAATGTAGTGAATGCACATTAAATATATGTTTGGATTTATACAGCCAACGTTTAAAAATTTAAAGATGATAGTTAAAAGATTCTTTTATAATTAAAAATTCTTAATAATAGATATATTGAAAAAAAAAAAAAAAAAAAAAAAAAGATAATCGAAATTTTTTTTTTTTTTTTAACGATGAAATTCAAAAATATATATTTTTTTTATAGTTAATTTCTTTTATTAAGATTTGTTATAGATAGTTCCTTATTTTAATAGAATGTAGATTTAACGAAGAAAAGCCAAATAATTGGAATCAATTTTTATTGCTTTTATTTTTATACTTTCTATACGAGACACGCGTTACGTATTTAATCAATTTAAATAAAAATCCAAGGTTTTATCAAATTTTTAAATTTATTTTAAATCAAGTCTTCTAGTGTTTAAACAATTGGAGAAAAATCTCATGCTATATAGTTCTTGAATACTTATAAATAATTAAACTTTAATAATTTTATCTTATCGACACAACGTTTTCATTTAAATTACGTATCCGTTGGTGGTACTGCGACGTACGCGACCTGCTGCAGGTATAGATTTCGTATTCTCTATATTGTCTCTTGTAGATAATAAAGGTATCTGTAATATTTATTTATATTAAATATTAATTTATATATATCGTTTGATTTTACAAATTATGGTGGTTATTATTATTAATTAATAATTTGTACATCGCTACAATTCGATAATATTGATAATAATGGCAGAAATTTTAAACGTAAATCATTAAAATTTTTTCATGTTAAAAATTACATTAAAATATATGTTTATAAAATGTTTCTTGTTATTTTAGAACTTTTTAAAATAATTTTAAAAATAAACGTTGAAGATAATTTATTAAAGTTTTTAACAAATAATGCTGTTTTATGCTGTTTTAAGTAATATTTTTCCATTCTTTCTATTGTTTTAACAGATATATTTTGTCACAAAAATTGATATATAAGATGCATATTAATTTTTAATCTTTTACATATAATGGTAAAAATCAATTTGATCCATCGAATATGCTCATTCATGTTGATTACATTATTTAAAGTCGTTATTAGCGTAGAAAATAATCTAGAATTTCATTATTTTTTGGATAAACAACAAGTGATTGAAAAAAAAAAAAAAAATATTAATGAATCAGTATAAAAACAATTTTTTGTATCCAATATTCAATAAATTATTTTAACAATGAAATTTATTTCAACAATGAAAATTTTTTCAGTTGAATCAATTATTTTTTAAATAATTCTGTTTTGCATAATAATATACATTACATTTCTCATTATACTTTCACGCAATCATAATCTTTTAATACATGTATAAAAAAAAAAAAAAAAAAAAAAAAAAGAAAATAAAAAGTGAAATATTTCATATGAAAATTTAATATCAATTCTTTAGAATCAATATAATTGTAGATTAAATTTCATTCTAAGTGAAATACGCTACTTATAATAGTCCTATTAAGGAAGTAGACTTAACCATTCCTCCGCGAAATGCGTCGGCTTAATAATAATTCCCAAGCGCTAATGTAACGTGTATATATATATACATTAGAAGCAGGAACGGGAGAGAGTTATATACATCATACACCAGCGTTTGGCAGCCGTCGACCTCGATCTTACGGTTGTTTTGTCGTCGACATGGCTGGTGGTGGTGGTGGTATACGTTTCAATAGCGAAAAACTTTCCGGCCTCTTGGGTGTATATACCATACCAGCGATGAGACCAGCGTTGCACTTTAAATTGCACTCGCATCGTTCGCCAGTGTTATTTCACGCGTCGTTTCATTGCGTTCTCGATCCAAAGTCCTACGCCGATGTAGTTTCGATTTCAACTTGTGTACTGTATAAATCGTTAAGAGGTTGCGGCTAAATAGCGAAAGTGAACATTTATTGTTTGTTTTTTTCTTAACTTTTCTTTTCTGTTTTTTTTTTTTTTTTTATTTTTTATTTTTTTTTTTCAATTGATGATTTGCGATCTTACGAAAAGCGACGAACGAGTAATAGATGTGAAAGTTATGCGTTGATTAATGATTTTTTTACAATCGAATGTTAATTGTCAAAGGATCACCTCGTAAAATGACGACGATGGCGCAGAATGTTGTTTATCTAAGCATAGGAACTTTTATAATTATATTGCATCGTAAGTCGATTTTTATTTTATGATGTTCGAATATCAATAACTTTATTAGATTATATTGACAATGAATTTGAATAAAAACAAAATTTAAATTATTATATTAAATTAAATTATAAATTTATATATTAATTTTAAATAAAATCATATGTAATAAATTCAATATATTTTAAGCCTTGTTTTATACTCTTTTCGTTTTAACGGAGAGAAAATGTTAAAAACTATCCGTAAATTAAAAAAAAATTAATTATCTTGTTACAGAATTTAAATTAAAATAATTGTCAATCGGTTACTTAATTTTACAATTAAACGCAACTAAGAAAACCGATTGTTGTTGTTCATTTCGAATTTTAAAAGCGCTAATGCAATTGTTATTAATTATTTGCATAACTTACATTAGTTAATATATTTTCTTATTTATAATTATTTTAATTTTTGTACTTTGACTTTCAATTTTCTTTTTTTTTTTTTTTTTTTTTTTTTTTTTTCAGATGTCAATAGCTTTTTATTTATGCCCAATGGATTACCCACTCTTTTGCAATTAATGTATACAAAAAGGCCACAATTTAGAGAAGGTATTTACACGTCAATTGTTAAATTAATTGACAAATAGATTATGTAACATTCTAATGGTGTGTAGATATTCCACAAAAATTTATTCGGACAATTTTCCATTTAGTTCCATCTTTAATATTATCAATAACGATAAAAGAAATTATCGTTTCTTAAAAAAATTTAAAACACAATTTATTAATTATTAAAGTACAGATATATTTTTATTTAATGCGTTAATTATCGAATGCATAAATTGTTGTAGGAACGGATTCAAGATTCGGCATTGGTTTCAGACTCGGAGATCACGCAGATTTTCAAATCCTATTCGAACTCGGTCCGCAAACAAAAACCGAGCCTATTGAAAACGGCATTGATTTAAAAAGAAAAAGAAGCGTAATTATAAAAAAAAAAAAAAAAAGTATATATACCGATTTATTTAACTGTATTATTTTAATAAATTTAATTTTTTTTTATATCCAGGCCAAAATTTTAACAAGCGATACGAAACTTAGTACCGAAAAAACTAAATTGGTTAAAAAAAATGAAAAAGCTATTAAGAAAATTGAATCGAAAGTAAAAAAACAAGTAAAGAAAAACGAATACTCTGACAAAGGATCTAATGATGAGGTATTTATGTAATTAATTTCCTTGAAAATTTAGAGACGTTAAATAAAGTTTAGCTTTGCTTTGAATGTAATTCAATTTCATAACAATAATTGAACAAAAGAAAAATATACTTTAACCAATAATTACAAATGATAATAAACGTTTAATTAAGCGTGCAAAATAGTTAAATAAATACAACTTACAAAACTCGTCTTTTTTTTTTTTAATCAAGCAATTGTTAAAAAAAAAAAAAAACAAAAAAAAAAAAAATTTTTATTATAAAATTACCGTATAATATAGTTTCATAGCGACTAATTCTGCTTTCCTAAATTCATAGAACGAAGGAAGTAAATGGCTTTTAAAATGGAGACAAGAATTAGTGGGAAAAATCCGTCATTCAATTTCGTCAGTAAATTTACCCACGAAGACAGTCCCACGACATATAAATCAAATGAAAGTTGTGGAAAGTACAAGAAGCCATGATGGTAAAAGAGATAACGATTTAATTGTTTTGAAAAGACTTTTTGAGAATGCAAATAAGAAGTGAAAAAAAGTTAAATGTATAATTGACCTGATTAAGTTAATTGTTTAAACGAAAATTTCAATTACATGTAAAATGTATCAATATTTATCGGTTAAGTAAATAAATATATTTTTTATGTTTTTACAATTTTAATCGCGTGAGGTATTTTATACTTGTTTTATGTATTATACGTAAAATACGTATTCGTTAATTGTAAATGGATATTGTTTATTATGTTCTATGTAACAATATCTCTTTTTTGTAATTTTACGACATTATAATATAATTAAAATGATTTTTCAACAAGAGAATTAAATTAAAATAATTTTTAATGAAAAATGAAAAACAAATTTTTTTTCATAATTATTGTAAACAATCAAAATTCACAATAATCTTTACATAATAAAGAAATCATTCGATAACATTTTTGAATATCGAAAGTGGATAAATAAAAAAAAAAAAAAAGAAGAAAGGTAACAAGTATTTCGCATTTTGAATAATTTTATTGTGTTATATTACATGTATTTAGCTATTTTATATATATATATATATATATATATATATATATATATATTTATTTATATATCACGTTACATTTCTGAATTCCGCACTTTTCCGTAATACAATCATTCTTAAGTGTACCCTTTACGACTCATGGCTTAACGGTAATTATAATAATACCAGAAAAATTTCTCTCTTTTTTTTTTTTTTTTTTTAATGAAATTTTCCGATAATACATCAAATGTCTAATTACAATATTTTACATTTTATTAGTTGCATTCGTAAAATTACTTTGGTTTCAATTTAGAAAAGTCACTTGATTTTCCTTTTTTTTTTCTTTACTCTCTCTCTTTTTTTTGTTTTTTTTTTTGTTTTTTTTATTTTTTTTTTTTATTTTTTGAATAATCAGTTTTCGTAAAATTCAATCGAACGATTTAATTGAAAATGTTGAACTTGAAATTTTTTTTTCAAAAGACCTAAACAGCATTGTTTTTTTTTTTTTTTTCACCTAACTTTAAACGAAATGAAAAATTCAATGCAACTAAAATTATTCTATATAACTATATAATACAAATTGGCTGTTTATTTTCGTTTTAGCATCTTAAAATATCGACCCATCGATATAATTATTCTATTATTATTAATTTTTTTTTTTTTTCCTTTGGAGAAATAGAATCGACTGCGTAAGTGCATTTATAATTGAATCAAATAATTTCTTATTATCTAATATACGCATTTTTTTAATATTTATTATTAAACTTTTTCTTTACATATCGATGATATTGTAGAAATAAAAGAAAAAATTATTAGAAGTTAAAAGCCTCTTTTAATATTGTAATATTTGTTACGTAATTATCACAGATACTTCGTATACTATTTAAGAATATGGTTTCTATAAAGCACAGATTTAATGCATCCTTTTAAATAGCGTGTAAAAATAAAAATTTTAATGACGCAATTAAAATTATTCAAATGAAAAAACGCGCGTTCAAAAGTTTAATTATTGTATTTAAAATGAATAATTCATCGAGTCGAAACGAAAAGAATGACTTTAAAACAATTTTTTTTTTTTCGTTTTAATATCGTACCACAAATTCTTCAAGCTTATTGCAATGTAATACTGAAAATTATATTATTTAACTATAATAAAAGATATAACACGATCTTTATGTAGTCAAACTAGAAATTTTAAAATCGTTTCTATTTATTTTCGATTTTACATTCGCTATGCCCGTTTTAAAGCATTTTATAAATCATCAATTTTTCACAAAACACATAACTAACGAAATTATTTTATTACTTTTAGAATCATACTCGAGAAAATAATTTAGTAAGAAATAATGACTACCGCCAACAAACTTTATATATATGTATATCGTAACAATCGATTCTATTGATCTCCATCCGCGCTTTGAAACGAACGCACCGATTCTCGCGTAATATAATCTCGTTGCTGTCAGTCTCGCGGTTATAAGCAGTCGTGGGTGTTGGTCGATCGTCTTTGTGTTGCGTAAAAAGCGAAAAAATCGATCTTTTTTTTTCTTTTCTTTTTGTTTGTTTTGTTTTGTTTTGTTTTTTATTTTGTTTTTTTTTTTTTGTTTTTTTTTTGTTTTTTTTTTCTGTCTTTTTGTCTTTTTTTATTTATTTTTTTAAATTTTTGTTCATCGGTGTTATAATCAGTCCGGAGCGTAAGCTCTGAGCTCTGAGCTTGAACGATTTCATCACGTGACGTTTATCTCCTCGTCGTCGTCGTTGTCGCTGTGATCGTCGGGCCTCTGGGGACTCGTTAAAGGACTCGCGTCGCTCAGGTCCATTCGTTGCCTGTCGCCGTCCGCGTCGCTTAAATCCGGATTTGGATTGTTCTTGTTGGGTAGGGTTTGCTCGCGCGAGCCTCCGGTCGCAAGGAGCTCGCGTTCCTTGCTGTTTCGCCATTTCATTCGACGATTTTGAAACCAGATCTTCACCTGGAATGATTGGATATAATCGTTATAACTGTTGTATTTATATACGCTATTTACAAATATACATACATATATATATATATATATATAATAATAATAATAATTATGAAATTTTATTTATTGAATATAATTTGTTGGTGAAATGTTTTAAAAATAGTTATTATTATTATTTTATTACGCCGTCATTTAATAAAGTCGGATGTATTATAAAAGTATTGTGCTAATAAATTGTGACCCAATGAATCTTAGTTTATAATTAATATTATAATATATATAATATTAATCATTAATATTAAGAAAAATGCAGTTAATTATACTTAAAATTATGTACACAAAATTCAATGTACATTAATATAATTTAAATATATTACTTTTAAAATTTTTAAACTCGATTTTTTTATTGTCTTTATAAATAATTTATTTTAAATTCTTGAAAAAAAAAAAGATGCGAGACAAATGAAATTAATTGCATGTATTTTTTGACATCTTATTAAATGTTTCTTTATTTTTATAAAATTTTAACCAATTCTCTAGCTTATTATTGTATTATATATAAATATAATATCATAAACAAGACATTGAAATTTTAAAGCTAATTATTTAGTCACCTTGTAAACAGTTTAACTATCGATATCAGCATATTGAAATCGTTATATCCGAAATCAATAGAAGTATTAAATCCAATTGTACAAACTTCTATTAAGAGACTCTCAAAGCCTCTATTTTCATCGGATGGCTATTCGAATTATAGCGTGACACGAAATTACCATAATCGGTGTCCCCTTGAGAACACCGATGATTTCTCTCTTTCTTTATTCGTCTAAACGACCCATAGAGAAAGAGAGAGAGAGAGAGAGTCGAGGGAATTTAAACTGATCATTGACATATGCTTTATCGTGTGAGTTTGCATACAATCGGCTCCTGAATGCATTCTTTATACATTGTATGTTTGAGAGATTTATTTTATAGCGGTAATTAAAAATTTTTTCTTATTGTTTACTTATGGATATAGTTGATAATCGAACGTAAAAAAAAAAAAAAAAAAATTTTATGTGAAACATAATAAATATAGGAAAGTGGATCCAAATATTTTAAGCGTATGTGAAAATTTTACAATTTTATTAGAGAACAGAATCTTGCTTTCGAAGTATTGCGATAAAGTAATTTTTTTTTTTTTTTTTTTTTCTTTTATGAAAATTGATAAAAATTCTGTAACTTAGCGAGTGCAAAATTCGCTTTGATCGATTTCCAATTAAAACAACACTTCTTAATTTAGGCAAATGAAATTAAAATCTCGCGATAAGAAGCTCCGACGAAATCCATCTTAATAACAAAATCGCAGGATTCAATCTCTCTCTTTCTCTCTTAAAAAAAAAGAAAATAAAAAAAAAAAAAAAAAAAAAAGCCTTCCACACCGTACTAATAATCACCATCGCGAAACTTTACCGCGTCTTCTTCCTTCCCTGCACACATGCAACACCTATAGAGTATTCAACGCGTGGCAGCTCCGACGCGTCAATCGCACGCGCGTGATATTCATATCGGCGTATGCGACCCTTTGCTTAACTCCCGCCTGTGTTTCGAGCCGCGCTGTCTTTGCTTTTACGAACGAGTAAAACGCGTCCGATGAATAGAGAAAAAAATCGCAGAGGAGAGGGGATGAGAAGAGTGTTGAGATTACTAATTTGATTTTGATGCGAGTGTAAGGTTTTGGACCGCGGATATGTGATATTTTTCTTTCATTTTTTTTTTTTTCTTTTTTTCTTTTTTTTTTTTTTTTTTCTGGACGCGTTATTGTGAATTCTTTTTTTTTTATTTTTGAGCATACTGGATACTTGTGTAACATTAATTACTTTATTGTAAACAATACATTGTTGTTAAAGACGACATATATTTTTATGCAATCGATTACTCTAATTGATGTTTATTATAACATTATTTAAAAAATTATTTAAAAGCGCGATAAATAAACTAAATTTATAGTAGCCTTCTGATGATTAATTGATTTTTTTCCTTTTCCAAATCAATCGACAAACGCGATTGAGGTTTCACTTTATAAACGTCGAAAAATAATCCAACGGTCCTATGACAATTCCAACCTTCCTAACTTAATATCCAATCAAGGAGAATAAAGAGCCCTAATTATTCAATACCTTTGAACCAAAGTGCGACACAAAGCGGGAGAAAAAAGAGGGTCGCGCGAACAAGCGACGATTTTCTACTACCACACGCGGACACGCGTACATAAACACAAGCAGTTATACAAGAGACAAAGCGAGTTGGGCAGCGTACCGTTATATAAACACGAAAAGAGTGTATAATAAATATATATATATATATATATATATATACAGGATGATGAGAGGTAAAATTGATTTAGCTAAACTGCTTTCCGAATTTTCATTCCCTGCGAAAGAGAGAGAGAGAGAGAGAGAGAGAGAGAGATTGGTAGTAGGAGGCGTCGTCGTTCGGGTGTGCAGTTGACACCGTGGCTCCGACGTAGAAGAGAGGGGGTGGGGGGAGGGAGGGCCCGAACTAACTGTGTAAGCGCACGCGGGGGTCGCCTTGCGCTAATACACTCGCGACACCCTCGCACGTTCAAGGGTAAAGAGGAGAGACGCGACGAGGGGGGATAGGAGGGGGACAAAGCCACGCTCAAACTTACTCGCTGCGTAAACGCGCGCGAAACCCTTCGCTCCGATCCCGTGCAACTTGTCGCACTCCATATTCAGGATTTCTCGCGCCTCTCTCTCTCTCTCTCTCTCTCTCTCTCTCGAGCGTTCTCGCGTCCTCGTTTCTTGCTGTTGTCGTTGTTCTCGCTCAGCGCGAGATGCGCTAGAGATTATTTAAGTTTATGTGTAGATGTGTGCGCGATTATTGTTCTTTTTATTTTATTGTTCTTTTTTGTATGCTTGGATATTTTTCTTATTTTCGCTTATAATTTAATTAATCAATAAATAAATACTTCTATCTTAAATAATTTTATGTTTGCGAGTAAAATTTTTAACAATGTAATCTTCCTATTATGTTATATTTATTGTTGCATATTTGGAAACATTATTTTATTAGTAAATATTAATTTACGATTAATTTAACACTTAATCCTGTTTTATTTATTATCACATACAATTTTTAATAATTTATCAAAGAAATTAAATAAAAAATTATGTACTAAAAAATGAAAAAAAAACTACCGATAAGTTAATTTAAATTTTCATTCGAACGTATTAAGAAATCCAAAATATTTTTGCCGTCTATGTGCAATTCAAAAAAACACTTTTATATTTTTTATCGAAAGCAATCCTTTAAATATTGTAAATTTTCTCTTTCTCCTTTTCTTATACCTTGAACGTGCATACACACATACACACCATATATATCGAACTAGCAGGACTACCACTGGCCAATGATTGATTGACCCGTCAGTAGCAATACGTTAAAGAGAGCGAGTTTAACAAAAGTAACAAAGAGGTCTATATACGTATACGCGTGCAAGGCTTTTCGACCAAAGCTGAATTGCCATCCGGCGAGTTTTCTTTGAGAGAACGTAATCTACCGACAGCAACGTATATATATACATACTTAAAAAAAATTTGAACATATACTATTGAATTCGCCTGTTTCATTGAGAATACTAGTATATTATATTTTTGCAAAGTAAATTTTATTATAAAGAATAAAGTATATCGTTATAAAGTTGCATTTTTGTAACTAATTTCTATTTTTACAATTATTAATTCTGTACAAGTAGACTATTATACAATTTAAAAAAATTACTCACAAAAAATTTCCTTGTAAATCTCTGAAAAAAAAAAAAAAAAAAAAAATACTAAGGTTGAAACCTCATCGATCAAAAAGGAAAAAAAGAAAAGAAAAAAAAAAAAAAAAAAAAAAGAAAAAAAACGGCATAAGGAATAAATCTCGATTCGCGACGACTCGATTCCCCATTCGGTTGTTCATTTCGGTTCGAAAATTGAATTTCTCGAAACGGGCGAAAAGCCATCATCCACTTGGTGTTGGTACGCGTAGTTGGCGGGCTCTCGACGCTTAGCTCGAGAGTTGATGCGTTATAGCTACGAAGGAAGTGGGGTTGAGCTTCTTCTCATTCGGCGGGCATTTGACTGCGAAATGCTTAGCTAACGCTAAGCGATTCAACGACGATAATAATATCCTCATCCTCTGCTACTACTCTTCGGGATTATCCGATTCGCGTGTGTACGTTAGATTGTTATGAGGTGAGAGGTGTCGTTTTCGTAGGTGGCTTCGACGATCCTCGCCTAAATTAAATTATCGTCGATTTGGCGAGTCTTATCGAGCGGCTTTGAAGCGTCATTTTGTGACTTTGGTTGATAATGTGTATAGATTGTTATAACGGCTTGTTACTGAGAAATGCTTTTAATATGTTTATTCTGCTAATAATGACTTATGATTTTATTTATTGCTATATTATTTCAAAATTACGGTAAAATAAACAATTATAATTTTTTAATTTCAATTAATTTTTATATCATTATTATTAACAAGAAATATTTGTAGAAATTTATTGCGACAATTAAAATTTGATTTTATTCCAACAACGTGCCTCGCGTGCAATTAATAATTATCATCGTAATATTTTTTATACGGTTGATAAAAATCCACATTAATTAAGCAAAAAATAATAATAATCATTATTGTAATTAAATTGATAACGAAATCGTTATTCAAAGTTTCGATTCTCAATGCTAATTTGAAAGACATTTTTTACGAGGCATTCGGCATTAACGATCCCGAATTCATAAGTAAACTTCCCTAAAAGAGCCTAATCGTTAAAGGGAGAGGAGAGAAGGAGGAGTTAAGAGGAAGGGGGGAGAAAAGTTCTTTTTTTTTTTTTTTTTTTTTTTTTTCAAGGAGCAAAGCACGCGGTGCTTAACTCACACCGAAGGGAGACCAAAGTCGTGCCGTTATACTATAGCGTTCGCGGATATACGTCGGATTTATTATGGAGTGAGCGAGCGAAGTAATCGTTAAATGATTGGCTGAGTCGGTTGCCGTTGGAAGATAAACCGTTTTTTCATAAAAAATGCCGCAATACAAAGAATGATTGGATGATTAAAGAGTATTTCGAACGATTTAGACGGTGTCATGATTTTTGATAAAAGATTAATCTTTTTGAATATTTGACGGTTAGTATTTTGATTCGAATTTATGTAAAGGGTATGAAAAAAAGTAACGATACCCCTGAATAACTTTCCAGAATCGTATTTTTCGAGAAAACTTCTCGGAAAAAAGTTACAGGATTTGGGCCAAAGAATTTATTAATGATTTTGTCGTTGACCCCAAGGTTATTTTTCAAGATCACTTTAAGGTCAACTCTTATTTTTCAAATGGGAACCCCTATTTTTTATTTCAGTAATGGAAAGAGCGGAAAATTTAACCTCAAGATATAATACTTGACATTGGGTAAAAGCTATCCCGGCAGGTCATTTGAAGGTCATATTTAGTTTTTAATGGCGAATCTTGAACCAGCATTATGAAAAATCTTGCAAATAGGGTGCTTGATTCGTGTGATTCCCCTTGCCTCTCACATTGTGGTGATTGGTTAACGTGAGTAACCTTGCCTCTCACGTTAAAAATGCTGAATTCTCATTACAGCACATGTTCGAAAACATTACCGTCGGTTGCTTTGTATTTTCCCATTGAAATGCTCGATTTACTTGAGAGTTAATTTATTATTTTTAATGGAATTAGGAAAACATCAAGTTTTTACGTACTTGATGAAAGCGACCAAAAATATCCTATTTTAAAGCACGTTAACGAGATTATCTTATTTCTTTACTTTTCTTTAAATTTTAACTCAATTATTTAGAATATTTTTTGACCAAAAAGTTTAAGAAAAGTAAAATATTTTTAAAAAAATCTATCCTTTTTGTTTTGTGTGCAGTTTTAATTGTTAATGAAAAATAGTTCATTTTTAGATATCAGATCAGTTACAACGTAAATTCTTCAAATAAAAAAATCTAATAAATTTAAGTTATGCAGTATTATGAAAAAAATTGTATAAGTAAATAATAAAATTATAGTATTTTAGTTATCGAGAAAGCCATCTCCTTAAGTTTCTCATTTTTTTTTTTAGCATTTGTAATTACCCTTAATTTTCCATAGAATTAATTTCGTTTAATTAGAAAATTTTATACAACAGAAAGTGTTAAAGATCTACCTAGACCAAGTAGGACGCGATCGGCAACTAACGAAGAAATGCGACTTAATATTGCACTTTTTTTTCTGAAAGATTCTCATCTTCCTACTCGTCGAGCGGCATTGCAGCATCGCGTAAACCATATGTCTGTACAAAGAACTTAAAATCAATAAAATTTAACCTTTATAAAATGCACTTAGTGTTAATAAATTATGATAATCCTGATCGCCGGATGGAATTTTGTGATGAAACGATGAGAAATATTGATAACAATAATAATTTTCTTTATAATATCGTTTTTTCGGATGAAGCTACTTTCGAATTGAATGGACATACTAACAGACATAATTTTAATTTAATTTTTAATACTATTCTGACGTTTACCCTCATTAGTTGGTTGAAACACATACGCAATATCCTCAAAAAATAAACTCAATATCTGAGCAGGTATCTTAAATAATAGATTAATTGGTCCTTTTCCCATCGATGGTAATTTCAATGCTTAGAGTTATGAAACCAGAGTTACGAAATGAAATACTAACAGAAATAAGACGAATATCAGGTGAAAATTTTGAGAACATTTAGTTTCAACAAGATACGAGAGAGATATTTTAAGATAATTAAATGAAACCTTCTCTAATCAATGGATTGGTAGACGAGGAGAGATTGAGTGGCCACCGCGTTCACCAGACTTAGCGCCACTCGATAACTTCTTTTCGGGATATTTGAAATAAAGGATTTATTCAACACAACTAAGAGGCTCGGAAGAATTAAGACAAAGAGTTATCCAAGAGGCACTTATCGATGCTTAAATGATCAGAAATGCAGTGGATCACTTTTATGAAAGGATAGCTTTCTGCCAAGCAACTGATGGTAATGTTTTCGAACATATGCTGTAATGAGAATTCAGTATTTTCCTCACGTTATCAAGCACCCCCATGGGACCATGGGTTTTCGCGTCGTCTACGTCGTTGGTCTTGGATCATACTGAGAGAAAATTTTCCGCTCTTTCCATTTTTAAAGTAAAAAATTGGTATTGCCGTTTAAAAAAAACAAGCTGACCTTCGAATAGCTTTCAAAAATGACCTTGGAGTCAAAGTCAAGATCATCAGTTAATCGCGCGGTACGAAACTTGTAAGTTTCATCTTCGAGATTTTCGATAATCCTACCTGGATTCAAGATTCGCCATTTAAAACTAAATATGATCTTTAAATGACCTTCGGGGGTAGCTTTTATCCAATGTCAAATATATATCTAAACGTTAAATTTTTTGCTCTTTCCATTTCTGAAGAAAAAAATAGGGATTCTTATTTGAAAAATAGAGTTGATCTTGAAAAATGACTTAGGGGATAACTGCAAAATCATCGATCAATTTTTTTTACCAAACCCTACAACTTTTGTCTGAGAAATTTTCTCGGAAAATACGATTCTGAAAAGTTATTCAGGGGTATCGTTACTTTAGTTACACCCTGTATATTGAATGCTTATAAGGAGAAAAATGAAATAAAAGATCGGCTTGAGCGTATGGTAATGTAATACGAATGAATGCTTTTTAATAGTACGCGACAGCAATATCTTTTTATTAAATAATACGAAATAGAAAATGTCAAAGTGTTAAATAATATTTTGAACAACAAAATTTACTTTCTCCTTACAGTATTGTTACAAATTTATTCATATTAACGTTATTGAATAATAAATCTAAAAAATTTACATTTATTTATGAGTAAAATTTAATTTAATTACTTTAAATAAATATTAAATTTTCTGATGCGCTAATTAATCAATAAAAGAACAAATACCTAGGGAAAAACATTAATTAGACGATTAGCTTGCAAGTAGTGCGATAAAGTATTATTCGTTTAAAGATATTTTTATATTTATAAATTAATTTGTAAAAAAAAGTTAAAATATCAAAGTACATTATAACAATTATTAAAAATTTCGAGCGATGGCGTTTATTAAGTAGAAAGAGGACGGTGTGGTCAGACCTAACGTACCAAATGATCTCAGATATTTAATTTTCATTTGCACATCAGAACCATCACATAATATTATGAAAATGCATTAACAATATTCAATATCCTATTATTTTTTAAAATATCGACATAATTTAGTTATTCGTTCGAGTTTTAAATGTCAAGCGAATGATAATAATAATTTAATAAGGACAATAATTTTTTCAAACTTATCGCATATTAATAACCAAGAATAATACGAACTCTTTTTCAAATGTATTTTAAACGATAAAATACACGGACATTAAACTGAAATCCAAGAGCCGCTAAAAAACCGAACTTTTGCTCGCCGCAAGCTCTCTCGCCTCGGCTCCTTTGGAGCACTTACTTACACATACCGACATTTTACACACACTTACACACAAAAGGGGGATAGTTGTGGTAGTCGGGTGCGCCATCTGGCGCAGTTTAATAAAAGACGATCGATTATGACGTCGGCCTCTGGAGAAGTACCACCCCCTCTTCGACGGAAGCATAGGAGAGAGAAAGAGAGAGAGAGAGGCAAAGAGCGGGGATGAAAGAAAGGCGAATAAAAGAGGAAGAGACGGAGAATGATAGAGCAGGATTTCACCTCGACGATAAAACCGGCGAACGTGTGAGAAAGATGGAGAATATTGAAAATGGTCGTCGTTTTCGTGTAAATTTAGCTAAGGGTTTTTGGTAATTTTCGGTTGAAAATAAATAAATAAATTTGTAAGCGAAACTTGAATAATGTTTTGGATGGTTCAAGAAAAAATTATCATAAAAAATTATGATGAATAGTTATGAAAGAGAGAGAGAGAGAGAGAGAGAGAGAGAGAGTTAAGGAGCCTTGCGATTATAAACGTCCTTTTCATTAATATTTTTTGTTGGATTCCTTATTATTTACCAGATATCATTGATATATCCATCCAAATATAAAAATAAAAGCACATTTCCATTTGATAAACTAATCAAAAAATTGTCGTACGACTCAAAACTTTGCAATAACCAAACGAAAAAATGGCCGCGAGAACTCGCTGAAAAAAGTCAAAGATATCGAGCTAAACACACACACACACACACACACACTCATAGAACGTATAAAAAAACTAGCAAACAGGGGGAAGGATGAAGAGGAGAGGGGGATGGGGGAGGAAGGAGCGAGGAACCATAGAAACAGTAAAGCTCGGTGTCGCACGTGCGCAGACGAGCTTTTCGAGACGGAAGGGGGAAACAGTCGCAAGGGGTGGGACTCTAAAAGGAGGGAAAATGCGAGGAATAAAGGACAGCGCGCCGAAGGTATGGCGATAGGAATTGTACGAGGCTGACGTTGTTAATACGCTAACTCGGTGCTCCTCCTTCGTATTTATCGCATCGTGCGTGCGCTGTGACAATGCGAAAGCGGGACGATTGTTGTGCGTATATTTGCGAGGAGGTTAACTTTGAGCGAGATTTGAGTTTATGTGCGATTTTTTTTTTACTCACTCGTGGATTATTTAAGGGATTTGTATTTTCTTAATTTTTTTTTTTTTTTTTTTTTTTTTTTGAAAGATCAGAGGGACAGAAGTTTGTTTTTTTCGTTGGCATCGAGATCGGTTGAAAATAAATTACTTAATTTGGAGATTAAAATAATTCGTTCAAATAAATTATTCTTTACGATTAAGAAGAACTTGAGAATTTTATGATACATAATTGCATAAATATATAAATCATAATACAATTTATTGATGAATAGCGGTTGTAAGAAGAGTTCTCACTCTCTCTTTGAATTCTAAAAAATTTAATATAATTTTTCACAAGAATAGTGCTACTTTTTAAAATCATTACTATATTAATGATCCAATTCTATGGACATTAAATTTATTTATTCCGTTAGTTGCTATTTATAATAAAATATAATTATTCATGAATAAATTTAGGTTTTTTTTTTTTTTTTTTTTTTTTTTTAAGAATTCGTAGCCGATTTAATGTAAATAAATAAAATAAGATTACTTATTCATATTCAAATATTAACTTGTATAAAAAAATTATGACACATTTAAAGTTGACTTTTATATTGGATATATATGTTTATATTTTGATATAACTTTTGATAATCGAATATTAAAGGATACAAACTTTGAGAGAAAGTTAATGATTACAGAAATTTTTATGTTACAATAAATTTTCAATAACTGTTGATAAATACATCTATAAAATTAACATTTTCTTAAATTGTTCATTCGATTATCTCTTAAACATTTTTCGAAGCATTCGGATAAACCCTTAAGATCTGCAAAACATATATCTTACAACTATTCATATTTTCTCAACTCATTCGCGAGAAGTTCAACCCTGAAATTTACAAGATGTACCGAGTAAAGAAATACGTTGGAAGAAAAAATCAAGCCAAAAGGACGAAAAAAGTTAAAGATAGAGGGTGGGAGAACAAGTAAAGGAATTTTCGCAAAGTGATTAAAGTTGATCCGTAAAGAAGGAATCTATATGCATACCCAAGTATTGTATATTCATGGTTTCTTAGCTCCTCTCGTCTTGGATGAAAATCCATCCTTTCCATTCTCCCCTCTCTCTCTCTCATTCTCTCTCTCTCTCTCCCTCTTACTATCTCTTTCGAGGTATAAGATCCATAATGCATGAAGGTCCGCGTGATGTCTAAACCGCTTTCAGAGCGCAAAGGCTCAAGCATGAGGAGAGAGAGAGAGAGAGAGAGAGAGAAAGAGAGATATTGCCGCGTCGCTGTATTCATGTTTAGCCCCTATATATATCGCGAGTACGGCAGCCTTTGTTTTTAATATCCTGGAGAGAACGGAAGAGAAAAAGAGAGGGATAAAGAGAGTGAGAGCGTTGAAAGTAGAGATTATGTCTGCGGAAAGCCGCGTGGTTTTGAAATCCGTCGCGTCGCTCTTGTCATTTTTTGTGAGTTATAGCCAAAGGAATATACGACTTAATTTTTAGCGTTTTTTTATCTCGCGATTGGTTTTTATTTCTGAATTTTTACGCAGTTCATGAAAATTATTATTAGTTGATCTTTACAAATTTTTAGTTATCTTTTCAATATAATACATAAATTATACCGTCAATTTACAAAATTTAATGAAATTGTTGCTTATTTCAAGTTGTTAGCGAATCAGTCCGAAAAAAAAAAATACCGTTCAAGTAATTTCAAAATAATTATAAAAATTTTAACTTCAAAATTATATTTAATTATTTTAAAACATATATAAAAAATTCAATTATTTTAAAATTTATATAAAAAAAAAATTATAAAATTTCTCATGCTGCTTCTATTAATATCCTTAAAAAATAATTAATTTAAATTTTAATTCAACTTCTCTTTAACGATTGATAATTTTTTACGAAATTAATAATTTAACCACTTATATAATAATAATAATAATATAATGTGAATAAAATATTTAATAAATTAATTTAATCTTCATTCAAAACGTTAATAAATCAAATAAGATAAATTATACGGCATAAGTGAAATAAAAACTCGCTGCGATAAAATAAAAGCCGAGAGGTTTTCTATTAAACCCATAATCTAATACACACACACACATATACACGCAAACACACATACACTTTCCTCTTCTCCTTCGATACGCACAACTAAAATCTTCGCTAGATTCAATGGGTACGCGAAAAGGGTCAGAAAATCGAGACAACGACGACTCTCGGACGATTCACTTTCCTTTCCTTACCCTCTCGAGCCCGCAGATATAACGTATCCCTCGTTCGCTCTCTATTACGTTCTCGTTCTACGCGCTGGGCACTGACTCTGACACGCTAGATAGATCGGCCATTAAGGTTTGTATTTCGACGGATATAGAGTTTCCGGCTCATCTCCTCCTTCATACATGTATACCGCGGATTCCATCGTATCAATTTGTAGCCATTAGCTACGAGTATCTTTCTCTCTCTCTTTCTCTTTCTATGTGTATGCGAGTTTGTATGTATACATATATGTGTGTGTGTGTGTGTGTGTGTGTGTGTGTGCGCGCGTGACTTTCGGTTAACCGAGCTTTTCTATCGTTCTTCATTCGGTTTGTTTTTTCGCCCTCGTACGGAAAACACGAATTCTCCGTTTCTCTCATTCTCTCTCCCTTCGCTCGATGTTTTTCTTTGCGTTTTCGACTTTTCCGTTTTTCGAGCGCTGATGCAGCCGAGCATTGATTACGCGTTTCCTCTTTCTCTCTCTCTCTCTCTCTCTCTCTCTCTTTGTGCCTCCCCTCTCTCTTTCGCTCTTGTTCTCGCTTCTCAAACATTTTCTTTGTAATCGAGACTTTAACGTATGAAATGTATTTTCGCGTGCACACGCGTAGCATTGTTTTCTTCTCGATGTTTGGAAGAGATGGAATTTTACGATAGAATTTTAGTTCTCGTCTTTATTTTTCCTTCTTGCGCATTCTGCAATTTTTATTTCGCTTGCGTCAATAGATACCGGAATATATTTTAATTTATAAGGTTTTGTATAAATATTTAAAGGGATTGGAAGCCAATAGATTTTACAGTATTTTTAAACAATTAAAATACGAAAACCAATGTAAAATTAGTTCGAAATGTTTTACGAATATGCGAAGATTGTTGTTATGAGTATAAAGTCGCATTATTATTATTACTATGAATATACATTTTAATATCGTTTCTACGGAGTTTTAAATTTCAAAACATTAAAAATAGTCTGTTAAAATTATCGTTATTTCTTTAATCGTTAACTAAATTCTACAAACTAAATTCACAGTAAAATTATTATGTTTTTTGATAGTAAAATTATTGACTACAACGCTTACCAAAAAATTTTACGTAAAATTTTCCAGCTTACTGAGACAATATTGCAGTTTGTGCCGATGTTCAAAATTATATAGTTTTATATTTTATAAAATTAAGTGCATAAAACAATAATATAAATTACAAGTCATTATTCCGATTCTAAACATAAATCATTTGTGCATCTGCGATTAATTTAGGTCACTTAATTTGAAATTACCATTATACATTTTACGAAGGATAATATTTTAAGCCGAAATTCAAAATGTATAATTTTACGATGAATATATAATATAAAGTTTAAAAATTCGTTCCACGAAATTCAGAGTCAAGATTAACATTTTCTTTAAGCATATCTAAAACTGTCGTAAAATTTGACAATATTTTTATAAAAATATTAAAAACAAGCTAATGAGAAACTCGTAAAATATAGTTTCGAATTCGGCAACAACGTCGTTATAAAGACGTTAGCTTCTCAAGAATTAAGGGAATACGCAAGCGCGCAAATATCCCATAAAAAAATTCCCTCGAAAATCAAAAGTATCTCGTCTCGAGTCGTCCAAAAATCTCTTGAAAATCCGGCGTATCCAAAGTTCGACGGACGAAAGTTTAAACCATAAAATTAAGCCCGTAGCGAGTAAATCGCGCCGATTCGCCGAGGCGAGATAAGATATAGGTATATGAGTGTTCAACTCAACTCCGACGAGCATACACCGCGCGAGTAAGAAATAAAAGCGAAAATATAAAAGCGAGCCCTCCCCGTAGTAAAGTTACCCGAAGCGCCGGAAGGAAGGAAGGAAGTCCGTTCATCTTTGCTTTTCCCTCTCCTTTCCCTCCCCTCTATCTCTCTCTCTCTCTCTCTATCTCTCTTATTCTTTCGTTATTTTAACGGAGCGCGAATTAAGAGCCGCGCGCGTGATCCTGACAACCTTGACAGCGACTCGCGCGAAACGAAAACTGACGTACCACCGGCGTAGCCGCGCGTCGGCTTGAATTACTCTGCTTCATATTATTAATTTTTTTTTTTTTTTATTTTTTCTCTTTTTCTTCTTCTTCGTCTTCTTCTTGTTCTTCGCTTGAAAGACACTCCCTCGTGAGTTAACCTCCGGGTTCCTTTTTCCGTTTTCCGGCGTCTTTTAATTAATCGCCGGATAAGCGCGTCTTTCCTCGTTTATTTATTATTATTATTATTATTATTATTATTTTTTTTTTGCCGACGAGATTTTTAAACCGTCTAATTTTGTGTATCGTATTTAAAATCTCAAAATTTTCTTGCTTAAACATGTAAAATTTTTATTTTTTATTTTACTACATAGTTTTGACGAATATTTAAATGCAAACTTGTTATGTTTTAGATGTATTAAGAAACTTGTTTTAAAAATACAAAGTGTAATAAAAATATAATTTATTAATAAAAAATTGTATTATTTTATATGCTATTTTATTTTAAAAGACATTAAAATTTAAAATTTGATTAGGTCATTTGATTTTTATACATATCCGTGAAGAATTAATTATTGCATATTTATTAGAGATGTTTTTGATTTAATTTAATTTGAGTAGATTTTTATTAATATAATTAAGATTATTAATATAATTAAGGTAAAATTAGTCTCACTAACTTTCGGATAAACTTTGACCGGACGCGTTTTATTAAAATTGTTCAAAATTAAACAATAAATAATTAATTTTCACAAACGATGCACATTTTGTGCATATCAATATTTAAACTAATATAAAGATTTAATTAATTTTCGAACTGTTCGAAAATGTAAAAATATAAGCGAAAAAGGATAGAAAGAAAGAGAGTGAGAGAGAGAGAGAGAGAGAGAGAAAGAGAGGAGATGTCGACGATATCAAAACAAATTATAACATCATTCATATCGAAAACGATAGATGTATATTAACGAGGATGCGGTCGGGTCAGCGTCAGCGGCGCCGGTAGTATAACATCGTCGCAGGACTAATTACGTTAATTAGTCCCGGCTCTCATCCTCGTCATATAAACTCGCGGCAGCCGCTTCTCGGTGCGCCGCTTAACTTATGACAGTTAACAATTGCGCCTATCCATCCGCCCCCACAATTCTCCCCGTTCCTCTCTCTCTCTCGCTCTCTCTTTCTCTTTCTCTCTCTTCGTCGGTCCTCCTACGTATAGTCGCGACCCTAAACTGCCAAGCTTTAATTAAATTCGCCCCGAAAGATTCATGAAACAAACGTGAGAGTTTATGTATAGCCTGCATGTATGTGTGTATTTATATTCGTGTATACGTGTAGACGAATCGCCGGTATAACATCCGTTATTTGAGTATCACCTATGAAGATAGATAGCAATAGATAGCTTTTTATTTGTTGATTGCAATTGAATCTAAAAAAAATTTTGTTTGCTTCCAATTCGGGAAAAAGAATTTTAAACTGGGTTATTTTTATCGTTTAAAATTTTCATCAAATTTTGAAATGTCTCACATAATGCTCTAAATATTCTTCTTTCTTTATTGTCATCGATTCGTTTGAAAAAATAAGAGAATTGTAAAGTAGATAAAAGTTTTTAAACTTTCATCGTTCGTTTTTTTATTTTAAATATGTTTTAACATAAACGTATTTCCAAAAAATCATATCCGACGAATGGTTCAAAAATTCGCATAATAAAAACGTTTTAATTCTCTTACCGTAATAAATGCTAAATTATAAAAAAAAAAAAGAAGAATCTCCACAAGATACCAAAAATCACATACTTGTTTAATAAAATTTAACGCCGCAGAACGTCATAAAGAGAAGGAACAAAAAAAAAAAAAAAAAAAAAAAAAAAAAAAAAATCGCTCATGGTAATCCTCGCGCTCAACGTGACACGTATACCACTCGAAAAATAAAAAACAGAAAAAAAAAAAAAGAAAAAAGTCGATATAGAGACACACGCGAGAACGAGGGAACAGTTTTTCCGGGTCCGAGAATTGAGATTTGACACGAGCGCGGCGGCACCGGCTGCTGCGATGTCCGTCTACTCGTTTCGAGAGACTAAGAGAGAGAGAGAGAGAGAGAAAGAGAGACAGCTGCATCGCCGGACAATAATCACTTTTATGGCTGTTCGCGCGGTTCCCCCGATATTTCGGGTGTCCCATTCGAACGCAATCTTCTAACCAGAGAGAGAGAGAGAGAGAGAGAGAGAGAAAGATGTGTATCCACTCGATTTCTTTTCCTTTTTTCTTTTCTTTCTATGCGTTACGTAAGTATACGTGTGTGTACATATGACGACGTCATCAAGTTTCTATAATATAAGGTGAAATTATATTTCGAGTCTTTTACTTTTCTTCATTTTTCTTATACTCGATGTCTTCTTATACTCGGACTTTGAATGCGAGATATAAGGTTATGTAATTTATTACGAAAGAAATGACCTTGCACGTTGATATTTGAAAATTAATTTAAAAAAAATTGATTCTATATATTTTTTTATTATAGAGTCGATGAACGAGCGCTGAAATGTATTTAAATGAAAAGGTTATTTTTTTATGATACATTTTTCGCGTGTATAAGCGTATTTTGAAATCGCAACGCATGGAAATATAAAGAGTAAAAAAAAAAAAAAAAAAAAAAAAAGAAAGAAAAAAGATTGTGAAATAATAAAAATCTATTTTCAAAGACCGTTGTATATTTTACTTTTGATATATTTTTTTATACCTTTGTACCAATATGAATGAAGATTCGTTGTAACTTAATAATTTCAAAAATATTAAAATCAAATGATCGAACGGTATAGCAAAGAATTTATTCATTTTTACAATAAGAAAAGACAGTTGGTTGTCCTTTTCTTTATTAAAAGCGTTAGCGGTTTCATATCGTGATATTTCAATTTCGAGATATAAATCAAAGTGGGCATAAATCGTATATATAACGCGCAAGTTATATAACATTTTTCAGATGGCTTTCAAATCGATCGGCAACTTTGAATCTTTTATTAAAAAGTTTCTACGTGACGCGTTTTCCTATGCAGGCCTCGATTTCATAAATTTTCGTATTATAGCGTCGCAAGTTTCCCGTATGTGATATTTCTGACGAGCAATGTGCCGACTATGAAAAATTAAATAAACAAATATACGCGAAATCGCGGAATTTTTCAAAGGAAAACAAAATAAGTAAATAAATAGATGAGACAAATTTGTTTTTCTTTTTTTTTTTTTTTTTTTTCTTTTTATTACAAAAGAAAATTTTTAAAAATGTTTAATTAAATAAACATTTAAAAAAATAAAATAAACCACTTTTTTTTTTTATTCGTAAAATTTTTTTTGTTCGAGGACGTAAAATTTATAAAAAAAATTAAAATGGATTTACAGAAAATTATCCTATCGTTTACAATGCGACGAACGAATACTTTTTAAAAATGTCTCGTCTCGCTCCTTGGAGTCGCACTAAAATTCGTAAATATTCCGAAAATAAGCAAACGACGTCGAAAAAAAAAAAAAAAAAAAAAAAAAAAAAAAAAAAAAAAAAAAAAAAAAGAAAGACGTATCATAAATTGAGAAAGCGAGCGAGAACAAGAGAAAGCAAATAGGATAGAAAGAAAGAAAAGGCGCTCGTATATATGCGAAAAGAGAGTCAGCGCGGTATTTCGGGGCTCGTTGAAAATCAAGCGACGCGTATGCCGGCGCGTCCTCGTACGTCTCCGCGTTTCTATATACGTACATACGCGGAGTTGTGAATCCGTGTGGGAAAATCTCCCTCGTTCATAAAAGCCTCCCTCCCCACCTTCGAGTTCGAAAGAGACAGCGACCGGAGTCCAACCAATGGCGGCCGAGCCATGGCGCTCGAGGTGTGAATTATACATGAGAGAATAAGAGAAAGCGAGAGAGAGAGAAAGCGAGAGAGAGAGAGAGAGAGAGAGAGAGAGAGAAAGAGAGGCAAGCTTTCGTCACTTCGTACCGTAGATGTGGTGGTGAGGACAATTTATTCACTTGATCATAACCCGAAGCAGCCGGCGCTACGTGACTTATGACGCACTACGAACCTCCAACGAAAATATATGTGTATGTATATAGTGTATATATATATATGTATCTGTGAGAATCAATCATAAGAAAAGAAAAAGAGAGAAGAATTGAAAATATTCGGATTGACTTTTTCATGCATTCGCTTGTACAAATTATCGAATTTCGCTTGATTTTAATTTAGGCCCTCAGAATGTTTAACTTATACGTTCGCATGACTTTAAATCATTTCATTCTTGGTTCTATATTATATTATTGAATAATTACGAAAAATTTTTTGAAATTTCTATTATAATTTTTTGATTAAATATATATTTTTTACGATAGCTCAGATAAAGCATCTAATAAAATTGTTGTTCATTAATTGAAAAGAAATTTCAAAAGATGTAAAAGATTTTTTTTTAAATTGTGTCAAAAGAATTGTTTGGAAATTTATTATCTTTTGTATTTTTATCATTGTTTTATAGAATACGTGTACGTAAGAATATAACTCTAAAATTACAGTACAAATGCTTTCAATTATTTTTTATCGGCGTGGCATAATTTTGATGAAGGTATATAATAATATACCGCCTTTTGGAAAATAAAATAATTCAAATGATCATAGATGTTAGAACAATAAAAAAAAAAAAAAAAAAAAAGAAAAAAATAAAACGAACACATACGTAATTAATTAATAAAATTAATCAAATATTTAACGTATTATTTTGAAACGTAAACATTAAACAAATATATTAAAAGCGCGTTAAAACCACAGTCACGTATTTATCAATTATGCATACGAGGTTAAATGCTTCGCACGTAACAAAGCTTCACCGTAATCCAACTCACCGGTGTACACATATACACACACAGACACACACACAGGTGCGCGCGCGCGCGCGAACAATAATCACGCGTCGCGTTTATCCGCGCGCAATCGAACGAGAGCGCGCGAAGCGAGCATTCGTGCCGGGCTTAGTTTCATTAATACGCCGACGTAGTCACACCGGCTCGCTTTGGCAGCCGCGTGATGTCTGCAACTAATGAACTGGGCATCGTGCGATTAACCTCCTATACATCTCCTCTACATCTCTTCCCTCCTCCCCCACCCCTTCTCCCCTCTCTCTCTCTCTCTCTCTCTCTCTCTCTCTCTCTCTCCAACGTACCCTCTCTTTTCACTCTCTCGCGCGTTTACGGGTAACGCCGAAGAGAAGAGCCGCGCTTGTACTCACACGTGTTTCGCGATCGTTGTGCGTTTGTATATATATATATATATATACGTATGTTGTATGTACTGTGCGCGTGACGTTTCCACGAGCCCCGGATGTTACGTTCTATCGCAATTTCTCTCTCTCTCTCTCTCTCGCTATTTCTCTCGTTTATAGGTTGCTTCGGGTTTGGCGACCGGTGCAGGTACGTACGCGTGTTAGTTTAATAAAACGATGCCGTGTACGGTCTATAATTTTTAATATTTCATTAGTAAGTATTATCTACGTTTATTATTATTTTTTGTTTTTTTTTTTGTAGTTTGTTGTTAATTTTTTTTTGAAAGATTTTTGTTAACTGCAAATTCGTTGAGTATCTAGCAATGCTAAAACAGTAGTAATATGCGATAATAGTCAGACCTTTTACCTATGATAAAAATATGTAAAAAAAATAAACGTGACTTAAAAATTTTTGTATTATTTTTTACGAAAAAAAAAAAAAAAAAAACAAAAAAAAAAATAAATACATTTTTAAATTAATTTTACTAAGTATGTTTTAATACATTAATTTTTAGATTCGATTTACGCTTCGAATGCACGTAAACGGTGCTACTTATACATATATTATACGTTTATCAAGCAGTTGGCGTATTTAATGTTTAAATTTAATTAGATTGAAAAAAAAGTCGATAAATGTTTGTAAATTATAAAATTAATAATCTAAATCGATTATTTTCTCAAACTTAATTAAATTAAACTTTTTATTGAAAAGTAAAATATTTTATTATAAACTAATTTTATTAATATATTATAACCATCATTTTTCTACGATTCGAAGCCGGCTAAAATTATATTTTAGGTTTGATAGATATATATCAAAAGGAAGTCAGCGAAGTTCGTGATTGGAGAACAGATTCGAAGAGAGAAGTAGTAGCAGCGGTAGCGACGCATTAGTCTCTATCAATTCGATGAATGGACTCGCGAGGCGGGAGCTAAACGTCGACGGGATTTCGCCGAGGGTTTCGTAGTTCGTTAGCTCGACAATTAGTGCTCTAATAAGGTCGTTAGCGTCGTATATATATATATATATATATATATATATATGAAAACACACACACGCACACACGCGCGCGAGCGCACATTTAACTTACTAACGCTCAAAGCTGACGTGCCTATAATTCATGATGGAAACTTCTCATAAAGTCCAATATCTTTCTTTCTTTTTTTATCGACATAATTGAAAGTCAATAATTAACTTCGCGATACTTTCTTTGTAAAATGAAAAGTCGTATTTTCTAAGGTAAACGCTATGGTATTATTAAAGTTTTTCATTTTGTTTAAAAATAAATTAAATTTTTATTAACGTTATTTTTTTTAATCATGGGGAAATTTAAAAAAAGATATTTGTTTCAAACCTACTTTTGGATTTCTTTAACATTTTCTTGCCATCAAATCTTTCTACATTTCTTTAGAGACCTTTTATTTTTTAATTTAGATTTAAAATTCAATTGCTTTCTATCTTAGTAACACTTTTTCTTTATTCTTTATTAATGATTTGTTTTTTATTGTTCTATAGTCCACATCAATCTTTATTAATTTTAACTCAAATATTTATCCAAACGCGTGGCTTTTAATTAGTCTAAATTAATTTCGGATTTATAAAAAGCATTAGAAATAGCTTTATTCTTTTATGCAATCTGATTTTTATGTTTCGCGATAATAAATGTTATAGGAAAGCGCAATATTTTTACTTTTCATGCGTGATTTATATCAATGTACATCTTAAATTATTCGTTCTTACACGCATTATATCACATTAGATAAAATCAAAAAAAGGATAAGCATATTAATAATAATAATAATAATAATAATAATAATAATAATAATAATAATAATGAGAATAATAAAAGAAGTAGCACGAAACTCACCTGTGAATCTTTAAGTCCGAGTTTTTCCGCCAACTTCTTACGATCCGGTTTGCTTATATACTTCTGCAGCTGAAACCTCTTCTCGAGGCCGCGTCTTTGAAGATCGGAGAAAACGGCGCGGCGCATCATACCTCTGCGTGGTTTGCCCCTCGCGCTGCCCGCCCAAGGGAAGCCCAAACTCATGCCGGTGAGCTCGCCGAGGCTGCCCTGGATCGCGCCCGGGAAGCCGCTCGCACCTGCGCCGGGTCCGCCGAGCTGATGATTACCACCGCCTGGACTCGCCACTGATTTTCGTTTATGGAAACAGGGTTAACGGTATAGATTAGCTTTGGTTCTCGTTCGAAAGACGTTGATGGATTGATAGCGGAGATTGATGTAGTATATCGTTTGAGTTGTGCGCGCTGTGAAATGCCTGTGTGCTTGCTCGAGTGGCGATAAGCTTGTTGGGTTAGTTTTTGAGATGGTGACGGAGAAAGGCGATTAAAATTCGGTTTTTTTTTTTTTTTTTTAATCGATCAAAGAAAAAGTTTTGAAATTGGAAAAAAGATTTTATTATTTTTACTTTGAACAAAGATTATAAAGTACTTTGAATTATTAACGTACAATGTCGTCTTGAAGATAAGTAAATTTGAATTTTACTAGAATAATTAATAATTTTTTCATTGTAAATTTTTTTAAAAAATGAGTAGAAAATTGAACTAGAAACTGTATAAACTTTCGTATGCCACAATCGTAACCTATTTGTCAAAAAAGCTTCAGATCAAGCGTTATCTTACGAAAATTTGTTTATTCGATTTTATGTTAATCGCCGTATAATAAAAATTGAAAGAACCGCATGTTATAAAAATAAAAAGAAAGAAAAATTTACAAAGGATTGAAAATTGAATTCACACCGTAAAGTAAAGCCAAAAACGGCAAAATCAATAGGCCAAAACGATCGGACGGAACTCGATTGTAGTTTCGAAAATTCACGCAGGTGTCGATTACGATCGGTACATTTGCTTTTTCACATCGGCAAAAAGAAAAAATATATATAAAAAACTATATCGTCAGTTCTATCGTCGATACATACATATATATACGCGGTATATGTACATGCGGATCGGGACACGGTCAATTGAATCGCGTATAGAAATTTGGCGAGGCTAGAATTCATATCCGCGGCCGATATTGCCAAACTGAGCATGACGATATCATCGTCGAGTGCATCTCTCTCTCTCTCTCTCTCTCTCAGCTTTCTACGCGGCTGTATATAACCCGATGATATTTCCACGCACTTGTTGCGCGTTGCGTGAGCGTACCCATACACATACACAGGCGCACGCATACACACACACACACACATACACATACGCACCTACACGGATACACAGACAGGCAGGCACACGTGTACGGGCTTGAAGGTGTGCGCGTACGTGATAACGCGCGCCGCCGGCGGCATCGTGGCGTACACTTCATGCGCACTCGAAACCAAGCGGGGAGTCGGATTTGCGTGCCTCAGTTTATGCCTGCCAAGTCTGCGTACGTGTGTGTGTGTGTGTGTGTGTGTGCACGTATACGAGCTTGTACGCGCTCACACCTGATGTGCATGCACGCGCTTATACGCATAAGGAGAGTATGAGCCCGCACAATTGCCGACGCACGAATTTTCCCGCGCGCTCTTCCAACGCGCGACCTGTCATCATTGCTCATATATTTGTTCTCGCTTATCGTTTCGATTCCGCATCGTATATATATATATATATATATATATATATATATATACATGCTTTACCGTACTCAATATACATATATGGGATCTCGAATCTAGCGAACGCGCAGCGATCTATCATGACTTTTGTAATGGTTTTTTTTTTTTTTTTTTTTTTTTTTTTTTTTTGTTTACGCTCCAACGCGCCGTTGATTTTGCCGTTTTCAATACGCGCGTGTACGGAGTATCTCGTCGCGTTCGAGCTGTAGTTTTCATTTTTCTCCGATTGTATGCATGCTTTTTTTTTTTTTTTTATTGGATTTTATTTGAGACTCGTTAAAATTTTTGGAATGTGAATTTATTTATTCACTCGCGTATTCGTTTGGACAATGTACCTTTGAATGATGCTCGAACGATTTGTTGTAAATTGTTGTAGTCGTGATAAATGTACGATGCAATTTTTGTAAGAGTTTTTTTTTGCGTTCGAAATCACTTAATTAGAATACAATTTTCCGATCCAAGTTATAATGAAAATAATTATTTTTTTTTTGTGAAATACAGTACTTAATCGTATTACCATAGATCAAAAATCGATTTGAATTACATCTCTTCCATAAATAACAATAGAATTTTTATCGATATTTACTTTTCTGTATGAGTAAATAAATTTAACAACTGACTAATAAACAAACATTTTTATTCTCGCAAAATAAATATAATTTTAATTTCATAGTATCGTATCAATAAATATTTTAAAACAATTTATCGTTCGTACACGCTCGTACAAACGATTCCACTTGCCACGTATAAAAAACACACACCCAATAAAAAATAAAACACGAAAAAGAAGAAGAAGAAGAAGAAGAAGAAGAAGAAGAAAGAAAAAAAGGAAACATAATCAAGGAACGAGTACCCACCGGTTAAGTAAGGAGTCCGACATCCGAGCAGCTGATGCAAAGTGTGATGGGCATTGGGCGGCAAATGATGCTGGGGGGGATGATGACCCGGATGAGGCGGATGGTGCGGATGATACGCGGCCGGCCTCGCTATCGGTTTCGCAATGTTGTAACCTGTTGAATTTTGTAGATTGTGGAGAAATGCCGGCAGCGAGCCCGGCGTTATTCCTTGAAAGTGTTCTGGAAATTATATATTTATATATATATATATATACATATATTTTGTTTTTACGTTATTTGTTTAAATTATTTCACAACTAAATTGGCTTTTTGTAAATACGTTTGTTTTTTTAATTGCGCGTTGTTATTATTACTTCGTACTATTTTTTTACAGGCTTTTAATCATTATTGACAAGTAAGCTTAACATTTATTATTTATACTCATTACCATGATTTTTCGAATGTTTAAGATTACAATTTCAAAATTTCGTAGCTTATAATTATGTAAGATTTACTTTCAGTTTTAAACAATTTAATTAAATTTTGTAGATTTATTATTAAGCTAATTAATTCATCACAATTGGAAAGAAAATAACTGCGCAAGACATTTTTACCTAAATTTTCTCAATTTAATAAATAAATAAAGTAATATTCAAATTCAAAATTAAAAAAAAAAAATTCAACAATCAATAATCTCATAGAAAATTATAATTAAAGTAAACGTTTAAAACAACCGCTTATTCGTATAAAATCAGAAAATATCAACGAGGTAAATATCAACTTTTAACGTTATAATTTTCCCGAAGCGAAGGTGAATCCAAGCACAAAGTAAAATAATTTATGAATACAAACGGCGAGGAGCAGCTCTTTCGCCTCGAGCTTAATATCAAAATTTTCTCTCGACGGGGCGTTATTTCAATGTACAGACGCCTTGAAGGCGCGCCAGCAGCTACCGACTACAAGACGAAGGATGAAGAAGGTACGTGGATTTTCTCTCTCTCTCTCTCTCTCTCTCTTTCTCTCTCTTTCTCTTTTACTCTTGGGAGGAAGAGCCTTCGGGTGGGTTAAGCGATGTATACACACCTCGACGCCTCCTGAGCGTGAGACGCGCGAGAAGACGATTTCGCCGACGGAATTTCGGGGCCAATTAATTTTCGCGCCCTTGTTGCATTTAACGCGAACGCCGTGGAAAATTGTTGTGATGAAATTTCTTGGGATTGAGAGAAAAAGAGTGGAAGAAAAATAATCGTTGAAAAAATATCGTCGCGCGGTTGATTTTAAAATTTCATATTGTTGTCGAGAATGGTTTCGTCGATGAAGAATAAATGAACAATTGGTTTAAAAATTTAGAAACGGCTTGTTAAATTGGCAATACTAGTTCGAATTTTAAAGATACTTTATTGAAATAAACGAAAGCTTGGCAATGATAATAATAATACCATAATATCTTCTTCGCTAGTTTGAAAAATTAATCTCTCGGTATACATAAATAAAATTTAATATCATACGTAAAATTGACGGCAATTTATTAAATTAGAAAAAAAAGAAAAAAAAAAGAAAAAAAAAAGAAAAGAAAAAAAAAAAGAAAAGTGGTTTACACGAACGTTTTAAATTTATATATAAATTAATTAATAATTTAAATGCGTTACAACTTCGAATGGCTTTCGTTTATACATTAATGCTCGTCCTTGTGCGCTTGTAATTATTTTAATTTTATACCGGTAAAATTTTAATTTCGGAATTATTTATAACGCTTACGATGTAAATTTAATTTAAATTTATTTTACATACTGGTATAAAAGTAACGCGGAAATATAGTCGCAAAGACGTGATCAACAGATGTACGTTCATTTAAACAATGACATGAAAAATAAATTTAGTAATTTTTTTTTTTTTTTTTTTTTTTTCTTTCTTAATGACTTTTCATCATTTTGCATAAAATTTTATACGGCTGTAATGTAATCGAAAGCTAACGTTGTATAAAATAATAATAGAACGCGTATTAATAATAAAAATCAAATTATTCGTGTATATTATCGAGCGGCTTTTCGAGATAATTTGTTATTCATAAATATCAATTATTAACATAAATAACATTCGATTATTTGCTTTGCAACAACTCCTTTATACACAAACACACACGCGTCGTAATTTAAAAATGAGCTTCGTTCTTTCGTTTTATCATAAAATTAATTTTCAACCGGTAAATTGCATTTCAATATACATAATAAAAAAAGAAAGAAAGAAAGAAAAAAGAAGAGGATTAAAAACATAAACCGAATAGTTCGGATTAGTATATCGTACATATAAGTTCAGCGGGTCGCGCCAGGGCTATATTAAACCGAAACGCGTCAGCTCTATAAACCGCAACACCTTGTTGTCAGCGAGAAAACCATTACTTTATTATCGTTTCGTTATTACTGTCATATATTCGCTTTACGCCCTTATATCGTTCATGCGTATTTATGTTTATGTGTTTATATATACATAAACATTCGTTTTTGCAATATATCGTCGAGCTTTAATGCTTTCTATCGTCTCGTCAACAATGCAGTAATTTTTTTTTTTTTGTTTTTTTTTTTTTTTTTGTTTCATATACAGGCGAATAATAAAAAATATTATACGCGACGTTTGCCGAATATTTCTTTTTTTTTTTTTTTTAATGCAGAGCCAAAAATTTTTTACGGCTATAGTAAGTTAATAAAAAAAGAGTTTTTTATGTAATTAACTATAATTTATTCTTACAATAACTTTAGTAATAATGTTACATTCAAATAAATCGATTGTTATTCATAACCAACGCAAGACAACATTTAAAACCTTTAAATAAAATGTACATTACTCTCAAACAGTTGTTTATCCAAAAGCTTATAAAGATCGAAAAAATATATATATAAACTCGTACGCGTACTCGTACGTACGAGGCAAATAAATAAAAAAAAAAAAAAAAAAAAAAAAAAAAAAGAAAGAATATTACGCGGCATCTGCGGGTAAAAAAATACGACGGGCCGACAAAAGAGCAGCTAATACAAAAAGAAAACAAAGTCCTAAGTAAACATCGTCGCGTATTTCGCGATCGACCTGCTTATTATATTAGGTATGGTAGATGTTAATTGAAACGCGTGATTTAACTCGCGTCGATGTAAGTATCATGGGACAAGCTGAAAAAATCAAGGAGAAATAGAAATGAGGACAACGCGAATTGCGTTAGTTTCCCATAAGATCTTGGAGTCTTGCGTATATTAAGGGATAAAACGCGAGGACGTTGGCTGTATTATACCGCGATCCTTTAAAATAACTGGTCGCTATTGTGAAGTACTGCCAGAGAGAGACTTTATTATTTAATGGATAATGGCCATTGATAAATTAATCGTGAGAAATTTTATTTAATCGATTGTGTTTGATCGCTAGATTGCGCGCAGATTTTCTTTTTTTTTTTTTTTTTTTTTCTTTTTTAAAGCAATCGAATTTATTATTTTTTTTTCCTTTAATTGCTTTTGATAAAACAAAAATTTGCATCAATAATGTGAGATGGATGCCACTTGTGCTTATATTATGAAATATTTTTTCTAGAATTTGTTTATAATTTATCAACTTGTTAATAAGCATAAAATGATTTCAAAATAACGACGGCAGTTTATTAATTTAAAATTATAATGTACAAAGCATTGTATTTTCAATAACTATCAATAATAAGTATTTAGTTTAAGATTGTAGCTATTATTCATTTGTTTTATAATTTTAATTCTTACACTGCTGATATGTGCATATTTTATTTCATTAATACAATTATATATATTTTTTTTTTTTTTCAAATATTGCAATAAAATCAATCGATTTTTCTCATAAACTTAACATTAAAAATACAAGAATAAATAGACGATCTGGAAAGATTATCTGAAATGATTTCATGATTTACATTATCTGAAAAGATAAAAAAAATCTTGACCGTCAACTTTCAAATAGCTTTCCATCTAAAAAAGCGTTTATAACTAGCTTTTATTATGGAGCTCCAAGTAAGCAACGTATTTAACCTAAACGAATTCAATACAATACACAATATGAAAGAGTCGACGCGTAGTCGAAAGTGCTTAATAGACCTTGTTAGCTAAAGTAAGTGCGACGATTTAAATCTATAGCACAAAGATAAATATAACCATCGAAATACAAGGATGCGTATACATTAATATCCTTAACAACTGCAACAACATAGCTATCGGCGGGGAATTATGGAATACACGGTAGACGCGTAATAAAGGCGAATTTAAAATGCCGATTCCCATTCAGTGTTTCCGTTGGATCTTTGCTGTCTCTCGAAAAGGAAAAAAAAGGGAATAAAAAATAAAACGTCGTCGAGTCGACGCTCATTGGTCGGTGCTGGGAAAACAACGATAAAACCCGATGAGTATTTCATGGGTATATACACAGCCGCGCGGCTATTTAACAATAGAAGGATAATGCTCTCTTCTCGTTTTCCCTCTACTCCTGCTTCATATCTCCCTCTCTCTCTCTCTCTCTCTTTCGGACTCTTTTTTTTCGCCTTTCCGAGCGCGCGCACGTCTACGTTCGTGACGTACGCCGTATTGTAAGTACAAGTAAGTTATTGAAAAAAAAGACAAAAAAAAAAAAAAAAGACAAAAAAAAAAAATGAAGGGAAAGAAATAGTAGTAAGCCTCCATTATTTTATTATTTTCAAACACGTCGTGCCGCGTCCTTTTTACGCGCTCCGGTGGGCGTGGCGCGTGCGTCTATAGTGTATAACGTCGGGATAGGTCGCGCACACCTAAGCACAGAGAGAAAGAGAAAGAGAGAGAGAGAGAGAGAGAGAGAGAGAAAAAACCGGTGACTCTCTTCGCGGAAAGACCAACCCCTTTGCGGTGTGGACAGTTGTGTGCGTTATAAACGGGTCATTGTTCAACGAGCGCACATACGCTCTGGGATTTTAAGGATTTGGCTGGATCTGTGTTTCTTTATTTTCTTTCTTTCTTTTTTTTTTTTTTTTTTTATGATCGTCGACTACCTTCATCTTTTTATATATATATATATATATTTCGCTTGCGTATCGGGCGATGAGTTTGAATTATCGTTGCGTGTGTTTAGTCAAAATTGTGGGTCGATTTATAGTCGATAATGATTAATGGAGGATTGGTAAAGAGGTGTGAACGAGCGACGAAGACTGTGAATAAAGCTTAGATGTTTTCGCGGTTTATCTAAAATGTACATCTTTTTTTAAGGATTCATTTCGTATTTTTTTAGGGATAGGAAAAAATAATTATGACACGTGTATATCACATGCGTTGAATTAAATATAAGACTGATACAACTGAATAATATTATCGCGTTGTCGTGAGAAAATTTCGATTGTTCATTTGAAAATAAGCCACGCAAACAAATGAGTTTGTATTTATGGTAATAAGTACACGTGTATTTGTGCTTCGAATCGAGAACTCGGCGATTAATCATAAAGTCTCGCACCCTATATCAAATTATAGTGAATTGGAAATTAATCGTTCGTTTACCTAGCAATGATTTTTAAGTTATAATCACTTTTTAAAGATACGTAAAAGTTACAATATTTTTTTACGCAATTTAAATGTCACTGAAACGGAAAAATCAAAGAACATAATTAATTTTTTTAACAAAATAATTCTATTACATTTCGAGTACTGTAAACGCTATAATCTTTGTTTGCGTAATTTTACATTACGCATTGATCATTTTATATATATATATATATATATATATATATATATATATATATATATATATATATATTAATAATTAAATTTAAATAAAAAAAAAAACACTAAAGTTAAAAATGTTATAACAATTGTTTATTTATATATATATATATATATAATTTAGCAGTTAATTTATAAATTGACTATATTATTTTTATTAATAAGTAGTCGATTTATATATACATATATATATATATATAACCAATATATCTTCAAGTAATTACATTGACATAATTTAAATACAAATTCTAAAATTGTCATTTATATCAATACGTGATATCTATACGTATTCTATAATAAAATTGACATTGTCAGGTAATTCAATAGACAGAATATTGAACGAAGCAATTTTATTATTAAATGCAAAAAAAGACCTCTTCGAATATTCGAATGCCATTGTTTGTATCTGTGCTTTAAACATAATATCATATATTATTATTTTATTATGCGATTTTCATTTATGATGCAATAAATTTTATCGGAACAAGTTAATTAAAATTAAATATTTCCGCATAAATAATAATTATTCCGTGAATTTGATAGCATCGAATCGAGGCAGATATATATATATATATATATATTTTTAAAAAGATAACATTTATTGTTATTATTTGTCGTGTATTTAAATAAATAATAAAAACAAAAGTTTATCACTTGATTAAATTTCAGTTTATACGCACACATACACACATATATGTATATAGAAAACATAAGAAAAAAAAAAAAAAAAAAAAAGTGGAATCCGCCGATCACCGGGTAATAACATAATCGTTTCGTAGCGGCGATCAACCCGAAAGAGAAAATTCACTCGGTTGATTGATTGACGGTAGGAATAAATCCCAATTATATCTCCGCGGTAACAGTGATTCACTGCAATGGTACTCGGCATTGCGCGCAACCGTACGCACACGCATCAACACACTCGCGCATCAAATCCTCGTTCTAACGCGAAACTAATTTCTAATAAATAGTCGTTCGTATATCCCTTTCTCTCTCTCTCTCTTTCTCTCTCTCTCTCGTAATAAGTTAATATCTCATCGGTATACCCATAATATCCTCTCGGATTCTCTCCTCTTTCCTCTCACCCCGAGGGATAACGCGATGTGCACACACATACATACACACACACACACACACATTCATATACGCAGGCTTACCGTCTCGCTCGCTCGCGATGATCATTTTAATCCGGCGAGACCGCGCGTATATCCGGCCTCATTATCATCATAATAACAATGCATAATATTATTTCTCAGTTTCGTACCCACGCGTACATATTTGTATAAATATATATATACATACACACACATAAACGCATATAGATTCGTTATCTCGCGTTACCGATTTCATATCCGTATATACACACACACGCACGCGCGCGCACACACACACACACACACACACACACACACACACACACACACATAAAAACAGAAATGTAAGCGAGTGGGAGGCAGCGAAAACACTATCCAAAAACCATTACGCCGGCTGTCGCTCGTTCCTCTTTCTCTCTCTCTCTCTCTCTCTCTCTCTCTCTCTCTTTTATACCTCCCGTCTTTCCGTTCTTCCGGCGGGCTTCAAAACAAACGTTACCGGGTAGGGTCACCACCGTCGGGATAGGCAAAATCCTCTCCCCCTCTCCGCCCTCTCGCGCGCCAATCACTTTTTCGCGCAATTATTTCACGACGCATTTCGACATGACGTATATAACGAACGAACACATATACACACGTATACATAGGGAAGCGTGCACTCGAAAACTCGTGGATTTCAAACGAGCTCGGCGCTGCTGAAACGGCTGAGGGGTTAAAAAGAGATAAGGGAAGAGGGGACGTGTAACACATGCGCTTGGCACTACGGTCAACTACGCGTACCGCGTGTCGAGTTTAACGTAAACGCGTGCGGCTGTTTTTCTCTTTGTATATGTTCATACGTGTATATCGATGAATGCAACGCTCTCGAGTTTTCCGAACGAGATATAATGAAGTCCCCGTGATTTTGTACGTGTATCGTTATGCGGACAGTTGCACATACTGTGCGCGATTTTTTTTTTTTTTTTTTTTTTTTTTATTATTTATTTGTATCGTCGTACAGTGTAAGTTACACAGTTGATTTTACGGAGGTTACATTTCGATTATTTTGGCTTTTTTAAATAATGGATTATTATTGGACTTTATCATCTTGGATTATCATCTTGGGACTTTACAATAGTTTTTGGAAATATTTTTTTAATTGAAAAATACGGTAGGATTTGCGTTGCTTTTTAATTGTTATAGGAAATAAATAAAAGCAAAAAGATTAGATATACTTTTTTTTTTCTTTATTGATCGATCGCTGTAAATTTTATAGGGTACACGTAGTAAAAGTTTAAAGGTTTTTTAAAAAAAAAAAAAAAAAAAAAAAAATAAATTATACGTTGTTTCGTTAAAATAAAGTTTAAATTTTTATAAAGAAAAATTTTTATTGAAATAACTTTATGGAAATTAAAGTTTTTATTTTATAAAATATTTTTTTTTTTTTATACCTATATAAAGTTTATCAATAAAATAGAAACATCTTTCAATTCCTATCGGAACAAAAAAAAAAGAAAAAAAAAAAAAAAAACTCAAAACGATCTTAATCTATCTTTTAACTCAGGACGCTAACAAAATGTTTTAACTCGATTCTATCAAAAGATCGACTGATATACCGGTAACTCGTTTTTTTTTTTTTCTAGTTCAAACATGCATAAACGCCCGAACGCATCGATTTATACACACAAACCTGACAGTCTCTATCCGACGAACGTACGAAATCACCGTTCGCTACCGATATACAAAAAAAAGGGGGAAAAAAACAGCAAACACGAGAGAAAGAGAAGTGCAACAAGAGAGAGAGAGAGAGAGAGAGAGATAACGAGTCCCCTAGAACGCGATCCCGACTTCGTTTCCTCTTTCCCTCTTCTCTCTCACTCCCTCTCACTCCCTCGTTCACAAAGTTATGTATGCATACGAACGTTTTCCTCTCCTCCTCGGTGATGTTTTTTCCGCGGAAACTCATACACGCGATCGTGCGTAAGAGCGACGTGCGCGTATATCCACACGTGGAGCGCGTGGAACTTTATCGAGTCGTGTCAATCATCGAGGAGAGAAAGGGAGGGAAGTCCTCGCCGAGGCTTGCCGGATATAGCTCTCCTGTATACGAAATGTTTCCTCTCAGTGAAGCGAGCGCGACAACGTATAATGTGCGACATGCGTATTTGCCCTCTCTCTCTCTCTCTCTCTCTGACTCCCTTATCAATTGTTATTATGTTGCTAACAATTGACGATCGATTAACGATGAGATTACGAATGATTAATTTTTGCCGATAGTTCTTGCCTTATTAATTCGCGACTCCGATCTCTCTCTCTCTCTCTCTCCCTCTCTCTTTCGTTGTGATTGATTATATTGCTTATTTACAATGCAAAATGGCAACTCGAGATTTTAGCTTTGTTATTAACGGTATTTATAATAAATTGTAGAATTTTTAATGTTAAAATTATTTACATAGATATCAATGTCAACGTTGATTGATAATTTTTAATAATAAATGGCAGATTAGAAAAAAATAAAAAATAAAATATTATTATTGTATATTTTAAAATAACGTAATTATTGATACTTGAAAATGTTAATATAAATGAATGAATTAATCGGAAATCTTTATTATTTATTGGATGAAATAAACGCAAACTAAATTTATCTTTAAAATTCTGACCAATCGTTGATTATTCTACTGAAAATGCGTTTTATTATTATTTTCCGTAATATTTAAAATGTACATTATTGTTTATTGAGCATTGAAAATAATATCGCTGTCACGTGTCAATCATTTGAAAAATGAAATTTACTTTTGCAAACTTTACTTTTCACTATCACGATTCTTGAAAATCCATCGATTTTATACCATGATTTATGTAATTATTGAAAACACACATTGCAATTTCTTTTTAATACTTTCACCGAATGCAATCGAATTTTGTAATTATTTTTTGAAAATTTGATAAAAGTAGATCGGCATATAATATTTTACATAAATTATTGTGAACAATATGAATGATGTCACGTGTAATTTTATATAAATTGTTTTGCGTTGCTTCAAATTTGCCAAAAATAAATAAATGTTTCAATTGTAATTCTAATTTTCAATCATAATAATGATAAAGTGAAAAAATATTGTTCTACTTAACTAATCAATGTAAAATTTATTTTATCTTTTCGAGAAAACCAGAAAAAATTTAAGAATTTAAAATTTAAAAATAATCGACAAAACGAGGAATGAGTTACCAATGTACCTTCATTGCAAAACAGATTGCGATTCGTATATGGTACAGTCTCTATTGACTACCGAAACTTTAGCCTTATTTCAACTTATCAATATTCCATAAGCATAAAAATGAGTGGTAATATTGCGAAATATCGCGCATAATATCGCGAATAATTTAACGCGTCTACGACGATATGGGAGCAAGATCATACCGGAATCTTTATCAAACCCGTTGTACTTTTATCGTTCGCATCTTAGTATCTCTTACGAATCAATTGGTAAAAAGAATGTTTCTTCGTCTGCTATATATGTATTCAGACCATAGTAGTAATAGTAATAGTGTTACTAATTTTCTTTTCTCTCTCTCTCTCTCTCTTTCTCTCTCTCTCTCTCTCTCACTGTCTCTTTCTCTTCTCGGAAACGTTGGCCGAATCGTTAGCGTCGATTTAATCAAAAATACGTGGCGACGGCTGCGCTATCCGCGTGCGTAAACGGCAGACACATAAACGCGTGCGTACGTGGATAGAAGTCGTCGGTGTGTGTTTGTGTATGTATGTGTGCTTGTCAATTACCGCTTGCCGTGTCGCGCGTCCCACCGCGCGCGTATTTATATGGTCATTGAAATTGTTTGATTAAAATGCCTCGCGCGCTTGTATATACCCAGAGCGCTTGTACGCGAGCTCGCGGCTCGTTGGCTTTACGCGTTTTTAATCGACGAATAAAAAATATCGCCGAAAGATCAAGTTTGCATGGGTTTATATTTATGCGTTATTGAAATTTTGATGAATTACATGGGCTTTTTCTTTTTCGTCAATCGTGTCTTTATTATTATTATTATTATTATTATTATTATTATTATTATTTATTTATTTTTATTTTTTTTTTTTTCAATGTATTTAACGGTAAAATTGTTGCGTCGAATTTTTCAATCTTTTGGTGAATGAATTTATTTATTTAATGATTAAATGTGTCTATTATTGTTTCTCTTTAATTGAAAGAATTATTAACCTATCGTGGCTCTTGTCTGACTAATAGTTGAACTTTCTACTTAAAGTAAGCTAAGTTCAATATTTACATATTCTTTTTTATTATTTATTAACGATCGAGTTTATTTAGTAATTTTTAAAAATTATCATAATACTTATAAATGTTAAATTAAATATAATTAACTATTTCATAAAAAATAATAATTAATATCGCATCAAAAAAATAGTTTTATTTAATACAATTATTAGACTTTTCTCATTTGTACTTAAACGATGTATGTGAATATAAAAAACGTAATATTAAATATAAAATGAAAAGAATATCAAGACAATACATCAATGTATAGTTCAAAATATTAAAGACACCCTAACTTGATTTCTTATGCTCAATCTATTTTTGTTTTCATATGTATTGATATAAATTGACTTTTGTTAATCAAAGATTAACAATCACAAGTTAGCCAAAAGATTTTAATAAACTTAAAAATTTTGAAAAAACTTCTCGCATTAGACATCCATAAATCAAACGCAAAGAAAAAAAAAAACGAGAGAAAGAAGAAAAGAAAAAAAAAAAAAAAAAAAATACGACAAGCCAAAGTATTAACTTTCTTCTCAAAGTCGTATGGCACTCGAAGTAACCAAAATCCCAAGCTCTCGCAATGCCGCGCACTCAAATAAAAGGCATAATAATCAATCGAGGACAATTTGGAACTGGATCTAACCCGATTAGCAATTTCAACTAGTCGTACACGAGAGTCATAGTAGTAGCAGTAGCAATCCTCAAATCTCTATAAGATCGGCAACGAGGAAGAGAGGAGAAAGCTCCTGATGCGTTATAAGTCGTTAGATTCGATGGAGTGGCGGAGGTGAGGAGGAGAGGGGAGGGGTTTAGGGGAGTAAAGGAAATGAGAGAAAGAGAGAGAGAGAGAGAGAGCTCTTGTCTAATATTATAGGCAGCAATCGTAAGGGCTTAATATTGGGGTGAAGGTAAGTGGCGGACCAGCTGACGCGCTCTATCCCACCCTGAAGCAAGAGAGAAAGAGAGAGAGAGAGAGAGAGAGAGAGAGAGAGAGAGAGAGAGAGAGAGAGGATCGCACGCACGCTGCGCGCGCGAGGAGCCTCGTGTGTCTTGAGGGTGTGCGGATGAGATTTAGGGAGCGCGACGAGCACCAGAGAAGTCTGCAACCGACACTGATTTGTGGCCGAGCTTTGTTTCAACCTCTCTCTCTCTCTCTCTCTATCTCTCTTAGTCGCTCTTTAGCGAACGACCGAGACAGAATGAGAGAGAGAGAGAGAGATAGAGGGAGAGGGGGGAGGGGGCTGCATAAAAGCAAGACTATTTTTTTTCTTTTTCATTTATCGAGGACTACGTACTTTTCTTATCCGCGGCTTGATTTGTATTTAGGCTGAAATTGTTTGGTAATTGCTCCGGTGTTTTTATATCACGAATGCCGATCGAAAGAGAAACGCGACGCGTTTTATTTGTAACCCGGACAATCGGTTTATGTAATTAAATTACTCAGTTGTGTTTATGTACGTCTGCATAGTCGTGAGAGAAGATCTCATTTTTTCTCTTTTACATTTTTAGATCGAGGCTTTTGATGAGCGAGTGTCATGGATTATACGTTTTTCAATTAGGTGTCGAGGATAAAACGCATTCGAGTTGATTGTTTGGAAAAAATAAAAGTGAAACGAGACAATAAATTGCTACTTAGTTTAACTAATTTCAGGTTACGACAGATTATGTAGAATATCAAAAGTCAACGATAATTTTAAATTAATTTCTCAGTATACGCTTTTCGATTGCTGTTATTTTGCTAAATTTCGAATCACTTATTGATATTATAATACCTTATTTGTGAAAATGTGTTGCAAACAAAAATTGTGTGGTTATAATTATTAATTAAATATAGGATAGTTAATTGAATAATTTAATTTGACTAAACTGGGTTAGTTGAGAAGTTGGTATGAAATTCTTACATACAATGACAATGCATATTATGTTATACAAAAGTATTATTAGCTGCAATTAATTATGATACAGTAAACACATATAGTTAATATTATCTTTTAAACCTTTTCGAAAAATATTTTCATACGACGTTTAAAACATGCTAATTTATGACAAAACTTACATTTGATAATGTTAATATTTAATGTGACTGTTAATAATAATAATAAAAGAAAGTAATTGAAAAATGTCACTTACTAAAAAATATTTCTACTTTAATAATTTATCAAGTGAATTTAAGTAAACGTGATAAAATTTATTTTCATTTTATGAATCTTAATCTAAACAGCTGTTGAATGTATATTCTCATTTTTATAACTGTAGATTACATAATTTGATAAATTTATATTATTTATATTATAATATAAAATTGAATTCTTTTTTAAAATAAATGAAAACTCATTTTTTATACCATTTCAATTTTTGGGTTTCAACTTGAAGATAATTTAATTTCATAAGCGTTAACAAACTGATTAAACTATCTTTTTATTTTATTTTTTAATATTTTCAATAAAACATTTTAGGTTTGATAAAATCATTGAATTGTTATCTTTCAAATATATGATTTTATTTTAAATAATGCTGGATAATCCATTTTGCAATCTATGTTCAAGTTGAATAAAATTTTATACATATATTAAAACGCTACTTTTATCGTTGAGTATTGTTAAGATAAAAATTATTGTAAAGAAAAACAGTACTTTTCTTATAGAAGTATAAAATGATATTTTAAAAATTTTGTGTATGATATCGTTAGGCATTATTTTACAATAATTAAAATTATTTACATTATATTAACAAAGCAGTAGTTAATAAATTAATCGTAAATTAATCTTTAATAACAAAAAATATCTATTGTTTTGATGAAAATAAAAATAACCTTGAACAAATTAACAGCATAATTGAAATTCAAATTGATTTCATTTAATTAAGAACAAATAAATAGGCAGAATAATAAATAAAATTATCAATCTTATCTATGCATTTTTAAGAACATTATAGTGATCCTAAAAGTTTTATAATTTTATAAAATATAAAGTATAGCTTAAATTTCTCAAACATTAAGCATTGATAAATGATTTTCGATAAAAAATAAAGCCTTAAATTTCGAGATTAACGTTAAAAAAAATTTTAAATTTTTAAATTAAGCAAATTATAGGTAAAAGTGAATAAGTCAAAAGTTGAAAATTACCAGGATTGGGTCGTCGATCGTGATTACCACCGAGTATCGCATTGACGCTAAACTTGAGTTGCGGCTTCTCCTTCTCCTGGATCCTCCGACAAGCAATACCACCGCCGCATTGCTCGTCGCCGCAGCTGCACATCTCCTCGCTTATTCTGCTACTGCTGTCTAGTCTCTCGGCGTTGTCCCTATCCATCCTCGCCTCCTCTTGCTGCGTAAGCATCTGCTGCTGTTGCTGTTGCTGCTGCTGCTGTTGCTGCTGCTGCTGTCTGACGAACTCGAAGCGTCGATCCGAGGCGAGGTGCACCGACGGAAGTCGAGCGACGATCTCCTCGCGGTCGGGGATCCCGTCCATCTCGGCACCGGAGCCCCGGTCCTCGTCCATCGAGTTGTTCGAGTCCATCGCGGAGCCCGACCTCGTCTCGATCCTCTCCGACAGCCTCTCCATAGCGCTGAGTCTGTCGATTGCCGAGCTACCGTCGCCGCTGTACCTGTCGCCGTTCTCCGAGCCGTCCATCAGCACCGAATTTCTCGCGTCTTTATCTTGTCCGTAAAGGATCCTGTCGCAGTCCTCGGTAAGCCTCGACCTCTGTTGAAATTGCTGCTGATCGCGATGCTGTTGTCTGTTGTTCGCGACCTCGTCGAGATCGGATTGCTGCTGATCCGTCAAGCGATTCGACTGTTGCTGTTGCTGCTGCTGCTGCTGTTGCATGCGGGCGAGATTTTCGGTCGCGGACTCGCGCTCGCGTTGACGCGCTACCAAACTCGCTGCCCAGTTCAACAGGCTCAAATCCGTGCCGGCGGGTGACTTGCTCTGGAGAAGATTCTCCATGAGGAAGGACGGCGAGGCCATTGCATTTTGCTGGAGATTTTTCAGCATAGCAGCCGACGAGGGAAACATTACAGTTCGCGATTTTTTTTTTGTTTTTTTTCACACTAAAACACTTGTCAAATAATGTTTTATCTTTTTTTTTTCTTTTTTTTTTTTTAAGAAGTAATTCGGATAACGTCGTTACGATTATTTCCGAGAGCGAACATATGTAGAATTTTGATTGCAATCGTTAAGTGTCTCGCACTGTCACTTTTCTTAAAAGGATATTCACTCGTAGTTTGCACTGTTTATTTACCTGATTTACCAAATGCAGTTTATTTTAAAAATCCATTCGTAATCCAATTCTTTTTGCAAAAGAATTGTCACAACTTATTGATCGTTACTTTATCTAATTTGTACCAGTTAACAAATGTCTTACTCTTATGTATATATTTTATCGCAATAAAAAAAAATCGTTCTATATCAGTAGCTTTCTTTTTTTTTTCTATAAGTGAAATTCTTTTAGACTTAGAAATCACAACCGTTATACAAAATTCTACCACTGGTATCGAATTCAAGACGAAATATTATTTAAAAGTAACAACTGTCGATGCATCAATTAAATCTCCAGTCAAAATATTGTCAAATATGTAAATGCTTTAAGATCACAACGTTTATTAATCACTCGAGTTAAACTTTCATTGACAATACCTATTTTCGACTATCGCTTGCTCGTTCCAAAATTCTACTACAATAATAATGCTGAATTTTGTAAACGCAACAAATCGACACTCTTACAACGAGGGATAATTATTTTTTTTTTTTTTTTTTTTCAATTTTTTTTTCAATTGCGATAAATAAACGTTTTATCGTAGATGTTCGTCGAATCGAATCTGCTACCTAGTGACGTAGGTGTACGAGCACTCGTGTACATAAGCCATGACGATCCCATCGCTCGTTAACCAACGACACTTATATCAAATTAACAATCATACGAACTTACGGAACAACAGCGACAACAATAACAACAACAACAACGACGACGACGACGACGACGACGAATGTCGTGTCTCCGCGCGTAAATGTATATATGTGTATGTGTATCGTATCGTAAAGAGAGAGAAAATCAGCCGGCGAGCCGTTCGGCTCACGACACGAGGCTTGACTGCTCGTCCCCGTCCACGACGGGATATATTCGACTCTCACGCGGGATACATCCAGAGCAAGAAAGCAAAACGGTGGATCGCACACACGTACACATGCGCTCTTACGTGAGCCGGGCGACTATGTGCGTGCAGCCCTCGAAACGATCTGCCTCTACGCGACTGGTCGAGCCCTATAACAACGAGAGAGAGAAAGAGAGAGAGAGAGAGAGAGAGAGGGAGTAGACTCCTTCTCTGACGTCTCCCCACCTCTTCGAGCTAACCACCCCTTCTCAACGGCAGCAGCCCCCTCGAAAATCAACGCTGTTCTCGAAAGCTGTGTGTATACTTTTTTCCTGTCTCTCTCTCTCTCTCTCTGTCTCTCTCTCCCTTTTTCCCTCGGTTATTCGCCGCGCGACTCCTTTTTAACGCAAACAGAGCCTTGACGCGTGTGCGAGAATGAGAGAGAGAGAGAGAGAGAGAGAGAGAGGAAGGGAGAAAGAAACGCACCGGCCGCGTCGCTCGCTTACCGAACATTATAAATATTTGGATACATATGTATGACACGATGCGCGCGGTTGTACGTACATCGATACGTCTGTATATATACATACGTGGATTGAAGCGCGGATGTTTGCAGAAGCGTATGTACAACGCAAGCTATCGATGCATTTGCGCGAGATGGCATTTTGCAAATATGTATTAGCGTGTGTCGAAGGTTGGCGTTTCTCGAAGGGAAGAAAGGTAAGAAAGGATTTTTGTGGATACGCGATTGAAGGGTGTATTGTCGAATTTGTTTGTTTTGACGATTTGAAGATTGCCGTTTACGTGAAATCAAATGAGCTTGTAAATACGTTTATTTAATCATCTTGGTCGCTAATACGTTATGATATACATTTTTTATCAATCTTTTATTTTCGTATCACAAAAATTTATTTCCCTCGTTTATTGAATGATCATTTTCATGAACAATGTAATAACAATAAGAGTGATAGCATTTTTAATTTAAGTATAAAATTCCAATAATTTCGAATTTATTAAAACATTTTAGATATACTTTACTAATTTTGTTAACCATAAATAAATTAGTTTATTAATGAATAAATGAATATTATTAAAATAACATCAATCGTTATAACTTTATATATATATATATATATATATATATATATAAATTATTCTAAAAAAATTCAAATCCTCCCTAAAAAGTTCCCGATTTAATTACTATTTATAAGCTTAAAATGTATACACAATTCATCCTCGAATACAAGAACGCCGCTTACACATAAAACACTTATTCTTATAATATACCTCGCACCAAAAGCTCTTTTCTCTCGAGCTACGTTTATGCGTACGCGCGCACGCACACATAGAATCGAGAATAGTATATATATATAAGGATGAAGAAGGGGGTAGGAAAATGCTTAACAGAAAAGTAATTTTATTCCTTGGCCAACTCGACGCGAGCGCGCGCACGCGTCTTCATCCTCTCTCGGTTTCCCGAGCTCCCACGAATTTCTATATGCGTATACATGTATATATCCACAGGTTCTTATATAGGTGAGATAATACAGACTATAAGCGGAGCAATTCGGGGTTTGGTTTGCTCCCCGTTCTCTCTCTCTCTCTCTCTCTCTCCTTGGTAATACTGTAATAAAATCATACTCCCATCAAACGGCGTTGCACACCCCCTTAAAGGGGAAAATCCACCTATCTCTCTCTTTCTACGTACGACGATAGCGACCGGTCACGTGTATATAGATATATACGAAAGGGTGAGAAGGGAGGAGAGCGTTAGCGCCAGCGAAAAAAGGAGGGAGGGAGAGAAAGAGAGAGAGAGAGAGAGAACAAGCGCGCGCACTCGCATTCCTTTGGTCCAAACGATTGGATTTTATTTGACGATGCCGAGCGACCGCCGGCCAATCGTCGCCGACCGAGGAATGACGTTAGCCACGCCCACTTTATACAGACACGCGCTGAGCCAGGATCTCCCTGTATGTACTCTGTATATATATATGCATAAGCGCTGGCAGTCGCTGCCGTCGACGGTAGTGGGGAGACGGGAGGTTTTAGAAGCGAAAGGGTGCGGAAAGATAGGTAAGGGAAAGAGAGAAAGAGAGAGAGAGAGAGAGATGACGAAGGAGTGAGAGGAGGAAAGGGGTTTCCGCGAAAGTGCGCTACACCCTTATCAACTTTATTATCTCCACCGCCTCCTACTACTGCCCGCCTATATCTGGAACTGCCGTTGGTGTGCGTTTCCACGCGTACGTGTGTATATACGTAGACGGGAGTGAATAAAAGAAGAGAGAAAGGTAGTGAGGGCAAGAGAAAACGTACTTGGAGGTATAGAACCGATGATCTCTATACTCGGGGCTTGGAAGATTCACGAGCATCGCGAATGGCATACCACGATTATGTATGTAGCTTCATAATCTCTTTTTTGTATAAAGAGAGCGAGAGAGAGAGAGAGAGAGAGAGAGCGAGAGCGAGTTGGCTCGCGTATTTTCTCCGCTTCTATAGATGCGAATCTGCACACGCGACCTCGCATGTGATTGCCTTGGCATGTGAAAGATTCGTTTCGATAGCCGTAAGCTATGTTTGTATATACCTTACGTACATATCTGTACGCGATGCCTAAAAAAGATGACTATTACGCGGACTTTTTTTTTACTTTATAAACGACTTTTCAACAATTCGATTGTTATGGTATTGATCTTGAGATTGAATTCTTTGAAAAATGGACTAATTTCTTTAAACTTCCTGTATTATAAGATAAATATATATATATCTATATATTTTTGTCCTAATAAAAATGTATTACTTTTATTAAGATTATTGAAAACTTCTAAAAAATATTATAAGCGAAACGAAAAAATGCAATGATAAATTATTTGTAGTAAACTTAAAGCATTATAATGCATAATAAAACTGATAGGCTTTTAAAATTAAAATTTGTAATATATTTTCATCAATTTAATTTAAAGACAAGACAATAAATAGTTTTTGTAATCATTTTATAGAGTAAGAATATATATATATTATTGTATAAAATATTTTTGAATGGTGTTAATTATTTAATTATTTTTATCTTTAAATTAAAAATTTAATTAATTGCACGTGCAATATTTATTTAAAATATGTTGAATTACATTAGTTCGCAAGATAGCTTAAAATAATGTATTCAATTCTATTTTAAAGATAATATATTTTATTATTGAATCGATATTGGATAGTAATTTTTGCCAACAAATATTATAATATATTTTTATATGCTTTAGAAATCTTTTATTTTTATGACTAATAAATATTCTTTTTAAATTTTTAAAAAAATCTCAAATATAGAAAATTTTTATGCCAAAGCGCAACTCACCTTAAATATTTCAAAGTATTAATTAGCTATTTTTAATTAAATAAAAAGAACAATTTTTTTCATACATAATTGATGTGTAATGTCCAAAAAAACTTTAGTTCAATTTTATGATCACCGATTGTAAAAATCTTTCATTTTCTAATGTCTTCAAAATATTTTTAATAAAATTAAATTATGACGACTAATGGTATTATCGTTTAATGTACATTCAATTTGCTAGTATTGTTTCATCCAATAATAATCTTCAACGATGATGATCTTTTAATGTTTAACCAATCGATAAAAAACTTAAAAAATTCAAATAATCATCGACACATTAAATTTAGTAAGGCAGAAAATATTTGTTCATTTAAAATAAAATAAAGTCATCTCAAGTCTTAAAGCAAATTAACATCAGTATAGTAAGACTTTGAAAAAGATCTTCAACAATCACAGAAGCAGTAGCGTACAATAATAAGATTGCAAATCAAGAAAAAAGGAAAAAAGGAAAAAAGGAAAAAAGGAAAAAAAAAAAATAAGAATTAAAAGAACATCATGAATAAAAATATATAAACCGCGATTCAATTAAAAACTTTCAAAAGCAAGCGGCAGATCGCAGACGTCTCCACACTATTAAACATAAAACAAAAAGCCGCGCGAACGAGACGGAAGAAAAGCATTTTAAGAGAGCGAAAAAGAATAGGAAAAACATGAGAAAGGGAGATTCTTGTAAAGCGATATCAGGCCATAAGGAGACAATTTTCCACGCCAACGACGACCGAGTAATTCAAAACACAATTTACTCTCCTTCTTCTCCTTCTGCTCTTGTTATCTCTCTTTCTCCTCTTTTCCTATTCTTTCTATATATTCCGTTCTTTCTTTTCATCTTTTTTTTTTTTTTTTTTTTTTTTATATTCCACTGTGGAAAACTGCAGCAGCGCTCGTTATCGCACTACCTATAATAATAATAATAATAATAATAATAATAATAATCATAATGCGTAGGTATACACAAAAGAAGCTGTTCGCGCATAGCTTCGTCGTTCCTGTCTCGTTGCAACAGTCAGAGAGAAAAAGAGAGAGTATAAAACGTAATCAACCATGCACTCGTATACATATATATATATATATGTATAAGGCAACCGCAGTGAAAACGAATCGAGAGATATCGCCGGTGAAATGAGAGAAAGCCAAAGGAGAAGAGAAAGGTAAAGAGATGGTGACGGTGAGGGAAAGGAAGAGGAAAATAAGGAGAAATAAACGAGGCAGAGCTTTCTCAGCGGTATGCATAATATATGTGTATATATACGTATAAGCGACAACACTATGTCGGCGTTATTACCCGTAATGCGCACATAATTGATATACCTCGCACGCGAAAGTCCGCCTTTCATAAAGCCATCGGTATATTACCGCTCGCCCCCCCTCCCCCCACCTATACACGCGCAAACCTTTATACACGTATACTCAAACTTACCCTTATGCGAAAGGAGTAGTCAAAGATAGAAGGAGAAAGAGAGAGAGAGAGAGAGAGAGAGAGAGAGAGAGAGAGAGAGAGAAAGAGGGAGAGAGAAAAGAGAGAAAGAGAGAAAAGAGAGAGAAAGAGAGAGGACAGACTTTTCGCGAGTTTTTCTTATAAAAGAGAGAAAACGAGAGCACGTGGTACGAGGGGTGGGGAGAGGATCTCGGTAAAGCAGCCAACGAGAGAGCCGCAAACGCATCCCCCAATTTATACCCAACACCCGAGGAGTTTACGTTCGAGACACGCCCACTTCTTTCTCTCTTTCTCTCTCTCTCTCTCTCTCTTTCTCTTTCTCCCTTGCTTTTTCGCACACACGCTCTCTTTCTCTCTCTTACTTTCCTTCTCTCTTTCTCTTTGCCTGTCTTTTCCCGCGGCTCGCGCGCAGGAATATATCGTTTACCTCTCTTTCTCTCTGCAGCTCGGCGCGTCACGACTTATCACCCTCTGAATGAGAAAGATAGAAAGATCGAGAAAGGGATTGACAAGATGTTCGAAAATGGATGAGCAACGCGAGAGAGAAAATGAACGTAAATATATACATATATCGAATGGGCATGCGGGAGGATAGAAGACGAATAAGATGCGAAACGAAGGACGTGGAAAGAGTAAAAGAGAAGAGGGGGAGATTGGAAGAGAGTAAGGAGAGAAGGAAAATATATATTGTACTTTTCTTTATTGATCAATCTCAATTGTAAGATATTTGTATGAAATGGAAAGAGTTGTGTGGATAAATGAAGAATGAGCAGCAAAATGAAAAGCCGATAAAACCGATGAGAAAGAGAAGGGAAAGTCAAAGTTTTAAAGCGAAGGTTACGAATAAGAATATTTTAATAATTATAAAAAAAAAAAAAAAAAAAAAAAAAAAAAATAGATTCTTGATTCAACTAAATATAAAATTTTGAATCAATGAATTTTTAAGGTAATTTTATTCATGACATGCGCAATAAAAGTGATTAGATATGATGGTAACGATTATGTAAAGTAAATGTATTATAATTAGATCAAGAAACAATTTACAATAAGACATTTACGAGTATATTTTTCAAAAAAAAATAATTTTATCCATGAAAATTGCTTTTAAAATTTATTGTTAGAGCAACAAAGAATTTTCTATTTTATTAATTTATCATTTTTATCTTTTTTTTTTTTTTTTTTTTTTTTGTCAAAATGATTGCACATAAAAATTTCATTCGAAAAAATGAATGAAAATTAAAAGTTATTCTTTATTTAAAATACATAATGTATATGCATTCACAAAATATTTCACTACCGAAACAGAAATTTAATTACCTATTCATTATTCCCGATGAAAAATTCATTTGATAAATTTTCAAATTCTTGCAAAATGTTTTAAACAATCGACAAAAAAAAAGGGTGAAGATTAAGGACAGTGGATGTGATAAAGGTACGAATCCAGAAAGAAAGAAAGAGAGATGAAAGACGAGGAAAATAAAGATCGCTGGAAAGAGAAAGAAAGAAAGGGAGGGCGCGAGGAGTAAAAGGAAATAAAGAGAGTGATGGCATAATATAAGAGAATGAGGAAAATCGCGCTGCAGAGGAGTAAAAAGGCAAAGAAGAAAAAGTAGACCGCGATAGTGGGTGAGAAAGAGAGCAAGAAAAAACGATTGAGTAATATAGGGTGTGCGGGAAAGAGGGGAGAAAGAGTAGGAGAGTAAAAAAGTCGAAGAGAGAAGGAAAGAAGGAAAAAAAAAATAATGAAATGAACATCGACTCTTTCCCCCCCCCCCCTCTCTCTCTCTCACACTCTCTCTTTTCTCTCCCTTCCTCTGCTCGTTTATGGAATCGGGAATTATTATAAGAGCGCGAGAGGAGAGGCGAGGTGAGAGTCAACGCCTGGCGCGCGCGCAACCGAGCGCTTTGGCAGCGGCTGGCTCGCTCGGTCGGCTTATATAAATTGAGGACCGACGAAAAATAGAGGAGCGGAAAAGCACTCGGATGAAAGAAGGGAGAAAGAGGGTGTGTGGAAACGAACGAAAATAAAAGAAAATAAAGAAAAATAAAAAAAAAAAGAAGAAGAAAAAGGGGCTGCCGAGAAAGGGGAGGAAAATGCGAGTGCGAAAAGCTCGAGCGCGAACGAGCGAGCGAAGAGGTATGCGAGTCTCGCTCCTCCCTGTGACGACTGGATAATTATGTATGTGCCTCTCTCTGTGTGTGTGTGTGTGTGTGTGTGTTTGTGTATGTGTATGTGTATGTATGTATTTATGTGTCTGTGTACGGACGACGAAAAAGGATTGCAGGTTATGGTCGAGAATGAGAAATTAAATTTATTTAATATATTACACGCTGGGTTTTACATTAATTAAATGGAATAATTATATTAGAGCGTATATATGTATACGCATATGTGCGTCTCGTTTGATAAAGTTGATACATTTTATCACAATTTTGTCTGCTACTAATTGCTCGAGAGTAAGGTTAAGCGTTATGCGCGTGTAATTTTATCGTTGTATTTTCATTTTATACAGCATATCGATAATTAGTTGCTGGAATCAATTAATTTTTAATACAATTTTTTAGGTTTTTCTTTTTTAATTTTTTTATTTTTATTGATAATGAAACAAAATACAGTTTTTAAATATAATTGTTTACATATAATCGTGAAAGACGAACGAATATTATATAATGGAAATAAAGATTGTACAGATAATCAGACAATTATTATCGCATTAGTTTAATATACTGTAATGAAATTTGTGAATGCATTTTCATAACATTCTTTTTCTAACAAAAAGTTGTTTTTAATTTTAAAAACTTCATCAAGTGCATCGGTAAAAAACGACCGATCCATCTAAAAGTAGAAAAAGAAAGATTTAATTTACTTACGGCTTATACATACACACACACACACACACACACACGCGCGCGCACGCACACATAAGAATATATTCATGCATATATATATATATATAAGAGGAGAAACTCCTTTTCAATTTCCATCAAATTAATGCGAATTGAAAAAGAGAAGAAATGGGAAGCAGATGGAGAGGTAAAAGAGTAGAAAAAAAAGAGCAGGAAGGCGTCGAAAGTGATTCATTTTATCGAAGGAGTTAATTATTCATTCTCGCGGAGGGTTGGTCGGGCGAGAGGAGGTGTGGGAAGAAGATGGAGGGTAACGCGCGCAGCAGGATATCGAGTCCTCCGCAACGGCTTTTCTCATATTTTTAATTGAGCTAAAACTCACCCAAGGCGTCGCGCGCTGCGATTATTCGATAGGGTATAGCGATAAAAAAAAAAAAAAAAAAAAAAAAAAAAAAAAAAAAAAAAAAAGTTAGAGAAAACGAAGAGAGAAGAAAGAATATATACGTCTGCGGCGTATATCGTATTGTATAAATATATATATATATATATATATATATATATATATATATATATATATATAAAACTCGTTGAAATATAAAATAGAAAAATTTCGTGGAAATTTCTTTCGCGGCTCTTTTGCAATATGCGCTCGGGTGTGGGTAGTTAAATTAATAAAAAGAAAGATTGAAGTAATTTTAATTTAAGAGATATGAATTTTTTTTTTTTTCCTTGTGCCGAGTATTTATTTATTTTTTTTTTTTTTTTTCATAATTTTTTATTAATTGATTTTGATAAACACGTCATTTTTCACGACGACATCGAAGAGTACTTAAATAAAATTTACATATAGCATTTATTTTATTACATAGTTCACTGTATGCTTGTTTCATGCTTTATTTATTTTTGATTTAAAAAAATAACAAAAATGTGAAACTAATATGATTTAGTAAAGTTGATGAAAGCACGTATTAACGCCTTTCAAACAATAGTTGTTAATTATCATAATGAAATAAGTTTTAAAAAGATGATATTTCAATAACAAAACGTAATTCTAAAAGATTTATGAAAAAAATTAATTTTAACTAGTAAACAAAAAATATAAAATTTAATTATTATTTATATAAAATTTAATGTATTATATAAAATTATGCAATAATTTAAATTATTTCAAAAAATAAAATTATATATTTTAAAAACTTTGTTATTTTAAAAAATCGTAACTTAAAACTTTATTTTTACGAAAAAAGTTTTTATTTTTAATTAAAGACTTTCTATACATATATTAAGGTACAAAAGAGACAATTAAAAGATAGCAAGATCGTTAATATATTATTCAGCGTTAAAATCAATATTTGAGCAAAATATTATTTCCAATCGATTTTTTAGCAAAACGCAAAGTATTTCTTACCGGATGATGCTTTTATACAATTTATTTGAGACATGTAATATTAAAAGTATTTTATCGCACGTATTGACAAATAATAAAACAATAATGAACAAAAAAAGAGAGAAGAAGAAGAAAAGAAGGAACACTTTGGCGTTATATGTAGAAAGTTTACTTGTATCGCACATATTGCACGTATATCTATGTGACGAACGAAAGTGTAGAAGTGTACGTGGTATAGGTGTCATTATTTTCTCTCTCTCTCTCACTCTCACTCTCTTTCGGCGATAACGAGCCACAATCAGGGTACTGTAATGAGGCAATCAAAGCTTAACCCCCGATCTCCCCGTATATATGCAGCTTTGATGAGCATTCCGGTACTATCATCTCTCTCTCTCTCTCTCTCTCTCTCTCTCTCTCTTTCTCTCTTTCTCGCACACATCACTGCCCAAGCGACGATCTGCCGGCGTGCTAAAAGTCCCCAATAAACCGAAATAAAAGGAGACGAGCCGCTATTCCCGCGAATGTACGCTTATACACGTGTGTGTACGTGTGTACTGTTCGTAGATACGCTGCGCGTATGTAGAAAGAGAACGAAGGAATAAAAGCGAGAGAGAGAGAGAGAGAGAGAGGATTGGAAAGGGTCGAGTAGCGAGCCGTTGGTAATAATATTATACCGATGTGCGGAGAGAGAAGGGCAAGGTATATTCGAGTCGGAGGAGGAGAAGGTAGTTATAAACACATGACGCTCGGTTTGCCTTTTTTAGCCCATAACCGGCTAGATTCCCGTAACGCGTGTCTATCTATGTGCAATGTAATATTGGATTTCGGATTTTTGCTCATTCGTATACATATATATGTATATACACAAGTTTAATGAAAATGCGCGTGTCGATGTGTACGTATTTTACCGATTTTTTAAATCGTTTTTTCAAAATGTGTCTCGAGTATATAGACAATTAAAGAGTCCGTCGATTGTACGGTTGATGTTGAATAAAATATGTTCGTTATAGAATTTTTTAGAGACACACGTAGATAAATAGAAATGTTATACAGTTTAATAAAATATTGAAAAATTACGACCAACGCGATATCAATAATAGACGGTATAAAATCTTTCACGCTTTCATAAATAATTGCCTTTTTCGCATTTAAGCGAACATTTATCGTTGAAACAAGTGCTACGTAATATAACTTATATCGTACACACACGTGTATGTATGTGTGTGAGCATAATAAGAATATAATATACGCGACGATGAAAAGCGCAAAGTGTCGCGCTTCTGCTATATGTCGAATCAAGCGTGAAATCAACTTTATTAGTTTCGTTTTCCTCAATAACTTAGCCTTGAATAATGCCTCGTTTATTCTTGAATGTTACGCATATATATAATCTAACACGCAAATGTATGTGTGTGTGTGTGTGTGTGTGTGGGTGGGTGGGTGCGCGTCGAGTACCATATATATATATTTTATGGATGAGCGCACCATGGGGTGGAGGAGTTATACTGGCTTCGAATTGAGATTAAGCGATTCGCTTGTTTCTCTTTAATTGAACAGATTTGAACTGTTATACAAAGTCCAATTCGAGCAAATTTCACTCGGTACATCTTATGGGTTATAACGTTAATTTCATTACGAAATTTATATATAATTGATAAAGTAATTAGCTAAAGTTTTACAAAGCGGTAAAACATTAAATTATAAATTTATATCGTATTATTATTGTAAAAATTTCTTCATTGTCGGCGAAAAGAATAGAGTTAATGTTAACAATTCTTTTTGCTATTAAAGATATTATACATGAATTTTTTTTTAAATAGTTGAAAAAAACAAATTATTTCACCTTTAAACATACGAGACTATCGAAAATATAAACGTTTAACAGTGCAAAAAATAAATCTTAAATTTCGTATAAAAAAACGATACCCAACAACAACAACGAGTCCACGAAATGAAAATCAATTTCGCACAGCTCGATACTACAGTCATCCCCTTTAGATTTAGATATTACATCTCCGCTGAGTGAGATTCGTCCGGCGAACGTTATGGCATATATATATATATATATATATATATATATATATATATATATATGTATGAGTACATGTCACGCGTATGCGTCGTAGATGTGCACATACACAGAGACGCGGAAGAGAAGAGAAAACTCGGCGGGGCGAAAACGCGAGAGAAAGACGTATCGAGTAGAGAGTAAGTTATTATGGAAGTGGGAGCTAGGGTATATATATATATATATAAATTGTCACGTAGCAGTAGCACACGTACCTACGAGCTGTCGACATGTTTGCGCGAGATTGCTTTGTTTGGGATAAAGAACTGTACGGTTTTTATATATGTATATACACGTATACACATATCGTACGAGCTCGAATGGAGTTGTTTAGTACCGCGGAGAGTATGGAATGGCGAAAGAAAGAGAAAAAGGAAATAAAGAAATAGTCGAAAAAGAAGGAAGCAGTGAAGTGAGGAACGCGCGCGTGAGCTTCCCTGTGTTTTTCGCGTACTATATGTACAAGCAAGAGTTATGTCGTACGTTCTATGCGTGTGCGTATATAACACATCGTCCAATAAGTCCCGAGACTAACAACGAAAACAATATTTTTTTTCAAAAATCATTTTTATTCATCAATATAATCTCCTTTTAGAGTGATACAATCTTTCCAACCCCTTTCCAACATTTCTATACCATGTTTATAGAAGGATTTATCCTTTGCTTCAAAATAGGCTTCAGTTTCGGCAATGACCTCCTCATTCGAGCCAAATTTTTTTCCCTGGAGCATTTTTTTGAGATCAGCAAAGAGCCAGTAGTCGCTGGGGGCTAAATCTGGCGAATACGGGGGGTGGGGAAGCAAATCAAAGCCCAATTCGTTCAATTTTGCCATTGTTTTCATGGACTTGTGGCATGATGCATTGTCTTGGTGAAAAAGGATTTTTTTCTTCTTCATGTGCGGTCGTTTTGCTGCGATCTCCTCCTTCAAACGTACCAACAACTCAATATAATAATCATTGTTGATCGATTTACCTTTTTCCAGCTAGTCAATGAAAATCACGCCATGTGTATCCCAAAAAACAGACGCCATGACTTTGCCAGCAGACTGCTGCGTTTTTTGGACGCTTTGGGCGGCTTTCGCCAGCCATGCGCCACTCAGATGATTGCCGATTCGACTCCGGAGTGAAATGATGTATCCATGTTTCATCCATGCTCACGTATCGACGCAGGAAATCCTTTTTATTGCAAGTAAATAGCGATAAACAGCTCTCTGAATCGTCGACTCGTTGCTGTTTTTGTTCCACTGAAAGCAATCGCGGCACCCACTTGGAAAAAACCTTTTTTATGCTCAATTTTTCATGAAGGATTGTAAATACGCTTCCAGATGATCCAGATGATATCTGTGTCATTTCTGCAATCTCACGGACCTTCACTTTGCGATTTTTCATTACAATTTTTAACACTTCACTCACATTTTCCTGTGTAACGGCTTCCAATGGCCTACCCAAACGTTCCGGATCGTTTGTGTCCGTACGACCACGTTTAAACTCAGCATACCAACGACAAATCATTGGTTTGGATGGAGAGGTAAGGACGGAGTCCGGGTAATGTTTTTCAAGCCATTGCTGGGCTTCTACGGTGTTTTTACCCATTAAAAAACAATGTTTTATCAACACGCGAAACTCGCTTTTTTCCATTTTTCAAACAAATTACAAAGTGACTTTACTCTAACCTCGATAACTCTGCTGTCTGTGATCCGATCGACGTGAAATTTTTACACGTTTCATGTAAAGGTTCGCACTCTATGGAAACGTGGCCAGTTTGGTACTACTAGCACCATCTCCGGGTTAGTCTCGGGACTTATTGAACGATGTGTTATATACTAGGTTGTTCAAAAAGTTTTGAAAGCGACATCTATAGAGCAGTAGAAGAACCAAAATTTTTACGCCATTTTAATATTTTATCTTTCATTTAAACATACCCAAAGTTTCATTCCACTCTGTCAATTCATTGTTTGCTTACAAGCCATTTGAAGTTGACGTGTCAGTGTATTTTTTTTACAATGGAAAAAACCGAATATCGTGCAGTGATAAAATTCTTTGTTTTGGAAGGTTTATCAGCAACGGAAATTCATACAAAAATGGTGAAAGTGTTAAAGGAATCTGCTCCTTCATTTCCAACTGTGCATCGATGGGTCTTAGAGTTTAGACGTGGTCGAAAAAGCGTTGAAGACGATCCACGCTCAGGACGTCCAAAAAGTGCAACAACACCAGCATTCGTAGCAAAAGTACAGGATATGGTTTTGGAAAATCGTCGATTGACCGAGAGAGATTTAGCAAAGGCCCTAGACATCTCATTAGGCAGTGTGAGTCATATTTTAAATGAAGTTTTGGGTTTCAGAAAGCTCTGTGCACAATGGGTGCCGCATTCGCTCACAATGGAACAAAAACACGTTCCAATGCGACTTTCTGAGCAACATTTGGAGCGTTTTCGAAAGGATAAAAAGGATTTTTTGCGTCGATTCATCACTATGGATGAGACTTGGGTCTACCATCATGACCCTGAATCAAAACAAGAGGCTAAAGAGTGGTGTCAACCAGGCACTTTGGCACCGAAGCGAGTTCGTGTCCAGAAATCGGCGAAGAAGGTGTTAGCGTCAGTTTTTTGGGATGCAAAAGAGATTTTGCTGGTGGATTATCTCCAAACTGGCAAAACAATAAATTCTGAATATTATTGTAACCTTTTGGACCAATTGGATGAAAAAATTAGTGAAAAAAGACCCGGTTTGCACAAGAAAAAAATCATTTTTCATCAAGACAATGCACCCGCTCACACAGCTCAAAAAACCATCACTAAAATAACCGAATTAAAGTACGAATTGTTGCAGCATCCACCTTATTCGCCTGATTTAGCTCCCTCTGACTTCTGGCTGTTTCCACACCTCAAGAAATTCCTTCGTGGGAAGCATTTTTCATCAAACGAAGAGGTTATAGCCGTCGTAGAGCAGTATTTTGCAGGCCTTGCAGAAAGTCACTTCCATGATGGGATAAACAAGTTGGAAGACCGTTGGACCAAGTTTATTGAACTTATGGAAGATTATACTGAGCAATAAAAGTGATTTCACCAACAAAAAAAAGATTCTTCATTTCCGCTTTCAAAACTTTTTGAACAACCTAGTATATATATATATATATATATATATATATATATATATATATATATATATATATATATATATGCGTCGGACAACTAAATAGAGTAAGTAGCTTTGAGAAGAGAATGAAAAGACCGAGAAACGATGGATAAAGTTGAGTTAAAATCGATGAAGGATTATAACGAACAACGGCGTACGGATGGTATATAAGTGGAAATATGGAACAAAGAAAAGAAAATTCGATAACTTGCCTCAGAGACAATGAAAATTTATCGGTTTCAATGTTTAATTTATGCTTATGGTTCATTCGGAAAGTAAATGTAATTTACGTCTCTATTATCTAATATTTGTAACCCTAATAAAACATGTACTAATTAAATATTATTTTTGCGGTAATAGATTTTATTTACATATCATCAAATGTTTATTTGTTTATTATTCTTAATAGACATTAAAAAAAAAAAAATGTCATTATTAAATTATGCATTTCTATATCAAATTATGAGCTATGTCGTGTATTTAGTTTTCTGTAATTGTTTAGAATCCGAATTAGGGTACGTGCAAAGGATGTATCATTGGATTATTGAGTCTAGATTCTAGACAATTACCTAATTTTTTTATATTTTTTATCGATATTATTTTTCTTAGATTTCAAAAGAACATACTAATGTATAATTTGATTGTTATTTATTTATTTAATAAAAACATGGCTGCAATTACATAGCACAAACTTCTTATTTTGTATCTAAGATAAAAAATAATTAGTAAAATTCATTTAGTATTATATTTATACATATATAGAATTTGTAAATGAATAAAGACTTTTTTGTGATTTACGAAAAATGAATTATTATTATGTTAAAAATATTTACCATTACAAGGGACAGTAATGTAATAGGAATTTTAGGATTTAATTTCGGATTATAATGTACTCGTACATTAGATTTAAGTCATATGAATGAAGTGTTAAAAGAACATCAAACGATTCTTTTAACAGTACATTATTGTCGATAAAAATATTTCATTTATACAACGATACAATGGTCCCATTTCTTTCCACAATAAATTGTGATTTTTTATACATTGATTAGATGGACAATAAAGTTAATAAGATTATAAAACACTCGAAGATTTATTTTACAATCGATTTGATTGTTTTTATTATATAACATCAAATAGATGTATAAACGAATCATAAAAATAAATCATAAAAATTCATCCTATAAGCAACAAAATTAAAACAAAAATTTTTTATTATTATTTTCAAAGATTATTTTCAAAAATTATTTCTCTGCGTACGATATTTCATTTTCGATAAAATTAATCCAATACAAGAAAGAAAAAAAAAACAAAATAAATAAATAAAGCAAAAGATAAAACAAAATTACAACCGTGCAATCTCTCTTCTTTTCCTCTCGTAAAACAAGGCCGAACCAACAACAGCAGGGCATCAAACGAACACCTGCCGCGTGGGCGCGCGCATATACACGTATACACGTATATCCGCTCGCAAGCACAAAGCTTACGCACAACTTGCCATCAAAAACGAGCGCTTCGCCTCCATCTCGACGTCGCACTTCACCGGCACCGACTATTCAAACTGTCGCCGCTGGACTTTATCGCGCGAGTAGCCGTGGAACAAGAAAAGAGAAAAAAGGAAAAAAAAAAAAAAAAAAAAAGAAATAGAAATAGAAAGAAAGAGGGAAACACGTAAAATATATACGTACATGTACAAACGACGGCATATCGTGCGTTAGGACGACTGGTCTGAAGCAGGGGTGAAGGTGTCAGTGCGGACTTTTCCGGTTTTCGCTCTCTCTCTCTCTCTCTCTCTCTCTCTCTTTTGCTCTTGTGCGTATACACGCGGCGAAGGATGCAAGAGAGGCGAGTCTTCCGAAGGGTTCGCGTTAATTAATATCACGTCACGCGCGCGTTGCGCCCTGGCTAAAATCTGTCTCCGCCTTGTGCGACTTTTACTCTCTCTCTCTCTCTCTCTCTCTCGCTTTAGCTCGGCACTTCATCATAACCCCGTGTTATACCAAGCGGTAGCCGCTTTATGTGTACATACGTTGTTGCTTACACGTATGGATATAAGATGCGTATGTGTATATGTGGTCGTAGGGACAGTTGCCAGTAGTTTACGAAATTCGTAATTGAGTTGCGCTTATAGGAAACGGCTTTTCGATGCCCGGCGAGAAGAGAGAGAGAGAGAGAGAGAGTTTTTAATTGACTTGAACTTTTTAACGCGTTAAGGTGTTTAATACAATAACACGCTTATTTCAGAATATGAAATGTAAAATGTTTGAAAAATTTTAAGCCTGAAATTAATTTTAAAAAAGTCTTATCGATTTATTGTATTTATGATTCTATGAGATATATTTTATTTGAAAAATTAAATTTTGATTTAAAACGGATGAAAAAATTTCTTATGATTAAAAATTTTCAAACAGTTCAAACATATATCCCTACATTTAACTTAATTAATATTTAATTTTTAAAATAAACAATAATAAAACAAAAATTATATTCAATGAAATTATAATAGATTTTATTTTAATAACACATATTTTATACAGAGTATAAAAATTTAATAAAACGTAAATCTTTTTGTGTTTAATAAATCAATTTTTTTTTTTTTTTTTTTTTTTTTTTTTTTTTTTTTTTTTTTTTTTTTTTTTTTTTACAATTTCCATCTACACTGAGTAAGTATCACATTGATAATACAACATATTATATAGTTAAAATTAATGTTCCATTTTTATCAGGTTATTAATATTTCGATTTGCTGTTCTCGAGGACATTCAATATTTTTAAAATAGCCATTAAATTTGATGTAGACTAAAGGTACGGCTATAAGTACGTAAAAAAACGGTTTATCGTTTACGATACGACGTATGTTTCAGACTTGACGGAGCATTCGACTTTATAAACGTCGTATAATATCTACACGTTTACGCAACATCATCATTTTACGATAGAATAATAGTTTACGATATATACTCGTCGTGTCGGCGAAAACAAGTTATTGCTTGCGATGGAAACTTTAAAACTGTGGTGAATTACCGCCGCGCACGTACACCGTATGCGTTTTGCGAGCGGTGAAAATTATAATGCGAAATAATAAAAGGTTGAAAAGTTAGTCATAAGCTGTAATTTTTGCGCGATAAAGATTTTATAAATTATTACACGTGAATTCGTTAAAACGTAGAACGATGCACGAAGAATTTTAATAATATAATTACACATTTTTAACGCTACAAAAAATAAAAAAAAATCTGAACATTTTGTTGAGAGAATTATTTGAAAATTTATTCAACAGCATAAAATAAGATATATTTATATTTAAAATTAAAGGTTTAAAAAATTTTCAGCGCTAAAAACAAATTCAACTAAAAGAAGAATAGCATATTTATTATTTATCCACGGCGTCAATTAAACAAACACAAATTTACAACAATGTCTCATGATTGATGTAGATCCCGAATCCGAGAAAAAACGCAACTTTCAAGAGAAGCTTCGACAAACCCTGAAAAACTATGACATTGTTAAAGACAAGATCCCGGCTATACGCATCTAGAAACTATGAACCTCGACGACAGCGTTACTGTTAAATGTTACAAAGAACACAGCGATCGCACTTTCGCTAGAGACAAATGACGGTAGTAGTAACGCAAAGTCTACTTTTCCTTTTTTTTTTTCATCCCAACAAGCAGCAGATCCGCGAAACGATATGGAAGGTAATAGAGAGCACTGCCAACGATGTACTTTTCTATGGCCCAATTAAGATCCGGTGAACGAACTAATAAGTTATATTATTACTAACGATACCGAAGTAAAAAAAAAAGTACCTAGGTTTTAGACAAAAAAATACGAACTACCATATAAGAGACGGCTGAAATCGGATGAAGCTATTAAATGTGTGATTTGAAAAAAACGAAGCATAACGAGAAGACGTTTAGAAATTAAAGTACATTTTCCGAAGACGTTTTGCACAAACGCGGACCTAGAACGTGTGCAATTTTTATAAAGTGCTGCAGGAGAAAAAGAAGGAGACGAATTCACGACAGTCCTGCAGGATGTCCAAATGGATGAGAGTTAGTACAACTATAATTAACTAAATTAACGACGAATGGAAATTTAGCCACACGCATACTAAGCGAGGAATACAAAAATTTATGGACAATAAAGTCATAGTTTTTTAACTCTACGAATACGTCAGATACTATGATAAGGACACAATAGAAAAGCGTATACCGACCTTTACATTTGGCAAGGATTATGTTTGGGTGACGGTGGACTATATCACCTTCGTCGTCATTTACCTTTCTTCAAAGTATGTGACTATCGATTTTAATTCGAAAGCCGATTTACCCTCAAGAATCCTCTAATACTCTGGCAATCGCTGACAGTCTTAACCCTAAAGCGATTAAATGAGAAATAGTAGCGATAGACAAACTGTGAACGTTATTTCGAGATACTTGCAGATTGCATACGGAGCGTAAGCCATAACTATCTTATTATTACTAAGTTATTATTTGAATTGTTGTATTTTTTATTATGATTATTTGCATATAAAGTCGATCGTTGTAAAAACTGTGTTCTTAATACATTGGTTATCTGACAAGTATACGTCCACTATTAGATAAAGATTAAATATATATAATCAAATAAACATAGAAGCGAAATAATGTTCATAAATTAAAATAAATATTAAATGTCACTTGTTTAAAGCTTGTAGACGTAAGTTTTATAAATTAATATTATTTCAATTGATTTTTATTATCTCATTCATATAATATTGTGATACTAATATATTTATGTAAATATTATAAGTTAATACGATAAATTAATTTTACTTTATTATAATCTGCAATAATTAAATTTTTTATTAAATTTATTCGTCGTTTATATTATTAAATTTTTCACAAAACTATCAATCATCGAAACCGAAATACAAAAATCTGAAAAATCGCGCACCGTTAAATCGAAGTACACATATTAGAGTCTCTGAGGAAGCGAAGAGGAAAGGGGAGTTAACGATTGCTAAACAGCCATAACGTATGATCGAACGCATTAACGCGGCATTACTTCGGGGCGGCATCGAATTCGTTTCGTCATACCCTGGCGGCTAGCGTTCCGACCGTTTATTGTTTCACGCCAAATCGTCGCTTTCTTTTTATCTCTCCCTCTCACATTTTCTCTCTTTCTCTCTCTCTCTCTCTCTCTCTCCCGCTCTTTCTCTTTGAAATACAAACGACGCGACAAAAGCAGGAACTTTATGTGGCAATGTAATAAACAGCGAAATTCCCCCTTGGCTGGGCGAAAAATGTTGCGATTTCATTCACCGTTTAAATCGAGAAACCATCGAGCTTTTAAGGGCGACCAAGTTTTAGTTCGCCGACAAGAGCGCGATTAATGCAAATTACATTCATTATTAGATTACATGGATTTTTTTTTTTTTTTTTTTTTTTTTTTATTTCGGTCATAACGTCGTTGCGTTAGGAATTGAAATGTAAGAAATTTTATTCGCCGTTAGTGAAATAAATGTAACCTAATAATCGCCAGATATCGAAATTGTACGATAAAAAAAAAAAACAATTTTAGACAATAAATCTTGTAAACAGTTTACATAATTATTTAAATAGTGCGACTACTAATGTTTTCTTTAATATATATTATATTTAAAATTAAATAAAATTTAAATTAATGTTTTCTTTTTTTTTTAAATAAAACATATAAATACGAGTATGTTGGTGAATATATATACCACGATAATTTATATAAGATCACAAATAAAATCATAAATGAAATCTAATCGTTTAAATTTCATTAAGCCATCCAATTCCATTGATCTGTAGCTTACGTATACTTAACTCGTAAAAAGAAAAATAATACTTCAACGAAAAAATGAAGGATCTATTCCAAAATCAAATTATACATACTATATAGCATACAAGAAAAAAAAAGAGTCAAAAAACAGACCCTTCAAAAGCTAAAAAGAGAAAAAAAAAAAAAAAAAAATGATGGAGCAGAAAAAAAGAGAGCGCAAAGGATATCAAAATTTCTGTCTCTCTTTCTCCGTCTAATTTGTATCACGTACAATGCCGAGATATTAGGGGTAGTTATCGCGGCGCATTGCTCCTAATCGTTTCTCGCTGCGGGGAGAAATAAATATCTATATATATATATCTATATATATATATATATATATATATATATATATATATATATATATATATATATATATATACTTTAGCTATGATCCAAGGGGAAGTTCGATGCTCCCTTTGAACGATAGTGGGGGTGAATTTTGGGGTATATACCGACTGCGTGCGGAACGAAAGGAAAAAAAAAAGAGAAAGGTTGCACGAGTGCGCGAGACAGAGGATATATGTATAGATGTTGAAGGGAAACAAGAGAGAGAAAATGAGGTAGGAGAAAGATAGATTAAAGATGGAAAATTGCAGTAGACGAAGTTTGCGCGCGTGTGTGTGAGACAGAGAAAGAGAGAGAGAGCAAGCAAGGTTTTCTGGGTTGGAAAAGTGGTTTTGCATGCGTCGGTTATACGATCGAAATAATAATGTTGTTGATGATATTTTTTTAAAAGCATTGTTTTGTGGCGATTAAGACCAGAAACAAAATTTATTCATCAATGTTGATGACGCGCTCGTTTAAGTGAATTATTTTGTAATTAAAAGTTAATAATTCAAAACAAGTTGTAATAAATCCAAGATTTGTGAAATATAATATAAAAATTTTTAATTTTTTATGATTAACAGAAATTTTTTTGTAAAAAAACAAATCTATACTGATCTGCGCTAAATTTCAATGGCAATAATTTTAATTATGCTTAATATGTACATTAAATATATTGGAATCGTAATAAAACTAAATTTTTAAACAGGCAATAATTAATCGATTCCTTATATATCAAAAGAAAATGAAAAAAAAAAAAAAGAATTAATAAAACAAGCAGCGGCTCATTTAGCAGGACATTTAAAAAACTTTCTTTTATCTCTCTCGTCCTTTTCAATTCGACTGCACAGCCAAATACATCCTTATAAGAGTAACGCGAGGGTGGTTATAAATATATATATATATGTGTGTGTGTGTGTGTGTGTGTATGTATATAGAGACGTGTACATTTGCCGAACGAACGAACGAAAGAGAAAAAGATAAAGCGAAGCCGAGAGTAAAGTGAGAAAGAGAAGTATATACATCGTGTACGCTTATAAAAAAGGGACGACGAGTTAGAGGGAGAAAGAAGAAAAAGAGATGGAAACATTTAGAGAAAGAGGCGGTCGATGTGAGGAAGGAAAGAGGGAAAGAACGAAGGTTGTGCGAGGGGAAGTGGAAAAGCGAGCGTGCGCGCACTGGTGTTTTTGACAGCCCGATGAATTGAATAATCGCAAGTCGAGTCTAGGGAGGGGGAAGTTCGCTAAATCTCAGTCCAATACGGCTCTATATACCTACGTGTACACAGACACACACACACACACGCACGCGCCCGCGCGCACGCATGCACATACACCCACACACACACACACACACACACAAAATACATACGCAGACGATCTTTAACACGTATACATGCAATACGAAGGGGTTTACACGTACATACTTACGCGCGTGTGCACACACACACACATGCATACACGGATAAAAAGAGAGAGATATATTTCTGCACGGTCGGACGCCGCAGGATTTTTGCTTACACGTACGCCCGAGTTGGATAAAAGTGAGGAAAAAGCCGTCCCTCTCATTCCCTCCTTTTATTTCTCATTCTCTTCGCTTATTAACGGAAAAAGATAAGTCGGCGAAGGTTGGTAATGAGAGGGTGACGGAATATTGGGAATGAGAGTATACGCGCGTTACGTTGATGAGAAAGAGAGACAGAGAGAGAGAGAAAGAGAGAGAGAGAGAGAGAGAGAAACGTGAAAATTCTGTCAAATGTGTCAGTTTTATATCGAATCGGTGTGTGTATAAGCGAGGGTGCGAGAAGCTTGGAAGCTTTCGATGATTAAGGATTTCTTTGATGAAGTTATGGGTCGATATATATGTGTTGAGCTCTTTGGTTAATGAAGGAGTTATTGCTTATTTTATTATGCTTATTTACTAATGTAACTTTTATTCGATTGATTGAAAGACATTTTTGTATATTTATATATACTATAGTATATATATATATATTTTTTTTTTTCATAAATACGCAATTTTATGCTATTGTTGAAAATATGTACAATATATACAAGATAACATTGTGTTTTAATAGTTGATTACGAACACGGAAATTGTCAGATAATAAAATAGTTACTTTTTATAATTTTAGACATTCTATAAATGAAATAAAAATAAAAATAATGTAATCCAACAACGAGAATAAACTTTCATTTAAATTCGATGACTTTATAAAACAAGGAGGCTGTATCTATATATTCGTTTAAAATTTTACCTTCGTGCACATAAAAGAATTAAAACATCTCGCATCGCACAAGATTTTTATCTTTCTCTCGCGATGTAAAAGCGTTCACGCGTATACGTATAGTCGCGAGTATGCGTTTGACAAGTGAGACGATCGTCGAGCCGCGGAAAGAAAAATCGCGTCAAAATATCGCTGCCCACTTAAAAATCCGTTATATATGTCCCCTCTTTTCTTTACGACATGACAAATAAGTCATCGAAATATAACAGCCGCGAACGAGAGTAGTGAAGTAAAAGAAAAAAAAAAAAAAAAAAAAAAAAAAGGAAAAAAATGTGGGGAAAAACGAATGAAACTCGTCGGATAATGTTTTTCATAAGCACGCGAAAATCAATCGTTCGTCGCATTTGGCACCATAGCATTATACATTACGCGCATCGTTCGTCTCTATATTATATATTCGCCCTGACACGCAAACTCTTCGAGTTCTACATATGCATGCATGACGAGGCAAAAAACCAAGAGAGAGAGAGAGAAAGAGAGCGTATATAGAGGCCCCATAGGGATAAGCTTTAAGCAATGCCGATACTGTACATACACACACATGGACGCTTCAGAAACAGAATCACCGCGTGGCGCGACACGCGCCGAGGATGACGATTACAATCGGTGAGAACTGTCGGAGCGCGCGTAATTCCTCGATCGACGCTCGGCCAAACAAATTAAAAATCCGAGGTGAATCGACGACGCCTTCGGCTCGTCCCTATACCACGGCTTTTTCTCTTTTTTTTTACCCTCCCTTCCTTTCATTTTCATAGAGTTTTCTATGCGTGTTTTCAAAGTTTGCGTGTGCTTAAACTATTACAAGCGAATTTCTCGTGGGTTAGACTGGAGATACATGTATATGTATATGTATACGTATCTGGGAGAATGTGTATTATAAGAGAATGTATTGTCGGCAAGTGGTCATTGATTTGCTTTCGATTGTTTGGATTAAATTGTATATTGAGAGTCGAGGAGCCGCTTGGCGAATTGTATTATATTTTTTTTTTTTTTTTTTTTTTTTTTTTTTTCGAACGAGGATAATAAACTTTTGAAGATTTTTATTTTCAAAGCGGTGTAATTATAGAATTCGATTTAAATAAACAATGAATTAAATGGCGATCAATTAATTTGGTTAAAATACATATTAAATGTTGTTAAAGCGATACATAAAAAGTAAATTAGATTTATTTTTAATGATTTTTTAATTTTTTTTTTTTTTTATGTATCTATAAATTTATAAACTTTCACGTGTATTAGAAAAATTATTAAAAATCTATATACTTAAATAATATAATTTTATTTATATTGCTTGTTTTCTTTTCTTTTTTTTTTTTTTTTTTTTTTTTCTATTTTTTTCTTTTAAAGCCGTTAAACGAAGGCTGTTATACTTTATCTTTATTTAAAGCTCTATAAAATTAGATTTGTGTAAAAAATGCTCAACATCATATAAAACTTTTGTTACGACTAACTAAAATTATTGCAATTCTAACTAAAATTATTTAATAATTTCAAAATTACTATTATTAAGTGAATTTCTAGACTCTATAACTAATTATTCTAAGTTAATTAGCATACAACGTTACAGTTCGCTTTAACCGTATAATTTTATTTATTACGTACTATTTAATGCACGTGCTATTTAATTGTGTATGAACATATATAACAGCCAGTTGATGATAAGTACCATAATTATTTATCGAATATATATCGTGAAAACTTGGCTTATCAAATATGAAAATGCCATCAAAAGACTGTATACACGAATTACTTGATATGATTCAGTGGCGCTATTATTCAACATTATAAGCTTAAGGCAAATAAACGTTATAATTATTTGATTTGTAATATACATCGGGTTTGTTGAATTGTTTATTTGTAGCTTAAAATTTTAAAGCTTAAAAATAGTTAATTTGCATCATAATACGTTACTTTTTATTCGTTATTTTTTTTTTTTTTTTGTACTCTTCATTTTCTTCGAAACAAACGACCTGCATATTCAAAACGTAAAGAATATGTGCAAAGTAAAATAATTAAAATTTTGAAATTAAAAAACTTTGCGTCATATTTTATCACATATTAGGTCAAAAGAATAAAAGATGCAATCGCTTAAAATTTAATATGGCTATTTAAACGTGACGATATATAAGTTTATGATCACTTAAAAAAATAAATTGCGTTGATAATTCAACTATAAACGTTGGTGGCTATTTCAACGTCGAGCAATCGTTTTTCCTTTAAATTTAGTTGCTTTTCGCTTTCCAAAGTTAGTCGTCGATAATTTTTTTTCAAGTTAACATGAAGTTTTGGCATTTCATTTTCTTATTTCTTGCTTTCTCGGTGGCATCGAACGATGCTAATGTGATTGATGATAGTACGTAGATTAATAAACAGATTTTTAGTTAAATATAGAAATAATTTTAACTTTTTAAAGAATAATTCAAGATTATATTATAGAAATAAAAAAAAATTTTTTTTTTAATTTAATCTTTACCAATTTAAATAATTAATCATTTTATATACATATACAAGATTCGTTGATAAATAAATATTAATAAAAAAAAAAAAAAAAAAAATTATTTTCAGTCATTAACGCGACGATGAAATCTATACAAAATGTATTCAAAGACGTAAAAGATATAAAAATGCCAGATCTACTACAGATTAAAAATTTAACCTTACCAAGCCTAGAAGAAACAAAGCCAACGACCGTTGTAACCACCGCTTCGCAATCTACTCCATCGCCAGCTTCGATTACGGCAACGTCTGCGCAAACGCCGGCGTTGAATAAAAATACGTCCACGGGATCGCCGGCGTCGAGTACAACTATCGCAGATACAAGCGTATCCGAAGCAGCGGCAGCGGCGAATCGGTGAATGACTCAAGTGTCTCTCGATAACGATCGATAAGCGGTTGTACCATCGCGTTCGGTATCGTTTTATTTAATATTACGAAGATACGTTATTAATTTGTAGATACCTCGTTTTCATATAGAGTTGCTTGAATTTAATATTTGAAATTAATTATATGCCCAAGCATTCGTGCACGATAGACGCAAAGTTTATAAAGTATCATAAAATCAATCGTAGTGAAATTTATGTCGAAAAAAATGTAAAAAAATGTATCAATTTATTTTACCGTAAAGCTTTTATTGGAAAAAAAAAAAGGATCGTTTATTTTCAATTTTCTAGTAATGGAAATAAAAGAACAAAAAAAAAATATATATATATATATATATATATATATATATACATATTTTCCTTTCGAACGTATCAATGAACTCGTGTATTTTTTTTTTTTTTTTTTTTTTTTTTTCGTTTTAAAAAGGCTGACGAAAAAATAACTTTCTGTAAAATTTTCTGTTTTTAAAAATGAATTTTACTTTTTATTTTTTATTTTTTTTACATCTATATATCTCATGGTTTCATGAACTTTGTGTGTATGTCTTCGAGTAGTATTGTATACGAGTATGTATCGATAAATAAATGAAAAAAAATAAAACCCTGTGCTTTTTATTTTCAAATGAACAAAAAAAAAAAAAAAAAAAAAAATGTATAAACAGTGAATAAAACGACAAAGCTATCGAATTTCGCTGAAATAATTTTAGTGGTTACAAATGAAAAATTGGAATTGATAATATTTTAAAAAATTTCAATTAAAAAAAAAAAAAGAGAAAATGTAAAATGTACTTTAATTTATTCCTTACATATATACACACGTACCTTAAACCCCAATAACATAAAAAGTAATAAATCTAAAAATATATAACAAATATATTTTAACTTTTTAAAACGGCTGCGAGATACATAAAAAAGAATCTAGTTTCTCCAACAATCCAAATCGAAACGTGGATTTTCTAAAGTCGCTATAATATTCGTGCTAAAACACAAAACCCACACATATGAAACCTAAGGCAGTTCGCTTATGGAAAAAAATACAAGCTCGCGCTGCAAAAATATAATACAAGCGATAGTCCGTTCTCGCAAGAGCGGAGAAAGTATGTATACAATATATAGTGCAGTAAACGCGTGTACATACGCCCACACACACACGCACACACACGCACATATGTTTATGTATATATAGACTCACACACAAAAGGCAAAAGCTCGAAAGAGAGAAAGAAAGAAAGAGTCGAGCGTCGACGCGCTGACGGCTGGTGCATTTGACGTTGATATCGCGATAAGATGAAAGAGCCGCTCTACGTTGCCGTTGAGCTTTTATATATGAACGTATATCTGTATAAAATCCTGTTTGTATATATAGGGACCGACGAGAGTATTGTTGCGCACGTCTAGGCATAACGAAATATCCCGATCTTATTTGGAGCGCGAAAGAACACCGCCGCGGCGGCGAGTTTTTCCTCTTTACTATATACTCCTACCTACCCTCACCCTCCATTGTATATATATATATATATATATATATATTTAAGCTACGCTCGAAGAAAAAACGAAATCGATATGTGTGTAAGTATATACATGTTTAAACGATTGTCCAGCCTTGCTTTTTTATACATTATATTTATATATATATATATATATATATATATATATATATATATATAGCTATTGCTCTCGTATTTTCTGCAGCTGAGTTATAACGAGTTTTTATAAAGCTTGTAATGATATATGTTGCGAATATACGTATTTTATAAGAAAGGGTAGATGCTCGTCAAGGAACGAATACTTTTCGTGAACGAATACTTTTCGACAGTTTTGAGAGTAGATTAAAATGTAAGCTTGTGTAAGTTTATGGAATGGTATAAGTGACTTTTTCGTTTGCTCTACTAAATAAGTACGTCATTTCAATTTTATATTCATTGCTAAAAATAAAATGACAATTTTAAATCATAAATTAGTTTTCCGAGCTAAATTTAACAATAAACATTGAACTTTTGTTAACTTATATTATCGAGTAAATTATTAAAAAAAAAAAAAAAAAAAAGAAAAAGAAAAAAGTTTCAACAAAAAAGGTAGGCAATTTAAATTTTCACAACTAAAAAGTTCCAACTATAAATACATTTTTGTTAATAGAGTTTTACATACATTATACGAACAGTTGTTGTAACAAGGTCATATTGTTCAGTTTTAATTAAATCAGGCTGGAATTAAAATGACAAATAGGTCCATGAATATACAAGACGTTCATAAAATTAAAATATTATTTTGCACTTTTGACTATAACTTATTATTACATCAACTTCGTGCATATATTAATTATTTATTTTTCATATAAAATAAATAAGTATAATAAAAAATATGTATAGTAATATAATTTCAAATTGTATTCAATTTTATTTCGTACATTTTTTTATTTATGTATCAATAATGAGATGTTGAAAAAAATTTGCACGAAAACACTACGGTATTTATTTTATGAAGTAAATTAATATATATTTATATAAACTAATTATAATTTATTTTAATTTAAAATGTACCTGTATTTTAACGTAAAATAGTGTATAAAAATTTAATTAAAAATTTTAATTGAATTAAACTTAATTTCAATTTCGATATCTTCAATCATAACGGCGGCCGCTTATAAATTACATTTTCTTCATGAAACGAATTTCTCAAAAATTCAAAATTCCAATTATCCGCTATTTTCCACGCGCAGCACGGTATGGATACATTTGTACATGTACAGTGTCCGACGCATATATACGTACGCGCAAAAGCGCGCGTACATATAGTGCAGTACAAAAGTTTCATTTATCCATCTGCCAAAAGCGCCTCGGATCCTTCCAACTTTTGCGTCGATCCTTTAATTGCACAGCGCGAGGATGAGACGTGAAAAAAATTTCGCAATAATAAAGTTCCCCAAGTAAAATTTATATATGTATATATAATATATAGAAAAAGCGAATACGCACAATGTATATGTATGTATGTAGACTATCTCCGATACTTGTCGACGCGCAAAAACCAAGATAAACTCGATGCATTCCAGACGCAGTACGCGGCTATGTATACGCCCAGTCCATGAACGAAACGCGTCTATCAAAATTATTTTACGCGGATACTCCATATGTATACGCATACACACACACACACACACACGCACGCACGCATACGTGTATAAAGCGCCCAGCGAAACTTTACAAGCCCAACGAGTAGTCTAATTGAATGGTCCCGAGGGCGAACGCCTTTTCACCCGGCGGCGGCCTTATCGCAAAACTTATCGCTCGGTTACCCATACTACGTCGATAATTCACTTATTCCTAGTGGTTTACCATACGCACCTGTACGAAAAAAAAAAAAAAAAAAAAAGGACTCGCTCGCTACCGGATTTTCTATACTGCTGTAAACTCGTCGTTTTCTTTTTTTTCTTTCTTTCTTTTTTTTTTTTTGTTGCAGTTATTGTTTGTTTTGTCGTTGTTGCGCGTTGCAGCAACGCCCTCGCGTACGAATAGTTTGAAACGGGGTTCGCGTTGATTGCCAACGATCGAAAAATATACAGTGTTACGGATTTTTCAATTTTACGATATGTAATTGCCTTTTTTCTAATATGTTGAAAAATTTTATTTTTTTATTTTTTTTTATTTTTTATTTTTTGTTTTTTGTTTTTGTTTTTTTTTTTTGGTGGAAAGTCTTGATTGAACGATTCGATAAAAAATTTCGGATGTCGATCGATCGATATTTTTTGAAAATATACGTTGCGTTTACAATAATTAAAAGATAGTATATAGTTTTTTTTAATTTTAATCTAATTTTACAAACTATTGATTGAATAATAAATATAAAACAAAAAATATTTTGTATCTCAAAAGTTAAAGATAAAAAAAAAAAAAAAAAAAAAAACGACATATAAATATTCAGCTTGAATCTTCAAAATTTCATCATTTTACAATAACGTCTAGCTTAATTCAAGTACATTCGATAAAATCTTAAATTCAAAAAATTCTCGTTGGTAGATTTAGTCGGAAGCCAGCTCCCGCGCGGGAATAATCATCGAGTATTATTAATCGTAAAACTGCGAGCGTTCTCGATCGACGACAACGAGTACATCGTTACTTTCATATATAAACACATTTACATGCTCGACTCGTGTAATGGCTCATGCTGAATGGGTGGTATACACAATGTCCACCAATGGGATGAACTCTCTCTCTCTCTCTCTCTCTCTCTCTCTCGGCACGCGTCCGAACGCGTACATTCACACGTACGCGCATATGTATACCACACATCGAAGAGAGAACCCTCGCATATATATATATGTATATACGGGTATAAACACACAGATCTATCCGTAAAGCGAACGTGCCGGTGACATATCCGCGGACGAGTGTTTCTGATTGCCGGCGTGGTGCGTGAACCGAAGACGGATAGAGCCGAGCCTATGGGAGAGTTTTGCCTATTGCTCCAGAAGAAGATATGATTTTTACTTCCCCTCTTTCCCTTAGTCCCTTTTCTTTCTCGTATACATGCGCCGCTACTTTTTTTTTTTTTTTTTACTCCGGGAACTACGCTAATCTCGAATGGAATCTATTCATGGATGATCGCTTGCTGTTTTGCGGGTTGACAAGGTTCTGTGTATACGGGTGCTTTCTAAATCGCTTTGCTCGACTATGTTTGGACTTTCGATTATGATTGGATGAATGGTTATGTGAGCGAAAAAAATTACGTTAATCTTGCGATAATGTTATTCATTTGCTTGTAAATGACGTTTGATTATTCTTTTTCTTTTTTTTTTTTTTTTTCTTTTTCTTTTAAAACTAGCATTTTAAAACCAATAATAAGCTCTATTTTGTTTTATTTATTATACACAATTATTTTTAATACGATAGATAATGTTTATCGTTGTTTGATAATACACTTCGTTACAAGTCATAAACACAAAGTGTGAAGTTACAATTAATACTTTTACAGTTTAACGATATTGATAATAAAAATAAGCGTTAAAATTACTGTTTTATTTCATTAAATAATTTATTTACAATACAAAGACATATTTATTTTTAAAAAATAATATTTATGTTATTACAACATAAGTTATCACTTAAAATAATTTTTATATACAATTTAACTTTTTTAACTTTCTTTAAAAAAAAAAAAAAAAAAAAAAAAAAAAAAAAATAGTAAAATAAATTTCTATTTACTTGGTAAAACCATTTGTTAAAAAATTAATCATTAAAAAAAGGGTTAGCTTTTCTTTATTTTATTTAATATACAATAAGATTTAGTGCAAGTAAAGAAGTATATTGAAGTATATCTCAGTGAAGAAAAATATACGTTTAGTCCATACGTGTTTGAACATACTTATTAAATCCATACATATTTGAAGAGTAAGTTTAATCCTTTAATAGTTTAATCACAGCCCATTGGAAACTGAAGAAAAATTCACAAGACACTGAGATAATAAAAGTAGGTATGATTCTCAATTTTCAAAACCACAGACACCACCGTTACGTTGCCAAATAATAACATACGAAATCTGGAACTCTCACCTGCATACACATGTACATCGACTCGATGATTTCTCTCGTTTTTATTACTCGTTTGCTTATCTTTTTCGACAAAAGCTGTCTTCTGTCGAATAACAATTTAATTAATTTTTATTATCGTATAATGAATAATATTTAAAATTGATCGTAACGACAAATTGCACATAGTTAAAAATATAATTTATAAATAACGTCATGATAAAATCACTTTTAAGACACTTATCAATTTGTAATTTTTTTTTTTTTTTTTTTTTGTTTATAAAGTAAGTTTAATAATAAACATGATATAATAAAAATAACAATAAAAACTAAACATTTTTATTGCCATTCTGTATAAATTTTATAATAAAATTTATTGTTCAAAACTTTTTGATAAAATTTTTTAAAATATTCGAAGTAAAGAAAAAATATACGAAGATTGCATTTTAAAAATACTTCGTCGGCGCTTTAAAATATTTGCAATGCGCACAGAGGTTTTAATGAAAGAATGTCGCCGCGAAAGATTTAACTTCGTTACTAATTCTTCAAAAGATATTTTAAACTTTTTCAAAAGCACACGTTCTTTTTAGATAAAACTTGGCTTTCTAGTTCCGACAAAAAATGCTTAGAAAATGATAAAAAGTTTACAATTTAATATCTGCAAAAAAGTATTAATCCATATTTTAGAAATTAAAATATCACAAAAGAAATTTACCCATTTTATGTTAAAAAACTGTCTAAATTTATTTATTTAAATAAATTATTGTCGTGTAAAAATTTTTTTAAATGTTTTCATACAATTTTTTACTATCAATCGTCAACAATTAATGCGAAGCACAGTAAACCGTGGATTTAAAAAATTGATTTAATTTAATTTAATTAAAAAAAAAAAAAAAAAAAAAACAATCAATAACGTAAAACAAAAATGTATTCTGTAATTTTCATTACGATTTAAAAAAAAAATCTAACGTCATAATATTAAAAATGAACGAAACGATAAAAATATAAATAAACGCAACAAAGGCAATAAAGACAAATGCAGTATCGCCACAATTATTTATCCGTTAATTTTATCCATTGTCTCGCGCGCCAATTGTATCCATCTGTTCTGCGACACTTTTTTGTTTTTCTTTCTACCCTTGCTTTGTCCCTCTTCACTTATCTCTCTCTCTCTCTCTCTCTCTCTCTCTTTCTCTAGCTCATTATTCATGTTTCCTCATACGGACCAATTGATAATTTCCGCTACATTAGATATCCCTCACATCTTCTAATGATATTTAGCGCTCTTGAGCCTACCTGTTTATATATATGTTTATGCTCGATATCTATTTCGTTTAAGCTTCACCGACAGGTTATGTAAATTTTCTCGAGAAATTTAAGTAAGATATCTTTCTCTTTCCCTCTGCGATATACGAAACAAAGTCAAGCGTTCCTAATTAAGGAATTATGCCAATTCTCTCTCACTCTATTTCTCTTCGTGTGTAGATACATATATATATATATATATATATATATATATATATATATATATCATACACATACGTGCATGCATATAAGCGCGCTAACGCGTCTAGCGACAGAAAGCTTAATTGGTTAATCGTGCGGATAGACCGAGGATGGATTGTGCGTTTGCGCGCGTACAATTTCGCGCGCAATAAAGGCCGATTTTGCATCGCGGCTCCTCGTTTCACAATGGCCTGGTATAAACGGTAAATAATTGCTTTCTCTCTTTCTCTCCCTTTCTCTCTCTCTCTCTCTCTCTCGCTCTCTCTCTCTCTGTCTCTCTCTTTTTCCTAGTGTAAAAAAATGCATTGCACGCGATGTGAAGAATGGCGCGCGGGTTTAATTGCTTGTTAATATGCGATTATTTTTTTTCGGCAGCTGAATTTTGCAAAACTCGAGAGCGTAACTTCGTAATGACGGAATGCGTGTTGCCATTGTTTTCCCTTGTTTTATTGCATTTTTGACGGGACATTTTTTACAATGTTACGTGACAATCTTTTTTCTTCCTATTTTTTTGTTTGTTTTATTTTTTTTTTTTTTTTGTTTCGTTTGTTATTATTGTTCGCGACAACGGAAATCACACCTTGAAATTAATGGTTGTGAAGCACTTTTTCATTTTAAATTCGTAGACTAAAACATATTAATTTTACAAATACAAAGTAACAATAATCGATTGAAATTTCTGGGCGCTTTGATAGATATACATTAAAGTAAATATCGTCGGTTAAACATTTAAATTATAGAAATAGTTTTCCAACTCACTCAAAGCGCATCAACTTAAGTATTTCTTTCCACATATCGAAATTCGAACGTATCAATCTCTCTATGCCTTCGGTAATTTTTTTCTCCGTTTCTTTTTTTTTCACCGATATATCGCGCGAGCAAAAAATAAGTCTACATAAGAGTACAATAGTAATCCTTTCTAAAGTAGTTCAAATCTTTGCACAACCTGTGCGCGTGAATCTATACGACGTGTGCATATGTATGTATAACTGCATACGCGAGAGTTTGGGAAATCATTTCGGTAAAAAGGGACCACAAGAGAATAAGGGAAAGCGAAGTTTAGCTGTAGGGTGACGTGAAAAATGTGTCCTTTGCTCTGCTTTTTTATTTACGCATGCATATATGTATAATATGTATATACTAATGAAATGTAATGTCACGTGATGAAATTGTATATATAAATGTATGTATACCGTATATAGTATTTCCGAATAAAATTGCATGGAAAATAAAAGATGTAACGATCGTTAAATTACCATTTAAAATGTGTTGAAACGATATCTTTCGATATAATTCGAACCTTTTAAAAGTAAACGTGCGATGATAGAATTATGATTGATTATTGAGAAAGAAAGATGGTTTTTTTTTTTATTTTGTTAGATTTGAAACTAATTGTGATATATTAAAATTTTTATGTATTTTAATTATTATAAACTGTCAATTTTATTAATCGTGTAATTAATTAAAAATCGTAAAATATATAATCTATGATTCATATTCATCCTTTATCGAGTCACGTTGATTTGTTAAAAACTATTTTATACACGATTTTTCAAAGGAATTTTTTTTTCACACTTTTACAAAATTATTATTTAATCGTGAAATAATTTACATTTACAGAGAAAGTTTAGTTGTTTAAAAAATAATGACATAACAAATGATCGTCGAAGACAATTATATTTTTTTTTACAACAAAAGTGTTGAAAAAATTTAAAAACAATTATAAATGTACAAATACTGTTATATTACAGTTTAAACGACAACTTCATTAAATAAAATATCCATAAAAAATTCACGATATCCTCCGGCAAAAGAACGAAAGCAAACAAATCCAAACCACAAAGCAAACAATCATTCGAAATTCTTCATTACGCAATCTTCAATCTGTAGGATCCATCGAGAGATCAATTCCTAATGAAACGCATTCGCATACAAACGCGTACGCTTGTAAATAAATGTATACATGCATACGTATACTCGAGTCATACCGATAAGGCGCTCGGATACCATTTTTCGCTTTCTGGTTTAGATCCTAATGGGATCCTTCAACGATAGAAGGAAGATACGACATAGAGAGAGAGAGAGAGAGAGAGGCGCGTGTCGCTACAAAGCTTACCCATCCACGCGCACACATACCAAAGCGTAACTTCCAAAGTTAACCTTTGGGCTTCGTGCGTTTACGGATAAGTCGACGATAGATAAGGGTCGAAGAAGCGAATACGGCTTTGCCCTATCCAAATGGGGGAACGAAGAGCGGGCTTTCTCTCTCTCTCTCTCTCTCTCTCTCTCTATGGTGTGCATGTATCGTATATAAGCGGGCGCACAGCAGCAGCGGCAGCAGCTGCTATTGACACCTCGATACCCTGACTCAAATACAACAGACTCTCTCTCTCTCTCTCTCTCTCACAGCTTAACACACACGTAAACCTGGATGTATGTACGATGTGTGCGTCTCTTTTCTCCGTTGTATATATACTCTTTCACCCCGTGTATCTTTTACTCGCTCTGGGATTTTTGCCTTTCATATTTTTGTTTCTACCGTTGTTGCGTGACTTTTTGACGCTTCTCTTCGTTACATAACCGATGTTTCACTCGACTCGGTTCTTAATGTATCTGTTATATCGATTCACTCTTGGCTTTTATGATAAATTTATGATTTTTTTTTTTTTTTTTTTCTTTTGGGTATTATAATTTTTAAGCATTGCGATAACGTTTTTTTTTTTTTTTTTAGATTTAATAACTTTAAACGTAGAAAGTTCAAGGCTAATCGTTTTATTTTATCTAAATTAATTATTTTTACAAGTAATTCTGAATATGTTACAAACTTTTATCATAAGCCGACGAATTTGAGAAAAAAACCAAATAAAAGAAAAAATTATCAACAGTATGTATTTCATTAATAAACATAACTAACGAATTATCCATTCATAAATTTCACAAAACTTCAAATCATACAAATCTTCATAACTATAGAAAAGTATATCAATTCAAATCATTACCGGCGTTAATTACAAAGTACTGCAGCGCTTATAAAATTATCCCGTGTTCGCGCGACGAGATTCGTTGAAGTCGTCCCCGCTGCGTTTTCATTTTTTTTTTTTTTTTTTTTTTCTTTTTTCCAAGGGTGTGACTAATCGACGATGTCGCGTCCAGACGCGCATCGCGACACACCCTCCTTACACCCTCCCTCTCTCTTTCTCTTTTGCTTCGTATACTCACCGTACTGTTTTCTCCCTCCGACTCTTTTTTACAACGGTATAGATGTATATGTGTATGTATGTGTATATATATATATGTATATACACGAGAGTAACGAAAGCTTTCTCTTTCTCATTCGTTACTTCGCTGCTACTGGGAGATGGAAAAAGTGTAAGAAAGTTAAGCTCGAGCTTAATTTTTTGTAACAAACGAGACGAATAGGTTGTTCTTGTTTTGTTTCTTTGCTTTTTCTTCCGACAGTTGTTTTTTTTTTTTTTTTTTTTTTTTTTTTTTTTTTTTTTTTTTATTTTAGTCGCGAAATGTAAGTTTATAAAGTATATCTATTTATGTGGGTGTAATTGATCAATGTAATTTTGAGTAATTACGAACCATGGTGAAAATTAAAGTCTTACAAATAGGCTCAACTCGAGCATTTTATCGATCGACAGATATAAACATTGCGAAAAATAAATACAGAATATTTGGTTCACATTTTCAAAATAAATTTTTAATTAATGATTACAAATTCACGATATAATCCATACATATCTATTTACAATTGCATTACCGTTTATCCATTAAAAAAATTACATCATCATCGACTACATTTACTCAAAAACTCGATCTATTGTAAATAATCGATGCCTTGAAAAAAAAAAAAAAAAAAAAACAAGTTACTACTACCCTTAACCATTTCTAGTTGTTATATTATCGACTTTATCTGCAACTGTCGATCCGATAACTTCGAATCACTTGTTACAATGTACCTTAAACATAATAAGAATGAGAAAGTAACAACAGCTTATCAAATGCAAATTGTACTTTATATACATGAAACCGAACGCCCGAATGGTGTAATGGCTCTTGGCTTAACGACGTCGGTTAACACCTGGCTGTATAATAATGTAATATAATGTTCTCGTTTACTATACGAAAACTGTATGCTACTTGAAAATTTGAATGCCATATACCGCAAGGCGTTCGACAGTTTGTCGAGTTTAACTGGACTTGATAATCTTTGGGAAAATTATAACTCGGTGAGTTGATATACCATTGGTTACATTTTTGTTCAAATAAAATGTATTGTATCGTTCTTTTTTTTTTTTTTTTTTTGTAAATTTGGGTTTTTAAAAGTTGATATTGTTTTAATTTAAATTTTATTTATCGCTATTGTCTTTAAGACTGAAAAACTTTGTTAAAATATTAAATTTCTTCATTCAATATGCAATATTTCTAAATGGTAATAAATATAGACAAAAATATATTCAATATTTTTTTTTCCATCATCTTTGTTCACGAGTTACATACTACATCTAAATATTATGAATATTTATTCAAATTCTCCAGTAGAACAAATGCCACGTTACAAACTCATGAGAATTTTCCTAATTATTCTTTTCCTTTTTTTTATCCCATACACATTAAGAGCAACAGTAGCACACAAAGCGTTATTACATCGTCGTTCGTTCATCACAAAAGAATTGAGTACACAGAAAATTTATATTACATCGTTCACATACTAAAATTCAACATTATACCAGCCAATCAATAAACCCGATGTGAGGAGGAACAAAAAAAAAGGGCCATCGAATACGCATTTTTTCTCGTAAACCTAACTGTGTGCCACCGTACGTTCACTGTATAAAATATATGTACCCCGTGCATTAGCCACCTAATAATAAACACGCGCGCGCAGCAATCACATGTGCGGACGGTGAAAAAAAAAAAAAAAAAAAAAAAATAGGAATAAAAAAAGAAAATCTCGATCCCATACGTATATGTGCGACGATTCCGACGCGAGAAAAAACCGAGCAGCAGTTGTACGACGAGAGAAAAAAAAAAAAAAAAAAAAAAAAAAAAGCAACAACCGCCCATTCGCATCGAATAATTCCCCTTTTTGCCGAATTTTTGAAATAGAAAAAAAGTCGCGCGCCTCGTTCGATCCGCCCACTTTTTTTTTTTTTTTTTTTTTGTTTCCCTCATCCTACCACTTTTCGAACGGAAATCGGCTTTGTCGCGTCGACTCGTCATCAGTCATTTTATCCCTATATATATATATATATGTATGCGCGATGTAATATATCGAACATAATGCCGTATCAATTGTACGTGTTTGCATTTTTATATACGTATGTGTATGAAGAAACGATAAACGGCATACATAGGCGTCGAGAATTTTATTATGACGCATTACCTGTCGTTACAGATGTCGCAAAATTTCATCCTTACCGTGTAACAACGCCGAAAGTCTCGAGTTTTCCTTTCGCGATTGATAAAATCGTAAGAGTATACGCTGTGTGTCATGTATATAGGGCAGTGTACTTTTCGAGCGAACGAATAATTTTGTCGACCTCGAGCGGCCAAAATCGTGGTATAAGAACGTTTCGTTCTTTGGCGTTGCGTGAAAAATTTTGCGCCGTTGCGTGTTTTGCCACGCGCAATCGATTTGATATATGTAATCCGAAATTTTTCGTGGCGTGTTTCAGTTGACCGAGTAATTGTTAATTTTTCATTTTATTTTTTTGACATTAAATGAATAAAATATATTTTTTGTTTATAAATTTATGATACGATAATTTTTATAAATTATCTATAAAGCGCGAACATTTAAAAAATAGTTTTGCTTTTTGACGAAAAATCAATCATTTTAATTAAATATAATTTTTTTAAATTATATTGATAAACATTTTTCATTTTTCAACGATTAAAAAAGAACATCTTGTATTTACGTAGAACAATTATTAAATTTGTTAATATTATATGTATTAAAGTACTATTATCTACATTTATGGATTTTAAATAAAATTTAATCTATACAAATAACAGTTTCAATTTAAAATCATATTTAACAGTTAATTTAATACAAAAAAAGTAAAAAGTATCTCAGATGTAAGAGTAAACACGCCTTTCAATACACATTGTTAACAATAAGATTCGTAAATTTGCCTCGACGTTCGATTATTTTCCAGCATAATACGTAAAAAAGCCCACGAAGAAAGCGTAAAGTTTCGTAATGCACATTATTCGGTAACTTTTAAGCCCTTTAACTTCGATAAACAAGAATGTTTCATCTTCTTTCTTTCCCAATATATCAAAAATGTATATACACATACGTGCGCGTTTAGAAAGCCATTTGTACGCGCTTCCTCTTTAGCTTCTCGGTTGTTTACTCATTCCTTAGTAAATTTATATACCGATCGAGGACAGCCGCAAAAAAACAAATCCTCCACAATTTCAGAGATAGAGATAGAGAGAGAGAGAGAGAGCCGACGGAAGGTATTTTTTGTAGCATTATAGATACACTTCAGCTGTCTACTTTTCCTCTTTGCCTTCGGAACAATATCCCTCCTTTTTTTCCTCGCTCGCGGCTAGCTATGCTGTAATATATATACATGTATATATGTGAGTATACTAAAAGGCGAACGCGTCATTTCTTTCGTGTTTGATCAAGCTGAGTAAACATAAGGATTGCGGCGTGTATGAGGGCTGCTTCCTAATATGCCCACGCGCTTCTCTCTCTCTCTCTCTCTCTCTCTCTCTCTCTCTCTTTATTTGCGTGTGTGTATATTTATGTGTACGCCTGGTAAACATTTTAAAGGGATTAGAGAACACTTATAGCGGGGTTAATCTGGACAAATATGTATACACATAGTCAGCAAAACAGAGGTGCATATGTACACACACACACACACACACACATTGCGCCAAATCCCTATAAGAAACCGCAAAGTAGCTGTCATAAAGTTGTTGAATTTATCGAATTCGGTAGACCGCAGAACGTAAATTTTTTGTATACAACTTAAAGAATTTTTCCTTCTCGTTTTTCGACGTTATGTTCGACTTTCACCGCCTGGCGAAAATTGCGCAGCCGAATGACGTTTTTATACTATTTTGAAATTGTAAAGTTCGATGAAGGAGATTCATTAGATATTTAATCTGCAGTAGCTAGATTTATTGTAATTAATTATCGAGTTAATTATTTTGAATTTCAGTAGAATCATACTTTATTACAATATATATTTTAAAATGTTTGACTATATTAATTATAAAAATAACAAAAAATATATTAATCGTGAAAAAATAATTTTTTTAAAGGTAAATTTAATTTTATACTACCTCGGTAAAAATAATTAAATAAAAAATTTATTTTAATGTTCTATTAAATTAATCAGTATGGAAAATTAATTAGTTCAATATTTTAAAGAGGGTTTACTTTTTAATACTACAACGTTACACATAAATTGCGTATAGAAATATATTTTTTATTTAATTTTATACTTTGAAATATCATCTTACTTTAAAATTGTACATTAATAAAAAATTTTTATCAACAATTTCGCTAAATTATCTACGATAATCGTTAAAGATACTTCCATTTCCGTTTGGAAAAACAACATAATGATTAATTAATGCATTAAACATTTTTTATTTCAACAAAAGCATCATAAAAACTATCGTTACATTTAAATATACCCATCGTAAAACAACATCATACTCTTGAGCCCACGCCTATATAGTACCTATCAGCTCTGCAAAAAAAAAAAAAAAAAAAAAAAAAAAACAATAAAGAAAGAAAGAAAGGACGGAGAAGCTACACAGAGCAGACGGAATCCCATTTCCATACGTTACAATTAATCAGTGTTTAATTTTCGTGGATCGTCAAGCTCAATTTGACGTTGCGTGAAAGGATTCGGTTCTGCGTGTATCGCTTGCCCTATGTAAACGCCTCCGTACGCACTCTCGCCATATATACATAAACGTATCTATATTTGACTTTTCTCTCAACCCTTGCGCATTCATTACACATTCACAATATTATCTTTGCATACAGGGCCCGCGCATACACATAGTGGCATTGTGTGTAACGCGCGCGCGTGTGCGCTAGGTCTGCACCTCGTATATTTACTCACCGGCGGTATAGAGTGAGAGAGAGAGAGAGAGAGAGAGAAAGAGAGAGAAAAAGAACGCGTGACGTGCGCGAACGAGACGCTCGTTTGAGAAAGAAATAAAAAAAAAAAAAAAAAAACAAAAAAAAAAAAACAAAAAAAACAAAAAAAAAAATAAAATTTGCCGGCTCTTTTGTACTCCCCGCTTGTACGCATGCGTATATGTGTGCATGCGTGCGGATGGTAGGCGAGTAACGCGAGTACACGCGCACTTACACGGGGAAAGACACTTGACATCCGCAGCTTGGCTTGCGTTTGCCCTTTGCCCGCGAATTCATGCCTGAAATTGCGATGTTTTGAATCCTTTTGTAAACTCGAGCTTTAATTTTCAGTACGGTATAGAGGATAGAGAATCAAGGAGAGAGAAAGAGAGAGAGAGACAGAGAGAGAAAGAGAGTAGTAAAGGGGAGGAAGAAAAAAATTCCGTTACTTTTCAGCTTTTTTCTTTTCTGCTCGTGATCTAATTACTTCGTGGCACGTTTTTACCTCTGTCTCTTTGACAGAGGTTTTTTTTTCTCTTCTTTTTGTTACTTTTACTTAGCAATTTCCTTTCTTTTTCTTTTTTTTTTTTTTTTTTTCAAAGCAGTTCTTATTTCTGCAAGAAAATGTGTAATTAGATGTTGGGAATGCGATTGTTTAATCTAATTTATATTATAATCTTTATGTTGCAGCAAAAGATATTAAGAAGAAATATTATAGTCGTAATTAGCTGTTTATTTTATTGCGATGTAAAAAGTAATTTCTTTATAGATGAAAAAATACAGATATTTCTCGTAATTATATAAAAATAGCAATAACGTAATTTGTTTTCGACGGATTAACTTACTAATACTCGTTTATAAACAATAAAGTTTCATAAAAGAATCAAATTAATTTATAAATCCGGTTATAATAAAATTGTAATAATAATATATTTTACAGTTTTTCAATGGATAATTTATATAAAAATCTTCATTTAGAAAATATATTTTCATTTTTCATGCAAATTTTATTTAAAAATACATTTAAAGGATGAAAAATCAAATTTTTAAAAAATTTTTCTCAACGAAACTTAAATCTTAACGATTACATTACCAAAATTCTCTTTTCGATCGATCGTTCAAATAAACTTTTCCACGAATTCAATTATCCGTGCGACATACTATTTTTTCTTCTTCTTCTAAAAAAAAAAAAAAAAAAAAAAAGAAGGCACGATAATTTATTGAAAAAAAAAAAAAGAAGAATTCACTCGCGTATATCGAATTCATTAACTAATCAATCGTGGGCAATTCACGCCCGTAACGAATCGCGCGCGCCAAGGAATCATCGATCATCGCGTAATAATCAACGATGCGCATCTGTTAATTGGCCGGTTTTTCATAACGCAGATCGAAAGCGTACAGGTATAAAAAGTAACGCGTCCCGCAGAGCTAAACCAGTCATCGTGTCACCTTTGCGATTCTATCGAGTGGTACGCACGTATAGGAGGATAGTTTTCTTACGCGTCATCGTAGAGATTCGCACGCGCGTGTAAGCGCGCGCGTTACGAATCATGGGATTTATATATATATATATATATATATGTACGTACGAGTTCGGAGGAGAGAACTTTTTTTTGTACAATGCTTATATTTGTCTGCACTACGCGCACGAGGAAAAGGTATATATATTGGAGGTGCTCGATCATGATTGATGATTTGTCACGTTGCAAGAGCGATATCGCTCTCTCCTCTATCTCTCTCTCTCTCTCTCTCTCTCTCTCTCTCTCTCTCTTCTTTTTTTTGTTGATGGGCTATTGGATTGTATATGTGTGTCTGTGTGTGTGCGTTTGCGTTTCTGCATGTGAAACCAATGGCTTTTAGTTCGACGGTTTTATATAAACGAAGATGAGACATAGAATCGTTGTTCTGATTGCTGACTAAATTGTTTGTGTACTCGAAAGATATACCGGCAATCGTTTTGTAAAAACTGTTTTGAATGATTAATTTGTTAATTTTCTTTTCTGCTATTTATTTATTATTTCTTTTTTTTTTTTTTTTTTTTTTTCGTGGCTGATAAATGAATGACTGGTTTGTTGATTTAAAAGTACGTTTACTTTTGATAAATTTTTTATTTTTTATTTTTTTTTCACTGAAATGTTGTTGATAGAGCGCAACAGCAAATCATTTTTTACTATGAAAATTTATAGATGGAATGTAAAATAAATTTAAAAATGTAAATGATTTAGAAATAAAAAATAGCCAAAATAATTTTTTATTGTCAATACTAATAAAAATTACAATAAAATTGCAATAAAGTACGAATTCAATTAAATAATATTAAAGGATTTTTATTCATGTATGTAAAACTTGATAAATTAATTTATTTAAAATTGTGTTAAGAAAAGACGATAAATTATTATGAATTTTTCAAATTTACAAGAAACAACAAACTGATTGAACATTAAAGTTAAGATTGCATTCAATGGTCAAAAATTTATTTGCTGCATTAGCTAACAGAAATACGATCATATAACTTTTCCATTAACGAGCCCATCAAAAAATTACCTTATAAAGTTTGATCTTTGATAAAATAAAATAAAATCTAACCAAAGTCAATGACCACTATCGGGTCCTTCGAATTTTTCGCGTGGGTATATATACATATCTACCGCATTGCACGATCCATCATTTCTCTGTCTGTTTCTCTTTCTCTCTCACTCACTCTTTATCTCTTTCACTCTAGAACGTTCGTTCCAGTTTTCAAGCCAAAAACCAATCCGTCATTCAACGTATTATACACGTTATTCGACTCGTTGCATCAGAACACGCGTACAGCGCAACTTCGACGCTCGTTAAATCGTAACGAGCCTTCGACACAATGGAATACCATCCCCTTCTCCTTAATCTATTATATAGCCTTTTCTTGTTTCTCTCTCTCTCTCTCTCTCTCTCTCTCTCTCTTTCATTCGTGTATGTATAAAAGGAGCAACGGATGAAACTTTATTTTAAAGGAAGCGCGCGGTATTTTGCGTATAAAGACGTCAGGAACGAAAACGATTTTTAATGACTCTTATACGTTCTCCTTCAACGATGTATACACATATAGCGCATAAAAATGCGCGATTTTATCGTTTCTTATTTTCAATCGTTTCGAATCGCCATCGTCTCGTTTCAAAGAAAATTTGGTAGAGTAAAATTGTCGGGACGAGGCTAACGATGCCGATTCGTTACGGAGCGGTGAATGCAGCGCGAGTTAAAAATGCCATGCGCACCTGGGAGGGGGGAGGGCAGGGATTTATTATACATCCCGCGATGGGAAAACAAAATTGCTCGCATTCGATTTTTCTTTTTCTTTTTTTTTTTTTTTTTTTTTTTTCAAATTACCGGAACTCCAAGCCTCCTTTTGATTGGATAATTACGCAATTTGTTAAATTTAATAAAGTACAAACGCGCGCGTGTGTGTGTATGTGTGTGTGTGTGTGGTAAGTGTTTGTTAATTTTTAAAATAATTTCATTGTTATTGAAAGACCGTTGGGACAACGCATGAAAAGTTTTCTTAAAAATGTGGTTTTAAAAGCAGACGTGGAATTTTAGACAATACGATGATTAAAATGAAGCGTTACCTTATATATATATATATATATATATACAAAAGGAACAGACGAATAAAACGCGAAAAATGCTCGTTCTATGTAAGCTCTTTTTAATTTCGCATATTTACGAAAGCCCGCGCGCAGATAACTTTATAAAACGAAAAGTGCATTATCTTAGTTTTTTTCAACGGCAAAGTAATCGTCCGTGTTTATTTTGCATTTTTTTACTAAGAAAAAAATAAAAAATAAAAAATAAAAAATAAAATAAAAAAATTTAACGTTTATAAAATTATAAATTCGTATACTCGTTTTAAAAATTTATTTTCATCTTAAAATTTTTACATTTACATCTTAAAAGAAAACATTTAGATTTGTTGTTTTCAAAACGTTACTTTTTTTTAACATCACCGCGGCAAATTAAATTATAAATATTAAACAAAGCTTTTATATTTATTTCAATATTATCTAACAAAATTTGTTTGCAGTTACATTTAATTTGATTATAGTAAATATTACATATTTAACATTTTCTCGTTATTAAAAGCTATTATATGAAATAGACGTTCAGAGTAAACTACAATCGATAAAATATATTTAATACACAACGCATTATCATGATTTACAACAACAATATTTATACCGTCGTCTCGTTTAACCATCGACCAGAAAAGTATCATAAACAATCACATAATCTAGCGTATCTAATCAAAACCTCTATCTCAAAACAATTCAAACAGAGAAAAAGAAATAATAAATCGCGCGCTTATTCGATCCGTAAAAATATGCATTTGTCAAAAGGACATACGCAGTATATTTTTGACTCTCTCTCTCTCTCTTTCTCTCTCTCTCTCTCCGCGCGATTCGTGCATGCGCGCATTAGCCCCATCGGTTAAACAGCCTTATGAACTCGCAAGGGTCGTCGTACCGCCCCCTCGCTCCAGTTATAATAAACGTTAAATCGAAGCGTAAGAGAGAGAGAGAGAGGGAGAGAGAGAGAGGAGAGAGGGAGATGGCAGTGGGCGACTTTTTAATAATCCGTTTCACGGAGGATTTTTTAATAATATGATAATAAAGCGAACTGAAAGAAAAACGCTTAAGAGATTATCATTCGGTCACGCAGCTTCATTCACTCCCTTATACTCCACTTAATTTCTTTTTTTTTTTTTTTCTTCTTTTTTCATTCTTGGTCTCTCTCTCTCTCTCTCTCTCTTTCTTTTTTTCTTTGTCGTTTTCGCACCCTACCAACGAAACTTTTCGTCTCGGTTACTTCCTCCCTTTCTCTCTCTCTCTCTCTCTCTCTCTCTTTCTCTTTCTATTTAGGATTTAATATTCTGATATTCGATCCCGCAGTCACGTTTGCTGACGAATCTTTCCATCTCTCTTTCTTTATCTCTCATTCGCGAGAATGGGCGAGGGCATATACGCGTGTATGCGCGTATAAAACGAAAATTGCTAATGTTGATATATATATATATATATATACGTGTGTGTGTGTGTGCGTGTGCGTCTATATGTAAATCCTGATGAGAGACAGAATTTGTGTCAATCAACTGACAGTACCATATAGCGCACTGTTTTAATGAGTGAATTAGCTTTATGAGGGGGTTATACCTAGTATTCTTGTTTCCGAAACGTTTTCGTTTCAAATGTTATTATTAACTTTTCATATCTGCTGTGCGTCGAAATTTCTACAATGTGCGTGGTAATAAATTTGATTATATATGAATGTATTTTTTAATTAGATTACGAGTAATTTAATTTTTTTTTTTTTCCTTTTTGTTTCTTTTTTTTTTTTTTTTTTAACGATAATGGAATAAAGTCATTCAAACTTTATGTGAAAAGATATTTTAACTTTAAAAGTGTTTTATGACAGTTTTCAATTAGTTTGTGTATCATATATAACAAACATTTATATTTCATTTTTCTCAACAAAAATATAATGCCCTTAAAATTATTAGAGGTATTCAATAAACTCGTAAAAAATCTACCGGATTAAATGATCTGTTTTAAAAAAGTTATATATTTCATGATATACAATATAAAATATGCTGTTTATTTAATTTGTCGTATAAATAAATAATTGTTTTCATTTATGGATATATAAAATTAAGAGAAAAATAAAAAAATAAAATTTAAATAGAGGTAACATTGTTTTAAAAGGGTTTGTTTGACCGTACGTAATTGTTAAAGGCATACACGTTATTGCGAACAAAAATTTTTGACGCAATTAACAATTAATTTTGGCTATTCGTCAATATAAAATTATAAAACATGAAAGTCTTTCTGTAAATGTTTAATGTTATGTTATATGACGGTGTAAAAACAATATTTTATACATTAAACATATTTATTTATTATAATTCGAAAATTTATTCTATTTTCGAAGATATTTTTACAGTTCGTGATGTTTGCTTTTGTCAAATGAAATATAGTTTATGAAAAACCAAAAAAGTAACATAAATTTTTTTCAGCAATAATTAATTATGTGAAATTAAATATCTTTCATTAATTCTAAGCTGAGAAAATTACTTTATAGTACACCAAGAATTTATTACTCAAATTAATTCATACGCCGAAAATTATTTTCATTATTCACAAAAAAAAAATAAAGTTAAACCCTTGCAGTTCACTATAAATCATTCACAATATTACATTTTCATCGCCAATACGTTTTAACAGCACCTAATTCTAATTATCCAAGAACACTTCGAACAAAAACTTTGTATCTCGACGCTACGAAATATAAAACTTGAGGTAGGAAAAAGGAAAAAAAAAAAAAAAAAGGGAATAAAATTAATTCGCAGCGTAAGAAATGGATTAAGCACAGATCGCGCAATCGTTTCTAAAGAATATTCACAACCGTAAACCGAGAACTCGAGTTTAAAAAAAAAACAAAAAAATACAAAAAAAAAGAAAAAACGAGAGAGAGAGAGAGAGAGCGAAAAGAAATAGAAGCAAGCGAGTCGTACACGTAAACGATCGATCATGTGAGCCAAATCGACGACAGATCTCTTCCCTTTACACCTTTTTTGAAGCTCGGCTACGATTTTATATCACGAGAGGTAAGGCTCCCCGTGTGCGTATGGGTATACACGCTCTCGCTCTCGGCAAATAATATACGCATAAAAGGAGTGAGCTAACAGAGGGCTATTAAGCCCCCGGTATTTTACGCTCGGTAAAACACGCAAAGAGACAGAGAAAGAGAGAATTGTGCGCGTTGACAATGGGTACGCGGGTATCATCCCTATAGGTGTCGACCAGTTTTGTTTCGTTCGGGTGGTCTTCTTCTTCACACTTTTCGGCCGTCGAGTATTATTATACATGCAAGCATTGCTAGGTTTTTTTTTTTTTTTTTTTTCGAGGGCAGGCTCTTAGTAGAGCATCTTTCTTTCTTTCTTTCTTTCTTTCTTTCTTCTTTTTTTTTCTTTCCACTTTGGGGATTGCGTTAAGAATTAATCGATGCGAATGCTAACGCTTATGAAAGTGTTACAAGTTAGATCGTTTTCTTTTTCTTTTTTTTTTTTTTTTCTTTTAAATAGCCGCGGAATCTTTGATAGCGGAGGCGTTAACTTGAAAAATCTTGAGTTGAATGGGTTAGATTTTATTTTTGAAAGAAAGAGTTGTGAGAAAGTATGTCAAGATGTTTTGGATGTGTTTATGCGAATGTTTGTAAAGACATGGTGGATCAAGAGTTGGTTATTATGCGAAGTTACCAGAAATATAACAATAGGTAAGCGAATGAAAAACTGTTTATCAATGACTGAAATATAAACATTACGATTTTAGATGCTGGGTTGCTACTGAATGGATTACTTTTTTTATATTCTCGAAGAAAAAAAGCCCATTGGGGATAAAATGATGCTGCGCTTGTCAGTTTATACCGTTTCTTATAGATATATAATTTTTTAGCAAACTTTACGAAATGCTAAAAGAAAGTCATCGGAGTTTTATGATGAATCACCTCATTTTGTTGAAACTATAATTTTTAATTTAAACTTTGGATGAATTAAACCATTCGAACGTTAAAAGAATTTCGATACGACGCGTATAAAAGCGATTTCTTTTTAATTTTTACTTCAACGTGATAATGCAAATGATACACGTGAAATGACAATGTAACGTTAATATTTTTATTTTTAATAAACAAAATTTTCGTAGTTTTGTTTTAATTTTCATATCGTTAAAATTAATATAATAGCTTTATTTTTTTATAGAAGGAGAACAATTAGTTGTTGAAAAATTAAAAACTGAATATTATACTATTCTATTCTTTTATAATACACAATTTTTTACAATGCATATTTGTTTTTATACTTGAATTTTAAATATTTTACTTACAAATAAATAATAGATGTTCATTTAATATTACAGCTTTTATTTAATATCTCATTATTATTCGGTATTTGTATTACAAAATATATATTTAAATTAATTCAAATTATACAGATGAACGTTGTACAATTATTATCAAAGTTACCGTTGCTTCAAAAAACTCGAAAAAAAAAAAAAAATAAATAAATAAATAATTTTAAATAAAAGGTATACAATAAATACAATAATACAGTATACAATAAAGTAAATCGTAAAATCATTCTTAACCTTTTTTGACAATCCAATTTATTCATGCGCAACGTTCAAAAACGAAAACATTTTTTTACATTTATCCGCATTTCGTTCTTTGTTTTTTTTTTTTTCGGATTATTGATTAGCCCCACCCCTTTATTGGTTACACGTTCACGTCAACGCGAAGGAGAAAAAAGTCATTTCTCCATTTGTCACGCGCGGCACAGCCGACGAAAAATATGCGATTTTCCAAAATTCACCGGTAAACAGAAAAAAAAAATAAATAAATAAATAAATAAACAAATAAATAAAATAAGGTAAAAAATAGTTTCATACACGTTCTCGCATATACACTTACAGAGCGTATCGAGGTGTCTGCGAATTTGCGAATTCGAAAACATCAACGGTAATATTAGGCGTCCCGACACGCGTTTAATCGTTCACGCGTATACGCACAACTGTACGAATATGTACACAGAGTGCAATCGTTCGAGTGTGAGCGCGGATATCGCGCCGAAATATTATTAATCTCTTGTCGTCGCAGGCAAATGTATTTTTCAAAAATTTTCAACGAAGCCGCCGCCGCCGCCGCCGCCGTCGTCGTCGACGGGCTTCCATAATGCCTCGATAGTTAATGCGAAACCATTAGTCAAAGTCTTTTTCTCTCTTCTCTCTCTTCCTCTCTCTCTCTCTCTCTCTCTATTCCTCTCACTCTTTCTTTCTACCTTTCTCTCACTCTCTTTATTTTGCTCTCTCGTGCACACGAAAGAGAAATTTCGATTTTAAATCGCTACATTTATCATGCAAGCAGGCGCGTATGACACTATTCTGATTTTATTTTATTTCTCTCTCTCTCTCTCTTTCTTTCTTTCTATCCTTTTCTACTACATTATCTTTCGCTCTTACCCCTTTTACTCGATGTAAACTCATGTGCCTTTCGAACGAATTTTCATTTTCGTCTTGTTGCATCCGCTAATGTAACCCTTGACTTACCCTTTTTGCAATTCGCGATCTCTCTCTCTCTCTCTCTCTCGCTTTGCATTGTTATTTTTCCATATATCTTTTTTGCTCTTGTCGTTTCTGAACCTTCGTATTTATAATAATTAATTATTGCTCTATAATGAGCTATTCGTACTATTAAATGCATCGTTTGGCATGCATTCAGAAACGTTCTAACATCCGAGTAACATTAAAAATAAATTTTGTCGAGTGTCATAATTTACATAGGCATTATATTTTGCTATATTTCGGATAACAAAGTATATCTAAGTTATTGTAATTATAATTATATTATTAAAGTATCATCAAAATATACATATTAAAAATTTATATTACATAATAATGTGCACATTGTGAATGAAGAAATTTATAATTTTTCTTATAGGTATAAATATTAAGGACGATAGATATTGCGTTAAGTAAAAGAATTTTACAAAAATATAATATAAAATTACGAACAAAATAAATTATATTAATTGTTTGAACGTTATATTTTTTATTAATTACTTTTTTATACATTCCATCAAAACAAGATATTTTCTCCATATTCGAAAAATATGAATAAATACGATATAATTAAATTAAAAATTCAGTTATAACTTTTTACATTAAAAAAAAAAAAAAAAAAAAAAAAAAAAAAAAAAAAAAAAAAAAAGAAAAAAATCGCATAAATATAAAACCGTTGTTAATTACATATTTTGTTTACGCGTTACAGCAATTAAAAATACAAGTGCGAGAGGATGACAGAATCACCGCAATCGTCGTCGATTCTCGAAAAAAATTTTAACAACGCAGTCCACGAAGTATAATTTCTAGTCTTTACAACGCGCATCGCAGCTTGTCGCACACGACGCGCATTCATCTTTTTTACACCGCACTTTTTTTTTCTTTTTTTTTTTTTCACCTCCTCCTCCTCCTCCTTCCCACCTCCTCTCACCCCTTTCCTCCTATACCTACGACCGCGTGTTTTTTTTTATTTTTACTCTCCGACACTTTTTGTCACCGAGAGTATACGTATATGCATATCCCCCATATACATATATAGATGTAGATGCACACACGGGGTTAGCATCGTTGCATATCCGCGCTTGCATAAAGTCCGCGGGTTCGCGTCGCGGGCCGCACAAGAGCATTTCAAATACTCGTAAAAGCGCATTTCAAACATTTTGACAACTACCAAATGACTCGGCCACCAGACAGATCGTCGACATCTGCACTCGTTATACCATCTCCCTCTCTCTCTCTCTCGATGTTGTGTATCTCTACATGGATTCACCGCACTCTCACAACAACGAGCAAATTACCGGGAGTTGCGCGAACGCTTTATTTTTTCCTCTTCTTTTTTTTTTATGTGTGTTGCATTCTCTCTCTCTCTCTCTCTTTTTTTTTCTTTTATTTTCACACGCGCGCGCGCGATGTGTGTTCGTTCACATTCGCGCCTCTCGCTTTTCTTTTTCATTGTTACTCTGTCCGACGTCCAAACGATTTTTCACGCGCTCGCACCCGCTCGTATGCATACGTGTCTATGTATATAGAAAAGGACACCCGACGGAATATTAACGAATCGTCTCATTATTTAGCTGTTAAACTCTTTGACGGCCGTTCGCTCGTTTCGTTCGTATAAGTGTTCCCGCTCGAGCGCTTTTAATACGGCTTTGATTATGGATTTCGCGACACATAGCGACGAGAGGCCGTTTATAATAAACGACGTTTTATAAAGGCTTGATTTTTCATGCGCGAAATATTATGTTGAATTAAAATTGTTTTAAAATATATTAAACTTTATATACGTTGGGTGAAAGTTATGTAAATCAATTTTATTCTTTTTATTTTATGTGCATACAATGTTAAATATTTACGATATAAAAAATGCCTTCTTTTTTAATAAATCCTTTACCCAATTATAGTTTACAACAAAAGACAACAAAGTCAACGATGACAAGGTTAATAATTATTTTCCATAATTTATTATGTTTCTTTAACTATACAAAAAACATTAAATTTACATTATCGATGAAATATGAATTTTAATTAATATAATTCAGTAAAATCGAATCAATAATGCCTCATTTTATTTTAATTTTGTATCAAAAATTAAAAAACGTTTTTTATACTTAAATTTAAAAACAAAATGACAATTCGCGATAAAAAAAAAAAAAAATATTAGTATTGAGTAAAAATTTTCTCTCGATATCTGTTCCTTTCTCCTATATATATTGCTATGAAATCCATACCTGACCTAATCTAAAACCCATATCCGTCACATAAACTACGATTTCATTCATTCGATCATCGAAATGCACACACGCGATCCGAAAGTAATAAAAATGCCATCGATTCAAAATCGTAAATTCAAGATTTTACTTGTGCGCTCATACACGTCGTCTTTATAGTTACCGAACGGGAAAATCATCAACCGATTATCGGATCATTAAAATGCTTTACGATACCGTTAACGGCATTAAACATTGGAATTAGACTTTGCAAAGTGCAAAATTATATATGATTATAAAAATGAAAATTTGTAATTACTGTTTAACTTCATTGTGAATCGGTAATTTCGGTGATTTTATTATTTTACATTTAATGATAAATAATGAATAACTTGATTTTATGTAATTTAAAATTATGCTTTATATAAACTAAGACATCGTAATAATAAAAAAAAAAAAAAAAAAAAAAAAAAAAAAAAAAAAAAAAAAAATTAAAATATTAAAATATCGGAAAAACAAAAAAATTGAAAATTCGCTTTTACCCTAATGTGTAGCTAAAACGGATGTTTTATACATACTGGAATAATCGGTTTTATTACTTGATTTTGCGTTATAATCGAATGTATTCGGGCAAAAAATGAATTCAACATTGTTTAAATTTGTTTATAAATCGCACACGAAAAAATAATTTCTTTCGTTTATTCAAACAACGTATTTATTAATATGAATTTCGTTCATAAAATTATATGTAGGTTATAAATAAAAAAAAAAAAAATTAAATATTTTAAAAGCGATAATTAAGTTTGTTTTGTTGATCGTTATTTGTTAAAAATTATAAATATTTAGATGTACGAAAAACTTTAACACGTATTATTATTAGCTATATTTATCATAGTTTTTGAATCTTACATATTTGCATTTTGATTATTATCCGAATATAATAAATAAATAAAACATAAATGTTACAATTATATTTGTCAAATAATCGATTGTTAATGTAAATAACATAAAATAAATCATAAATGCATTATAAGATATAGTTTAATATTCGATTATTCTAAACAAGCTACCTATTTATTTTATACGATATCAAAATATAAACAGTCGAGTTCTTCTTTGTGTTATCGACGCTCTCAACAAAGCGCCCAGGTAAGTTATATAATACACCCCATAAAGGCTTAAGATGTAGCCGACACGCGAGGAGCAACAAAGGAATAACTCATCATCTCGTTGCAGGTTCGAAGCGCCGTGAGCGCAACAGAATGGATGAAGCTGCGTGCACATATATATATATATATATATATATATATATATATATATATATAAATAAATATATTCTCTTGGAGCGATAAGATTCTCTGTTTCTCTCGAATATAATGCAAGTATATATGTATATATATATATATATATATAGACAATAAGGTAAGCCAACGCCTTTGATCAACGCGCGAAGCTTCTGAAACGATATCACTTATTAACGAAAGAGCAAACTCTCTCTCTCTCTCTCTCTCTCCTTGTGTTAATTAGTCCATCCCGGACGATTAATTACATCCTTCCAGTGTACATCGCAAGGAGGCAGCAACATAGCATCGGTGTATAGGGAAGCACAGCTGCGCTCGAAAGCTCCCGGGATATTATATATATATATATATAGAAAGAGAGAGAGAGAGAGAGAAAGAGAGAGAGAGAGAGAAGAAACTTGCTGCTTGTGCTATACCCGCGTTCGCGCGCATCAATTTCCTACCTTCTATATTTTATACAACCTATCTGTATACAAGAGAGAGAGAGAGAAAGAGAGAGGGAGAGAAAGATTATACAGATTATACAATAAAGTGCCGATTACGAGTTGGATTTAACTATATTTATATGTAGGCGAAGTAAGATGGCTTTGTTATAAAATTATGCATCGGAATGGTAATTCAAGTTTGATAAACTGAAATCAGTGATAATTGAATGAAATATAATTGTTAAAACAAATTTGTTTTAATTATTTTTCTCTTTTTTTTTTCTCAATTTCTAAGTAAAATTTTTACGATTCAAGTTGATTAATCCTGATAAATTTGTTATTAGTAAAATTATTGATTAAGTCTTAATTTTTAAGCTATAGAGAAAAGTTTTAATTAAATGAAAATGAATAATTTACGAAATTTTTAAAAAATTATTTAAAAATTTAACTTATCGCGTCTACTATTCTAATATTTTATATATCTTAAAATTGCTTTATTAAAAAATCATAGAATATAAGTGCAATAATGAATGTAGAATAAAGTCTCATCAACTTCTAGGTTATTAACAAATATTATTAAAGAATATTTACATGGTTAGAGTGTTGTAATATAAAATATTTTACAATATATATATATATATATATATATAATAAGTTTAATTATAAATATCTTATTTATTTTATTTAATTAAATGTATATCTATAATTTACCTGCTAACTTGATTTCTCGAAGACGTTTAAACAAAATTTGTTTGACGTTAAATATTGTTGTTTAAATACGACTGAATATTTTGTGTCAGATATCGAGGAAGTCTTGAGTCTTGAAATTTTTTTTTCAATCGATGATGAGGTGATTCGGCTGGTTCGGTTTCATTAATAATATACTCGTACGAGTGGGTGAACTTTGTGCGGCCAATTCTTAAGCGTGTTATAACAATTTGGTTTATTTCTTGTTAATTATTTTGTTGGGCTTTTTGTATGATTCGATTCTTTTATCAAGCGGATAGAAGATTTAGTTTTTTCTTTTTGGGTTCGTTATTTCTTTCATGAATCTATTAGTTTGCCGCGCGTAAGTTTTTTTGAAGTCGTCTGTTTGTAAAGAAGCACACGGCACGTCTACTACGTTGTTTTAGTAGTTTTTTATTCCGCGGTGAACGGGGTTCCTGGATTTTTTAATTTTTTTTTTCCTAAATATTTGTCGTTTGTTTTTTTTTTTTTTTTGTAAAATGTTAAAGATCGGATTTGTTGGTAATTTACTAACTTAGTGTACACAGTTTAGTGCTAGATTTTGTCTGCTGTAGTTTAGGTGAGTCATATTGGTTTCAGTTAAAATGTTGTTTACGGGACTGGTTAAATAAGCACTTGCGACTATTTTCAACTTTAACTTTTGTTTTGAATTGAATCAAGTAATTTCGCTGAGGTTGAGCATCCATAAACGATTGGTACATAATCTAACTTTGTGATAATCGATGATTTTTATATATTGCGAGCAAGATTTTTTTATTCGTTACCCAGTCTTTTGCAGCTAAGATTTTAAACATATTTATTCTTCTACCGCACTTCGCTTTTACATAATTCTTTAGTATGAGGTTTCGATGAGTTTTTTTTTTTTTTTTTTTTTTTTTTTTTCGGACGCAAGACCCAGTATTTCAATGTTATATACTTGTTTAGTCTATTATTATTGAGCGTTAATGTGATGTTGTTTTTGTTTTTATTTCTAGTATAATTTATAACTTGAGTTTTTGTAGGAGAAAATATTGAATCCGCTGTCTTCGATCCATTTTTTTAATATGTCCAGATTGTTCCGAAGTAGTTTTAGACTATCTTTGGAGGCTTTTTCCATGCAGTATGTTGTGTAGTTATCAGCGAATAAGCATCATTTTGCTAGGGCAGAGATACTGTTTGTAATATCATTCATTGCCGTTAAGAATAAAGTTACGCTTATAACCGATCATTGAGATACGCCATTGTTTATTTTTATTTTATTTTATAATATGCCATTTGTTTTTACTTGGATAAAGTGTTTTTTTTTTTAGAAATTTTCGATAAAATTAATCACATTAAACTTTATTCATTTTGGTAAATGAATGACTCTTTTTCTGTAGATCATTTCATAAGCTTTTTCCAAATCGAGTGAGTTAGCCGTTAAATGGTGTTTTTTGTTGTGATATATAGAAATTATATATAAGTTAGGTCGTATATTTTAATGAAGTAGTTTAATCCTTTTATTGGCAGTTTTATAATTAATACATTTAATTCCTTCACTTTACCAACTAGGTTGTATAAAATTGATTATATCGTTTATATTACTAAAAATATAAATATAAACTAATTAGTTAATAAGTACCTATTCATTTCTTTAGTTTAAAATATCTATGAAAAAAACATTTTTAAATATTTATCCATCTGACCGTTAAATGTAATTAACTTTTTGTTACGTGTAAATAAATTAATCGACAAATGTTTTTTTCATTGCAATGGGATTTCCAATTTGTGCTTGAATTTATTATTTTAATAATTTATAAAAGATATTTTATAAAGCTTTGAGCTATTGTTAAAACTTGTCTTCGTTAAAAATTGTTTAATTAAAAAGCTGCTATTTTTATTTTAATTTTATAACATAAATATTTTAAAACTTTTTTACGAAACAAACAAAGTTATAATAAATTATTACTAACGATATTTTTTTTGCCATAAAATATTTTCATCATATTTTTTCAAATAATAAATTTAAAATACAATTGTAATAATAATTATTAATCGTATAATCAACTCGTAGAATAAAAAATTTCAATGTAAAGCTTAATCAAAATTTTATAAATTTATTATGCTTTCCTTTAAGATAAAATTAATTAAAATTTCTAAATTTTGTTTTAAAAAATTAATTGAAAGTGTATATAACAAGTGTAAAACAATTTATTTTCGTAAAATTCATAAAAATTAAACGTGAACGTATCTTAATTAGGGTTTGTTTTGTTAATGAAAATATAAAAAAAATTTAAATTAACATTTAATTATGTTTCGACACAATTGTGTAAGTAAATTAAAATTAAGCATAAACATGAAAAAATAAAACAACATTATTATAAAAGCGCGCTCAACATTAAAGAGAAAATATTTACGTTTCACTTCAAGAATCAACAATAATTCTTTCCGTCAACCATTCCCCTCTCTCCCTCTATTCATCGTACATTTATACCAGATTGTTTTTCTTACGTTTCAATAATGATAATCATTAAGCGCAAATTGGCGAAAATTTTGATAACGTATATACCAAAAATTTTCGGTAGCTCGTTTAATTTGCATTCGGCGTGGACGTATATAAATTGCTACGCTACGGTCGAGCGAGCAAAGTAAACACGCGCTCCTTATGCACTCGTTAATTTACTCGCGTGCGCATATGTATACGTACCCATGTTTAATTCGATCCCTTATACTTTCCTTTCCTTTGTTTTTTTTTTTTTTTTTTTTTTTTAACAAACGCGTCGTTTGTATAACGATGCATCACGCGCGAGTTTAATATAACGGTAACGTGTGAATTTGAGGAATTTTTTAACAATGTTTTTTTTTGTAATAACTCACTTATTGAGAAGTTATTTGTTTTTCATAATTTGCACGTATTAAAAACTATTTTATCGAATGAATATTTGCGAAAACTTGATAAATATATTCGATTTTATTGTAAATCAATTGAACGTTTGTTCGAAATTATCTAAAAATTTATACATCGACGTATCAGAATCGACAATAATGTATCATAAGCGATGAGAATCAATCGAAGTCTATTCAAACAATTCTTTACCATTCCATAGATAAACAAATACAGATAATGTTATACGCCGCTAACAATTCCCCCGATGCTTACGTGGTTTCTACAGCCCATAATTTGCGATTCGATAAATAAATTATCGACCGAGCTATCGTCGACGTTCACGATTTTAGCTCGCTTTGGCATGTATACATGAACGCGTTATCCGCCTGTACTTTTGCGTTTCTCATAAAAGGGTGCAACGATTCGCTTCGTCGTCGAATATCTGTCTTTTTATTTGTGTGTGCGCGCGCGCGCGCACGCACGTGTAATTGCATATACATACGAAAGTTTGCGCATCGTAATATTTTGGCAGCGTGAATTTATTTATTCCCGCGTGAAAGCCATACACGGCATGTATAATTTATTGAAAAGGTTGTAATATCGTCGGGGTTACATATATATGTGTGTGTGTATACAGATGTAATTTGCACATATTTTTTTCACGCCGGTGATACGGAAATTTTTTCTTTTTTTTTTCTTCTTTTTTTTGCAAGTTAGTTTTATTATTTATGGCGTGGACTTTTTTTTTTTTCCTATTCACGACGCGTAAAGACTCGAGGATTTTATAAGAGTTTTTGTTTACTTTGAAAGAAAAAGTTGTCGTTAAAAAAAAAAAAAAAAAAAAAAAAACGAGATTTCTTCATAATCAAAGTTTGTTGAAGCCTTTTTTTAAATATAATATATATTTAAAATGAAAAATAATTGCGTCAAATTTTGTAAATAGATGGTCTTTGATATAAGGCGTTTAAAAACTAGGAACTTAATCTTATTAAATTTTATTAAAATCATAATCACATTGATTTAAATTATAGATTTTATCATCATAATGGCATTCGATTTTTTGATAAATAAACTCATTTCTTATCAAATTTTAAATAAAATTTAAGAAAAATTTTACCTTTTACCCTAATAACTTCAAATTATAATTATCATAAATAATGTATAAATTTAAAGAAAATAATACACAATATAATTAAAGATTATTTTAAAGTCATAAACCTTTCTCCCTTGGATGGCCCTCTGAAATGGCTTATTTTAAATTATTATTAGAAACGACAAACTTAAGATCAACCCTTACTACATATGAACACGCATACACACATAAGCACAGATATATATACACACACACACACACACACAAACGTATTTTTACGTTCGTACTTTTACACTTTACATATCAAATCTCACGGAGTAAATCGGCAAAAGCCGCTCCTCGCTTTAAACGATCCAAACCTCGCGAATTCGTCAAGGCTCATTAAAGAACTACATACATATATAATCAGCAACGAGGCTAATAGTTGTGCGTGCGGCTTCGAACAATGAGAGCGGTTTCAACCCTTTTTTTTCCGCAACTTTTTGGTATACGCGGGGGTTGGCTCTTAGGCGCGGGATTTTGGTCACGCCGATTTTACAACCGGGTGTCCTAGATGGACGCTTGCACGATGTCGAATGCGATTACGATACGGATGGCTACTTTATTTTTTACTTTTTTTTTTTTTTTTCTTTTTTTTTTTTTTCACTTATATTACAAGATAGAAATCTGGCTTTTTTTTATTTTAAACGGCAGTCGTGTATCTACAGAGATATAGACAAAGTATTTCTTTTTCTAGCGAATTGACGTTGATTAATCGAGAACAATTTTTCATAATCAAATGATTGTCATATGATGGGTTTTGTATAGTGGACTAAATTTTGCTTGATAAAATTTCGATATGTTAAATAAGTTAAGTACATCTGTCTTTATATTCCACAGCTGGCGAATTTTTCGAACGATTCGATATACTTCGATTGTACGAATACAATTTTTGAAATAATAATCAAAATTAATAATATTTTTGTAGTTACACATTTAAAATTATTTTTCAAATTCAGATCGTTTTTATTTGTATATCAATAGAAAAGTATTGTAAATTTATTGATATTTAAAAAAATGCTTCGTATTTGAATAAAGTTAAATTATTGTTTCAAGAATTTATTTCAATTACCGAATAGCGCATACGAAGTTTTATTCATGAATATTTAAAAAAAAAGTAAATACTGAAAAATATATAGAAACTGCAAATAAATAGTGTTTTTATTATATACATTACAATATTTATAATCGTACATAAGCATAAATGTCATATTTCAGTTTGATAAACATAAAGCGAACGTTGAATATTTAAAATTTAATCAATCTTTAGAAATATTTAAATTCATATTATTCGTGAACCTTACACCGAAAACGAATACGTACAATAAAACATAATACACCAACGATAACTCATCGATAAAATCTAAAAAATGCATCGGCGTAATATAGGAAAGGTGACATAACCGCGAGTAGCATCGAAACGCCCCAAAAAGTAAAAAGATAAAAAAGGACGAGAGAATAAGCAAAGAAAAAAAGATCGAACTTGACGAAGGTTAAAGCGTGATATAATGAGAAAGATACGATAAATGTATATAATGGGATGAGAGCTACCTGCCCAAGGTATAAAAAAAAAAAAAAAAAAAAAAAAAAAAAAAAAAAAAAAAAAAAAAGATGGAAAGAGAATCCCGTCCTAATTTATGAGAATCTATCAATGTATCCGTGTTGTTACCAGGAGGCATGTTGTGACAGTGTTTAGGGGCGTTTACGGGGTGCCAATGAGTTTGCGGCTCCCTTTCGACCTTTCCCCCTTCTCCCCGTGTTGTTCACGCGCGCGTGTACGCGTGCATCTCTCTCTCTCTATATATATATACATGTATACGCGTAACTGAAAATACATCACGCCGGACAAATGAGAGATATTAATTTTAACGAGCCGAAAAGTTTCTCATGATGCACGCGTGCGCGTGCGAATATATATGTATATATATATATATATATATATATATATATATATATATATATATATATATATATATATATGTATAAATATCCTTACGACGAGTATTTCGGTTATTTTTACGGGAGTTTGAAAAACTCGGGACGGGATTAATGAGAAAATTTAGTGAGCGGAGTGTCTCGTTGTTGAAGTGATTCTATTCAATTGCTGCTGATGCGACAAATGCAGTTTTTATTTTTTTTTTTTTTTTTTTTTTTTCGAATTAATAATAAAGGAATTGAGGGAATAAAAAGTTTTTTAAAAATTAACTTTTTTTCTTTTTTCACCTACGAATGAATATATGTTTATGATACATTTACGATTAAATAATTTAACTTAATCTTTAATATTGTCAATACTAAAAATCCAATATTTTAAATGATGCAAAACAATAAAATAGCTTTTATTAGATTGTTTATAATATTAACTTTTATATTTTTTTTAAATCACCAATAAATTATATATTAATATAAAAATATCATCCACGTAGCAATATTTTTTGTTTGTCGACGTAAAAAGTTTGTTGGCGCTAAAAATAGGAACAGTAAATATGTGATAACTGAATAAAAAAAAATGTTTTTATTCAAATAAGCCAAAATCTACTTACCTTAATGTGAATTATATTATATTTAGACTATTTAGATTATTTGTTATTTTACGAATCAAAGTAGGGAAAAATAATTACATCTTTAATATAAAATATATAAAATGTATAAAATACAAGAATGTTCTTTTTTATGCAAGATAAATTTCTAAAGCAAATTTTAACTATTGAAATTACAAAGTTAGAAGGTAGAGGGGGAAAAAAAAATAACAATTAAAAAGTTTATACAAACAAGCGCAAGTATAACGAGTATAAAACCAATTTGATGAATTAAAACACAACGTAGCGTAGAAAAGGAAAGACATCGAGGTAAAATTGAAAAAAAAAAAAAAAAAAAAAAATTCAAGGAATTTTTTTTCCTCCTTGTGTATTCAATTCGTCGTCCGTTACATTTCATCAAAATCGGATACGAATTTCCGATCTACGCTAAGCGCACATGAATTTTGATAATTTAAATATAATTTTTGAAATATATGTTGAGCTGCATCGTTCTGCGTTTACGTTATTGTTTCTGCGCTTGTGTAAGCGTTTTTATTTATACGTGTTTGTTTATTGTACAGAGAGATAGGAGATGGGCGTAATAGGTAAAATTCGCAAACGAAGCAAACGGTGAATTTTGAGGTGCACGTTGTATGAAATCAATTATTTCGTTAATTCATGCGTTACATTGGCTGTTAGCGGCTCGTCACTGTGAGCGACGCTTCGGCCTTGGGCGCTATTTTTCAATTCCACTGTCGCCCGCTCGCGGCTTCATCTCCGCGCGCCCGCGCGCCCTCTTTCTCGTGCTTTTTCCCTCCTACTACCAATCTATACGTGTATTTACAGGTAAAACTATATTTGTATACCTGTATATTGCGTTTACCTGTCTATCGTTCGTGAGAGAGGAGTGTGTGTGTGTGTGTGTGTGTGTGTGTGTGTGTGTGTGTGTGTGTGTGTGTGTGTGTGTGTGTGTGTGTGTGTGTGTGTGTGTGTGTGTGTGTGTGTGTGTGTGTGTGTGTGTGTGTGTGTGTGTGTGTGTGTGTGTGTGTGTGTGTGTGCACGCGCTTCGCCGTGATCCGTGCATTTCTCGCACGCAGTATATTTTTTCAAGATTTTTCTTCTAGCTTTATTTATATTAAGCTGCATGGTATAGAAATACAACCTTTTTTCTTTCTTTCTTTTATTTTTCTTTTGGTTAAGGTAAATTTTTTTTTTTTATATATTGCTTCTTTTACTTTAGCAATTAAACAATTTCTATTAAAAAATGAAAAAATATAGTTGCATAGAAGCTACGTATTGTAAATTTGTATAAAAATCGATTAAACTAAGTAGAATTATAAAAAAGGGGTTCGTAAAGGTTGATAAAAAAATTAATCAATTTATTTTAGTTTTCGTGTTTTTTTTTTTTTTTTTTTTTCAATTGGCTGCGATAGAAAATGAAATTCTATTACATTTTCTGTAACCCTTGCACATAATTATAAAAAAAAAAAAAATTAATTAAATGTAACTTTGTAGTGGTATAAAACCAGTTATAGCGAAACTAAACAAACGACGTCATCGCATGAACCGTTTAGTGCAATTCTAGGAACTGATAAGATAAGAGATAGATAGACCTAGGAAGGAGAAAAGGAAGGGGATTACGGCTTTTACTCCTTCCTACTCTTTTAAAAGAATATAAAATATAAGTTTTCTTCACTTGATAATATACATTAAGCTTCGAACCATGAGTTCGTGCTATGCAAAATTAATATCATTGCAAACCGCAAACGATGAGAAAACAAAAGAAAGAAAATATTTACTTGTCGCATAGAACGCTTAAAATCTTTACGGTTTACTAAATATCGTAATAAAAATAAAGTCAACGATAAAATAATATTTTACAACGAATAAACAGCCTCTTTTTATATCTATAATGTAATTGATAAAATTCTACCCATCTGGAAAATTGCATTTCTCATATATATATATACACACACACACACAAAGAATTACAAAGAATACATCATTCTACTTTTGACATCAACAACGGCTAGATAAATTTGTGCAAATGGAGCAGACGCGAGGCAAAAATACGTCGGGTAATAAATACTACCGATAAGTCTAAGGACTCTCAATTTTCGAAGATTAAGCAATTCTTTGAAAAAATTTTTACCAACACTTTCTTATTTACTGAGAAAAATGGTTATAAAATAATGAAATAATTAAATTAAAATAATTATTAATAAAAACGGCCTGTTGTAAAGCCATATATATATATATATATATATATATATATTTTTTTTTTTTTTAATACATAGAAACTACAATAAAATTATGATTTTCTTTTTCTTCGATAGTAAAGCACGTATATAATTTTGCACACATATACATACAGATACACGTGTACATGCGTACACTCATTTTCACCGTAACATAGCCCAGCTACCTTATCGCTTCTAGACTTATACATGTGTCTAGAATGCTATAGAGCTCTGCAACGGTCCTTCCTTGTTAAATAAAATAAAGAGTAGTATTTTAAGTAAAAATTCGTGTATTTAATTTTATTATAAATCCCATATTCCAACAAGATTTAATACAATCTCGTTATCATAAACGTGGAAATGTAATTTCAACTTATTATTTAATAATATATTAAAAACCATAATGTAATTTTACGTAATTATAAAAAATATAAAGCTGATAAATTATATCTGAATAAATTAAAATACACATTCTTAAATTGACGATGAAAATGTATACTTATTGTTTGTAAATTTGTAAATTTAAAGAAATTTCAACGTAAAAATTTAAAGAAATAAACGTTTTACAAAAACTGAGCGCAATGAAAAAAATGTGGTAAAACTTGCGGTAAACGAGCAGAACACGATATTTCTTATGAATTTATTTTTTATATAAAGTATAAAGAAAAAGAAAGAAAGAAAGAAAAAGAAAAAAAAAAAAAAAAATAGACGACCTCAAAGTCGAGATAAAAAGAGCGAATCTCCGCGCGCAACCGTCCATTATACAGCCCACATAAATCGGAAAATGAGCAAACTACGAGAAGCGATGATAAAAAGCGAAAAAAGTTTAATTCCAGTCCTCGACCAATTATAATAGTGATTATTATTATCATCGCCGTCATAAGCTTTTCTGCTTATGCTATATACATGAGCACCTGCACACATCTATTTCCTTGCTTTATTTTTTCTTTTCTCTCTCTCTCTCTCTCTCTCTCTTTCTCTCTCTCTTTCTCTCATTTCATATACTTTAGCATCTCTCGGTCTCGCGAGAGAGAGAGAGACATCGTTTGTTCTGGCGAACGTCGTCGTTGTATTACGCGAAAAGGGTATAAAGATTATTCGTAGCTTTCTCTCTCTCTCTCTCTCTTTCTCTTTTTTCTCCGGTATATCATACGATAAAAGTCGCCATGTGCCGTTGCTTCATTCAAAGGAAAAAGAGAGAAAGCGAGAGATTGAGAGAAAAGAGAGAAAGAGGCAGAGAGAGAGATATAGAAAAGAGAGAACGCAGCAGTAGATTTATATTTGAAATTAGATTAAGCTCCTGCGCTTGAAAGCTATATAAACGTCCCGGGCCGACCCCGTTCTCCATTGCAATCCAAGTACTCCAAGAGAAAGCGAGAGAGAGAGAGAGAGAGATAGATAGATAGATAGAGAGAGAGAGAGAGAGAGAACGAGAGAAACTCAATAAACCAACCGCTCGCTCACTTTCTTCCTACCCTCCGCTCTTTCTCCGCACTTTCATTTCCACTCTTTCGTCTCTCTTTCCTCCTCCGCGGAGTTACCTCGCTTCTCTCTCTTTCTCACTTCCGTATTTCCTTCTTCCGCTCTCTCCTCTTTTTCCGTTCTTCATTTCAATTCATCTCTTGTATATATCATCGTTCTATATTCCTCGGCTCTCTCTCTATATATATATAGCGATTTCTTTTCCTATTTTCTCCCCCCCCCCCACGTTCTTTTTATTTTTACCGCGCGACCTACTTCTATCTTGTTTTTTCACAGCCTCGAACTTTATTGAACTATTCAAACCGAGCATAATTGCGAATGTGCTTTATGCATTAATATTATCGTTAGAATTTCTTCAAGAATGAATCCATAATATCTTTATTTACGATTTATATCAAGGAGATAATTAGCTCTTTTATATTGATAAATTTCTACAAAATGTAAAACAACTCATTGTATTAGCAATTAAAATGGCTTAATGTCGGGCCCTGAAATAAAGAAATACTCGAAAGTATTTATTCCTACAACAAAATAATATACATATAAATACATTAAAAAAATGTACAATAAAAAAATTTGTATAAAATTTAAAAAAAAAACCAACGATTTTGCTTATTTCTATTATTTGACAATGCGGAAAAAGATAAATAATTAAAATCTCTTATTATTATTATAAAAACATTAGTATATTTTTTATTAAACTTATTATGATAAAGTATCAATAACTACAGATACTATCAATTTGTAAATACGATAACTCAATATTAAAACATAATACTTACGTAAAACTTCATTAATTCCATAAGTAAAAAGTACCCATTGTTTGAGAAACTATAAATATGTCGAAAAGAGCATTAAAATAGCGCCAGAATAAATGTCTATCAAACCGACTATACATATATAGTAGTGAACGTAATAATTATGAAATTTTTTATTTTTCTTTTAATTATTTTGCTAATAATAATTGATGAAAGTGAGTTGATTAAATTTTTAATTAATTAATAATTAAAGTTAAAGAGTCTTTAAATTGTATCAAAAATATAAATAAATTACCAAAATTATTTTTATTTTATCTCTGTTCGCTTTATTTAATTTTTCTGCAGTTTTAGTATTTGTAATATAAAAAGTGAAGCTTTGAAAATTAAAAAAAAAAAAAAAAAAAAAATAAATAAATAAATAAATAAATAAACAAAAATAGTTAATTTTATAAAACTTTTCTACGCTATGTTGTATAATTAAGTATCTCATTTTTTGTTGTTTAATAATTTTATCGTTTATTAATAAACTGTTAATATTGAATTAAATAAAATAATAAATAAATGAATAAAAAAAGATGAACATAATATCGTGTAATTTATTTTTATTGCAACGGTATCGCAGATTATATGCTTGCCGTTTATTTGCGCACATTTTTGCAGAGATTAGCTCGAATGGCCATTATTGCGAACGTTGAAAATGCATTTGTAAATAGACGAATTAAAAATAAAATCAGAAAATGATATTTATATCGTTCTAAAAAACATCATGGTGTACATTGCGTAAATATTGATTCGTCCTACTTTAAGCAAATAAATAATATTGTCGCTAGTTAAATAAAATTCGGTCTTTTACATTGTAATGCATTTTTAATATCTATTATCATTGTAAAATAAAGTAATGTGTATTAAACGATGAAAGATTATTTATTGTTATTAAAATTTAAGTTATGCAATAAGATTTTAAAACGATAGATGTCCAATTTTTATTAAGTTAAATGAAAACCTACGTGAATGAGCAATTTATATTATTTTAAAAAGAATATGAAAAAAATTATTTAACTTCGTATATAAAATTATTTTACAGCCAAACGATCCTTTTTCTAAAATACTCTCACAGTACTCCCATATTTTCCAATATTTTTTCTTTTCCTAATTCCTCTCTATTATCTCGTTCTCGCGATTCCTCATTGTTTTTTCGTCTCAAAATCCTCCATAAATTCTTCTCTTTTCACTCCCTCGTCAATATACATATATCCACCCATACACACACACACACACACACACACACCAGATCCTTTCATCGAGCCTCGGCCATTTTCTAACTTCTCTCTCGTTTTCCTTCCTTTTCTCTTCATTCAACGGCGCCCTTATACTCCCGAGCAACTTCCCCGTCTCTCGTTCACTCGCGCAGTATTTTAAACTCGGCCGTGGGAGGGTTTGTTACGCTTCGGCGTGCGTATTTGCCGGCGAGAGATTTAATGGATGTTTGAGTGGCTATAACGGCTTATATATCTTATCCTCCCCCCCCCGTCCTCTTCCCCCCCTCATCTCGGATGGACGACGCCCCGCGTCCACCTATAATAATTTCCCTCCTCTTTTCTTCGCGCGGCACTCGCGCGCGTTTTCCTCCTTCTTTTTACGTCGGCTTCCGACATAAAAATCTCCACCGGCTTTGATTGCCTTCCCCTTCTATCTGATCTCCCTTCGTCCCCTCGCCAAATGGTTTTATATACTTGGTGCACACGACCCCGACCTCGGATGGAGTATGGAGTTATTGGTTTATATTAGCTTTGATATCCTCAATAAAATATTCAAAGAAGTTTATGTTTGAAATTGAGAGGAATCATTGTTTTCAACGTAGGTGTTCGAAATTAACGAATGAGAGACGTGCGAGAAGATTTTATAATTTTTTATTTTTGGTATATTTTGAACTTTTTTTAATTTTTCGACGAATATTTGTCATTACACAATTAATCACAATAAAATATTGGATAAAATTTATAATAATAGATATAGTACAGAATTGCACTTGGATAATATAAATGAGTTTAATGAAATCAATCGGTTAACTTTATAAAAAAATTTTAAAAATTATAGCTTCTATAGGAAAATATATAATCGAAAAATATAAATTTAAACAGTACATTTTTCTTATTTTTTTGTTTGTAATCAATACTAAAAAATACTGTGCGCATTTATCAATAATTTTATCCTGAAGTAATAATACGTATTAAAATTTTTTTTCCATTATTCAAATTTACATAAATTACGTACAGATATCGTTTAAATAAAGAAAGTATATTTGCTATTTCCTTAAATTTCAGTCAAAATTTTTATTCAGAAATAAGATTTCTTGTTAAAAATCAAGTATAATACGTATTTAATTCTTGCTATAACCGTAACAACTTGATGATAAAAACTTTAACCAAAAAAAGAAAAAGAAAGGAAAAGAAAGGAAAAGAAAAAAAAAAAAATCAGGCGAGAAAAGTAAATCTTTTTACCAAGGAAATCACAGGAAAAAATTTTGCGCGCATCAGAACGCGCGTACAAAAATCTTCTGTTATCTTATTAATGCGCGGCCGGGGTATCAAAGCCGCAGTCGAGCGAGGAACGAGGATATAAAAATAAAAAAAAAAAAATAAAAAAAAATATATAACAGTTTTCCCCCTTCCGTTTCGACATCAAAGCGAAAACTTTAATTTGCTTCGTAGTTGATAAAGCCCCTACAAGGGGGTTTGCAAAACTCCGGCACCCATTCCATATCCGTAGCCTTGCGGTCCGAAGTTTCGAATGTAACATTCTAAAGAACGTACGAAATAGTCTTTTTAGCAACTTTAAATGCCTTTACGTTCAGATTTTCTTTTTAAATTTTTTTTTTTTTTTTTGTTTTTTGTTTTTTTTTCCTCCTCCCCCCCTTATATCTCATATTTGCATTGAATTTATCGAAATAATATTGTACGTTAGTTAGTTACATGAAATTAATTAACGTCGATATTCATAAATAAAAATAATTTGAAATAATTTTAATCCGTCTCTCGATGTTAGTTTAAATCTGTTTTTTTTTTTTTTTTTTTTTTTTTTTTTTTTTTTTTTTTTTTTTTATACTTTAGTTATAATATAGAATGTAGTACAATAATGTTTCATAAATACACGTGCATAAAAACGATATATTCCAAGCAAATAAAAACGTTTTAACAAATTTATTAATTTCAATAGACCGTTAATACAATAAAAAGTAGTTTACTTACGTTTGCAAAAAATTTCCCCGTAATGCTCTTGATAAGTGAGTGGATCTAAAGGTTTTCGGCAGCAAAAACAACTGAAACAAATTTTGTGGTAAGCTGCGCCAGAGACAAGCTGTAATAAAACATAACACCGGCTATATACTGAAAATTTTAAAATAATTCGTTTTTTTTTTTTAACGTGTATTATTAACAAATAAATAGATAAATATTCTAGTATGTTCGCTGTGTAAATGTTTGCGTAAACTATATAAAGTATGATAAAAGATTGTTTAAAAAATTTATCAAAATTCTATCTAGTTTAGTAATAATAAGAGGATAAACTTTTCTTGAAAAAATGAAATAATTTATTGTTAAATTTTAATAAACTTATATAATGGAGATTTTTTTATTTTAAAAATTGCACAAATTAATTTATAAGATAAAGCGTTAATAAATTTCAGTATATCTAAAAATCATTTCCATAAAATTGAAAAAGAATCGAGGCGATTGTAAATATAATCATCAATGAATTTGATTAAATAAATTTAATAAAATTTAACAAACCTAAATGAGCAGAAAACGATAAGAAAAAATATAAAAATAACGAGAACAAAAATCAGCGCGTTATAATAACCTGCATCTCGGCATGATAAACTTTTCCAGCGCATCTCCGACAGTCGAGACCACCCCCGAAGCATTTGCAACCCATCGCGGTTGCTCTAGCAGCTGTTCTTCGCTTGTTATCCTCCCTCTCCGTAACTATATTATTGCATTCACCGTTGCACTTGACTCGGCAACTTCTCGGGCACTTTGCTGATCTGTTAAGAGTCACAGGGACGAAAAACTTTTTAAACGGTTCTTTATTTCGTTAAATATTTACGACGTAACGAAGATGAAAATGATGATTGTTTAAAATTTATAACTCTTGAATTTATTTAATTAATGATCGATTGATCGCTTGTCGTTATCTTTTCTTATGTATTGTTGTTTTTTTTTTTTTTTTTTTTAGCAAGTTACTTTGCTCTTACTTCTTACTGTTATATTGTTTTAGTGAAACCAGCAAGTATGAGACGACGTAGAGTCGAGTTAATTCGTCCCTGTTATATATTATTTCAGAATTTTGTTAAATACGATAAAAAATTTTTCTTCTTAAAAACTTCGCGCTAAATCAAAATTATTCTCTTTGAAAAATATTTTTTATACACTTCTAAAACAAAAAATTAAGCAAATTCTTTTAAATATACACAGAGAAAATATTTGAAAACTGTTAATTTTTGCTCGAATCGCTAATAAATGTATTTAAAAAAATATATATATATATATATATTACAAGTTTTCCGGGATTAATATAAAAAATTTTTAAATTTTTGTTCTTTAAAATACACCATAGATTATTTCTCAATATATGCAGACTCGTAATATTCTAATATATGATAATTAAATCTTTTACTTTTTTAGTTAAATTGTAATTTTTCTATAATGACTAGATAATCTATAAAAGAAAAGTTTAAAAAATCTTTGTAACTGTAAAATATTGAAAACATTAATTATGTTGCAATATTGTAACGTTTTTAATAATTTTTTTTTTTTTTTTTTTATCGTTTTAACGATTTATTGATAATAAATCTTGCGTCAACTCCAAAAAAAAATGTTATTCTAAACATTAGTATTTTGTTTTTCGTTAATTATTTTAGACTGCTACCCAACGATTATTAATCTCATAATAATTAGAAGAAATTAAAGTTTCCGACTTACATTCTTCGTCAGCAATGTAATAAAAGCGTAAATTTTTATTAAATAAAAATTTTTTTTTAAATATACCTGAACTATAATAGTACATAATTTTTTTACCCTGAATCTGGTAATTTAACGCGTTCGCAACCAAGTCGATAGTAACATTCCGAATTATCTTGATTAAAGTTATCGTTCCGCCGGTAAGCCAAGAAATTGTTTTGACACCCGGAGGTCAGATTGTTGTATTTATTTTTCCGAATGGAGCAATTGCAAGAACAGTTATTGTCATTGTTGGATAAATTTTTGCAGTCGATTTTATTTGACGTATAAGGTGATTTAACGGTGCTGTGTGTATTCGGTGCGGTGCTGTGAATTTATCGTAAGACAATTTTTCTTAGTTCTCTGATTAAGGAATTTTATTATACATTTTAATATACTTAAATTAAAAAATGTTGAGATAACTTTTAATACTTAAATATTTATTGAAATACTATCGTTAAATAATTAATAATTCTCACTTATAAAATTACTTTGTGTTAATAAGCTGTTCTTCAAAAAAATTTTTCACATCATTTTCATTGTTGTTGTAATTTTCAAATTTTTTACTCCGCATGCAACAATTATTTTTAATCAAACATTCTCGTTTTTCATCAAATGAATCGTTAGAGCACCTATCAACATGCGATCCAAAGTTAGATTTTCTGTAATCATCGTTATAACGAACGTTTTTTTCATATGGTTCATTTTTATAATATTCATTTTGTTTGGAAAAATTTTTGGTTGGTTTCTGGCAATGACAGTAACATTGGAAACTAGGTTTTAAATATTGTGGTGGTAAAGGTGGATAATTTGTTGGTTTTCCACGTGATGGTAATATTTTGATGATATTTTAATTCATTTCTATTATTAGGAAAACTCACAATTGAAAAAATATGCAATAATGCTGTAAAAAATTTAAGATTTAAGATTTATTTATTATCATAAGTTGTAGAAATATACGTAAAATAATTCTGTTTTAGGAATACGATTTTTTATTACACTTTCATTATAAATATTTTCCTAGGATCTTTTTTCTTTGAATAACTATAATGTTTATTAATTTAATAAATATTATTAAATTTATTACTATTATTACGAAATTTTTTAACTGCAATTTTATTCATATTTTAAGATTTTATTCAATATTAATAAAGCAAAAATTTATCTGTATATTCATAAATTTAGTAAAAGTTTGTAAATAGTTAAGATTCGACCTTTTTTTTTGTAAATCATCAAAATAAATAGCCAAAAAAAATTTAATTATTATTAGTAATAATATCATTGATAATTATTCAAACAACAACTGAGTGACATATTAAAATTCATACATACATTATGATTCCGTATAATGATATGCATAATTATTTAATCTGGTTACATTGAAAATGTATAAATTTTAATTTTAGTACTGAAATATTTAATAGGTTATGTTTTTCACTGACAACAATAAAGATAAAATTTTTATTAAAAAAATCTATATCATTTGTCAAAAAACTTTATGTATACATACATATAAACGACATATGCATATACGAACAAATACGCATTATTTTGATTTATTATACACTTAATGTTAGTTAAACTATTATCAAATATTTAAATTATTACAATAAATTGCATATAAGTTTATAATTTATTAATTTTTTTTTATAATTAAAATATTTGAATTTTTTACTTTAGATCACGTGGTAGCATTAATTACCAATTGGAAGAAAGTACTGTATATAGTATCACTTGCCATGTGATAACATAACCTATAGAATTTAAACGTGTCTGGAATTATTTCGAGTTGTTTGAGTTTTTTTATGATGTTTAGATTGAAATTATAAATTTATGAAATACGTAATATAGATAATTTCTAGACGTATAGAATTTTATTTTAATTATAGGTAAAAACAAATAGTATCATTATATTATATTAATTCTTAAATAAATATTGACGAGGTATTGTAAATATGTTTTCTAATGGTCAAAAAATATAAAAAGTGATATACTTTTCTATAATGTGTAATATTTAGATTTTCTGAATATTAAAATATATTTATTGTGAATTAAAAATATTTTTTTGACTGGCATGTTTCTAATATACTTGCTTATTATATTAATATTCATGTTTACAACATTAGTAACATTTAGATTAAATTAGAAAACTTAAATATTTTATAAAATATAAATTTAATTGTTAATTTTTTTTTTTCAGAAATAGTAATAGAGGTATAAAAATGAAAAGACAAATAAATGATTCTTTAAAAACAGCTCCAAAGAAAAAGGCAAAATTGTCACCAAAAAATAAAGGCACAAAAAAAGAAACTAAAAATAAAGAAAAAACATCTAAATATGAAAAAATGGTTTTGAATAAAAATAATTTAGCCAATAAATCAAAGAATTTGAAATTTTCAAAAAAGGGTAAACCAAATATCGATAAAGAAAAATTGTTTAAAAAAAACAAACCAAATATTGATAAAGAAAAATTAGATCAAAATAATCATAATGAAAATAATGTAACAACTGAAAAACCTAATTGGTTGGAGTATAAAAAACAACAAAAAGAATTAAGAGAAAAACGTAGATCTAAAAAATTAGAAGAGACATATGATGTTGCCGTTGAAGCAAAACAAATTGGTGAAAAACTTCGAAGATCAAATTTGTCTCCGGAGATGCAAAAGAAGTTAACAAATAAATTACATAATTTATGTCAAAATCACTATGCTAAAATGGTATTGACTCATGACTTGTCTAGAGTAATACAGTGGCAAATAAAATATTGCAGTCCTGATGTACAATTGTCAATAGTTGAAGAATTAAAGCCACACATACAATCAATGTTTTTTTCAAAGTATGCTAAAAATGTGATTAGGACATTGTTAAAAAAAGGATCAAATAGTGTTAAAAAATGTATCTTAGAAACGTGTAACGGACAAGTTGTTAAATTATTAAGTAGTGTGGTATCATCTTCATTATTTGAAAAAATTTATGTTGAAGTTGCATCTGATCGTGAAAAAACTGACTTTAAACAGGAATTTTATGGTGACTTGTATAAAACAAGTAAAGATTCTAATATTAAAACTTTAAGTGATACTTATAACAATGCAGAAGGTATGAAAACTGCTTCTTTATCAGCAGTAAAATCTAATTTAGTTAAAATTTTAAATAAAAATTTGATTAATTCAACACTTGTTCATACTGTTCTTTATGAATTTTTATCCGTTTGCTCTAAAGAGGATAGAAATGAAATAATTGCAATGGTTAGACCATTGATTGCTGAATTGTCTCAAACTAGAGATGGTGCAAAAAGTGGTAATTTATGTATTTGGCATGGAACAAATAAAGATCGAAAATTAATAATGAAAACACTTAAAGAACATATTAAAGATATTATGACATCTGAGCATGGACATTTAATGATATTAGGACTATTAGACTCGGTTGACGATACAGTTCTTTTAAAAAAAATTTTATTACAAGAAATGCTGAATAATTTACAAGAAATTGTTTTAAATGAATATGGAAGAAGAGTAATTTTATATATTGTTGCTCGAAGAGATACACATTATTTTCATCCAGCACTTATTGAATATTTAAAAAAAGGAGATGGCAATGAAGCTAGTAAAAAGCCAGCTGAAGTTCGCGAAAAAGAACTTTTAGAAAATGTAATTGATAATATGCTTGACAGTATAACATCTGATGCAAAAACATGGTTATCAAATGGTCCGATACAATTAGTAACTTTGGCAATTTTGAAAGCTAGTCGTGGAGATAAGACTAAAACAGCATTTCAATCTATTGCCAAATTTATAACAGATAAAGAATCAAAATTAACAAAAGATACTCAAACTTTTGAAGTTATAGAAGAACCTGGATTACATATGATATTGAAAAAACTCATTCAAATGGATAGTAAACGAATTGAAAATAATGAATTAACATTTGGTGAAATACTTGCAGAACATTTAACTAATGAAGTAATTGAACACTGGATCAATTATAATAGAGGCTGCTTTTTATTAATTATGTTAATAGAAAATGAATCAGAAAAAGTGATTTCTTTATTAAAATTAAAATTACAAGAAGTACAAAATCTTAAATCAAAGAAAAGTAAAGGATCAGCAATATTATTAAAAAAAATTAAATCTGATTAAATAAGAAATTTTATAAATTAAACTAACTTATCTTGTAACAGCCAACATTTTATAAAACCTTTTTAATTGTCATTACATTGAGTATATTACTAATACTATAAAATTAAAAATGTAAATATTAAAATATTAATTTTTATATTTAAAATAAAATCAAATGGTAATAATTTAAAACATTTATTGATTGTTGAATATTTTTTTATTTAGTTATAATGTAATATAAATAATTCAATTTTAGCTACTATTTCCATAAATAAGTAACAAAAACGAATCAATTGCATCATTATTTTCTTGAATCTTGAAAACCCTTATAATAATTCAAATAAACCTTTAAAACAAAAATGTATAAGAATAAAATTTGAACACAACTAAGAGTCTGAATTCAAGAATCGGGTTAACGCTTGAAATTGCTTAGAAGTATTATTTAATTAAGAAGAAGGATATGAAAAAAGTGCTATAAAACATTGCAAATAAAAAATTAGATTGAATTAGATTATTTCCTACTTGAGTAAAGATTTAATAATATTTCATACGCATTTAATATATTGCAAGATTAAATAAAAAAAAAATTTTGATTGATAAATGTACATGTTTTTATACTATTTTTTAATACTATTATTTACTATTTTTTTTCATATTTCTATCCACTAACTAGACAATACTTTTAAGCGATTTCGAGCGCTATCTCTATTCTTTAATCTGGCCTCTCGATTATAAATCAATGATTTATATTGCATAATTAATTTCTTATGATATATAACATGTCAATACTTTCAGCATGCATGAAATATATTTAATTATAAAGTGAAATCGAAAATGAAAAGAAATCCCATTATCATTTAAAAATATTAATCAAAAAATTAACAAAATAAATATTGTCTGACATGATTTAAAAATATTACAAAGATGCAAGAAATAAATATCCAACCACTGGCCAAATCACATTTATTCATGTGAATGAATATTTTCACACGAATATTATTTATAATTTAAGAATATCTTTGATATCAACGACCCTTGACCGAATTTCCGGTTGATTATCTTTTGATAATTCTATCAACATATCTTTCATTAAAGCAGTTATAAAATTTAAATGTTTGGCGTTTTGCGTATCTTTCAACTTTTTTGATAAAGATACAACAATGTTCAGTGCTTCTTTTCTTATTCTTGTATATTTTGCAATACCTAAAAATAAAAAAAAAATCATTACTCTAATGTGTAAACAAATAATTTCTCTGTACATACCTATTGCATAGCGCACAATTTTAAGAAGAATGCCACAGATTGAGTCTAATACTTCTTTATCCTTCTCCGATAATTGATTGTAATCGATTTTTAGCAAAACCAATTTATCAACATAGCGATTTAGTGTTGTTAAAATAGAAACTTGTACAGGTCTCGTACTTATGGGTAATGTTTCAAAACAATGCGTTACAAATTGTAAACAATACTGATCTAAATTTTATTTAAAATTTTAATAAAATTATTTGAGAAAACTTTTAACAATAAAATAAAGCAACATATACCTTGAGTTTCTTTACAAGTTGGCCATGCTTTCCCCAAACCTTCATAAATTGTTTCCTGCAATTTAATTTTATCCTCCCGCTTCTTTTTATTTTCTTCTGCGGATTCATCGTCATCATCTTCACCTTTTTTTGTTAACTTATCGATAAGAAAAATTATTTATAATTAATATAAAAAGAAATTATAATGATATAACAATTACAGAAAGACTTACTTTAGGTAAAACTTCTTGCGCAATATTATATACTTGAGTAAATTTATCTTCATCTAACTCATGCAATACTTCAGTTAAGGCTTTTAAGGCATGACGACGATATTCTATTCCTTCCTTTTTACTTTCTCTGTACAAAGTTTCTATGATCATTTCTTTCATTTTCACATCATTTTTCAAAGCTTCCCTAAAAATTTGAAATTTAAAAATGTTTTCTTTTAATAAAATATAAAATAAATTTTTCTACATAATATTCATTTCTATCTCAAGAAAAGAAATTTAAATCCAAAAAAATTTATTATGTGCAAATAAATCTTATTTCTTGTTTAGTTTATATTTTTATATAAAATTTTAATATACACTTTAACATATTACATTATTTACTAGTAAAACAAAAGCCATCTTACTTGCTATTACATGCGAGCACCGATAAAGCGTGTAATAGTCTTTCTTTTTTGTTCCAAGTTCTTCCCTGTAGTCCATTAAGAAGTACATTAAGCAGTGTGTTTCGGGCTTCTTCGTCAATGGTTGACCCAAGTTTAGTTGCTACCGTAGAGACAGCATTTGCTGCTTGAGCCTTTGTTGTCCAAGAAGCCGACTCAAGAGCTGCATTTAACATACTTGTGATGGCATTCAAGTTTTGACGGATTCCAGCCTCCGAGCCTGGTGTTATTTCTGACCACAATTCGCTCCAAAGTTCTACTATTTTATCATTTTCACCTGGAATTTTTTCCACATGCATTGCAAAAAATGTCAGAGGCATTACTATATGAGAATATTTTTTTAAAACATCCTGATTGTGAGTATTTATGGACTGTAAAGTTTGACCAATTGCCAGACGAATAGAATCATCTGAAAAACATATTTTTTACTTTACCAAAATATAATAAATGTAATGAATTAATTTTTATTGCAAATTTGAATAAACTAAAATTATATTATAGTATTTTTAAATGTTTTTATTGTATAGTTTATTTATACGAAGGCATAAATTGAAAAACAATATATAATTTACTTACCTTCTCGTTCCATGTACCATGTGTTTAACATATTAAACAATTTATCCAGACTAGATTCTTTTGCACATCCCACTATGTAACCGATTGTCATAGCATTATTCTTTTTTATACCAGTATTTCGATCTGTCAGGCCATTAATAAGTGCAGCCAATATTTTACCTGTATATGGCTGCAATTCTTGCTTTATATGGCTGCTAAGTTTTACAAGAAAGTTTGAACAAGCAAATTTTGTGCCCAAAGTCGAGCTTGATTTAATAAGATCAATCACTTTGGGCATTAAATCTTTCAGAATAGGTGCATCAATATATTGTATGCACTAAAAAAAAAACAACATCATAAATTACTTTAATACTTTACATTTTTTAAATAATAAAAATAACTTTTTATTTACTTTTGTCATTGTATCTGTAGTAGAGTGAGTTTTAGTTTGTTGAACAATTACATCATCGAAGAGTTCCTGCACTTCCTCTGAATTTGCGTTTATATTACGCATATACATCACTTTTGCATTTTCTAATTCACCAATCGAAACCAAAAGTGCAGGAATTAAATTAGCAAGCGAAGGCTTAAGTAAATTACCAGCAGAGGAAACAAGTTGGGAAACTGTTTGCAATGATATCAATCGTATAGCTGGTACTGTGTGAGTTATTCCTTCATCCAAAAGAATTGGTAATATTGCCTGTAAAAGTTCTTCACCAGATTTTCCATGAGATGCATCACATTGACGAACACAAACCTAAAAAATATTTGTTTTTATAAACAATAACTTTATATCACTCGTAAAAATTCTTTTATTTCTAATTAATTTATAAATTGTTCATTAAAATAAGAAATATTTAAGAAATTCATCATACTGCATAATAAAGTATATAAAATTAAATAAATCTTTTTCCAAAAAAATAATCTTACTCGACTTAAAATTTTTGCAGTGTTTGTAGCTTCTTGTCTAGTGCCTTCATGAATATCATCCATTACTCTAAATAATTTTTTCCACAATTTAGGCATACATTCTATATAATTAATTGAAACGCTAGACGACTTTAATAGATCGGCTACAGCTAGACAGCAACTAATTCTTACACGATATTCATAATTTGTTAAATTTTCTGTAATGTCTTCCAATATCTCTTTGTGATACAGATCAAGCTATAAGATTATAATTTATATTAAATTTTAAAAATTTCAATTTTTACAAATTCAAAACAATTAGATTTTCTAAATAAATTTATAATAAATATTTTACACTTACAGCTTTTGGCATTGAAGGTGCAATAGCACGCCAAATGCTTGCAAAACTTTGTTGAATTTTTGGAACAGGATGAAATTGGTACCTATACAATCTCGGTATAATGTTTGGTAAAAAAGTCGAAATGTCTTCATTAACAGAACTAATAAGTTGTGCAAAACCAAGAGAAGCTCCTTTTTTAGATGTCCATAAAGCATTATGATTAGCTAAATGTAAAAAGCGATATGTTAACTCTGGTCTATTTAATTCAGAAGCTAATGAACATATTTCTTTATATGTTGTTAAATTTCCTCTGTAAAAAAATATAATCATTTATCTACCTTAAAAACAGCCTGATTTCATTAAGTCGAAAAAAAAAATGTATTTTACCCTGAAGGAGTTTTTCCTAATTCCCCTTCTTCAAATAGCTGAGTATTATCGCTAACTTTTCGAACTTCCTTACTTCCATGCAATAATTGATTCGTGATAGCTGAAAGTAAAGCTGCTCTATCGCTTTCTGAACAACTATTATAAACAACATATAAACCTTTTGAAGCAATATCTTGAACAATATCTAAGAAAAATTAAAATTATTATTGTAAAAAAATTGAACAAATATGTCTAGAAAAATGTTCATCCATCTTACCGTTGTTTTCACATAAGAAATCTATAAATGCATTTTGTATAGCATTTAATTTTTTTAGAATACATTCTCGTTTGGAATTATGTTTTAAAATTGTTAATAACCACGTACAAACAGCCTAAAATTATATTTATGTTTATATTTATCTTTTTTTTGCATTTTGCATTAAAATAATTACTAACCATTGATTAAAAAATATGTTACATATAACTATTTGAATAAAAATGTTATTTTTGACATATTATTACCTGTCTCGAATTAGGATGCGGTTTACTCGAAATTGATAATAACTTATCAACAACAAAAACTAGTAAATCATTGCTTTCTTTTGTGTAAGAAATATTATGTTCAGAAGGAAGAGTTTTCCATGCATCTCTAGCTTCAGGTGAAGCTGGTCCTTGAACACAACATACTAAAGCCTCACCCACGGATAAATGTATGTTGATATCTCTTGTCTATTACGATATTTAAAAATTAAACTGTTATGAAAATTATTTTCTCGTTGTAAAATAAAATTTGTACAAATAGCTTACCTCATTAGCTGTCTCAATAAATTTCTCCGCTATCATTTTAGAATGAGGAAATTCTTCCCCTACACATATATAACCCAAAGACAATGCAGCTTTTTCTTTTACCTACAATATATAAGGATTATTGTGATAATTGCATAAAAAGATATCATAACAAATTCTTTTTATAATAACTACTATAAACCTTGATATTAGATTTCACATTCATAAAAATGGTGAATAATTTATCTGCAACACTTTTCTTACTGAAATTCTTTTCTGCTTCAGAAGCTAAAGGTAATGGAAAAGATTTACCAATTACTCCAATCCCCTCAATTGCGGCAGTTAATAGCAGAGGATTATTTACATTTAGAAATTCACCTAATTAAATATAATATATAAATTAAAATAATTAACATAAAAATTTAATTTATAACTACTAAGAATTTACTAATGCATTATTATAACTTACAAATTGTTGTCACTATATCAATATATATATTCCAACTAATTAATGAATTCCTGTCTTCATTTTTTTGTAAAATTAACTTTCTTTCCATAGAATAAGATAAAGCAAGTATAGCTCCTTGTTGATTTTCTAGAATTTTATCTTTTGTATTTTTTAACATTTTTAAAATATGATTTTCAAATTCATTAATAGGAACATAAGCCATAAAGATGCCATAAAGTTTTGCCGCAAGATCCCTTACATATTCTTTGGAAGATGACAATAATGATTGTATCCACAATTGTTCTTTAGCATAAGGTTCAACAATATAAGTCGGTATTGTTCCAAATACCTCAAGTAATGCACTTAAAGCCACTTCATCTATAAAATGCATATCATAAATACAAATTAATTTAATAAAAGTACTTGAATTTCAAATACAAAAAATTTTAAAGAATAATTAATTTGAAATAAAATATTAATAAATTAATGTTTTTAAATATAATCTTTAGTAGTCAAAGAAAAAATAATTTAAATAAAATAAGAAACTACTTTAATAAAATAAAATTTATTGAAAAAAATAAATAAATAAATAAATACATTTATAAAAAAAAAAGGTTAAGAAATAATAATTCCTTGTCAATTTGATTTTATAATTCTTACTTATTAATTATGTATTAGTATTAATAAATTTAAATTCTATTAATAAATTTAAATGTTATATTTAAATAATACAATAAAATATGAGTAAATACTAAAACAATAAATAATACTTTGTATACCTCCAGTAACTTGTCCATACAATATGATTAGATCTACATAATGATATAAGCTATCTGGATTTTCTTTGTACAATTTTTCCAAATAACGACCTATAAGTGGAGTAATTTCACAGGGATGTTCCAAAGAATCATTCTGAATTATAATATTAGAGCTTTTTGCAAGACAAATTCGCAAATACGATATTATCTAAATAAATAAAATTTAGTTATAAATTTGATATAGTTAAAAAAAATTAAAATTAATTAATTGATGATTACCTCCACAAAAGTGGCAGTATTAAAAGGCAAAACTTTATTTCCAATAGTAACTTTATTATTACCACTCATTCTTGTTTGAGCTTTCATATGAATATATGACATAAGTTGTGCAAAATCTGGTAAAGAAACTTCTTTGGGAAGATATTTATAACGCTCGTTTTTATATGAAGTTCCATAAAGAGACTTTATAGCTTCAGACTGAACTTCTACTTTTGAATCACCAGCAGCTAATAATAATAAATACCTGGATGGTGCGTGATCTGATGGAAAAACTGTTGCAGAATAATGCACTGCAACAAATCTAAAAATATAAAATCAAATTCACAAGAGTTCAATATAATTAATTAACATTATTGGAATTGGAATTAATTATGCTAGTATATATGCATATAAGTACATATGCAATTTTCAATATTAAATTTTTATTCCAGTTAAAAAAAAAATACAGATCATTTCAAATATTTATGTATTCAAATTTTACCTAACATGAACTTCCGGAGATTCTATATGAGCAGATAGTAACCCAACCATTAATGATATTCCAGTATCATCATCTTTATTAAGTACAAATGCCGAAGTCATACTAATTAACGTATCCCTTATAGTTCGTCGCAAATCACCGTCAGTCTTAATTAAAAAGAGTTCAAAGTTACATAGTATAAAATCTACTTGTTTTAAAATGATCAAATATTCAAATTTTCATACCGATGTAAGCATATCAAAGAAATTTTGCAATAGACTTAGGTCTTTATTAACAAGACTTGGAATTCTTTGACCAAGTTGTCCAATAATTGTATAAGCCATAAGTCTATGAGCAGGTTCAGCTTCTTCAGCAATTAGTTTCATCATCCCATTAAGAATGACTTTTGCTACACGAATAATTGGTGTTAAACTGCACCTATAATAATTGTATTAAAATATTTTTTATATAACCAAATTAAAGTTTTTCAACTAATGTAAAAAAAATATTTAAGTTTACTGTTGAACTAGATTTGATGTAAACTGAAGAGCCAAGGATTTTAATTTAGAATTGGTATTATTTGCACCATATAATGATTCAAAGATAACCTAAAAATAGATCCCATATCAGTTTATTAAATTTAATTTATAATTTATTTAATTTTATTTGATAAAGGTATAAAAATTTAAAAAGATAATTAGGAATTTTACTTTTCAAAAGATTAACTATCCAACAAGTTGTAAATTGATAAATTAAAACAATTTTAAATAATTTAAATAAACAATAGATGTAAAATTAATAGAATTATTACTTGGATACAAGGAGGAATAATAAAACCAGCTTTTGTCACTCGACATAAGTAATGTAATAATTTCAGTCTGATACGTATACTAGCTGGAGTTCTTTTCATTTCCTGTTTTACTTCTTTTTGAGTTGCTAAAGCATCAGTACCCAAAAATAAAGTATACAACGGAGCAGCTAATTGCATTGATGACCAATCTAATGAACTTTAAGAACAATTTAATATCATAATTAAATAATATTCAATAAAAATAATATAAATTTTATCAACATACTTTGTTATTTTCTTCAATTCCAGATCTGCTAAATTAGCAACACTAAACCGTGTATCTGCTGCAGCAACTATTAAATGAATGAGAATATCTGAATCAGGAAAAAAACCCCCAGCAAGAAATTTCACAATTCCTAATTTAGTTTGTTCTAACTGTTCTGCTGTTGGTGGATTTTCACCAATGACACGTTTAAATGCATATTCACTCAATCCAGGTGGTACTGAGTATTGCGACCAATTAATTGGCTGTCCAAGTTGATGATTTTCACTTTGCCCTATTGAACTATTTAAAAAATAATGTTTAATTCAATAGAAAATCAATAAAAAAAAAAATATTATCAAAATACAAAATAACTTTCATTATAAGTTATTTTAGAAATTTTAAGATAGTAAATTAAAACTTAAGGCTCATTTTTTAATAAAATATAAAAATTTTACCCATAAGTTAATAATAATACATCCAACATAAAATTTAATAATTGTTTTGCTATTTGAGGTTCATCCTGCAATCCAAGAAGTGAAGCTCTTTTTTCTGAATCCATAGGTATAACTATATGAGCTAATGCTGGCATTATTATCAGCATTAAACTATAACAATAAATTATAGAATTAGAAATTACTTAAATTTTGCTGTATTAATTTTAACATACAATAAGTAAAGAAAATTTTACTCAGTTGAAAATATATTTTTAAAATTCCCATAATTACATTTTGTAATTAAACAAACCTGTCCTGATGTGATAAAGGCTTTCCTTGAATTGCATTTAATACACTAGGAATTAATTCAGCTTGTTTACTTATTTCCATTCGAGGATAACCAAGTTTTATATATATAATAGTAAAATTCTAAAAAAAATTAAAAATTTTATATAAAGTACTTTTCAAATCATTTTTAATATAATGTACTTACAATGACAAAGGAACTAGCCGCAGGATCTTGATACTGCAACAATAAAGCTTCTACAGGAAGCTGAATTTGAGGTCTGCTTTTGATTCTTCTGTTTATGTGTATTAATAGTTCCATGACTTTTTTTCTCACTCCCTCTTGAGAACTTGAAAGCTTCAACAAAACCGGAGGTAGAAACTTGCATATTGCAGCCTGTAGTTGCTCGTCTGTTTCTGCTGAACCCAGCCGAAGAAAGACGCGTTCCAATAAAACTATAAAGAAATTTTAAATTATTTTTATAAATTTAAATTAAATAAAATTTAAAAAATTAATGCTTTGTATTAAAATTAAAAAATTAATTCAAAAGTTTGGTTCAGAATTTGGAAAATATATTTATCATCCAACAACTTCTAAAGTTTAATTTACATATTGATTTCAATTCTTTATTCTACAAAAAAACTCTTAATCTAAAAATAAAAATATTTCTGTTTACTACATTTATATAATATGTGTAAATAAAATTTATTAACAAACTTTTAAAACTATTAGCTAATTTTTAGAGAACCAGGTTATGACTTAAAGCCTAACACAAATATCAAATAAAAATATTCAATATCAAATACTAATTACTTAAACATCCATGTTCACATTTGTAGCTGTAACTTAAATTTTAAATTAATATTCTAAAATATAGATAACGAATAATGCATGATTTTCCAATTAACACATAAAAAGAAATTGAAATAAAAAAAGGCAAAATATAAAATAAATTAGAATACATGATTATAATATAATTAGAATACATTTTTCAAAAATATATTTTTTTGAAATATGAAATTAAAATATATCACATTTATTAACTACATTTAGATTTAATAATTTTTAATAATAACCAATAGAAAAAAATTAAAATTTTAAATATTTTCAATTTTTCCTACATATGTGACATTATCTTCATTTATTAATTAATATTCTTCTTTCTAAAAAAATATTTTATTGTGAAATAAATCATGTTTAGTGATTCTTTAAAAAAAGGATAATTTTTTTAGTATAGATAGAAAATTACTTTAATATTAGTCTAACTTTGAGGTTAGATACCACTATTTTATTGTTTCATAAATTCAGTATTTTAATCTTATTATCATAATCTACAAATAATTATATTCAAATTAATTTAAAAATATTATAGTTTAATTTTTATATTATTTTGTTTTATAAAGAAATTGACATTTTTATTGTTATGTAATCTAAGAAAATAAAAATTTAATTTCTTTAAATTATTGCATAATTTACAGAATAAATGTAAATATAATTAACAAATTAAAAATGTTTTATAGTATTTAATTTTGTACTATTAAATAATCTAAATTTATTCCAAAAACAGTTTTTATTTACTCTGTGATAAATATAATAATTTATTATTTTTCACTTCTTATGAATTTACATTATTTTTATTAATTTTAAACAGCTATTTTATTAGTTATACGGATTTTAATATAGTATACAATACTGAAATTGTTTATGTACAAGTTTTTACTTTATAAAAAATTTTTTAGTATATATATTTATATTTGTGTGTTTGATGTAAATGTGATAAAACAAAATATCTATTAAAATTTATTAACTTTATTATCAAGTGAACTTTTTAAAATCTATTTTCTACAATTACTTAATTTTATCAATTTTTCTTTTAAATACTTTTATACGATTCTGTACAGTTATTTTTTAAATTTAAATTTATATTTTTTATTTCATTTTTAATTAAATTGTAATTAACATTTATAATTTATAATAGAAATGTAATTATTAAATTTGTGTTTGAAAGAATATATGGTGTCATCATTGTATAATTTATAGAAGTTTATTTGTTACATTTGAAAATTAAAACAATTTCATTTTCTTACTTGATTATGAATAAATTAAGAAAATAAGAAATTGTATTAATATATAAATATCTAATGTATCAACGCAAAACTTTATACTAAAATAAATGACAAAAATTTTCTTAATTTAGCTTCAATTAAAATTTGTTTTGAAATCCACATATGGTCTGCAAGTTACAGACTTCTTACCTCTTACTCAATGAAATTACATGTAACATAGTTTTATTTGCAAGTAAACAAACAGAAAACCATATTAAATTAAAAAACTTCCAATTTCTGAATCACAGAAAATTGTAAAAGATTCAACACAAACAAACTTTTTTCATCCAACGGATGGTCAACCATGTTTCCTCAAAATGACATTTGAAAAATCACGTTTTTCTTTATTTACAAGAATGTCAACACGAACATTCAACTCCTTTTGACAGCTCTAGCGAAAAGCCACGTGTTGCAGCGCGCGCACGCGGGGAACGGCCGCAAAAACGCGTGCGCCCACAAAGTGAAACGAGCACCGAACGAGCATAAAGGTAAATGTGAAGAGTATAACAGCTTTGTGGAGGCTGAACACTATTTGTCTCCGTCTCTGTCGTTGCACACAGTCACGTTCAATTGCGAAAGTATTGGCTGACAGAAAGAGAGAAAAAAACCCGGAATGATATACGTGCATAAACTGTGGCGCGCACACACATACATACGTGTGCGCAACGGCGTGACACTTCGACTTTTTAATTTGTCTATTTTTTAAGGATGATAAATCTCATTCCGTCGTGTCGATGAGCTTGATTAAGCCCTAAATAAAATAACTATTTGTCACCGATCTGTGAGCCACCCGACGACAACTAATCACGATTTTTTTAATCGCCAAAACAAGCGCACCACTTACTCAGCTCGTCTGTAGCCGCTGCCATTTTGGAACCATGAATGCGCGCGACGATAAGAAATGTATGCGCACTATAGGTGTGCATTTACATGTATCGATATAAAGTCTATATTATAGACGAGCGAACAGAAATTTGAGTTCATTTCCTCGTAAAATGTTAATTTAAGTAGATTTAACATTTTTACCTATAGTAAATGCACATGCATATTTGTAGATCATTAAATATCTTATGCAATAACTAAAATAATAAATAACATTTTTCACATATAATTATACAATTTTTGAAAACATTTTTTGATAGCGTTGTATATTTAAATATAAGAAAGATTTTTTTATAATTTAAATATATTCGTAGTAAAATTAAAAATCTGGAACTACGTCTATTTTTCATTTCAGAATAAACGATTCAAAACGTTTACATTTAAAATTACATTTAATTAATAATTTATTTATTGCAAATGTTTTGAAAATAATTAAATATATAAACTGTTTGTGAAAGTTTAGGATAGTTACTAAAAATATATTATTTTAATATATTAATTTAAGTATATATTTCAAAAATTTTTTTGAATTTTAATATAAATTGAAAAGGGTTTTGAATTACAAGTCAAACATTTTTACGCTTTTGAAACCTTATTTCTTTTACAAAATTTAAAAAATTTTATTAAATTCAATTACACCGAAGAAAATAAATTTTCACATTATATTTTTAGACTTAAAACATTATAATTTTTATTTTGTGAGGATTCCTCAAAAATAGATACAACCTAGAGATTCTAAGGATTTAATTTGAAATTCTTTTAGAAATAAACGTAAAATCTACTTACATTTTCAACTAGCTTTCAACGGGATGTTAATTAATGTCAAAGGTGAAAGAAGTTTTGAATTTTATATTTGTAATTAAAGAGAATGAAACTAAATATTATAACAAATAAATTAAAATACATTTTATAAGAATACTATAAACAAAAATTATTATAGATTTTATGTTTGATTATAAATTACTAGTTCGATAAACAGTATTAATTTTGATTGAAAAATTTTCAATCTGTCTAATTTTATAATTCCTTTCTGTTTTAAATGTACATAATTTAAATATAGCGCTGCATTCCTAAATATCACCAATAAAATATAATTTACATGAGAGCGATATTTGATACTTTACTACTCATCGGGCAACAATTTCGATCAACCAATCACTTTACAGTCTCTGTAACGAATCATGTTGCAGAATAAGCAAATACCGTCTGCTATAGAGTTTTAAAGAGACGGGCTTGCCCGCCGTGTTATATATGACCTTCATACTGTTTGCTCCGCTCGAATAGAGGTCGAATACGAAATAAACAATCCGTCGATATATTCAAAAGCTGTATTTTTTCTCTCTCATCGATAGCCCTGCTGCAGAAGGTGATTATCAACTCAATCGTCTTCGTGTCATTGGTCAAAATTAATTCAAAAGTTTCTCTGTGCACGTAATTCATCGTGGGTTACGTAAAGTTCAGCGATTTATAATATAATAAACAAAATTGTTACAACCAAATATTTTCTCGTTTTACTTCTGTTTGTTACATGCATAGTATTGTCTTTCCTATCTTCAGCGTAAAATAGATGTTGTTTTTAACTTTTTCTCATCATTTAAAAGCATGTGTTTCACGTGTCTAGAAGATTTGTTAAGTGGCATATTCATTAACCTAAAAAGTCTTTATAAGAATAGATATTATCTGAATTTTAGTCGTTATATTTATTACATCTAATTTAAAAATCGTTTGTTTAAAATTTAAAGTGAAAATAATGTTTTTAATTTAAAATCAAGTATTTAATTTTTCACCTTACTTTATTATTCTATGTTTTTTAAACTTTAGTACTTAGTATGTAAACAATGGTTATATTTAGTTCATTTTTATCTTACGACTTTATTTATTGCCTGTACACTTTTTAACCTAATTTAATTTATTCTTATTTATTTCAAATAATAGAAGTATAGTTATAAACATTTTTTAAATCAACTTTTTAATGAACAAATAATATAATAATGTAGATAATCAATGTAATTATTATAAATTTTTAATAAAATAAATATATATAATTTAAAATAATAAGATTTAAAATTATATCTATAAAAATAAAAAATATGGAATTTTTAAAAAATTTTCATGAGATTCTTGTTTGTAGTTTTAATTACACATCATTTAACTTTTGGAGCATGTTCAAAAAATCATTGTTGACTTTCAGTAACACTACTTTGAAATAGTTCCAATTTAGTTTCTATATCTTTCTTAAAACTAATATAGAATTATTAATAAGCATGTAAAAATTATAGGTATTTTTAATTATTTATAATTTATAGAAATTGATTTATAATTGATATTATACTATCATTAAAATGATAATTGTAAGCATGCATTAATATGTTATCAGAAAAATGTTTTACAAAAATATAGTACTTATAAATTGTGAAGCAGTAACATCCGTTGGAAGCCATCTTAACGTCAATCATTCTCTTAATTAGCCAAGTGTGATATTATATAGATTTAAACTGTAGGCTAAAACTTGAATAATAATTGATATTATTCTATCGAGTGTTATTTTTTTTAATATTATATAGTGGGTATTATCCAATAAGTAGATACATAATATTATTTTTTATATATTTTAACAAAAAATTAAGGTGGTTTTGATTGTTATTGTGAACTAATATTAAAAAATTGTTAAGAATCCATTTTACTTGTTTTTATATAAATTTATAATTAATTCAAACATTTTTATAATTATTAATTTACAAAAAGCTTGTGTTGTAGGTATTACACAACAATTAGTAATTGCAACAAATAAAAATGTAAAGTAATATAAAATAATTTTTAAAGCAATAAAGGATCCAACTGAAAATTAATTATTAAATTACAGTCATATTTTAAATAAATAATTACCAATCAATGCAATGGTTTCACTACAAAATCTAGTGTGTGATTCAACAAGACAATTATTCAAGAAGATAGGGAATTTCTTTCATCGCTGCTTGAACTTATTATGGTCTTATGTAAGTTTCAGTAAATACATTATAAAATTTTGCAATCAGCAAAGAGTAGTTATGAACTTTGTATTATAAAATTTTTTTGTACAAGAAAACGTTTAATTAAATAGTTAACAAACGTTTTTAAAATTGCAGTTACGCCTACAACATGCAATCAATGTTTCTGAAAAAACAGTTACGTCTACATTTTTAATTTTTGTGTAATCTAAGAGTATAAGTATTTGAAAAAATTCGTGACTTAAAAAAGTGTTGTGTGATAATACAGGTGACTAAGTTCTAAATTAAATTAATTCGTAGTACACAGTTTTACAATAAAATAGAAATTAATTAATAAATTGAATTTTTTATTCAAATATATAATATTAATTTTTATTTATAGAAAAGTGTACTAAATTTTTAATAAATAGCAATATGGTAATTAATTAAAAGGAATAATTTATTTATTGTATATTTCTTGTAAATGAGGATTTTAGGCTTTTGCGAGGATAATTGGTCATATCGTGTGTTTTTTCGGGTTGACTCGCGTGTTGACTTCTTTAAGTTGACGTTTCATTACAATATTGCAGTTCACTTCTTCAGGGCAGATTTGAAACAGTTTAAGAAGTGAACTGCAATGTTCACGAAACTTCGGCTTAAAAATGTGAACCCGAAAAAACACAATATTTCTTGTAAATCTTTTTTAAGTAATTATTTTTGAAATATTATTTATACTCTTTCTAATCTATTATTTTTCTTAAAAGTATATTTTTAAATCATAATTTTCAAACCAAAGTCTTCTTCATAGAAAAAAAAAAAAAAAAAAAAAAAAAGAAAAAAAATTTCATTTTAAAATGAAAATATTTGTTTATTGAAGCAGAAGTAATTATTTAAAAAAAATAAATACAAATTAAATTTTTTTCTTTCATGTAAGAAAGAGTCCCTATATTTTTACGAAACGATATTCCTATACTCAATTTTCTGATCAATTTTTAAAATATTAAACAAATGTTTATACAAAAATATTTAAAACTATAAGGTCAAACTCAACAGACTGTTAATAGCCGTTTTAATCTTTATAAATGTACTTTTTAACGATGTACAAACTTGACTCTGTCCCTGTTAAAAGACACTTATACGCCAGATCAAGGTGTTGTCGGCAGGAAGCACACTGGTGTTTCTACACAGTCGCAATATAATCCAAGCAAGTGTAATAAGAATAACCGGGTGCATTATGCATGTTCTTTGAGCAGAACCAGAGTAATGTAATATTTTGCTTCTTGCACGCTTAGTAACTGCATTGTATCGATAACTTATATTAAGACAACATCTGCCCTGGTGGCTCTTGTCTTTTTTGCGCGCTCGCCGCGTAAGTAGTACTTTGCTTATACATATCCTTTACTCCGGTTTTATCATTTACGCATTAATTAACCGCTTTAGCACAAGTTTATTATATTTAATATTTAAGATATATCTGATTGTTTAACGTACAATCGTTTTGCACGTTTTAAATACAATCCGAAATAAATATCCTTTTCGGTGAATTTAAAAAACAGTATTTATATATTTGGATGAAAGTAAATTTTAAATATTTTTTAAGTTATTTTCAATACAAATTAATTTAAAAATTGAATATTTAAATTTCATGCATCACTTGTTAGTTTTTGATAGTAAAAGTGCACGTATAATAATAAATATATTAATCGTTAACACTGTTATAACTTGCAAATATAAACATTCTTGAAAAATGTATGTATTTTTATAAAAATAATTAAATTTTATAATAAATACGAAGTATGTTAACAAGAAATTAGACGTATGAATTAATCTTTTTTGATCAAACATATATTTAAAAACTTTAAACAATAAGAATATCGTTTTAATTATTATAAAATAAAAATAATTACATGAAAATCAATTAAATCTTAAAATTTTGTAATAACATATTTAATATTTTTTTGTTACACATTTTAATTATTGCATTTTATTACCAGTCTTTCGAGTTAATAATTTACGTATTCTAGTTTTTTTACATATATTTTATGCAATTAGAATTTTTTTAAATGAACATAAGATTTTCTTATTTTATGGCTATTTTTTATATCAATGGATTAACAATCATAAAAATATTAGTTAAATATATCTTATATTTAATAATTTGTTTTTATTTTTTCTTAAAATTATATTAATTTTTTATTTTACAAACTTATATGTGTAAAGTTAATTAATCTTTTAATAGTCAAGGTATAATATTAATACATTTTTTATTTTAAATATAATATCTTATATAGAGAAAATTAATTTATTTCCGCAGCCTGAAAAGCAGATCATGGAAAATCTTGGCTTCTTTGCAGACACTCAAAACGATGACCAAGTACGAGTCCTGACTCTAAATAAGGGAGAACATCAAGATGGAACTTTATATAATCTCAAAAAAGGTATATTTTCATTGAATAAGTTTGAATGAATGAAAATTTTTCAATTGAATATCAGTTAGTTAATTTTATATCATTTGTTCTACATATTATTTTTAATATTTTTAAATAATAATTAAAATTACGATAACATTTTTAAAAGCCTTTTTTAGCGATAAAATTAAACCGCTACGAAATATTAAAATGTAAATATAAAATTGTAAATTTTTATTAATGCATAATAAGTTAATTTAAGAAGTAGTAGAATGAAAACCTCGTCGAAGATTATTTTTCAATATAATTGGCATTATCCGTTACATCATATGCGAGATTTATCTGTTCATTAAACCGATAACTATAAAAACACAAGGAAAAAATATTTTTGTTTTTTAATGTTATCAGTATTACTTAACCCAGTTTATGTATTTTTCATTATATTTTTTATTACGAGTATATTTTATTTTTTCAAATTCATGAATTAATAAAATATTAAGTATACTAAAAATATTAATGTACAAACGTTAATTAACTAAATTCATCCAAAAAATTAAAACTTTTAAGATTGAAAAAAAAAAAAAAAAAAAAAAACATTTTATTATTTATAAATTTGTTTACACAAATTTGTGTACACTTATAGTGAACACAGCGATAATATTATTTAAAAAATGCATAAATTAATTAAAAATTTAATTAATAGACTAACGATCCTAAATAACTGTTGTTAAATATATTTTATTATTTTCTCTAAGAGTATATTAGATACAGATTGTACTAAACAATATTTACTATCCAATGGTGCGCATAGAAAATTTTTCACGAAAAATGCCTACATATAATTTATAATAAATATAGAAGACGTAGTACAATATATAGTACAGTAAATACGTTTATTTTCATTGGTTTTAATGAGACATACTGTATTTATATTATATTCTTTTTTATTTTTTAAATTAACACAAATTTTTTTTTTTTTTTTAAATGTATTAAAAAGCAATTTTCGATTAATTTTAAGAATTTTATTTAGTACTAATAAACACAATAATTTATTAATGATAATTAATAATAATTTATTCATAAAAATATTTAAGATAATTAAACATTATTTTATTTATTTTAACATTTTATAAAAACAGGATGGGTAGTGGAGTTCAGATTAGGAGCATCGCTTTTTGGACACGATGTCGACGTTTATACAAATCATCCACTTTTAAGCAGTAATCCATTTGAAAGACGTACTTATTATAGACTGCCATGGAATTACGAATCAGCTTTCTTACGTGTTTCACTCGCTGGTTCTTTCCATTATTATATAGCAGAATCAAGGTAGGAGTATCGATGGATGATTAAAAACAACTTATATATATATATTTGCAAAAATAAATTTTTAGACAAGTTTAATAAAATCAAATAATAGTGTAGATAATTAATTTCACTAATATGAATTAATAATTATATTATTATTATTATTATTATTATTATTATTGTTATTATTAAATATAAAAATATGTATTAAATATTTCATTTTATTTTTAGTGAATTAAATAACTCCTATACCAATATCATATTATTTAAATTTAAATATTGCAGTATAATCTATATAATATATACATTTATAAATTATTTATATATAATTTAATATTTAATTTAACATACAATAAAATATTTTGTTATTGTAAAACGTAGCGGAGAAAACGTTGGAAAAGTCATTGCTTCCGGATATCTCTTAGTCGATCCCGAATTAACAGTAGGCATAAATAAAGAACCTATTCCATTGGATTGTATACAATGTCACACAATTCTTTCTAAATTATTGGGACCTTTTTCTACATGGGAAGAAAAATTAAAAGTTTCACATATGTCTGGCTACAACATGATTCATTTTACACCTACGCAGGTAATGACATTATCAAAATATTTATCAAATATTTTACTTATGATTTTATGAACTTAGATGATTTAATTACTGATAATTATTAAAAATACTAAAGCGATTGTGAAGTAAAGCATTTTTACGTAATAAAATGTTTATTTTTTAAAAGAATTATGAATAATAAATAAAATTTTAGGAATGATAATTAAATTTACATTAAAAAAAAAGCATTGTTATTACTTTAAAATTTATCTGTAATAATATTACTTATATGAAAACTTTTAATTTTAAAAATATTTAAATAATTTAAAAAAATAAATTATTAATTGATTTTAGGTATTGGGAGATTCTAAATCCGCTTACAGTCTCAGTGATCAATTAAAATTGAACCCATCATTTCACGAGTCGGAAAATAATGAAACTACTTTCGACGATCTAAAAAAATTAATGAAAAAAATGCGAGACGAATGGAACGTAAGTGCAACTTATAAAATTTGAAAACGTAAAAAATCATTTATTAATTTTTTTGGTTTTTATAGACTTTAAGCATATGTGATATAGTTTTAAATCATACAGCAAATGAAAGTCTATTTTTGATCAATCATCCCGAATGTACATACAATTGCAATAATTGTCCACATCTCCGTCCAGCTTATCTGTTAGATGCTATTTTATTCGAATTGACAATACAAGTATCGTCCGGTATGTGGGAAAACAAAGGAATTCCAACTGTTGTCGAAACAGAAGACCACTTGAATGTTAGTAATGCGCAAAGTTTATGTAGAAAAAATTAATTTTATCATTAATTATCGTTAACATTTTTTATTTTTATAGTCGATTCGTCACGCACTGCACACATATTTTTTACCATTAGCGAAAATCCATGAATTATATACTGTCGATATTAATGAAATTTTAGCTGAATTTTTAAATATTTCCCGTAATCAAATTCCACAAGATGACAACAAAGAAATAAAAGATAAAACTATTTCCATAATAAAGGACTCCGAATATCGTAGATTGAAATGTACCATAGACATGCCTCTTGCTTTGAAAATATATAATATTTATAGGTAACTTCATAAGCAGAATGATTAATTAGTGTATGGGGTGATTTTAATTTATTAGATAATATTAATTAAATAATCAAAATGAATTGTTTTTAGACTTGATTGCTTTGACGAAGAAACACGATTGAAACGATGCGCAGAAGAACTTAAAGACAAATTACAAGAACTTAATGACGCTGTTACTAACGAAATTCAAAACCATTTAAATGCTGCTATTGAAAATACAATTGCAGGAATTAGGTATTTTAGAGTACAAGCAGATGGACCTAAATTAAAAGAAATAAGTGAAAGGAATCCACTTGTTCCGAGGTAAAATGTTTTTCGTATTTTAAATACATCTTTTTTTTTTTTTTTTTTTTTTTTTTTTTTTTTTATAATTTATATTATTATATTTTGATAATTTATTTAATTGATTTAATATTGCAGATATTTCACGGATTATGGAACCCCTCGATCTTTCGCTGAAAGAGAAGAAATAATGTATTCGGATGCTGGCCGATATCTAATGGCTCATAATGGATGGGTTATGAATAGCGATCCCTTAAAAAACTTTGCCGATTCTGATTCTAATGTATATATTAGAAGAGAACTTATAGCATGGGGCGACAGTGTTAAATTAAGGTAATTCTATAATTTTACATAACTTATAAGATAAAAATAAATTTTAATCGAATTCGCTGAAATATATCATACTATAAAACAAAATATACATATATCTAAATTTAATATCCACATATATTAGATACGGAGACAAGCCGGAAGATTGTCCTCCTCTTTGGGAACGCATGACGACATATGTACAACAAATGGCTACAATTTTTGATGGTTTAAGGCTTGATAATTGCCATTCTACTCCACTACCTGTAGCAGAAGTACATACTAATAATATTTTATTTTGATTATTAGAACATTTAATGTAAAAATTAATCAATATTTTTTTTTTTTTTTATGATAGTACATGTTAGATGCTGCTAGACAAGTCAAACCTGATTTGTATATAGCTGCAGAACTCTTTACAAATTCTGATCAAAAAGATAATATTTTTGTAAATCGCCTTGGAATAACATCATTAATTAGAGGTATAGATAATATTCTAAATTCTTTTTTAACGAGTAATTTAGTATTTAAATAAAATTTTTGATATCATAAATTTGATAATTAATATATTGGAGTTTTACTGAAACAGCAATAATTTTAATAATAATTCACTTAAAATTGAGATTTTCAATTTAAAGGTTAATGAAATTAATTAAAATAACAATTATTTTGCTAAATTTCTTACACAGAGGCAATGTCAGCATGGGATAGTCATGAAGAGGGTCGGCTGGTTTATCGATATGGAGGAGAGCCGGTAGGAGCATTTATTCAAGCTCGACATCGTCCTTTAGTTCCAAGTGTAGCACACGCTATTTTCTTGGATCAAACACATGATAATCCGAGTCCGGTAGAAAAACGCAGCGTATTCGATCTCTTACCCAGCGCAGCTTTGGTATCAATGGCTTGCTGTGCCAGTGGTAGCAATCGCGGTTATGATGAATTAATTCCTCATCATGTAAGTAATTAAGTTTTATATTATTTTTTAATCAAATTTATCATTTGAAACTGCGAATAATAATTTTAATTTTTACATCAAATATATATATTGTAAATTTTTATATGAAATTTAGTCTTAAATTTATAAATTTATTTTATATTTTGTTTTTAATTACAGATACATGTAGTTGATGAAGAAAGATTATATACTTCATGGACTGATAACGAAGACTTAGCAAAAGAAAATGAAAAATATGTTTCCATTAAATCCGGCATTATATCAGCTAAAAGAGCTTTAAACAATCTTCATTTTTGGTTGGGAAAAAATAAGTTTTCACAAGTAAATTAATATTTGCCTCGTTTAAAAATTTAAATTTATTCACAAATTTTAAATGAAAAAATTTAACAAATTTTTTTAGGTTTTTGTAGATCAAATGGACGTAGACGTAGTAGCTGTAACGAGACATTCGCCAACAACTCACGAAAGCGTTGTACTCGTAGCTTTTACAGCGTTCAAACATCCAGATCCCAACGCACCTGATTTAAGAAGGCATATAAGACCATTGAGAGTTGAAGGTGTCGTTGAAGAAATTATTCTTGAAGCATCTTTAACGCACGAAGGAATAAAGTATTATTCTTTTTTAAGAATTTTTATTTATTAAATTAAAATTAAAACTGTTTTAATTTTTTGATTAATATTTTTTTTTTTTTTTTTTTGTTTTTGCAAAGCCTTAAATTCTCAATATATTTGATTGTTTTATTATTTCTAGAAATGGAGTTCCACCATTCTGCTATCCAGAAAAATTCGTAAAAAATAAAGAATTTATCAATGGTTATTCAGAATATGTAGTTGATTTAAAAGAACATATACAAATTTGCGATTCAACAAAAGTTGAAAAAGTAGATTCTGGAGATCCGAAAATAACGCAATTAAATTTTACTAACTTTCAACCTGGTTCAGTTATTGCGATTCGGTAAAAATATCGTAGATTAAATAATATTTTTTGTTATTTTAAATGTTTAAACGTTTTTTAATATTTTCAAATATTAAATGTATACAGAGTGTCGCTTCATGTAAATACAAGACCAGCACTTACCAAAATAAATGAACTCATTTCAACTCTTACATCTCCAAGTAGCTCAGATTTGCGTGCTATTGTTTCACGCATGAATTTCTCCGATCTCAATAAAGCTCTCTATCGATGTGATCAAGAGGAGCGTGATGAGACTGGCAATAAATTCGGTGTTTATGATATTCCTGGTTATGGACCTCTTGTTTATGCAGGTTTACAAGGTATTTTATGGCATGATGTATTTTTAATTATATTAAATTTAAATAAATTAATAAAATTTTTAAAACAATAATAAAAAATATTTTACAAACTATATTCAATTTAATTTTATTTAATTTTAAGGTATAATTTCACTACTTGCCGATATTCGACCTAATAACGATTTAGGACATCCTTTTTGTACCAATTTACGTCAAGGAAATTGGTTAATAGGTAATGCATTTTAATTTAGAATTATGCATTAAATGTAAAAATTATTATTTAAAATTATATTTAAAAAGTTTATCTTACAAAAGTAATATATTCATATAATAAATTCGTTTTAATCCCTTCTTAATTTTTCACATTCATTACATTTATATTACTGTTATGTTTGTGTATTTAAAACTATATTTTAAATATTTTTTTTACATAGTACTAGTATAATATGAAATTAATTAATATTAATTTTTACTATTGTTTTAATAATTGGTTTATTTTAATAAAACAATCAATAGATTATACTTGGCAACGTCTAAAGGAAAATGAGGGTACTCTCGCTCTTGGCGAATGGTTAGAACAAGCTGCAGAACCTTTTAAACTTATTCCTCGTTATTTAGTACCTAGCTATTTTGATGTAATCATTGTAAACGTATATACTACTATAATAGAACAATGTTTTAACCTTATGTCCAGGTATGCCTTATATTTATAAATTATTAAAATTAGATTAATCCATTATTTATTGTGAATCGTGAAAAATTTTAGTTTTGTGAAAGAAGGCACCGATTTTGCCCGACTGTTATCGTTAGTTTCTGTTCAAGTAGGAGGTATAGTAAAATCTGCACAATTGCCAGATTTATCTCCTAACTTAGATCCACCAAAACCGAAAATTCGAGACATTAATGGTGAAAAAGAGCAGGAATGTTTGACACTATCTGCTGGATTACCACATTTTACTGTTGGATACATGAGAAATTGGGGAAGAGATACGTTTATAGCTCTTAGAGGCTTATTATTGTTGACTGGCAGACGGGAAGAAGCTAGATTTATTATTTTAGGATATGCAGGAACATTAAGACATGGATTAATACCAAATCTTTTAGACAAGGGCGTAAATGCTAGGTACATTTATTTCAATTTAAGCTCATGCTATTAATGGTTGATATATAACATTATTATTATAATATCAGAGATCTTATAAGAATAATTATTTTAATAGATATAATTGCCGAGATGCCGTTTGGTGGTGGTTATATACTATACAATGCTACGTAAAAGAAGTTCCAAATGGTTTGAAAATTTTATCTGATAAAGTATCTAGATTGTTCCCAACTGATGATTCTCCGGCTCTTTCAGCAGGAGAAGTGGTATTTAGAAATTATTTAGAAATTTTTTTAAATTATTTTTTTAATAACAAAAAGTTATTATTTTTATTTAATTAGCTGACTATTAAGAGATAAAAATATTTGTATGAAAAAAAAAAAAAAAAAAAAAATATATTACTTTCAGGATCAGCCTTTACACGACGTGATCCAAGAGGCACTAACAGTGCACTTCCAAGGTCTGTGCTTCCGCGAGCGCAACGCGGGTAAGCGCATCGACGAGCACATGACAGATCGAGGATTTAACAATCAGATAGGCGTTCATCCGGACACAGGCTTCGTGTTCGGTGGTAACGAGGTTAATTGCGGTACTTGGATGGACAAAATGGGTTCTTCCGAAAAGGCGGGTAACAAAGGCAAACCGGCTACGCCGAGAGATGGCTCAGCTGTGGAAATTGTTGGATTGTGTCACAGCACTTTAAATTTCTTAGCCGAATTGTACAAGCAAAATCTTTTCCCGTACGGAAGTGTACAACGCAAAAATAGAGATGGTATTTAAAAGATGATTATTATTATTATTATTTTTTTTTTTTAATTTCATTCCAAACTCAAATTATATTGTAAGTGTAAAAGAGATAATTCTTTAATATTTTTCATCGCAACTGGCGCAAACTTGGCACTTGTTTTATTTAAAGATTTGATAGGTTTTTTTATAATAAATTTTTTATTTTTCTTTTAAAACGTACAATTATTTCAATAATCTTTGTATTTTATTAATTACTTCTGTTTACTTTGAAGGTACAACTATTACTTGGAGTTACAAACAGTGGGCGGATAAAATAAAAGCTAATTTTGAAACTTACTTTTATGTAAACGAAAAACCAACGGACGGTGAATTGCGACCTGACTTAATTCATCGACGTGGAATTTATAAAGATTCTCATGCAGCAACGCAGCCATGGGCTGATTATCAATTGCGACCAAATTTCCCAATTGCCATGGTTTCCGTAAGCAAATCTTTAAAATATATTAGTATAGCAATTTATCTTTTATTAAAAAATGTAATGTTTTATTTTTATAAAAAAAAAAAAAAAAACGTTTAGTCTCCGGATCTTTTCGAACCTGAACACGCCTGGATAGCATTGAAAAAAGCTGAAGAGATCTTGTTAGGTCCGCTTGGCATGAAAACTCTAGATCCAGCAGATTGGGCTTATAATGGATACTACAATAATTCTAACGATTCGAACGATCCGAAGCTAGCCCACGGTTGGAACTATCATCAAGGTCCTGAGTGGGTCTGGCCGATTGGATATTTTTTGCGCGCGCGCCTACACTTTGCGCCGCTTGTAGGTGGTGAAGACGAGTTGAAGCGTACCATTTCCTCCACCGAGGCCATAATTTCGAGACACCTTACCGAAGCATCGACAAACCATTGGCGTGGCCTACCTGAACTCACCAACAGAGAAGGCGAATATTGCGCCGATAGCTGTCGCACTCAGGCTTGGAGTTCTTCCGCAATTTTAGAAGTAGATTTTACATTTACTTTTTACGTATTTAATCAAAATCTGCTTTTGTGTAAAAAAATTTTTAAACGCATATTTTGATCTAAACTAAAGATAAAAATTCTTTAATTTCTACTATCGTTTAAAAACTTATTCAAATGATAGTGTAAATTAAAGGATTTTTAATCAATTATCTGATTATAAAAAAAATCTTTATTATTTTAGTGAACGTTTTTGAAAAATAAATAATCTGATTACGTCTTTATTTTAGGTTCTTTACGACTTAAACAATCTCAAAAAGGAATTGAACTCCAGTGACGAGACTCTCATAAATTGATGCAACTATGCGTGTGTTCACCACCGTTATGTACACTCAACACACGTTAATTTAGAGCAGCAGCAAAAAGCGCACAATGAATCGACAAATGTACACCGTAGTTTAAGTCGCAAGATAATACGCAACGACAACGATAATATCGAAGACGAAACTAGCCAACAACGCACGGAGACACACGCATTGTACGTCATAAATGTACCCTCCTCAAACGACGATGTCGTTTGCTTCAGCACCTCTTTTTCATCCTCCTCTTCTTCCTCCTCCGCATCTTTCGACAAGCTACAGCAGCAGGCTCTTAGAAAATCGAATGAAGACATTGAGCGAATTGATACTGTTAAAAGCGATTCATCTCGCAAGTCCAGCGTTGAAGTTATTCACGAGGCAGCCGAATTTTTGTACTCAGATGATTTGAGAGAAACTAAACACAGAAAAAAGTTATTAAATTCAGATAAGAACAAAAGAATTGAGCGTGCTCATAAAAGCGAATTTTCAAATAACAGTGGTTACGATATTGAAGATTCTTACAATAAATATGGTTTACAAAATATTTGTTTTAAATGTACAAATTATGAAGATAGTCCAGTTTACAGCGACAGATTAATTTACAACAAAAAATCTCTTTTGGCTAAAGAAGTGTCTCTGTTACAGACAAATCACAGTAGTACTATTTCTAGATCTTTAATGAATCAAAATGTTATTGACGATTTCATGCCTATTTATAAATTAACTAAATCTAACGCTTCGGGAATTTTTTACAACGCAGGACAAACATCTGATATTTTTGATTTAAAAACAAGTCTCGAACCGAGTATTGTACTCTTAGAAAGTCATCCAACTTTTTGTAATGTAGATAAAAGCAATACTCAAATTTATCATCGCTTTTTAGATAAAGGATATAGTAGGATTTCTAAAAGAGGTAATACTGAATTAGTTTCCACTTCTTTAAAGCATAAAGAATCCGAAGCAGATTTCAAAGTTAATATAGATTACGACGATGGTTCGCGCAATTGGATGGAAGAAAAAAAAGATCAAGAGGAAGAGCTTGAACAGAATAGATCGAGTTTGCTAATGTTAGAACCACTGCTTTTGATGTCATCAGAAACAACTAATAATACACAAAAATATGAAAAAAAACGCTTGGCACATTCTGAGCATTTGAAACTTATTAGAATAGTGATCGCTTATAGCTTATCTTTTTTCCTCTTAGTGAGCATAACGTTTTATGTAGTTTATTTTACTTAAATTTTATAGAAAATGTTTAACTGAAAATACTCAAATTAAATTATTAATTTTGTCGTTTTATTAATTAAAATTAATCATTAACAATTGGGTTGTTTTATTCAATTAATTATTCTTCAAATATTAGTGTTTTAATTAAGTTAAACAAAAAAAACAAAAAATATATTAATCTACAATAAAACTCAAAAAAAAAAAAAAAATAATAAATAAATAAATAAAATAAAATGTATAATTAATAATGATTATTATCATAATATTAGTTTCATAAAACTAAAAACTGCCTTATCTCGGTGTAAATGACAACGATAATTTTTTATCAAAATAAATAAATTAAACAAAATTTTAATTCATTAATTTAGCTAATAATAGCGCACAATTAATTTTTATTCTAAAATAAATTTCTTTTTTTTTTTTTTTTTTTTTTTATGGTATTTTTATAATTTATAAAAAAAATCAAATAGAATTATCTGCTTATTTATTAATTTTAGTATTTAATAACAAATACGCATTTAAATTTTAAATAAACATTGAATTGAATAGTAGTGATATATTTGAAAGTGTATTCGATTAAATTATATATTGCAGAGAATTTAGTAGCTTATATTTTTTATGACACAAAATAAATTAAACAACCCAATTATTAAATTTTTATTACTACTTATACAACAATAAATAATAAGTAATGGATATAGCAATAAAATTCATATTAAACTTTTCAGTTTTGAAAATATTTAATTTAAGCAATCCAAATTTTTTATTGAAAATAATTAAAAGAGTTACAGGTGTGAATTCTTTTAAAATGCTTGTTTTAGATAACCTTTAAGGTTGTGTTTATTTACACGATTTGTTTTGGTTTTTATTTTTAACTTTATAATGTTTGATATTTTTTAATGTAACAGATGTGCATGTAAAAAAAATTTGTTTAACATTGTCATTCATAATTCAAGAATTTCTGCATGTAAAATTCATGACTTCTATATGTAAAAATAAGAGATTGTTAGAAATTAATGAAAACAAGTTTATACAAAAACGTATTAGTCATGATTTTATCTAAAACAATTAATCATAAAATATAGTTTAATAATAAAACTAACTGTATAAAGTTTATTATTATTTTTGTTAGAACATTTCTTCTTGTTAAATTTGTAATTAAATAAATCATGATTACTTTTAATAAAATATTTAATTTTTAATCAAATAAATTGTATAATCTTGCTTTCATAGAATAATTTATACGAAAAATGTATAATAATATGTATTGTTAAAATTGTAAATTATAAAATTACAAAGCTGTGCTTTGCCAGATATCAAAAATATATTTTTACTATTTTTTCAAAAATATTAAAATTGTAAGATTTCTATATTACTTAAATAGGAAATATTAAATACTTTAAAAACATTTGTAATAAAATTTATCGCATTATTTTCAAAATTAATAAAAACTTTGAATATTTAAAAAAATAAATAAAAATTATTGAAAATTAAGCAATATTTTTACAAATTATATGATTCACATAAAAATACTAATGTCATTATCTCTCATTTTGTAGTTAAAACTTTGGAAATGTATAAAAAATTTTAAAAAATAATATACAATATGAATTATTCTCATTATCAGTGTAGAAAAATCTAAAAAGATAGTTTTAAACATTAGACATTTAAATTTTTTGAATACTAAATATATTTAGCAAGAATTAATGTTATTTCTGCTTACTAATCATTAAAAAATAACATTTTTATAAATTAATTTTCCAAGATTTCATTTAATTTTTAATCACATGCATTTTTATTTATAATACAAAAAACGTTTAAATAATAAAAGTTTCTAATAGATCAGAAACTAATAACAATGAAAATAACTCCATTGTATTAAATAAATAAAGCTGTTTTTTTATTTTTATTATTATTTTTTCTCATTAATAAATGATGGGTCAACACTTGATCACATGGATTATAAGATCCAAAGTCCAAATTTATGCATTAATCATTTTATTATCTGGTAAAAAATTCTCTAATTTGCTATCAATAAAAAATATTGCAATTTAAAAATAAGTCTATAATTAGTTATTACTATCGGATATATTGTTAATTAAAATTCATAAAAACATCAAGTAAGAAAATTTTTAAGAAATAAAAGTATTAATATTTATTCACCATGAAATCTATCATGTACAGTTACAATTACATTATTTTGTTGTATACATTTATAATAATAAAATGCACACTGCAATGTTTTATTTTTAACAATGTAAATTATAATTCACATAAATATAAATAGATTATACTTAATATACTTCACAATATTCAATACTTAAAATTATGCGTAAATTAATTTCTGTTTTTGATTTGTAAGTTAAAATCATAAATTCTAAATCTATGTAAGTTAAATTTATAAATTATTTCTACTTTGTAAATTTTATATATTAGTTTATCTATGCTATTACATATAATTCAGCACCATAACTACAATAGAATAATTAGAAATGTAATGTGCGTTTCTCTTTCTGAAAACTTATTTATAGATAACATAATTAAAAAAATTAACTAATACATTTATATGTTCAAATATATAATTAAATTTTTTTAAAATAAAATAAATATAGATTTAGCATTGAACTATTATTATTTTTAAAAAAAGTTAATAGAATAATTTAAAATGTTGCAATTTAAATATTACAGAAAATTAATTATGGTTTATTTTCTTTTAGTAAAAGAATGTGATAAACATTCCATTAAATTAATTACACGAGATTTGTTTTACTTAAATAACGGTCTTCAAAGGTGGTACTTAAACTACGATTGACGAGTAATTGAATATTATCTTTGCTGTGTATTTAATAAATATGTACAATAAAATAATTGTCTTTTTAAAATTTTTTTAAAATAAAAGAAAGTAAATTAATTATCAACTTAGTACACGCACAAAAATGTTATTTAATTAAAATGATAATCGAAGATAATATAAATAGTTATTTTGTTTTCTTATTTTTAGATACTTATTTAATTTAGTAGTGAAAGGTTACGAAAGAGTTTAGAAAAACTAATTTCAAATTACCGTTAAAATAATATCTTTAATCTTGTATCTATATCATGTGTTGTAAAATACATAGATCGTTTTAATAAAATAAATCCTGTATAAAATTATTAAATTAAAAAAATTTTTTGTAATAAACCTATTAGTAGAATATAAATATTTATTAAAGGAATGATATCGATATATTGTTTTCCACTGATTAATAACATAATTTTGAATTTATCTTATATTGCAGACAATTTTTATAAGCTTCACATTATTACTTCTATCTGAGAAACATTTTTGTTAGAAACATTACTTAGTTGATAACAATAGACTTTAACATAACAAATATTATCGTCACTGTTACCTGCTTGATTGGATTAATTTTTAATTTAAATATCGTCGAACAAGCCTCTCGGTGGAGAACTTATACGACTATTATTTATCGAGAAAGTTCTCAAAGTATCCGTGGAAAATGTTGAATAATCCTCCACTTGGAATTCGCGATCAAAATGATCATTCTCGCTGTAGTTTTCGTTTCCAAACGATCGAGTACCGCTAGCGTTGTACTCTGATGTAGGTTCAAAATCACATAATAAACCAGCGCGTGCCGATTCAATTGACTCGTCTCTTTTCAAAAATCTCACTAAAAACAGTTTATTAATAAAATTAATTCTAAATTTTTTCGTATTGAACAAAAAAAAATATTATTGAAAAATAAGCAAAAAATTGTCAGTATTAATATAATGTATATTTTGATTCATCTATTACAATGTTTTTAATTAATATACTTTAAAAAGTATGCTCAAAAAGAATTCTTAACAATATGGTTGAAACTGGGACTGTGAACATTTAAGTTTAATTTTTTTTTTTTTAATTATAAAATAAATAACATTTGAATTTAATCAGTCAAGTAGTTATTTAAACGTAAATTTTTAGCAGCAATCTTAATTTTTCATAATTATGGAAACAATTATTCTGATAATACTTTTTTGTGTGGAAAGATCATCAAAGAAACTAAAGTTGAGTTAAGAAAGTTTTGTAATTGCCTTGCTTTAACGTAAAAAATGTTTGCAAGTGGTTTTATGAATTTGAATTCAATACATGAATAAATAACAAAAGAAGAACGAAATTCTTAAATTTTCGTAATATTATTTTGTACTGTTCATGATGAAAAATAAGTGAAATAATCAAACCAGTAAATGTATTAGGTAACAATTTTAAAACAGTAATTATGCACTGTTAGACGTGATCTAAATGGATTTTGATGGAATATTAAAATATGGTAAAATTCGCTTCTATATACTGAAATCTAATAAGCAATGAAAAAAAGTGTAATTGATACTATCGAATCTGGATTAAAAAAAAAAAAAAATAATACTGTAGTAACAAAATATTTACACGATTTCGATTTGCGTGACTTTCATATGAGCAATTCATTATCACAATCGGCGATATTTAAAAGATATATTTGATGTTTTAATATTACGTTTTTTAATTTTTTTAATTATAAACTTTGCATTTTTTAAAACTTAACGATGATAAAATAATTTGTTTAAAAAAGTCTTTAAAAAGCAGATAAATTAGATGATTAAAAAAATTTTTAAACAAACTAATAAATGTTTATCGATCTTAAAAATAATTGTCAACTATCAAGTTTCATAAGGAAATTTTACAGTAGTTTATAAAATTTTATGAATAGTAGTAGAACCTGTATTAAAACTTCAAAATAAATAATTGAGAATTAATATAAATTATATTAAAACTATTCTTCAAAGTTGTTAGCAATAATAAAGTACTGCGAATAATTATCTTAAATAGCAAATTCAAAAAGTTCTAATGAAAATTGTATGTTTACTAATATAAAATTTATAAATTGTATTAACTAAAAAATAAACTTATAAATTTAATTTCTAGATATAATTAAATCTCACATAATAATTGCTTATATTTTATAATTAATAATATATCAACAATATTTTTATAAGCACAAAGAAATATTTAAAAATTTAAATTCATTTAAACTTTTTGAAGAAATATATTTACAATACAAAAGCAAAAATGATAAATTACCATGCATTAAAAGCTAGCAGACATTGTAGCTTCTACGGTTGGAACTGCGTTATCGAATTGTCGCGAAACCGTCTCAACAGCTGATGTGCAGTGCGCAATTGTTCAATTTATTTTAATAAACATTTTGATTTTTATTCATTAATTGTGTACATACCTGCATCTCCACTTTGCCTTGATGCACGATAACGCGATGTACTTTCGTGATTTGAATATCTCTCTTGAAATTCTCGACGTCGATTTAACGTATTTTCTTGTCTTTGTCGATTTCGCCATTCTAAGAAATTCATAAAAAATTATTTTATTCATAATAAAAGTAAATTTTATGTTTCGATTTTAACTTTAGAGCCCTATATTGTTTGGTGTACACCCCTAAATTTGCGATTAATATTATTTTTAAAATAAAATTAAGTTTTTAAATGTATTTTCTTATATCAACGTTATTTATAAATAAAAAAAATAAGAAAAACAAAACACTGTGGGGTGCTCCAGTATCTTCACTAGAGATAATATAATTACATTAAATAAAAATCAATTTATTATGTTTTATCAATATAATAGATATATTTTATTAATATAATAAATATTTCTTTATTTAAAATAAAAATTTTAAATTAATAATACATTATACCTCTTTTAATGTGTACTCGACCCTCCTCAACAAGATCTGTAGTCATTTCATCATCTCCTAAAAATTGTTGAAAACCAAGCATGGATAATAAGCGGCTGCCAAGACTGAAATATGTTGCTAAACAAAAAGCAAGAATTGCCATAGGAAAATATATATTGAATCCATCTGATACAATTTTGATAACATCCATATGACCCATCACCTAAAATTATTATTGAAAAATAATTTAAATATGCAAATAAACGATAAATCTGATACTAAATAAATACCTGGGTATATTGCGTTTCCATCACTTGTTTCTTTATAATATGTGAATCCATCTGAATTAAACTTAAAAAATTTAAACACATAGGAGGAGTTAATCGACACAGCATCATACCGCTAAATATTAAACTATATTCATTTGTTTGATGATTAGGAGCTAAGTAATATAAGTTTAATACGCGAATTTTTAAAACTGTTGAGTATGCACAATAGCATAAATAAGCAATTACTAAAGTAGAAAGAACCTAAAATTTAAAATCTGTTGTATTCAAATTTTCAATGTTAAAAGTACTTAAGTTATGGTAATTATATTATACCTCAATTGTTAAATAATCATATTTAATTTTTGCTAGATTAATAAAGCGAGCAAATAATGATAAAACAGGAGTTTTATTGAAGAATGTTACTTCTGACCATACAACAGCTACCGACAATGTACCTGCCAACACAGCAGCCATTTTTTGTACATAACTTTTAATACGGCATTTCCAGTACCATTCTGTGGTAAAAAAAAAAAAAAAAAACATTTTAAATAATTTATATTTTATGAAAAATGCAGTTATTTAAAAATTATTCGTACCTATTGTAGGATTGCATAATAAGCGCAATAATAAAGGACGTCGTACAAGAAAACTAGGTTTAAATTTTCTATCATGGCTAATTTGATTTCTTGATATATCTTCTAAATCAAAAATCTCATTTATTAAAATACCCCACTGTGAATCTGTTCGTTCTATGATTTGAAGTGACTTGATAGTCTGCAATAATATTTATTAAAGAAATAAATCATTTTATTTAACATTTTTTAATATAATTTAGTTTGTAAAGAAATATACGTTTTTATGTAATCTAATCAAAGCTTTCTCTGATGGAATATCTATAGGAGTATCATCTGGTAAGTGTCCTTGATTAATTTTATCCATTAATGGAGCTGGTACTTTTTGAAATATTGTTTCCAAATAAGGACGAAATGGATGCCCTGAATTAATTGCCAAATTAGCTGCTTTTAAAGACTGAAATAAATATTGTTCATTTATAAGTTTTTTAATTTTTTAATGTTTTTGATATCAACGTCAAATATGAATATACGTACCTCTAACACATCCTCTAAATTTTCTTGAGCTTCGCATATATCTGTGTGCAATTTAGCCACTTTAAAGTAACTATAATTTAATGTGTATCCTGGTTTACTAGCGTTCCATAAACCTCGAGGAATTTCCACAAGAGCATAACCAAGAAGCAATACTAGTAAAAATAATCCCCAAGTATTTGATGCTGATGAAGCTATAGCTTTCAATTTTGGTCTTTAAAAAATTAATAAATATGTAAATTATTTATTATGTACTAATATACAATTAAAATATAAATTAAAACAAGAAATCATATATTAAATTGAAATTATAAATATCTAATCAGTGTAGTACAATTATATTTTGAAATAGCATGAATGAAATATTTACCCATCAAGATCTACACCAGGTTTTAATGCTAAATATATCAACAAAATTCCACAGATAAATAAATAAGTTCCATAATATATGGCATTGTCAATTAACGCTGACTTTAGTTTCCCTTGTATGGTGAAATCACCAGCTTTAATATAAGATTGCATCAATGGTAAGATAAGCCATGTTAAACATTGAGAGGTCCAATAGACAACCCTCCATAAATTGTGATAAACATTTTCAGGTGATGCTACCATAGACCAAGGTTGCTTACAGTCATGATTTGGTTTATTTGTAGTATTATCAACTATATTTGATATTGACATATTAGCATGTTCAACACATTGTCGATAAACAGTCTAAAATGCAAGAATTGAATAAATTTTCAATTTAATTTTTATTAATCTTAAGTTTACATTTAAATTAATTTGTATTTTGAATTTATTTATACAAAGAAGTATTTTTTTAAAAAGTATAAGTATTTTATGTTTAATTTATGTTTTATAACGTTAAATAAAATTTTATATCTAAATATATTGATGCATATAAAAAAATATATTTATAAAAAATTAAAATTAACTTACCGAAGATATATCCAAAGGTAGCACAAATATAATTAGTAATGAAAAATACCATGCAACTAAAACTGAAAGTGTAACGATTGGATGATGATGAAAAACATTTCCATACTTGTATAACAATATTGCGGCCAAGCAAAAGGTTAATATAACCTCAATTAAAAGTGGTCCAAGTGACATTTTGCTTTTATATAACGAAAGTAACAAAATTATTTTATATTAATTTATTATACAAATATATCTATTTCAATATTTATCAACTAGTTTTTTCGTATTCCATAATTTGATGAACAGTATCATATTGCATGTTCAACAATATTAATTTGTATTCTCTGAATTTTGCATTTCTTTCAACTTGATTTCTGCATCCTTTTGCATTTTCTCAAGTTTTTCTAATGTAACAGATTTAAGTGGCATTAATTTAGGCTTGCAAAGAATATAATCTGGAGTATCTTCACTATAAAGTAATCCATGCTGAGGTAAAACAATATCAATATTGGTGTTCACTTTTTCAGTAGATTCTGACATTCTGACTAAAAGAATAAGTTCAAAAATTATAAAATGTATTAAATTAAAAATAAAATAATTGTTTAGTAAAATATTTGTACAAATTTTCAAAAATATTATACATATAAGTAAAATTGCATCTAATATAAGAATATAATTTATTTTGAATAAATCATATTTATATAATTTCCTTAAAAAAAAAATGTATAGTAATATAGTATTTGATACTAAAAATAACATATGTTGTAAATATATAAAAATTCATTCTTACATTATAAAAGAAACTGACACATTTAAGTATTCACTGTTTTTTTTTAATTTAATCAAATTTTTGTCATTCTAGTGATACTTTCATAAAACTTTTTCATTAACTGTTATAGAAAACCGCTAAAATCTGGAATCTTGCATATTGACAATATTAACTCATCACGTCATTTTCCTCAATAACTATTGAAAATTGAAAACTATTGGAGAGAGATGTTAAATATTGAAGTACATTGCAGTGGGTCTAGTCCAGGGTTGTATATATATATATATATATATATATATATATATATATATATATATATATAAAAGTCCGGAAACTCTTCTGATGGGGGCTGTAACGATTATGTGGAAGAAATATTAATTTTTAAATCCATCACTCATAGCGCTGTAATCTAGTTTACCAGACTGATCATAACGTGAAGTTGTCTACCAAATTATTCAATTTTCAAATCATAAAGCGATGGAAAATTTAATGTTGATGATATTAATTGTAGAGGCGCACACGAGCATCTTATTTGTCCTGATTTTAAAAATTAGCTAATTTTACTTACATTTTATTTCATTTTAAACTAATTTCATTTTTTCATTTTTACACATACATAAAGTCTGGTTGATAGGCATATTGTATCTTTCCTATCATATTTTCCATATATTCGTATGAAAACTTATCCTTTTCAAATCTAAGATTGAAAAATCCTAACTAAAAAAAGTTGACAAAGCAAAGAAGATTATTAGTACATCAAAGTTAATACAATCAATAATTCCCCATATAAATAAAATATTATTAATTCTTATGAAATGATAGATGGTTTGGAAGAAAATGAGAATAAAATCGCCATCATTTGAAAGAACCACTCTTGTTTCAAAGTAATAAAAATTTTTAAGTACTAATGAAAGCAATTATTAAAAAATTAAACGAAATTGATATGCTTTCAAAGCAAACCTGTTGCCCAACTCAAACTCAAATATCCTCCGCTCAAAGCTTATACAAACTCAATTTCTCTTTATTATATCCTTGCACAAGTAATATACCTTCTCCATATAAAATAAAAATTCATATTACAAAACAAGGTAATTCTATGCCCACTAAACTATCCTTGATAAGAAAATCGATGAAATTAAAGAATCATTTATCATTCAGAATAAAGAATAAAATATTCGTAGAATCTACAATAAAGTTATAGGAGTGAACATAAAAAAGAACCACCATATTTAGAACTATCATAATCACATTCAAAGGATAAAAGACAAGTTACTCTTCAATATATACTTATATTTAAAATCGTGAACCTCGTAGAATTCTACATGCCTATACATTCTGTCGAGCTACCTTCTTTTAAAACGAACGCAGCGAAAACCGATAAATCTACAATAATTAAATGCATAAATGGCTCTGATAACTACTTTTCTGCTGACATATCATGTAGAACAAAAAAAATTGAACGAGGAATCTTAACCATGGTAATTATATCAAAAGCAGTTAATATTAAACATTTATTAATTGACTGTCAAAAATAAGAACATGAACGGATAAAATCCGAATTAATAAATAATCTTTGTAAAATAATCAGTGAAAAAAATTGAATGTAACAAAATATTAAATTTTATAGACTTATTAAGTATTCAACGCCAAATATCAAATAAACACTATTTATGCGATCAGGCAAATTGAATTTATATACATATGTAAAATATTGTAAATATGAATGTAATTTATATAGTAGCTAATGTTTATTAAAAGGGATGTCACTTAAAATAAGTAAATGAAAAAAAAAAAAAAAAAAAAATTTATTTCCTGGAAAATAGGATTACTTAATCGATAAATTATTTTAGAAATTTATTTTCACCTTTTTTAAATATATTTATGAAAAAATAAAAGCCAAAATGATTGTAAATATAATATTTATGGAAAATAATATATTGTTATAAAAAAGTATGCAAATACATCAAAATTTACAATATTCACGATATTAAAATCTATTTGTCAATAACTTATATACAATTTAATCCAACTTAATTTTAGTACGCATTTAATCACAAAACGATGATAGTTCCTTGTCAATTTTTCGTTTAACAACCAACGGATTTTCGCCATCGTGGCAACGTTATTCCAAGTCTTCGACAGTCGCGAACGTAACTCGCAAATGATTCACAGTAGCATTGAAGATCGTCCACCGGGCATTCGCACATGTTTCTTAAGCACGTCTCGTAATAAGACGTTACGTTGATTTTTTTCAGGCATTTTTCAAAAACCGAACCCTTTATGTAATTGCATAATCTACAATTGTACAAACGAAATTTATATAATATTTTATGAATTATTGTAATACTTTTCAAATTTGAAATATATTAATATAGTTATTATTGATATTATAATTTAAAAAAATGTAAAATATTTTTAATACTTTTATTTTCGTTGATAAATCTCTTCTATTTACAAAATTCACCCAAGTTTAATCTAATAGGTTATATAATACAATAAATTTACCTTTTATCTTTATCAGGATTACAACCTCTAATACCGTATTTTCTGGTATCTAAACAATCATCATCTCCCGCTGTCCACGATTGTGCGAAAATAGACGGATCGTCAACTATTATACCTTCCCGAGTAGTCATGTCATCATCAGCAATTGTATTAAAGTTGCCACACAAACCGCAGAGCTTTTTTCTGTAACCTTTTTGCACTGTGATCTCAAAAAATCCCAAATAGTTCCAATGAATTTTAATTCCTATCTCTGTTGTAATCATAACGTTATCATTTTTTTCTTCAATGTGCAATTTATTATTGAGCCGATAAGGTAAGTCGATTATGTCATCGTTTACTTTTGTGTTTTTGTTTTGTTGTAGATCAATTTTTATATTTTCTAATTTTATGGATATCCTTTTTATTGTAGCGTCGTTACCCACTACGGTATTCTTTAATCGAATATTAAATTTTCCGCTATCGCAATCGCTTGCTAATTGATATTTACATGAACCAATGAATGCGTACATCTTTCCATCAAATGTGCGAAAATGCGCTCCTCCGAAGACTGTACAAATTCCTTGATCTAAAAAAATATAATATTTTTGTTTTTATGCCGTGATCATTTAAAAAAGAATCAAATAATAAAAAAGAATATCAAATAATAATTCGACTCACTTCCTTCACAAACCGGGCAACAATGTCCTTCGGGAATTCTGAGCGTTAAATTTGATGGGCATTTTATAGCTGGACACAAAATTGGCGTACATTTGATTTTACCGTTTGTACAAGTACAAGTCTCACATGTAGATGTATTCCAAGAATCTCCGTTCTTTATAAAAAAAAAAAAAAAAAAAAATAATAAAATAATAACATGCGCTATTTTTTAATTAAAAATATATGCAATGTAATTTTGATGAATTTGAGTATAATTTTTAAAAAGTTTTTACATAAATCGTATTCTAATTATTCAAAAGAAAAGATCTTTATGATTATTTGATTATTTTTGAGATTTCGAGAGTTAAAATTTATTATATAATAATTAATTAAATATTTAAAAATAAACTCAAGATAAAATTTCAATTACTAACTCGATATGTATCGTCAAGATATATGCAAGTTCTTTCATGTTTAACGTTGTGTTTCACTTCTTCGCTTTCCTCTTCGTCTTCATCATCTTGCAATTTATTAAAATTTTTTTCATCCTTAATTTCGTAGTCGGCTTCTATACATTGAGGGCAACATTTATCGGGTAATAGTTTTTGACGTTCCAGTTTACATTCCAAAATCGGACAATTTTTTTTCTCGCAATGAATTGTCGAATTATCACATGAACATTGCGTACATTTATCGAGAGTAAATTTTGTTCCCGATTTGTGTACCGTAGTACCGAGTAAACAAGCGCCTTTCGGTGGAGCCGTATATCGTCCGGTACCTTTTTATGATCGAATATTAAGTAAATGAAATAGAAAAAAAAAAGAACCTTTCGTAAGATTATAAATAATTGTTTATAATTTTTATATTTACTATTGATTTCACGAATATTATTTTTTGATTTTAATTAATTACTCACCAAATTAAATATAAAATATTTGTTAAACATTTGTTTCAACAAAGGATAATATTATTATTATTATTATTATTATTATTATTATTATTATTATTATAGTCAAAACATATGTATGTATACGTGTAAGAATTAATTAAAAACTACCTAAACATTGTGGGCAACACTCTTCGAAACCGTGTACAATTTTTGAGTCGGGGCAGTTAAGAACCGGACATACTTTTTTCATGCACGTTAATGTACCCGAAGAACAATTGCAGGATACGCAAGGATCTTTTTTAGACATTATAAATTTTTCTCCCATTACCTTTTTGCCATTTACGTTGCAATCTGAAAAATTGTAAATGTTAAAAAAAAGTTTGCTGACGATATTTTTTTTTTTTTTTTTTTTTTTTTTTTAAAGAAAATCTAATTAAATTAATTAATTTTGCTTTTAAAATTAATATAAAATAGTGTAAAAACTAAATATAAATTTAACGATAACATAAAGAAAGCTTACTGGAACACGTAGAACAACATTGTCCAGGTTTTGGTGGTATTGGATTATTACAAGGAATGTAACAGCGGATAGTCGATTCCGTAATAACTCCAGCTTTACAGGTAAACAATTTGCATGGATTTTTTGATTCGGTCCATTCTGTTCCGGATTCGTGATATACGCCATTTTTTGTACAGCCTGATTTTATGTGACTTTTAAAATTATATGAAGTTTTTATATAATTTCTTAAATATAATATTTTTAATGTGATCAATATAAGTGCTTTAATTCATTTAATTATTTAAAATACTTTAATAAATAATAAATAGTTTAATATTATTCAAATTATTAATATTTCTAAATGATGTGTTATTTAAAAATTAATTTTAAAATAATTTAAAAATTTTTTTATTGAATTTTTAATTGAAAATATTTTCATTGAAGTAATTTAGGCAATAATATATTTTTTTTTTCTAACTATGAATATATTAAAATGGCTTTCGAAAATTTTATAAATTATAAAATTAAGAATAAGTTAAAAAAATACTTGGCTAAAATATTATTAAAATATTCAATTTTTAAAATTCCTCAAAAAATAAGGATGGGATTCCTGATACTTTTATTGAGAAAAAATTTATTAAATCAAGTGTCTATTTTACATAATTAAAAGTTAGTTTCATAAATAAAAATAAATATCTAAATATTTAAAAGCAGTGTGAAAATGGCGGACGCGCTATAATAAGCATAATGGCTTCCCGTTTTTGATTGGTTGACACATTACTGGGAATAATGGCCAATCAGAAGCGCGAAAGTTTTTGTAAAGATTTTAGCCATATTCAAAATTTTTTTTTTTTTTTTTAAATTTTATAGATGATGTTATGAATATTTATGTAATTATAACAAGTAATTAAACACTCTAGCTTTGAAATAGTTAAACAAATTTTTAACATTATTTTAATAAAATAATGCAAAAAGTTAAAAATAAAATATTTAATGTAAAAACATTTAATACAACATACATAAAATATAAATATTTAGTAATTAATATTATAAATAATATTTAAAGCTTGTATAATTTGTTATTAAAATATATAAATACCTTTACACTTTTGACAGCAATCATCTTCTTGCAAATCTTGAAGAACATAACATCCCTCGATGTCTGGACACTTATTTTTCACACATTCAACAAACCCGTTCTGCAGTATGAATATTACAGATAAATGTGTATATATATATATATACTTTAAAATATTTAAATTTAATATTAGAATATAAAGTTGAATAATCACAGAAAACTTACGTATAATTATTTAATACACAAAATACATAAATAAAAATAGTTTGAGAACAAATTTTATAAAATTTTTTTGAAAATCTACTGTTTTTGTAAAATACCAATCTCTATAATGAATTTGTGCGAAAATATGCATTTTTTAAATTTTTAGTATTTTATTTTATTTTATAAAGTTTTAAATATATGTACATTTTAGTACTGTATCACCGTTTACGCACCTTACACGTACAATCGAAACACTTTGTATAAGGTAGGCCAGCAACATCAACGGATTCATCAGAATCGCAAGTTTCTTGACTTGCTTTGTAAACAAAAAAAAACATATAATTACGCAAACACTCGTTAATAATGCAATTATAATCATTTTACGAAGAGTAAATAAACATTCAATATTTACCAATTCCATATTATTACCTGTGAGTTGAGCAAATGCAATACCACTACGATGACCAGTCAAAAAAAAAATAAACAAACAAATTGCAAGACTAATTGTTGTTGAAGACAGAAGCACGAATGTTTGCATGTTATTTATAAACCGTATCCTTAGCAAGAAAACAATATATTTATAAAAATCTGTACAATGGTTATCCTATAATTTATGAGTATTCTCCGATTAAATACATAAACTCTTTTCATCCAATCCGTGCTCTAAAAAATTTTATTAATAAAATTTCATATCAAACCTCCTAAGTAATTCCTCCTTCATTACGATTTCAATGCAGAGTTACTTAATGCGATTATTTTATTGATGATTCATAACTTTTAATTTCAATCACTTTATTGCTGATGTAAAATTGACAAACTCTGGTTAATAAAGACAGTCGCGACTCCCGCTGACTACGAATTTTCATTTGTAATTCGTAAGACAACAGCGGTTACATTTGCTTAATGTAATGCAAGGCTGAGTTAAACTCATTGGTATAATTAAATTTATAATTAAATATTTTGAATTGCGTATTTATTATTTAAAATATCGAAAATATTTTAACTTTATAATATAGTTAAATAATGAATAAATAATTTATTGTTGATATTGTACGCACTAATTAAAAAAATATCATAAGTTATATATTATGAATTAATTTGAGATACAATTTTAAATTATTTTATTTGAATAAGAAATTAATAAATTAGTACAATAAAATTGATTTATTATTATAATAAAGTCGTTCGTTAGCAGTCCAGGTCTTAAGGATCTTTTGCCCATCACGTATAAGAGATTATTTAAAAAGTAGTTTTGTTTATTTTACTCTTTAATTTTTAATTAAAATTATCAAGTAACTCGCTCACTAAAAGTTTAAAGTAATAAAAAATAAATGTACATATTCCATTCAAGAATAAATTTATTCACAATCACGGTTACATACTTGCACTAACACTTTCTTAAGCAACAAAGTTAAATATTGATCGATCGATACGCTTAAAAAAAAAAACTTAAAAATTGATACGCTCGCAACATTCAATAGACTTGTGCGCTTCTCCAAACTATAGTCGCTTAAAAAAATATAAGCGCTTACACCATACATATATATAAATATAAATAAATGTGTGTATAAATATAAATGTTAAAATATAAGAATTTACGATGAATAAATTGGCCTCTTGAAAATATAGATCGAATGTCAAGAACATGAATCTTTTCTATATTTATTCTATAAGTCGGCGTAGCTTTTTTTTTTTTTGTATTAAATTAATTCATGCTCATAGTTTTACATGTTGTATTGACATCGATAGATCACAGCTTGAATTAGAAGTTATAGGCACAATATAATCCTTAACACGCCGAATAATTGTTAAGCGAAGGCTCTTGGTTAACGAGATCATCAGCAGTAATTGCATTATAACCTCGAGTATTTATGAGTAATCAGTTTATTTCTCTGGTTACATATTGTTATCATTTTAAGAGAGTAATCAGTATTTAACTTAATAAATTTCTATTAGATTTTGTTTGTATTTGCTATGAGTGCACAGTTACAGTATTAATTTTGTGTATGCAACATTAGAATTTTTTAAAAAATTTATCTCAGGTGTTAAGCTGATTACAATAATATAAAAATAAACATAACGCATGTACCTATAAGATATAGAGATATTATCAACAAGCAAACATAATGTTTACAAAAATTAATTGATAATTTTAAGAGCAACATTTACATGTTTGAAATAAGTAAAGCAATAAGTTTTAATAGTAATTCATCTATAAATATTATATTAAAAAAGTATTATGTCATCTGAATTTAATGACATCTCATCTTCGTCATCAAATTAGTTTATTGTAAAAAGTATAAAATAGAAAAGTATTAACACAAAAAATAGTTTATTTTAAGAATTATAATTGTTTTTTTTTTTTTTTTTTTTTGCAGTACATTTTAGACTAATATTTTCAGTAGTCACTTTAATACTATTTATAACAATTAATTCATTTGTACCTTATTTTAATAACTATAAATAATATATAAGTAAAAATATCAAGGCAATATTTTTGTGTAACTAGAATTAAAAATTATTTTGATTGCAACAGTTTTTTATACTTCATTTTTTTACTTAGCGTAACATATCTTTAATTCGAAATACTCCTAGTATACTTAAACTATAAGTTTTCTTGTGTAATTTTCATTTTTCGCAAATTTATTCACTTAAATGTCAATAAGATTGCACTGTTAAAGAAATTAACTAACTCATTTTTAAAAGCAGCCAATATAAAGTTATATAAGATACAAATTATGTAAGTACGTTAAAAAAAAAACTTATTACAAATCAGTCTAATAAAAATATTTTGTGCTTAGTTACAATTGTTAGTTGGTATTATAAAATTTTACTATTCATGCTAGATATTATTTAATGAAATTATAATTTATTCGGCTACTTTTAGAAACAAGTACATTAAGATTCTTAAATTTACAATTAAACAGTTGAACGTTTTGCTCTTAGTAATGTTCATTACGGCGCGTCATTATTATTATCTTTGTTATCGTTAAATTACAATTTATTAAGTTCTCAATGTAAGAACGATGCATTAGACAGTGCGCTAATCTAATTGCATTAAAAGATACAAAATATAAATGACTTTTATATTTGCATTACTCTATTACAGTCGATTATTAGCATTTAGCTTCTTAAACTATCGATTCTTTAGTCGAGAGGTAAATCAACGTCAGGATTATTTGAAGCTAATTTAACGAGCGTTTTCTTTACTCGCAGTATAGGAAGGCGCGCTGCCGCTTTTGTATGCCAACATTCCTTCATCATAGCTCCCATCCCTGCAAGGGTCTAAAAAATAAAAATATTATTTTGAAATTCAAATAAATTGAAAATAGTTTATTAGTAATTTTAGAAACAATCTATACAAAGCAATAATTTATGTGTGGTGTAAATTTTAAAATTTTTAGTATTATCGATTGCATTAAGGCGTTTTTTATTTTTAATTTTTTGAAAATATAAAAAGTACATAAAATATTCATGATCATGAAAAATTATAATATAAATTTAAAAAAATTTTGGTTTTCAAAGTAAACTTATTTCATCACTTACTGGATCTGAATGCCAGCGATTTGGAATTGGTGGTCTCCGTTGATCGGCAACGACTAATTTTCGCATCTCTTCTAAAGTTGGCTCCTGATTACCGCTAACAAGCCATTCGGAATATGGAGCAGCATAATCTAAGGCAACGCCGTTGCTGATGCATCGGCGACATACTTCCCAGAACACTAAACCAAGACTGTATATATCGGCACGACGGAAACCTTCCAGACATTGTGGATCGAATCTAAAAATATGAAAGAAAAAAATTAATATTTATTTATTTTATAATCAACATATTAAAATTTAAAATAATTATCACTCTTTACATTAATTGCGCATTATAAAAAGATTTATTTTTTAAGACTAATATTATGATTTATTGATTATAATAAAAAAAAAAAAAACTATTAAAAAAATTGCATCAAGTTTAACATTACTTTTGCGTTTTATTTTAAATGAATTAAACTTACGTCTGTTCTAACAATTCGGGACTCATATAACGTTTTGAACCTTGCTTGAAGTCAAACTTATCCGTAGCGAGTCTGTCTTGTGTAACGGCATGTGCCAGATCAGCAATAACGCAAGCACCGTTTGTTTTTACGAGTATGTTCTTCGATTTGAGATTGCGATGCGCCATTGCTGGTTTGCCCCGAGTACCGTGAATTTCTGTGTGTAGATATAAAAGTCCATTGGCGATGCTCAGACATATATTGAACATTTGATGGTGATTCAATGGCTGAGGTAACTGTTATTGATAATCAAGAAAAAAGAAATAAATTTTGCTTATAAAAAAGACTCGTTATATTATCAAAATTTAGATATGTTACATCTAAATAAATATTCATTTACAGCGTGCAATTGCTAGTTACGCGTTGTCATAAGAATAAAAGAAAAGAGAGCTTAAACATTCAACGGAATGTAAATTATTATTATTATTATTATTATTATTATTATTCTTAAAAACTTTAAATGTATTTTCAAAATTATTAATTAAACTTATAATAATTACAGATTAGTGATTGATTTTTTTTGAGATTTAAAGTTTTGTATTAGATTTGTATGATTTTGAAAAAAGTTATCGTCGTAATAATGTTATACAACAAGAGTAAAAAAAGAAATATTTTTTTCAATAATTTGAAAAGTTTCTGTAACTTTAGTTTAATTATTAAATTGAAAAAAAAAAAAAAATAATAAAAAAAAATACAAAACATTTATTGTAAATTTTTTGTATTATGAAAATAAATACAGTTTAAAATTACATACTTGAACAAGATAATTGTAAAGCGAGCCGAGGGGATGATAATGAGTAACAAGCCAGAGTTGGGTGCAGCTAGCGCGACTCGTCATGTCGCTGCCAACGTAGCCAAGGATATTGTCGTGTCGCGAGGGTAGGAGCTGAGAGTAGACCTCGGTTTCGCGGGCCCACATAGCTTCGTCGCGCGAGAAGTAAATTTTCACCGCGACGTTTTCCCCGTGCCAGATTCCACGCCAAACTTCTCGGCCAAAACTGCCCCCTCCACCGCCACCGTTGCTCAAGCACTCGGCGAGGGCAACTTGTTTAGCTAGGGTACGCTGAACTAGCAATGGTAATCCGGAACCCGAACCGCTGGTTAAACTTTGGCCTTCGAGGTACTCCTGATTAAAAAAATGAAAATCGGTTATCAGAGGTTTAATTGAATTTCATAATTTTTATAGATAATATTAAAGATTTTTTTTTTTTTTTTTCTTTTTTTTTGTTAATAACTCATTTATTTATATATGTTTTTAATAGAGTTTTTTTTTTTTTTAATTATATATAAAAAAATCAATATCTTTTATTGAGAGATTACGTTTTAATCTACAAGTAATTTGTTTTTTTTTTTTTTTTTTTTTTTTTTTAAGATTAAATAAAAATTTATCATGGAAAATTGATGAATAATAATAATTTCAACCGAAAACGCCAAATAAAAAAAAAAAAATATTTTAATATCATTCGAAATATTTTATATGGATTACTTTAAGTGTACTGTCACCCGCCGCCGTGGCACGTAGCTCGTGCGAATAACTCGTAGTACCGCCGCCGGTTGACGCTGACGAGGAGAACGCGAGCATCGACGGCTCTAATCCGGATTCGATGAGCTTTTTGCTGCGACGGGGTGTCGTCGAGCGATTTCTCTGATTGTTTCGATTTCGATAATACAGGAATATTACACAGACGATTAAACATATTGTTAATATAGGCCCCAATACCGCTAGTGTAATTTTTAAGGCATTTTTCATCTCGGTTTCATCTGCAAAATATATAAAAATTATTGATAAAACGATGCATTAGGTAAAAATCATATTTCTTTTTTTTTTTTTTTTTTTTTTTTATAAGGTAAGTAGTATAAAAGCTCAATGTTTAAAGAGTCATTTTACAATATTACAATACCTTTATTAACTATTTTTAAAATTTTATCCGATATAACAATAACGATTACATTAAAAAATAAATTACCGGTGGGCAAATCTTGTAACAGGGGAAAGGGTCCATCGTTGCAGAGATTTTCTTGACAGCATTCGGTGTGAAATTGGCCACCGCCTCGACTGTTACCCGCTGTCACGTTACCTGACTGCAGGTGTTTATTACAGTAAAGCGGCACTTGATCCCGATTAACGATGCAACCCCGACCGCTACGTTTCTTACCGTCCGTTTCGCGTACCGTCGACTTCCAACACTGAAACGTTTGATTATTTATCATGATAATATATATTATTATATGTATTAACTTATAAATTAAACTTATAAATTAAAAATATATATTAACAGGAATTATTACATAAGTTGTAAAATTTAAACTTTATTTTTAAATTCTACTTTATTTATTTTGATTATTTTGAAAAACAGTTGAGACATTGAACTCTAACTTATATTTTTATGTTGAAACAAATGAAGATCAATCTTTTTGATCTCATAGTTTTTAGAAATGTAAATATTAAAATTACTTTATTTTTATTAGTAATTGGAGAAAAGTGTTAAAAATTTTAACGAAATCTAAATGATAAATTTTATTTTAATTCATTGCTTCGAAACAAATAATTGATATTTTTAAATTTACAATAAGTTTTGAACTTTGATTTTTTTTTTTTTTTATATAATTTATTGAAAATCTTTTATTTTACATTTTAATAATCTCCAAAAAAATAAAGTCAATTAGAAAAATTTATTTACCAATATAGCATCTTCGCAGACAAACGAACGTTGATCAACGGAGGGATCACAATCGTCCCCATCGCAAACGTAACACTTCAGCTTTCGTTGCATTGTAATTTTCATTTGGAACTTTTATTTTTTTCTTAATATAAAAAAATTGAATTTCTATTCCTTTATTATATTATTTTTTTATTTATTTTTTTCTGAAATTAAAATTTCAATAGTTAGTGCTGATTTAATAAATTTATTATCGCTTATTATTTATTTATTTATAAAAAAAATTATTTATAATCCAGTACTGAAGTTACATTATTTGGTACTATTCTACTGATTGATATTGTTTCACTGATTTACTTTTAGTTGCACTTATTTTTGTAGTATATTTATTTTAATTTTATAGTGTATGTAAAATAAGTTTTAATTTTATTTACATCATTAAAATCTTTATTAAGTTTATATTAAATTGCATACTAATTTAAAGAAAAAGCATTATTAATAAATAAAATCCATATTATACATAGAAGAGTAAAAAAAGATCTCTATTGTAGTAATTTAATGAGACATTACATAATTTGTCATGAATTTAGTGTGAATTTTTTGTAAAAAAAAAATTTATTTGTGACATTTTCAAAATAAAAGGTCTAAATGTATAAGTAATACTCTTGTTTGATATTAAAAATCTTTACTTTTCAGCTTTAATACAAAAAAAAAAAAAAAAAATTACAAGTGAATGTAAAAGTTTTTTAAAAAATGTGTATGATAAAAAAAATCAATTTTTTGAATTAATACTAACAAATGATAGTTCAAAAATTTTTGTAACAACAATATAATTCATTAAATTGAAATACTAACAATAACTCTTTTAATATCGCTACGTAAAATAATAATTTATATATACATAATTAAAATTACATTGTGTACTTTACATGTACTATTTAAGTTGGCTACTATCATATATTTAATAATAAACTTCATAAACTTTAAGCATACGTGCACGTTGAATAATATACGATATAATAATACGCGTACGTTTGAGAGTTGCAAAACGATTTAAAAAATAAACATTGAGATATTATAATAATGCTGAAATTTATGTTTTACAAATTTCTTGTGTTATCCAACATTTTTTTAATTTTTTCTTTTACTCTGTTTTTTTTTTTTTTTTTTTGTACATTTTATTATTCATTACGAGTGAGTTATTCTCATCTCTAAGTTAATACGGTATTTTGAAACGAAGTAGAGAGATACGTGGACTTTCATAAAGCGAATTCATGTAGAGAAAACGAATAAGATAATATCTTGAGAGAAATTTTCGTAGTTATAAGCCGGAAGATGCTAATGTAATGCAAACACGCGCAAGTGCACTTGCGCTACAGTCATTAGGAGCAATAATAAACTTATTATTCTTGAAAAATTTTTTTTTTTTTTTTCCCTAATTTTCCAACGCTTTCTTTTTGAAGCAGACACAAGACGAACGATACGTAAACTCTTCGAGAGTTTAATATTATACCTGTGTTTATTTAGATTGACGCGGTACACACATAGAGAATTATTGCCGTTGCATTTGCATAAAATAACACGGCATTGTTAAATCTTAGATAAAATATCGTTAGTTTTATTATTATTTTTCAAAATTTGAAGTGAATATATACCAAATTGTTTGTTTGATTTTAAAATGATTAATGAAAGAGTGCTTTATACGATGGGGATAGCTTAGAAATTTTCTTCGTTAAAAGTTTCGAGGCGAGAATAGTTTCTTTAATTGTGGGCCAAATTGATGTACTGCGCAGCTTCTTAGGGAAACTCGAAATCATAAACGAGTTGAAACATAAATTCACTTTATTGATAAACAGTAACAATAACACTTTTTGCGCATCCACAAACAAAAGATAAGTATTTTACTATTGAATGCTCGATGTAACTTTCCTAAATAGAACAAACTAAAAATATGCAGACGTATTTATCTAATGTGACTACACGGAAGTCGTAATTATTTCGTCTGTCAATCTGTCAAAAGGTAATATTGTTAGTTTGATTTTTTTTTTTTTTTTTAAGAAGGTTTAAACTTAGTTGGCAAACAAATTTTATTGGTCAGGAGACAATATAAAGAAAAGTGGAGGAGGGATTGTGCATCTTAGGTACATACTTGTTTTTACCATACGTATTCAGGGAAATTCTAAAGAAACAAAAGGTTTTGTTCAAAGGTAATAAAGTTCGGCTCTTAATGTGTCTAGCCGTGTTTCGTCGTAATTAATAATAACAATGAGAATTGCGCTTGTTTCGGAAAAATCCTTAAGAATGGAAAATTCTTAACGTTTCATTTTTAGTCTTGTATTTAAGATAACAATTCGTGTGTACATAATAAACGTTTGTAATTTAAATTTATTATTAGTCGATAGAATTTGCAATATAAGTATATTGTTAAAAAATGACACATATTGTGTAAAATTTAAAAATTAGATGTTTGTAAAGTATGTTATTAATGTATATTATTGTCGCTGTAAATTTTAGACAAATTTTTAAAGAATATAATAGTTTAATGATTATTTTTCACTTGTCGATTTGCAGTTTGAATAAATTTAATTATCAAATGTTTAATTTTGTCGATGTATACATTTTTTTTTTTTTTTTTTTTTTTTTTTTTTTAATTTAAAGCTTATCAACGAAAAATATTAATAAAAATGAAGCTTTGTAATTGAATCAATGAGATAATTTGAAGCTTAAAGCATTAATAATTTTGAAATCTTCTTTAAACTTATGAATGATCAAAGATTGAAGGTAATTATGAACTTTATAAAGCAGAATTGAATCGACTGCGCCTAGTTTGCGTGGGCTTTGTGTTTTGCATCGTATCTAATTAAAATTTATTCGAGTCACTTACGTTTTAGAATTTAATCGTAGGTGTGAAATTCTTATAAAAAAAAAAAAAAAAAAAAAAAAAAAAAAAATCATTCGCATTACAAGAAATTCAAAATTTTTAATACATAGTTAAATACGTATTTTTTGTATATATAAATTCAAGCTATGCAAGAAAATTTTACGTCATCGCCTTTTAGCAATAGAAAGACTTACAAAATTTAATCGCGAATATTTTTAATCTTTTAATTTCCATAAAAAGTATTAAAATGTAATATTTCATTTATTTCAAAGAAGAAGAAGAAGTCTTCTTCCTATATAGATAAACGCATAAGACAAATAATAAAAGATTATAAAGCATTGAAAAGCCATGTGTAAGCTCAATAAAATATCGTTATCCAAAGCAATTATCCGTTGTCGCTTCGGGAAATTTATTTATCGAGCGTAATAAATTTACAGCAAGTTGCGTCTCTATTGTATACCTATTTTCTTCGTACTTCTCATTAACCGCACCTCGAACATTATAAAAGTTACAAGCTTAAAGCGCGCGCAAGCAGCCCCTCAAGGATATTCCTCGAATCCATTGTGGAATCAGTCAGTCGATTCATATAAGACCGAAGAAGATCCTCTCGCGGTGGCAACGTAGATTAATACCAACAGAAGCATTAGTCAGTCTTTCCGGGTTAAGGATCGTATAAACATAGAGTCTCTTTTTTTGCGCTAGCGTTTATATATCACACAATGTGCGTGTAGCTTTGCAAGCCCGGTTGGCAGCCGTTCGAAGCCGAGGTTCCAGGCGATTGACCATCTGGAATTTCTTCGCGGTCGAAGCTCTCTTTCTCTCTTTTTACCTCGAGAGAAATAAAGAGAGAGAGAGAGAGAATTAGCGGGCGATCTTTTGTTGCCGTCGCCTTGCGATCGAGAGAGAAAGAGAGAAAGAGAGAATATTGCTTTGGGCGGTGAGCAACGAGCGAGTCTGCTGCGAGTCAATATGATTTTTTTCACGATGTAAGACAGGAATCTTAGAAAGGGGTATAATTATTACGATATGAGAGGCCGGTGAGAATTTTTTGTCTTCGACGCTTCGATCGAAGAATCGAATGTGCACACGAACTATAATAGGTTAAGTTATATGCACTGATCATATACGTTGTTTGATTTATACGTGGTCTTTTTTTTTCTTTCTTTTTCTTTTTTATTCAACTTGGGTTTAATTCGTTTACGATTATTTACAGAGCTCTTGATAATATATCGCGTGCAACAATTTCTCGCTTAAACGAGTGCACACGAGTCGAACTGTTCGTAGGTGAGCTAAATCATCGGTTTTCCTTCAGTCGTTAAGATTAAAAATAGGTGCACATTCAGGTTAATAAAATTATGAATTAGAGTAGCAAACAAAATTTATTTGAGTTAAAATTTTTCTCGTAAAAATGTTATTATCTTTTTAGAAAATTTTACCAAGTGTAAAAATATCTATTTACATAATAATTAAATTAAAATTTATAATAAATTATAAATTATTGTATGTTCTCCTTTTAATGTATAATGTGCATACAATTTGGTAACAGTGAAATATGTATCAATTTTTTTTGTTTCTTATATATTTTTATTTAATATTGGATATTTTAGTAGAAGCTTTTATTTCTTTTACATAATTATTTTTTTAATGCACATAATTTTTTTAAATACAATAATTAATAACTAATATCATTTTGCCATGTAATTTCTTAATATTATACAGTATTCAAACTTTTTATTTAATTAGTAGCATAATTATTTAATTACGTAATTTTATTTGAAAATTTTAAATAATTAAAATAGTTCCGGAAAATATTTAATTTTTAATGATATTATAAGTATTTATTATAACAATAATCGCATATGTGTGATAATATTTATTATCACATCTCGTAATTACAGGTAATATCATTATTATTACAATAAATCAATAAGGTAAAACGGAGAAAATGCTAAAGTGGAGTCGTCGTCTGAAGCTTCTTTTTTTACAAACGGATGAAAATAACAGTACAATTTGAATATTTAGGATATTCAGCTAATTATATTACCTAGCAGTTAGAAATATAAACTACCATTAAATTTTTCCATTACTTTTATCTTCATTCTTCGAAAAAAATTTTTTTTTTTTTTTACATAAGAAATATAATTATTTTATATAAGACTTTATTTAAATAATAGGAATAACACAAAATGCCACTGAAATTTTATCCCAAAACTATAATCTAATTTGTACAATATTTGAAGTTTCTTTTTTTGCTAAAAAAATTGTATTAATAAATTTAATATTTATGTTTATTTAAAAAAAATATATTTAATTTGAACTAATTTTACAGTGAATTTTTCTATAAGCTTAATTTTCCTCATTCATTAAGGTAAGATGCCATATTTATGTTTCAATTGTTTTTAACCTTTTATTTACTGGCGGGACTTTTAAGTCCCAGTATATTTAATGTTGTTTATAGTCCTGGCGAGACTTACAAGCTCGATTTTGAAAACTATATAATAAAATACTTATTACATAAAAAATATTTTTTCTTTTTATCACATCTCAAAATATGCACATTTGAACACCATATAAAAGATATTTACTGGACTACATCATTTTTTCAAAATTCAGAAAATAAAGGGTTAATTATTCAACAATTAACGTATATAAAATTTTTGTTACTTATTTATAGACTAATAAATTATTTAAGCAATCAAATAATAAAAATTTGACTTATGACTTATTATATATAAATTATGAATTTTGTATAAAGATTTACAAATTTTAATTTCAAAAATTATTTGTTTAATTTTATGATAATTAAAATTTAAATTGAATTCAACAATGGACACTTAAAAGCAAGAATTTTAAATTTAGCTTACGGAGTTAAGGTTCAAGTTTCTAATACATAAAAATGAAACAATATAATTTTAATACAATCGTAAACAATGCCATGTTTAATAAAAATGATAAGATTATGATAAAAATTGTGCACGTGGTGTTTTGATACGCGAACTTTGAACGTAAATAAGTAAAAATATCCAAATTATGTTTGTTTTGATGTTTCGTCGATGTTCCCCCTCTACTTATCCAATGACCTCCCGATCTTAATAAAAATTAAAGGCACATTGTCGACCATTAACGACAATATTTATAATGTACCGAAGCATTTGTATGACGTATAACGTACGTACATTGCACCTCGTGGTTTCAACTTCGCGGCGGCGGTAAATTCGAATAAGATTCACGCGTAAAGCGCAGCTAAACGCGCGAGAGAAAAAAACTTGCGTTCTGCATTTAAGTACCTCGATATCAAAAGAAACGCTGCTCTATTTATCTGCTCCTCCTTGGTGTGATCTTTAGTGATCCTTCATAGTGTCGGTCACTGCACTCAAAGTACAGACTTAGAATTTGCGTTAGGACTCGTACGAAGATCCTCTTTTTAACGAGACTGGATGTAAATTTCCTATTTGGGCGAGAGTATCGAGAGAATAAAATCGGAGTCGGAGTCGCGATCTTCTGAGAGCCGTCGCACTTGCGTTGCACAGTACCACCACAGGCGATCGTCAACGAGCGTTTGCGTCTTTGGCGACACCATTTTTTCACTCACCGAGCACTTTTTCTTAACTCGGCGTTTCGACGCGAAATTTTTTGATAACTTTTGATTATCGGAATGAATTTTCAAAACCGTATTTACGTAATTCAGCGTGAGAATACGTAGCTTCGCGTGATTTCACCGGTCCGCCATGTTTACAACAGCTGGCCTTAGAGTACGTCTTTGATTGCCGAGACGCTCGCTAGAGGCTATAGTGTACACGTTGTTGTACAGCGCCAGTTTGTAAACAGATGTCAACGACGGCACTATTATTGCCGAGAGCCCCGCGTGTTTTTAAACGCGTATTTAAATTATAAATGTATTATTTAATTAACTTTTAATCGTTAATTTTTATAAATTTAGCCATTCTCGATTTTACATGCAAAATGTCGCTGGGTGCTCTTGTCGATATCTTCATTCCTACGGACATTGACACCATCCGCGATGCAGGTGAACAATCTAAAAAGCGCCTTACTCCACTTTGAATCTTGCGCACTGGGAAAAATTTTCAAACATATAACGCAAAAAACAATTTTCAGGCATATATATATATATACATATAAGCGCACTATTTGAATTTTCCATTATTTGATGCGAATAATGATCGTTTGATCTACAATGCACGCAAAATTAAAATATTTAAATGTCAGGAAAACGATTTCCGTAAAAGTATATATGTACTTGAAAGTACATACTTAAATGTAAAGTATAAAATTTATTCGATTGTTTGGTGCGGTGATTCGACAATAATCAACTTTTATCGATGTCATTGACGTTATGTCTTAATTAGACATATAGAATTAAAGTATAATCTTATCTTAAAATTTAAATATATTTTTTATGATATTACTTATTTACAAAAAGTGCAGCAAATTTTTTCTATTAATAAAAATTAAAGTCGTCGGCATATTATTAACAATAATAGAAAAAATTAACTATTAATCAAAATCTATATTCATATTTAATATCTGTTTTTCAATTTTTATTATTTGAAATCAATAGAGAATAGAATCTTGAAGTTTTTTTTCCATTTAATATTTAAAAAAATTGAAAGAATAAATTTATGGACATAAATTAAAACCTAGACAGTATGTCAATACAAGTAGCTGTTACTGTTATATGATAATAAACATCAGGTAAATAAACAGACCTTTGATTTTAAATAAAGAAACGAGAAAAAATTTTGAATGATTTATTATTCACATTGTTTTATTACTTAATTGTAAATTAATGAAAAAAATAATAATACTACCGACACAAAAGCGATTTATGTTTGAAAAGTTAAGTACTTAAGCACTATTTAAGAAAAATCATTTTAATAATTTTTAAAAAGTTAATAATCAGTAATGAATAAAACGCGAGCTATCATTAAAATGTTATATTTTACTTTTAGATATTTTAAGCAATCGTACGTTCGATAAAAATAAGACATTTATTAATAACGATTTATTAATAAAAATTATTCATTTTTATGATATATTACGATGTTTATTGTTTTCAAATAAAATATAATAGAAATGAATAAAATGAAAGAACTGAAAAATGTATTATATGAAAAAATTGTTAAAAAAAAAAAATTTTATGAATAAAAATTAATTAACCCATTGTTGCACGAAATTTCACAATGAAAAAAAGTAGTATTTTTTCCTCTTTATTTATTTATCGCAAACAATTAATGCAATGTAATTGCGAAAAAGCTTGACGGCTAATTCATAGAATAGCGTATTTAGACATCAGAATAATCAATTTCACGACGAGGGACCTTGAAATTAAAATTTAGGAGACATAAAATAATGTATAAAAAAATTTATCATGTATATATATGATACACCAAAGGTGCAAAAAAGGGTTAAAGATTGAATGACAATAATTGAAGAATGAAAAATAAAAAAAAACTATTTAATTCACTTATTCATACTTTATTGTTACAGGTTAGAATACATCATGTGTTAACCATATTTCAACAGATGCAGCTTACTATAGGACACTTGGATTATACATCGTGCCATGGGATATATAACTAAACGCCGGCAAAAAAAAAAAGTTTTTTCTCTCTTTATTTCTTTTCTCTCGTCTCTTCTTCATATGTTCTTTCGTTACGTAACACTGACCATCGACAATGAACAGAAGCGTGCACATTTATGTACTCGACGTTAATTCGCTTTCCTCGCGTTGCACGGACACCTTATTATAAAAATGTTGAAAAATTAAAGGTGAAAAAAATGCTCTCATATCTTCGCTCCGCTCGTCTTACTTTACCTTCGTTACCTTCCGGGTTTTTTTTAAAGCTTTTTATTGTTTAAGATATCGAATAAAATATTTTGTGTTCTTTTATTTATTAATTTTTTTAAACATTTTTTTTTCTCGATATATAACAAAAATGCCTTGCATTATTAAGATTTCTTGTCGTATCTTTTGTGTTGCAAAAATTTCGTTCGGTATCATTGATAAGTATAATTTGGTTATCGTCTTTCTTACATCGGATTTGCACAACATGATCAATCAATCAGTAGCGGTGACTGTTCATAATCAATGTAATACACCGACAAATATTTCTTTCTTTCGTTTGTTAAACTTTCACATTTATCGATGCTTGTACAATAAAGGAATATCGAAAAAAAAAAAATTTTTTTTTACTTTATATGTAACTATTTATTGTAAAGCTTTATTTTAAATGTCATTCAGTAGCCGAGTTTTGCTTTTTTTTTTTCCTTTTTTTTTATATTTTTTACTTCTTTATTTACGTTATTATTTATTTCATCCCGTCGATTTAATAAAACCATATAATAATATACAAGGTGTGCGCGTCATTACGATGCATTGTTTTGTCGGTCTCACAAAACAGACAACGATCGACTGTACATTATTTGTTTCTTACAAGTGTACGCATTAGGCTGCGGTGACTCGCGTTCGGGGACGACATTCTTTTCGCACAATGCACGCGTAGGTGCGAAAAATTTGTCGTCCATGCTCTCGGGCCGGCAAAGAAAATGACGGTACTTACTTTTTCTTTCACGCTCGATATTTATTTATTTATTTGTTTGTTTTCTTTCTCATTTTTCGTTGACAAAAACTTTTCATCATTTATTAATCTTTGCTAGGCGTCTTTTAATTTTTTTCGTAAAATTATCAATGAAATTTGATATAATTTTTATCAATAAGATTAAATTATAAACGGTCAAATTTTTTTACCACACACTTTTAACATAATAAAATTTTTGGATTAAAAATAAAATCAGGACAATAATTTATTCACTTTTTTAAAATTTCATCAACAAACATTGACTTTGATCAAATTATAAATAATGTAAAAAGATCAACCACTGATACCTTTACAATCAACTAAAGCTATAGTTACCATATAAAAACTTGTGCAAGTTGATATACTATGATAAACTTTTTCTAACATTCAACGCAAAATTAATTTATTAATCGATTAACACGGCGATTATTCACGCTACTAGTGGATTAAATGCTTTACGCGGTACGTATCACAGAGGAAAGAAAATTTATCAACGATTAAAAAATTTCAAACGTTTGTTTTTTCTTTTAAGGTAAATGTATATATTGTAAAAAAAAAAAAAAAAAAAAAAATAAATAAATAAATAAATAAATAAATAAATTAAATTCAACATTTTTGTCTTATTAAAAAGTAAAATGGAAGGTTTTTTAATAAAATAAATAAATTTGTAATAAAAACTTATAAAAAATCGAAATTTTGAAAAGTTTTAGAAAAAAAAATACAATTTTGTTATTCGCTAAAAGTTTGATTTTTTAACCTTTAATAATTTTTTTCCTCTTTATCGATTATGATCATTACAATATATCTTATTAATGATTAGGGTGCATGTGCTTATGTATAATGTGCAAATGTCGCTATCAATTCTGTTCTAAACTCGTATGTTATCTTTTTTTTTATTCCCTTTCTCACAATGATTCTTCTTTCGTTTATATTATGTTTGTTTTCTTCTTCTTCTTTTTTATTTTATTTTATTTTTTTATTTTTTTATTTATTTATTTATTTTTTTGTTATTTTTCTTCATTTCTTCGCCGTGTATGTACTTCATGTTGTTTTATTCCCTTATATATATGTATATATGTATATATGTATATATTATAATACGCAATATATAGCGCCGCTCCCTTATTACACTTAAAAGCTAAAATTCATAAGGGCAGATTTGTCCACCGACTCACATAATAATAATAATCTGATAAATGTAACAACGATGACAGATAGAACTCGCAATTGTAGATGTATACATAGATATAATAGAAGATTTCGAACGCCTCATAAAAGTGCCTCGCTTCTCTCACTCTGTATCTTAATTTTTTTTTCTTTTTTGTTTTTTTTTTTTTTTGTTTTTTTTTTGTTTTTCTTATTTGTTTTCGTCCCACATTCTTCATATAATTTTGCACCACCCTCATTTTCTCTCGTTTTATTTACTTTATTTTTCAGCTTTCGCAACATTCGTTTATTTTGATAAAAACGACGCGATAACAACAATAATGATGGCCGCATAGTGCCCTCTTTATTTTATTTTCTTTTGTAATTCACCTTTCATAGCCTCGATAAGGATTCGTTGTAGTTTTAATCGCTTTCTTTCTACGGTTTATATATATAATATTATATATATAATATAATATATATTTTTCTGATCTGTTTATTTATATTATATATAGGTTTATTACTCCTTATAATATATATGTATATATATATATATATATATATATATATATATATATATATATATATATATATATATATACATATATATTTATTGAAATCGTTATAGGCACCTACTTTTGCAATCTCTTAAGATGTACATGATTCATTTTATTATTTTATTGTATACATTTAATGGAATTTTTTTCATTGTGTACTGTACAATTAATAAATTTATTGTTACTTTGTTATAAATGATTCATAATTAATCTATATAAATATAGCATATTTTATAAGAATGTTTTATATTAAGCAAACTATTTACGGTATTAAAAAATCATTTAAAATATAGCATAATAACAGTTGAAATAATTTTTGTTATTTGTTTTATGAGTAATTTTCGATAACTATGAATTATTCACTGTATTTATAACTGTACTTAATAACCAATCTCTTACGGATTTTTATAATTTCCATAATTCGAATCCTCGCGTTAACTTAAAAATAATCACGTATAAATTCTCGATCTAGGACTTCACTTATCGTTACCCTAAGTACACAATGATTTTAAGGAAGAGATATATACTTAATTTACGATTGATGAAGTTATGCTGAGTATATTAAGTAAGTTTATTACGCCGGTATAATTAACAGAGCACTTAAAACGTACCGCTACGTCGATTTTTTTTTTTAACGGATGAAAAGAAAGAACGAGAAATCTAATGGATTTTTTTTTTTTTTTTTTTTTTTATATATCAGCGACGCTAAAAAAAAGCGAAAGAAAAAAGGAAAGGTAATTTATTTACCAATCGATGCATTGCAGCGGTTTTTTTTTCGGTGAAAAATTCCAAGATAATCTTAATTAGACGAGCTTTGCAAAGTATATCTTAGCTTAATTAGAGGATTAATTAGCATAAGGTTTCTTTAATCGCGCGTGGAAGAAAATTATACGCGCAGCATATTTCAGATTAGGAAGAACGGAATTTTCCAACGCGACTCGCTTAGCTTTCTAAATTGTTAACGAATGTTGATGTAATTTAATAACGCTGCGCTATTTAATATACCGTCGATGTAATAAGTATATATCATTTGAAGAGAAATAATTACTTTGGAGAATTGGTTTCACAATCGGCGATAATATGGATAACGATGAATTTTTTTTTTTTTTTTTTTATTTTTTTTTTATTTTTTTTTTTTTTTTTTTTTCTATGCACGTACATGGGGATGATTTTACTTGTTTTTTTAGTTCTATATAAGAGCGTTTATGCATATATATATATATATATATATATATATATATATACATATAAAATTTTATAATTTTTTTCTGTATATAGGTAATAAGATTTAACAAACAATATTTGATATTTCAACTTATAATAATAATCTCTCAGTTTAAACAATATATACTAGGTGTACTTTGTTCGTTGAAAAATAACCGCGGATTCTTAAAACGAATATTGTCTATCAATTTAAGCGTTGATTTACTCCGGTTGATTACTCTTGGCCCTGTGTGTATGTTTTTTTTTTTTTCAAAATCGTAAATAAATGTTTGATTAAAAAATTTAAAATAAATTAAAAATAAATTAAAAATAAATAGTTTAATTAATATTCAATAAATTTATATATTTATGTTTACGATCGAGTGTAATTAAAAAAAAAAAAAAACAAACAAGAAATAAGCAATAGATAGTCATTAGTTAATAAATAGTTTTGTTTGTTAAAATTTTGAAAAAACGTACCAAGAGTCACGAAGTGTTGTCAATCGTACGCGAGTATATCTGTACATCGACCAGCAAGAAATAATCTTTCTCTATAAACGGTAAAAAAGGAAATTTACATTGTAACGCATACACAAGCATCTCGATAATGGCAATTCGTTCACGTACCCACGTGAAACGTTGCCAAAATTTCAAGTGTTAATATATAGCGAACGGATTGCGGTAGCCGAGGAACGCAATACACCATATCCTTTTTTCTTTTTTTTTTTTTTTTTTTTTTTTTTTTTTATGACACAAACGACGACGTTCATATATGTATATGTAATATACGATACACAACGACTGCGGATAGTCAATTTAACGTGTGCTTTGCTTTTTTCATTTAAACGCACTTTAACATGCACACACACACACACACACACACATCGTTTAATTATATACTTATATATATATACCTGCACTCCACACTTGTATATATGTATACGTCGTTTGTATATTTAATATATAATGCTTTTTTATAATGTATTTATCGTTTGGAGTAATACAAGGATATTTATGTATATATACACACATATATATATATATATATGTGTGTGTGTGTGTGTGTGTGCGTGTGTGTGTGTGTGTGTGTAAAGCGTTGCAGTTTTATTTTTTTCCTTTTATTTTTGTTAACATACGCGCGTCGTGACGCATATACACGTATACACGCGCGTGTTTACTCGTGCATCCGCGTCTTTATTTATTTGTGTATGTATGTGTATGAGTGGCTAGCACGCGTTGAAATCAAGGAGGTTAAAGCTCGCGGAATTCGCGCGAGGGTTTCGCGCGCCTCCGCGCGCACGCCTATTTATTTATTTTTTTTTTTTATTTTTATTTTTATTATGTTTTATAATATTCTTCTATTATTCACTTCTCTGCTTGATGCTTTTCTCGTTTTTTTCCATTTTTCTTCATTCCAGTATTCTTCATACTCTGCCTTTTCTTTCCTATACTTTCTTTTTCTTTCTTTTTCTTTCTTTTCTCACCGTTATTATAATACGCTTTATTATTATAATTATTATTACATTTTAATTTTTTTAGAGCTTTTATTTTTATGTATTCACGAGAAAGAGAGAGATTGATTATATGCAGAATAGACACGTGTATGGGTACTAAGCGTAGAATAATTTAAAGCAGAGGTAGTAAATTCATGCGAATAATTAACTTTGTTTTTCATGTAAATATAATAATAAAATTATATTTTAAAAATTTTAACCGATAAATTATCGTAAGAAAATATTTATTCAATATTTTTATTAATAAGTTTTAATAAAAAGATTTTTTTAATAAAAAGAATACCAAATTTTCGTTTACCGTACGATTTTTCGTATGGATTTTTAATCGGAGCTAAAAATCAAAGTGATTATATTGTTAAGGGTAATGTTACGCGAGCAAATATTAGATGCGTTGTTTTAGTTTAAAAGTTTTATTTTTTATTAGGCTGTAGTAGCGATATGCTGAGAAAAATTTTATTTGAAATTAGAAAATTTCTTTTCTTGTAATTATTTTGAAATACATTATTTAAGATTGTATTGTGTTTAGATACGTTAGATGTAACAGAATTCGATTTATTATTATCGGTTTATCAAATATCAATTTTTATTATCTTTTCTTTTGCTTAGTTATATAATTTCAAGTAGCTACATTTTGCAATTTTTTCATGGAAATTGATTTTATAAATATGTTTTTTCTTCTTTCCGTTTCAAAACAACAAAAGGATAACTTTTTTTTTTTTTTCTGTTTAATTAGAACAGTTTTTAAGAAGTATTTGATTAGAATGAAGTTTTATTTATCAAATTTTCGTATTGTATTTTATACATTTATGTAAATATATTATCACATTATGTTTACGGTTAACAACAATTATTCGATTAAAAAAGATTTTCAATTGAATTTTAATCATTTTCTAATTTCAACTATTATTTCTTTTTTTACAGCGCTTTAAAAATTGTTGTAAATATATGTTTTATTTTTCTATTTCCTTTCACTAATGTGTTTATATAGGCTCTGTGATTATATAATAAAATTTTTTTTTTTTTTTTTTTTTTATTTCGATGAGCATTTTTTAACCAGGTATTTTTTTTTTTTTTTTTTTGGGGAGGGGGGAGGAATATGTAAAAACTTACATTTTTCGAATTTAATAATTATACGTTTAAAATAAATGCTTTTATTCTATCTGGATCGAAAAATAAATCTCTTTCTAAATATTTTTTTTCCTTTTCTTTTTCGTTTAACGATAATTATTATTGTACAAATGCGATAAGTTAATCTTTGAAAATATTCGACTAGTAAACGTAAATATATACGCGTTATTCAGCGCGAGGCTATGCAAATGGAAATAACTAATTAAGATGAAATAAGATCAAAAGTTGGCTTCCCATTGGCTCACTCTAAAATGTAAGCAATGATCGGTTATAACGATATAGACATTTATCGGAAAAAAGTATAGTATATATTAACGCGTTCCTTACTTCGAGCCTTTCAGTGCCGCGTTACTATTCATTTGCAATTCTATAATGTCGATTGGTACTTTATTGCTTTACCTATTTTTTTTTTTTTTGTTTTTTTTGTTGTTTTTTTTTTTTTTTTTTTTTTTCGTTCTACCTCGACGATTAAAGCCATGAAAGTTAAATGTTGTATTTGCTTTTGTAAATTGAATTTTTTTTCATTCTATCGAAAATTTATCGTTTCTTATTACGAGTAAATTACATTTTTCTGTAAATATCTTTTATTACCTTTATTATTCAAGTTTTGTGTAATTGTTAAATAATACAATTTAAAAAAGAATATCGATATTAAAAAATAATATAAAATATATGAAATGAAACTCTTTTCAAGGTTTATTTTATTCAATAAATCAAACTTTAATGAATAAAGCAGAAAAAAAACTTGATTACTGACAGAGAAAAAAACGGCTCAAACTTGCATTAAAAAGTCATGAAAGAAAACAAAAAACTCGATCGCGTTACATACGGCACCGAACTTATGTCGCAAATAAATCATTGCCTTATACAAATTTCTACACATCGGCTAAATGTGCAGAGCACCGAAGGCACCCCAGAGAGTTCGATCGCTAAATAATTGTATAATTTTATGCGCGCTCCCATTATTATTATCATTATCCGCGTTTTTCTTTTTTATTCTCTCGTCTTAAATTCTCATTCTCGTTAAACGCACCCTTACTTATACATACGTTGTCGGGTGTACAATGCCGCTATTTTCTTTTTTTCTTTTTTTTTTTTTTTTTTTTTTTTTAATGCAATTTTTTTCATTTTTTTTTTTTTTTTATTTTGTTAACTTCGGCGCTGCCTTTATTATAACTCCGTTTTATGGGCCCAGCCACGAGGTTTATGTATTTTAATGGATATGATATAAATATATGTATGTATATATATATATATATATATATATATATATATATATATATATATATATGTAGGTGTAAGTGTGTATAGTCATATTAGGGTATAGGATGTGTATGATTTACGTGGTTATCGACGATATGACAATGTATTTTATCAATAGCTTGGGTCCATTTGTGTATATTCTTACGCTTTATTTTTATCGTCACTCTTCCATCATTGACTCATCTTAGCGTTCAGTCTAAAACAACAAGACTTTTCGTACTTTGCGTTCGAAAAAATGTGTTATTCTCTTTTGCACTTTGTTTATTTTTAATTGTTATTATTATTATTATTATTATTAATATAATATTATTTGTTTCTTCTTTTAGTTGCTTAACTTTATAATTATGCGCTCAACAATGTTACCATCGTTTAATTTTTCTTTTTTTTTATTTAATTCTTTTTTAGTTCAACGTGCGCTTAAGTTTAAGCAAATAACAGTTTTGTGATTTTTTTTTTTTTTTTTTGTTCTTATATTTATCATAATTAGACATCGTGTTTATTCATTAGTCAATGAAGCAATTCGTTTTAACGAAATGAGTTTATTTTATTTTTTTATTTTTTAATGAGATAAAGGAACGTTACAAAGTTCGCGGATTATTATACCCTATTGAAACCCCGTAATTACAAAATCTTTTGTCTAATTTTCAGACACGATTGGCCTAATACAATATCTTCATGAAGAAATAAGATTATTGCTATTTTCTTTGAGAAATCTAACGCACTAAAAACTGTTTACTCGTTTATTATAAAATAAATCGTGCCAAATTAAAAAAAAAAACTTATCAAAAATACTAAATAAAAAACAAATAATTCGTCCTTATTAAGGACCTTTGTTTATTAATAAATTAATAATCATCAACATTACTAAATTCTGTCTATACTTCATGCACAACAAAAATTAAATTGTACAAATGAAACGAATAAATAATATACACATATAAGATAAAATGACACATGGATCATCATATTTTGTTTTTGGTATACAAGCCTAACTAAATCTTACAAATATTCATCGTTTTTTTTTTTTCCCCCATCAATCATCCTGTAAGAAAAACTATTCTGCCCTTAAGAAAAGCCATCGATAAAGCTGCTAGAAAAAATCTAGCAATAAACGGCTGCCTCGAGGACGGTGCGAGATTTTATTATCTTTCTTCGTCTCTCCTTTTTTTTTTTTTTTTTTTTTTGTTTAGTCTTTTTTGCCTACTGCGCTTGCTTTTTTATACTCGTTTTCGTCATAGTCTACGTTTCGTCATATTTTAACAAACAAATCGTAAAAAAAATTTTTAAACCTCTCGGTGTCAGTCTCTTCGATGGCATTTTCAGTCGTTACGTCATTTATTTTTCTTTCTTTCTTTTTTTTTTCAGTCAATGTAACAATAGTCTCAGTGTCGCACCAATATAGCAAAACGTTGTAAAAAGAAAAAAAGAAACGACATTTTCTTTTTCTCACCTTTTCTTTTTTTTTTTTTTTTTTTTTTTTTTTTTTTTTTTTTTTTTTTTTTTTTTTTTTTTTTCTTTGTTTACATATATCCGACCACGGAGATGCACAACAACAATGCGTCTACTGTAATCAACGAAAGAAGTTAGATAAAAAAAAAAAAAAAAAAAAAAAATCAAGAAAGCACGTCGCGTCGTGGGTATAAAGTCACGCGGTGTGTGGATACAAGTTCGTGCGCTCGGGGCCGCATTTACATATCGCCGAATATACCGGCGAAGGTTTTTCTCAAATTCTTCATGGTGTCCTCGGTGTCCTCACCCGTAGCTTGAGACTGGCTGCCCTGCCGATGGAAAGGCATACGGGAGGTCGGTGGTACCGGCGGTGGCTCGTCCTGACGGCGACCCACCGATGGCGCGCTGCTGCTTACCGACGACTGCGAGGCTGTACAAAGAAACTCATTTGGTTTTTCTTTCTTCTTGTTTTTTTTTTTTTTTTTTTTTTTTTTTTAACGTTTGTGATTTGGCGGTTGAAAACGATTGTTATGCTTTTATGATTTGCATTTTCTTCATTGTTCAACTTTATTAAACTTTTCAAATTTTATGCAAGAAATAAATATCGTTTGTAGATAAAATTTTTAAAGTATCAAACAATAAATCATTCATCTACATAAAATTTGTCAAAAAATTAAAAATAAGATTAAATTATAAATTAATCAATTTTTTTTAAATTTATTAATATACTTATAAATTAATAGACATTTTCTTCATAATTAACGTCAAAATCAAAATTTTCTTGTAAAAATTAATAAATTAGATGAAAATGCATATATTTTTTAGTTCAAAAGTTAATAAATAGGTCATTCAGGAGTTAAAAAGTTAAGTACGCGCAAACAATTTATAGCACATTTACTTTAAGACGCCGTAAATATTTAGCAGTCAATAAAGTAGCAAATTTACCGGTTAACTTCCATCGTGTAACTAAACGAAGGAGGTGTAGACGTTTTACAAAAGCAAAAATATAGAGATAACGTTTATTTTTACAATAGTTTAAAAGAAAATTTCTAATGCACTGTGCGAGATAAAAATATATTAGAACGATATAAATAATTAAAATAAAAAAAGAATTCTATTAAATTTAATTATTGTTAGAAATTGAAATTCAATTCTTTGACGTTACAATATTATTTTATTAAATTATTTTTTAACGTAGATTTTCCTTTTTTTTTTTTTTTTTTTAATATTGATAAACGAAAAATAAATGATTGTTAAAATGGATAATTTTATTTACAATTTGTCCAATGTTTTATATGAAAAATCAATCATAAGGATGTTTAATTTCTTCCAATTATTGAATAATATAAAATAGCTAAAATTTTAAATTACGATTTTAAAATTGACATATTGATCATAATAAAAAAAAAGAAAAAAAAAAAAAAAAAAAAGAACAAAATAAAAAGGTATACGATCCAACTGAACGCGAGCTCACCTTGAGAATCGCGCCGTTGCAGCTGTTGATGATGATCGAGTCCGGGGCCGCCCATAGGAGCGGAGGTCGGGCCGGTGGCAGGTGGGCCGGCAACGTCGCCGGAGCCACCGAGTACCGAGGCCGAGCTCATGGAGCCGATGCCGCTGGTCATCGAACTTATGCTGCTATGGGAGCCGGCGGCGGTCGGGCCCACGCCGGTTATACCCGTGACGGATGTCCGATCCTCCGAGGGACTCGTCACCTGCGACGAGCTCGACATCGAGCCGCGCGAGCTTGTTTTTGTTAGGACCGCCGGTGGCCGACAGTAAGCCTATGGTCGATTTTTCAGGTACAATTTTATTTTATTTTATTTTATTTTATTTATTGTTTTCTTCGATTAATCGTTGTTCAAGGAAATTTAAAAATAAGTTAATGGGATTGTTGGGATTATCATTAGATTGAAGAGGGTAAGATTACGGGACGCTTGGGTTTAATACGTAGAAAGTATAGTTGTGATGTGAACAATGCGGTTCGTATTTATTAATAACATTATTATCCACTTTATACGAATTAATTATAGGTGTAATTAATGTGCGATATCATACTGTTTTTTTTTTTTTTTTTTTTTGTATTATCAAAGATTAATGGTGTAAGAATAAAAACAATATATTTCAAAAACTATATTTTTTAAAAATTAAAAAGTTTTTTGATTTATTGTATTAATTTCAAATAGTTAATTTAAAATTTTAAAATCGATATATTAAAGTTTTGAATTGTAATTTTCAAAAATTCAATATCAAAACCGCCATTTTGCGTCGGATTTTAATAAAATTAATTAATAAAGTAAGATTTCTTCGTTTTTCTACATTTAATTTTAATTTTATTTTTTGTATTTTTTTATGAAATTATATGCTAGATATTAAAAAGTTTTGTATTAATTTTTTTTTAACATTATAATTTAAAAAACTCATATTCCATCTTACTTCATCAATGTAATTTTTTTAATAAACATATTTTTTATTTTAAATACTTCAAACAAGGCAATTAATAATTTATCTTTTTTTAAATATTATGTCATACCTATTGAATGTCGCAAAATAAACATTTTCTGCAATGTCATTGTTGATTATATCATGCAGGGAAACATTGTATTTTATCATTATGATCAACGAATGTACTAATATTATACTGTAAATTATTACAATAATTAAAGTGAAATTTTTGTTATTTTATTTAATTTCTAATAGCACGATTAAACATTTTTATACTTTTATATTCGTATCCTTTTAATTTGTACAAGTTACCGTTAAGACATTTTTTTCATCGAATTTTTTAAGTTTACTTAGTTATTTAGATGATAAATTTAGTAATAAAATTTTATCAAAATCGTTAGTGCACGATAATTTATATAGTAACGAATAATAAAAGTATATCATTGCATCGAGGAGTCTTTTTTTTTATTGTACGGTCAATAACATTTGAAAAAAAAAAAAAAAAAAAAAAAAAAATATTGTAAAGATCCACATCGACAAATAAAAGGACAACAACAATCTCACCTGCATCTTAGCGGTGACGAGATCGGCGATGTGACGGCGATCCTCTTCCTGCGAGTCGCCCATCAACGACAATGCGCTGTCGTTAACCTCGATGATGTACTCCTTGCCGTCTTTGCCGACCAATAATTCAATGGCGCAGATGTCGAGACCACCGAAAAGCTGGCATACGTGATCGACCCACGAGCGATGCCTCTCCGTTACCGCCAATTGTTCCAACATTGCCGAACCCGTGTTTGATTTCCAATTACCGCTGATGCTTTTGCGCCTGTTTGTATACACATCATACGTCGTAATCGTTCAATTTTCGTATCGCTCGTTTACTATGTAGTTAAGTTTTTTTTTTTCTATATATATATATATATATATAAATATATATATATTTTTTTTTGTTTTTTTTTCGTTTTATTTGTTTCAAATGTTGATGTGTTTAAAAAAATTTTAAAGTTAAACAACAAGGGTTCACACGTTGTATGCACTAATTTTCAATATAGGCAATGGGTGAGAAATTTTTTATCATTTTTAATGACTTCATTACGTTAAGTAATAAAAACAATGTCTAATTTCATACAAAATGTGTTAAAAATAAAAATAGTAAAATAGTTATGATATATACTGAGTATAAATATAATTTTACAAAATCTACTTTTTTAATTAAGCTTTTATTAATCTAGTCTTTTGCTCCTTCGATATAAGTATACATATGCAGTATATTTTATTTTAAATTGCTTAAATTTGATATTGAACAGGTCATTAAAAAAATTCAGTTGCTTATAAAATGAAATTTTTAAAGATATTGGCAAAGCTAAATAAGCTTTCAATTATTTCTTTATAACGAAGAAGTAAAAAGAATTTTTAAATTACGTTATGTAGTTTTGAAATAAGCGTAAATTCGCTTTTATGAAATGAATTTTGGTGTCGATTAAAAAATATAAGGCTCGATTACAAAAGTAAAATTTTATATTTAATGATGTGCAATGAATTTATGAAAAAAGTTGTTCTATAAATTTTTATATATTTTACAGATAAAATAAAATACAAAAGTTTATCTATACCGATATTTTCGTTCATTTGTAGTTTGAAAACTTTTTTTTTGTCTAATAAAGTAATGCCGTTACCGAACTAATATTTTCAGTATTTTTTATAACACAATTTAGATTAAATATTAAAAAAAAAAAAAAAAAAAAAAAATGTTAAAATTTGTTTAAATCAATAATGATATTACAAAAATAAAATTTCATAGAGAATTAAAACAAATAATATAAATAAATAAATAAATAAATAAATAAATAAAGTCAAAACTACTTACACAACAAATAAAACAAACAAACGAAAGAATAATGAAACTCACATGAAAGCCTTGTAATTGTTGCCGATCTTCTGAACGTGAACGTCATACTTGGTGTCGATGTACGGCTCGGCGGTGCAATAGTTGTTGGTAAGGGCGGCCAACGAGGCCAAATCGAGGAACTCCTGGCTGTTCTCGGCCCTGGCCTTGCCGACGCCGCTGTGCGCGTGACCGAGCTTTACCACAACCGGATAGCGCGGCGCGGTTACCTGCGTCAATGAAATTTTATACATATACATATATGTGCATTAGATGCTGATTATTTAGATGAAACTTAAAGTTGTCGATCGAGACGTCGTAACTTAAGGTTGTGATTTGCTTAATTTTTTACATATTTGATTATTGAATATATTTGCTTGGATACGTTTAGCTTTCAAAGTATCGAGTATTTTTGATAATTTAACATAATAAATTTTTCTCTTTCCTATTTTAATAGATGAACATATTTTATTGGGGAGTAACGCTGCGAAATAATTTACAGAAAAATTTACGTTACTTTTAATTAGTTTCTTTTTAATTGGAAATAGAAAAAAAAACTATCTATCTTTTTTCAGAATGCGGTTAGACCGTAATTACTTGTTATTGTTATATTTTTCTTTCTAAAGTCTGTAAAAATATCTAAAAACTACACAATATATTTAGATTTTTTATTTAATGATGAATGCAACTTAAAAATTGCAGTATTAACTAAATTTTATTAAATTCATTTTTTAAATGTCAAAAAATTTTAATTTTTAACAAAATTAAACTATAGATAAAATAACATTTATTAACGGATTATATATTTCTGTATGATCATAGATTAATTTATTTATAAAAATATTGTACAGCACTTTGAAAGAACTTTTTATTTATAATTACATAAATTATCGTGTTAGAAAAAAAAAAAAAATTTTGATAAAAATTTATACAGAAATTAATTATATCACGATATTAGAATAAAATCGGTAAAATCCGTTCCGCAGTTACGCATTTTCATTTCAATTACTTTTATGATAATTTTAAAACTTATTACTCATGCGTTAAAACTCCTCGTTAATCTCTAATTGAATCCATTTTTAATTAAAATTTTATAACAACGGATAACAGAATATTTTAATGAAATATTTCAGATATTAAACTTAATATTAAACTGCATTCTGTTCACTAATCACCAAACTGTAAAAATTTTGACGCAATATACGCAAGCAATTACTTTTTGATTTTTCAATTATCTCATCACGCAGATAATACATAATAATGAAAAAAAAAAAAAAAAACAAAAAAAATTATTTTATAATAAAGGCAACTCCGGCATTAAATAATAAAAAGTGTTTCAGTTAAATAATAAAAAGTTCATTCGGCACTATATTCTCCAACAGCGTTCGACATTTCACCGAGAAAACGTCGTACATATACGCTGTATACGTAATAAAGTTACGATTGCAATTGTAACCCGAGTCACATACAATGTAAATCACATATTTAACAATTTACGATGGGATACGTTCGAACCTTAAAATCATAAAAGAACTTAGGCGTACGTATATCATTTATCGCGGAATGTAATACATATATGTGTATACATGTATATATATATATATACCTTACATTGTAAAACTCTTCGGCGATGTGTTCCCGCAGCGATTGTAAGCAAAAGAGAGAAAGAGAGAGAGAGAAGTTTTGATGTAACATTTTTATCGGGCTTTAAAATCTCTTCTCTCCGCACGTTTCGAAACGGTCACGATTCCGCGTGTCGCGCGTTGAGTATTTGGATTATAATAAATGCGGTTTGTGTACCTTCAGCGAGTAGTTCTTTTTACGATACTTATTAGGGAAAATTATTTTCATTAAAATCTTTTACATAAATTATTGGTTGAAGATTAATGGAGTAATAGTTTGTTTGTTATCGTGAATTTATCCGGTTTGTAAAACGTATTTTTATGTATCAAATATTATTGTTGGAGAAAATTCTATAATTTTTTTTTATTAGAAGATTTTATATTTTACATATTTTTCTTTTCAGGCATTAAACGTGATTTTTTTTTTTTTTTTTAATTTATATTTTGACGACATAAAATATGTATATTACACATATGATAATGATTTGAAAAAGTTTTAATAAAGAAAAATTAATGAGAAAATCTTTAGATAAAGATTAGTCTAGAGGTGAAAATTCAACTCTTTTTTTGTAATATTTCAGCAGTACTTGCATAAAATGAGTAGAGTAAAAATAAAGTATTATTATCGATTTTTATCGTATAAATAAATTGGATCAATTTTGAAATAGCGCACTATATTTTTACCGTCATCGAGCAGCCGTTCAATATTTTCAATTAAAAGAAAAATATATATATATATATATATATATATACATAAAAATTTTAAATTTCAACAAATAATTTTTGTACATAATAATTAATAAATTTACAATAATAAGAAACTAAACATTTTTTTCCCTCCTTTTAAAATTAAATCAAACGGCTATTTATTTACATATAAAGATAGAAAATCAATGCTTTACCCAATTTCAACTGATTTATATCCGGTTCGTAATACGTCGTTAAAATACACGCGCGTCGCACGCGTGTGTAAGCCGTCCCGTACGTGAGAAAGGAAAAATTCGGACCCTTCGAGAATACCACACGCGTTCAATGGTGTAATAAAATTTATATGGCGTGGGATACGCGTGTCTGTGGAGATTCGACATTCGGGGGAAGTCGAAAAACGAGCTAGTGTGCGATGCTTATGTAGATACACGTACCATATACATATACATGTGAGTGTGAAAACGTTAAAAGAGGAAATTGGTGATCTATGCGTTCACGAAAAATTGTTTCGAGCGGATGTCGTACGTGTTCGAAAAATAAAAATCGGTTTTTTCGTAGTACAAACTGTTTTATTATTTGGATATTGAATTAATTTAGAAGATTTTACTCATTCAATGTTTTATGTGATGAAATAAAAAGGAAATAAGAATGTTGATACATACAATTATGTGTAAATCGATAAATCTTGTTTTTTTTTTTTTTTTTTTTTTTAAAGAAATTTTTTATTCACAGCTAAGTTTCTATTGAAGAGAAAAAATGCTTACGATTAATACTTTAATTAAAAAAAAAAAAAGTATTTAAATGGTACAAATAATTACACAATAATTGTAAACATAATTATTATGCCTTATGAATTTCTTCATTTAGAATTTTGATCAATTTTATGTCTCAAGAAGTCGCTAATTTATCATTAATGCCAATATTTGCTTAAGTTAATTCTGCAATCGACAATTCCATCGGCGTCGTTTAAGATAATACCTATCTTTATATCATCGTAAGTCGTAAAAAGGAACACGGCAGCGAATAAAAAGAAATCAAAGAAAGGTAATCTAAGCTAAGAAGAGAGAAAAATGTTGAGAAAAGAGAAGTCGAATATCGATTAAATCGCATGCAAAAGACAATGGCGTAGATAATCAAGGCACGAGAAGGAGCGAGAGAATACGAGATTGTATCGAAATCTAATGCGCAAGAGGATAGGAAGAGGAGAGTCGAACGAGAGATAAAGAAGCGTCGTGATTAAGGAGGATCGATAGAAACATCGAGATATTCGCTAGAAAGAGAAAGAGAGAAACGGCCGGGAAAAGTATGTTGCACTCCAGAAAGAGAACAAGGAAGAAAAACGGAGAAAGTCAAGAGAAGAAGAATCGAGAAGACGAGTAAGACAGAAACGGAAAAAAGAAGGAAGAAAAGAAGGAAGGAGGAATGTACAAGAGAGAGAGAGAGAGAGAGAGAGAGAGAAAAGGAGAGAGGGAGAGAGAGAAAGCGATAGGGAAGAGAAAAAGAGAGAGAAAGAGAGAAGGGAAGAAGGCGGCGTGAGGAGGTGGGGAAAAAAGAAACTTCAAGCGAGTGAGTGAGAGAGAGAGAGAGAGAGAAAGAAAGAGAGAAAGAGTACAAGTACACCGACGTCGCTATAGGAGAGAAAAGGTGAGTTCGCGCAGTGTTGTTCGCGCTTTACCACGCGACGGGACGTAAATTTCTCTCTCTTTCTCTCTCTTACTCACGTGCATGTACACTCCCGAGTTGTTTTATTATAAATACATATACATGTACTGTTCAGTAGATCGGGGATCGCTGGCACGGATACACTTTTGACATTGAATTCGTGTTTTTGTTTTGGTGTTGTTCCAGCTGCTCGAGGTTAACGACGATTGCGACATAATTAGGGACGGAAATGAACGTACGTTAAATTTTTATTTAACAGACTGTTTTATCTTTTTTTTTTTTTTTTTTTTTTTTTTTATTTTCATTTTTTCTTTTTTATTAACGAGATAAATGCTTGATTAATGTCGGTTAACGATAGTAAATATTACTCGCGAAATAAATATCCGAAAAAAAAATATCAAGCCGACATCTCTTGTGAAGTTGTGCCTAGATGAAATAACTGTTATTATACCGATCCTAGAAATTGGTATATAATTGTTCTATTACAACAGCCGAAAGCACGTGAGATTATTTTTACGCATAAAGTAATCGTTCGAAACTAACATTTTGATTAATCGTAAAAAAAAGTAAAAATTATCAAGGTTTTCATAAACCCGTTATTGTAAATAACAATAAGAATTTATTTATTCATTATCTGTGTAAGTGAAAATTAATATTTTTATCATTTTTATGGTACAATTATTAATCATTATTATCTCAAAAAAAAAAAAAAAAAAAAAAAATAAGGTTTTTCAAAACAATTATAAAGTTTACCATCTTCCCACGCGTCTTATAATTTAACGTCTTATAATTTAACGTACAATTTAAAACTTTTGAATAAATTAACCGCCTCGCGTCTTCGTAACCAAAAATTACTCCGTATACGAAGTCTTAAAATAAATAACGTTAACTGGATCATCGAGTACGTAAAAGTCCAACGTTACGAGCCGTGCGATCAACGTTCATTTATAAAATTTTGCGTACGTCCAAAAGCGATGTAAGAAAATAAAGAATAAAAAAAAAAAAAAAAAACAACGAAATGGATATACAAGAAACACTAGCACAATCTCATCGACTCGGGCGTGAAATGAAAGTCGAAATTTTGCGTTTCACGATTACACATATACGAGAAACGGCACTCTGCATGAAATTCGCGATGCGCAATCACCAACGCCACGTGCACGAGTGAATTTTAAAAGGTCGGCAAACATTTGCGCGTCTTGAATGCTTTTTTCTTTATTTATACTTTTTTTCTTCCATTTTTGCTTCTCAAGCGCGCGCAATTTGCTCTATTTACATTACAAATTTTTGTTTACGTATAATCTATTATCGATACTTTTATGGTTCGAGTGTTTTCTTTTTACCTCTTTTTTTTTTTTTTTTTTTTTTTTTATTATTATTATTATATTTCGTCGATAGTATAAATGAGATACCATTCAGCTTCGATAAATTAAATGTGTTTCAAATATGTTTGCTTAAGGCGATCCGTCAGTTTTAATCTATGTTCAATGTGTTATGGAAGTAGTTTACATTATTTTGCACGCTCGTATCAATAAAGCAATAGAAATTCTTTCGCGCATTTTTTAATGTATCAACGTTTATTCGAATTAAATATTTTATTATTTGCTATATTGTTAATTAAATCAATAATTGAAGCAATAATTAAATTTATCGTATCAAGGATTTCAACGCATTTATTTTGAATTAAAAATTTTTTTTTTTTTTTTTCTTAACATAACTTTCAATTTAAAATTTTTGTCTTGATAAAGAGAAAAAATTAGTGTTAATTAAAGACGTTTTAAATGGATTATTATTATAAATCGTAAACAAATTCGTTAAATTATTTTTGACGTTTGATCTTTACGATCCGATTTTATAAATATATTATTTTTATTCGTATTCGAAATAAATGGAGTAAAAAATATGTATAAAAAAGTGGTTTAAAATTTCAACCAGCCTATCAAACGTTAATGTTTGTCAATAAATTATTTTTACGACGCGTTTAGCAAAGCGCATAAGTTAAGTTTGATATCAAAATCAATATTCATATAAATTATCTTCATAAAATAATGAAATAATATACGTGATATAATTAAAAAAAAATTTCATTTGCTTTATTTTTTTGGTATTCACTTGCATTTATTTACATTACACATTGTCATCGATGTACAATAATACATGTAAAATAATGAAATTCTGATATAAAGAAAAAAAAAAATCGAACCACGGCTATTTGCATAATTTTATATGCCTCGTAAAACAATAAATCGTTTTCAGTACTAATATATCATCTTCCGTAAAACTTTCATGTGTATAAAAGTTGAAAAGAGGAAGAAAACACGCTCGAGCACGATATGTACGAATGACGACATTAAATTACAAACTTTATCGATGCGGCTACAGAAAAAAAAAAAAAAAAAAAAAAAAAAAAGATAAATAAATTACCGGAGCGAGCCGTCAAAAACGAAATTTGTTTTGATATTTTTGTCGACGATTTGTACTCGATTAAGAACCAGAGCTGGCGGACCAATTTCTCGCACGTTGCGTTGCCGCGCTTTAAAAATCGTTGGAGAATAAGGAACGTAAAGACTCGTAAAACTTCTTCGTTCTCGTTAAAAACGATAACGTTATGCCTATAGGATAGAAATAGTGCGAGGACATTTAAACGAAATGAGAACGGGATTAGAACGGCGGAGTTTACGCGACGGCGCTTCAAAGTTATATGTATATTTTTAATTACTATTTTTAAACGGTTAGCTTTTTCTCTTAAACTTGAGAAAGTTAAGTTTTTCGCAATATCGCATCGAGTGTTCCACCGAGCTATTATGTGCTTTACGGGATCGATGACGAAACCTTTGTAATCGATTACGATGGAAGATTAATTATAATAATTATGTATTACTATATGTATATTACGTCGTTACGTAAGATATTACATATATGTATAATAATTAAATTGTTTATCAAAATGATAATGAACATTGTTAACAATAAGGTTTAAATTTTGAAAAATTTAATTTGCTTTAAATTGACAATATTTTTTTTTTTTTTTTTTTTTTTTTTGTATATTGTACATTATTATTTAAATGTATAAAAGTTTTTATAAAGTCTAAAAATGTTTAACATCGAATTACGACACTCGTAAAAGTATAAAATAGCCCAAAAAAAAAAAAAAATAAAATAAAAAAATAACGAAAACGGTAGTAATGAAGATATAACACGTCAATTAAAAAAAAAAAAAAAAAAAAAAAAAATTCTTATGTACAGTGATTGCTTATTTAGGCTGTACTCGATTATCCGATTATAAATGACGTATATTAATATATCTATATATTTTTAGCTCACCAAAATATAGTATAAAATATATAGCCGTTAATTAAACACGTCTTCGCCAACACAGAGCTATACCTACTAATTTGACGAACCTAATTTGGTTTTTAAATAAAAAACAGAGACGACTAATAAAACAGATCGTGAGGCAATAATTGAATAACTAATTTTTTCCTTGTTCGTCTGCTTTTAGCTTGCTTGAATAAAATACATAAAAAAAAAAACTTTAAAGTTTATTTAATTTCACATAATTATTGTTCTATATTTTTCTATCAAAATTCATCGTTTGCGCGATATTTTTACGAGGAACTTTATTATTGTAAAGGATACCCAATTATATCAGTAACAAACCATGTGTACTTCGAATACACGATCAAAGGATCACGTTGGCGAATGAAAAAAAAAAAAAAAAAAAAAAAAAAAAAAAGAGAGAGAAAAGAAAAGAAAGAAAACAAAAGAAAGAAAAAAAGACAGGAAAAATTTAAATAAATATACCAGTACGCAAGCGTATAATTTAAATACTCTTCTGTCGTATAAAAACACGCGCGAACATGTGATGTATAAAACACACGCATCGATTCGTAATAAAAACAACCTTTCAAAATTCTCTAATAACCGTGTATTCCTAATCGGCGCTGTATCTACTACTCGGCGTATACTTATGCACATTCGATTCGTCGTGTATTTTAAAACGAAACTGTAACGTGCGAACGTGAACTTGCACAATTCGCCGGAGGATACGTAGGTATGCTTGCGTACGTGTAAAAAGAATATACGTATGCAACGTGTAAATTAAGGAACGTCTATAAACGAGTGTCTTGTTATCGTTTACCTATAGGCTTATTTTCGTCTCGCATATAGGGATAAATAATGCGCGCGAGATTTAACGAAACTTGTAAATTTTTTTTGTTTTTTTTGTTTTTTTTTGTTTATTATTTTTTAGTTTTTTTTTTTTTTTTTTCTTTAACTTATGTATGTCGTTATCTGCGTGAGGATGTGAGCGAATACGAAAAGCGCGTGGGTTGGCTCGATCCCGAAGATAAGTATGCGAACCAAGGTTTTTAGCTTAAATTACTTTTAAATAAATATATGACCTATATTATATACTTTATACAAAAAGATAAAGTATACCGATATGTATTATTTTTAATTGTTGAGGTGTACTCAAATTATAATATTTTAAAAGATGAAAAATATATAATATGTTATTATTTTTTTAAAATAAATTAAACTTTGATTTGATATGTGAATGAAAATATTAATATTTGTATATATTTATACCAAAGTAGGTTGTATAATTTGCTGCAATATGAATTTTAATGCATTTGAATAATTAGACTTTTAAATTTGCTGTTATTTTAATTATACATTCACATTATTTTTGTTGAAATTTTTTGGTTAAAAGTTTTTTACCGAAATATAAATGTACAGAATTAAATAATAAGTGAAGCATAGTTGAATTTTTATTAAATTGTTATAGTTTCCATCGATTTTTGAAATACTTGTTATAATTTGAAGTTTTACCGTACACTGTTAAATAAAAGTAGTCGATGTAAATCCCTAACTTAATAAAATGACTATCATTTGCTTTTTCTCACCGACGCATTCAACGCGCCTTTGTGACATCATAATTGATACGTCGAGTCTCGCGTAAATCACTCACCATTCAACATTAATCTTCACCAACCTCAAAATACCCTCAACGTAAACCACTTTCCCTAAATGAAACCAATAAAACTCTACTGTTCCCCTTCCATCTTTAATCCATTTAAAAATTATACGGCCGAATATCGCATCGTATAAAGCGTATCTAAAATCCATGATCTTAATCACTCTCTCGCGTATTACATGCGCGCACGTAAGCGAGAAAGTCACGTCGCGCTCGTGTGTCTATAAATGCAACGAGCAAGAGAGAAAAAGCGATTCTGATCATCTCTCTCTCTCTTTCTCTCTTTCGCCGCTCTCAAAATTATAGTGGCGCCAAAGAGAGCGAGTGGTCCGCGCGTTGGTCTGCGCGCCCACGCACGCGCCGCTGATTTCATAACACGCCCCAACGGTCGCATACACACTCGTCGCAACGAGTGTTATGACGCTGAGAGAGAGAGAGAGAGAGAGAGAGAGAGAGAGAGAGAGAGAGAGAGAGAGAGAGAGAGAGTGTGTGTGTGCGAGAGTGAAAAGGAAATTCTTATATATATATATATATATATATATATATATATATTTGTAATTGAGCGCACAATGTTTATGTGCTCGTATGTGTGTATGTGTGTGTGTGTGTGTATGAAAGCGATTTGCGTTCGCTCGTTACGGATAAGCGATTTTTCCGAGAGGGACACGTTTTATTTTACATCGATACGGACGAGGATGCGGTTGAAGATGAACGTTCGCCGTGAGAGTTTGATGCTTACCGGATTTCGCGAAGTGCTCGATGTCTCGATCGAGCGAGTAAATCGATGTTTCGCGCACGGCTGCGATTTGCGAATTGAGTGGATTGTGAATGTTTTCGAAGTTACGTACATAAGTAGGAGGGGGAAGTACTTGTGAAATCATTGTGCGGTGGACGTTCGAGTGTTAGCTGATCAATTGATCGATGATTGCTTTGAGGCACTGCTGGGCGATAATAATTATGTTTACAAGATTTTTCGGAGGATGTTTATTTTTTATTTCGAAAGTTTATGATAATTACATAAACTAATGAATAATTTATACTTTTAGTTTTTAATTAGCAGCTTCTGAAATATTTTATGTTAATTAATTCTGTAACTCTCCGTCGACGTGTAAACAACATTTTTATAATTGTTCGAATAGTTTTGAAACTGATGTAGAACTACATTTCATTACAACGGATCAGTTTATCCACTGCTTCGATAATTAATTTGCATTGTATGCTGAATAAATATTTTAATTAAATAAAAAAAAATATTTGTTATTAATAGATTACGTAAAATGCGAACAAGTATGATTAGAGATAAATTAAAGTTTAATATTCACCATCTATAAAATAATGAAATTAAAAGAATTTTTAAAATATAGGTAAATTACCAAAGTTTAAAATAAAACTCTTAATCAATGTGTAAGTTTTTATAATAAATGTGTAAAAACAAAATATTTACTGATAAATAATAAGATACTTGTATTAGTTTGTAATATTTTTAATGTCAATGATTTTATTATAAATGTATGTAATTTTTAATGAAAGTAGATAAATGCAGAGTTTGATAAGACGCATCTTAATGATAATTCTAGTGACATGAAAAATCGAATGATGAAGGATACATAAGTACATCTATACGTAGCGTAAATCAAATTTTTCATCTCACATCACTCGTTTAATATAAACCACATTCCAAGTGAATACTACTTCCTAGTAAAGTTTAACATTAAATGCAAACCGTACATTCGACATTCTAAATAGAATCGTTATTCCGAGCTCTTTTAATGGTAAGATTGACACGGAATCAGATACTTTCATCGTAAAAACGTTTCATTAAAATGAAGAAAACTCCTTCGTCGTAACAGAATTTTCTCTCTCTCTCTCTATTCAAGCTGATTACAAACTTTGCAATATAAAACGCATATATACGTATACATTTTCATCGATAAATAAACCACGTTCTATCCGCGCTTCTCACTTGCGCACATCGCGTCAATTATCATTCGATCCTCCATCTCCTCCCTGCGATATGGGTATATATATGGGACGTTCCAATGACGATTACAATAATTTTTTATAAACAAATTAGGTTTTTTTAATCGAGGGGCACATACGATTTTTAATTTTTTAATGTCAAAATAAAGCTCAATGTCTCTTCTTTAATTTCATAAAGAAGACTCGTCGGGCAGTTTAGAAGAAAAAATATGAGAGCATTTTGAAGTTGACGCTCCGCCGCTTTCCGTCGCTTTCCGCCGCACTTAGCCTTATGATGTGTGTACTCGTATGCGCTGCATAATACGGCGGCTGCTTACGAAGCGCTTTGTCTCATTTCTTCTAGCTTCATTTTTATTTCAAACCACTTGTTTTTATAGATTTTTTTTATTTCAAAATAAAGCTCAATGTCTCCTCTTTAATTACGTATGAAAAACTCGTCGAGCAGTTTGTAAAAAAAAAATATTAAAGCAATTTGAAGTTGTGCTTCCAGGCGCACTCAGCTTTATGTATGCGTTGCAACATTGAGTTATAAAATTCACTTCAAATTTCTCTAATATTTTATCTTTTAAACTTTCCCGACAAGTCTTCTTTATAAAATTAAAGAAGATACATTTTGCTTTATTTTGACATCAAAAAATCGAAAATCGTATGTGCCCCTCGATTAAAAAACTTAATTCGTTTATAAAAAATTTTTGTATCAAATTATATATTTTTAAAAAGTTATAATATATTTAGAAGGAATATATTAATATTATTGCCGTAATTAAAACAAAAAATTATGTGATTCCAATGATTAGTATTCGAGATATAGCGTTTTAAAAATTTTACTTCTTTTTTTTTTAAATGCGCATAATTTTTTTAAAAATTAATATTTTGAGCTGACACTTGACAGGAAATCTTATTTTGATATAAACTTAAAATTGACAAATTGTCAAAGAAAAAATAAAACTCGACCTCGAAATGTACTAAAAATTCATTGGAACGTCCCATATATATATATATTCGTTGTCATTTGCACGCGGGAGTATATATACGTGTAATCTAGCGATATATCCAGCCGGAGATATATAGAAAGAGAGTGTGTGTGTGTGTGTATTAGTTATTTATGTACCTTGTGCGAGCCTCGCGTCATTACAGCTTGAGGCAAAATATGTTGTGGATGGATAGTAGGGCCGCAGTCGCGAGCGCAGCGAGCGACTAAGGCGCCTCTATCCATCCACAAAATATGAGCCGAAAGCTTTAATGACGCGAGGTTCACTCATGGTGCTTAAAAAATTTTTCAGCCTTGTAACCCGTACGAAAACTCTTACTTAGTAAACAAAATAATTAATTTTATTTTGTTGCATATCAATATAATGCAATTTCGAACCCGTACTGACAGTTCGTAAACTACAGATACCGTCTGCTAGCGCATGCGCATTTTGTACACACACGCGTGCATGTACATGTAGTGTCAGAAAGTGATAGACAACATAATGTAAATATAAATATAAATTATGAAATTAAAAAAAATAGTAGATGGATTTATATTTAAAAACAAAATTAATTCTTAAACAATTATTATTTATTAAAAAATATAAATTTCTTGAATATATTTATTAACCATTTATATAAAATAACATTCTTAACAAAATTTTTTTTTATAAGATTTTAAGACTTATAAATAATATTAATACTATTATAATTAATATAAATACTTTCTTATATTATTTTTAACATAACAATACTATATTTGTTGAACACATATATAATCAATGAATTTTAGTCGTTAACATGAAAAAATAGAAACTTTTTAATTATTTATCTAAATCACAAACAAAATTATAAACTAAAAAATTGTCACCTTTAAATCACTTATTATTAATAGTTAAATTGCAATTTGTAAAAATATAAATTGGTTTTTCTTTCTTGCTTATATTACTTAAAAAGTCAGTAGATAAAATTTTTTCTTGGGCAATATTTTCAATATTGCTATTAAATTGCTTTTTGTTTTTTTCCATTTTTTTCTTTGGTAAAGAAAATTCAGTCTTTACTACTTCTTCTAACTCTTCCTGGCTAATATTTTCTAAGCCATCGATTAAATTATCGTTAATCTTTGACTTTCTTCTTTTAAGTTTTTTATTTGAATAAAAATCAGTTTCTATAACTTCTTCTAATTCGTCTTGTGTAATGTTTTTTATCTCATCCACTTCTATTTGTGTTAGAATCGTGCTTTGTTTAGAAGTAGATGGACCAGCACAATGCAATTCTTGCATAGAATTTATTGCATTAACACCTATGTTTGAAAAAGCATTTCTTTTTGCAGAAAAAACTTGTTTATTATTTATTTGGATAGCCGTTGAAATTAAATTACTTATATCCTTCTTATTTTGCATTGATTCATTTATGTAGCTTTCAGCTACAGTACTACTTTTCCATGCTCCATGTCTTTTCAGTGTCAATATATCTACTCCTTTGTCAGCGATTAAAGTAGCCGAAGTTCGTCTAAAGGCATGTCCTGTGTATTTTTCAGCTTCAGGAAGATTGAGAAATTTAGCTATTTCTTGCGGAATAATGCCAATTTTTCCTTTTCCCACATTCTATAAACGTTAATTATGTTATTTATTAATTTAGTTTTGTTTTTCATAAATAAATTGAAATGGAAATATATTTTACCTGGCGTGTACATTTTTTGTTTTTATACTGAAGAAAAAATCGCTTCATGCCTTCAGGACGTAGCTTTATGTATTTTTCAATAATAGGAAAAGCACTTTCACATGTTACAAACGATTTGCTGACACCTGTTTTTGTAACAGGTATTGAGATATAGTAAAGCGACCCTTGACGTTTTATATCATCTATTTTTATATTTAACAACTCTATTTTACGTAGACAGCCATATAACCCAATAAGTAAAACTACCTGTTCATGTAAATAAGTCGAAAAATAAGTTTTTAGTATAGTAGATTCTTGTTTAATGATACCTTGTATTTAAAAAATAGCATTTTTTTACTTTGACTTACCTTATGTAAAAGAAACTCATCATCTGATGCATCGATAATAAATTTACTGATTTCATCTTTTGTAAATACTTTTGACTTTTGTACGATGTCATGTTTTGTCTTTGTTTTTAGAAAATATTGCACCTCCATGTATTTACTAATGTCGATATTTTGTTTAAATATGAGCATTGATTTCAACTTAGTGTACGTTGCCCATAAAGTTGTCGCTTTATAATTTTGAGACAATTTTTCAAAATACGCTAATACGATTTTTTCATCTATTTTCTTTATTTTCATTTGCAAACACCAGTTTTGAAACTTTTCATACTGTATTTCATATAACCTTTTTGAATTTTGCGGGATTATATTACACTTGGCTTTTTCTACTAGTTTATTTAATTCACGTTTACATTCTTCATCACTGTCACTATCACTCGTCCTATTTTCATTATTTAATAAATCGTCCATTTTTATTCCTCTTATCACACTTTAAGAAAGTACGTTACCGGCACAACGATGCAAAGAAATCTACACAAAGAAAACAGAAGAAAAGCCAGAGCCCCCGTGGTCGCTTGAATGTATATTGAGAGAAGGAGAGAGCGAGACGGAGATAGGGTGGTCACGTGGGTGCAATGGTGCGCGCGCTTTTATCGCTATCTCGTTCTCTCTCCTTCGCTCAACATACATAAGTCGTATTACGCGTTCCAAAAATGTAAGTCTCGATGAAGACTCACATGCTAGGCTATATGAAGCGACAAATACATAGCAGTGGCGCTGTTAACTTTTTTTTCTCCTGGCACATATACAGCCTAAAAGGACGTATAGAATGTCTATACAGCCTAGAAGGACGTATAGAAAAATGTTAATACGATCGAGAAGGCGCTTGCGCGTATGGAAACCATTTACCCGCTGAGGATGCTCCGTCGGTAAGAGTCGCCGTACGGTCGCCGTACGGGTTAGTAGGCTGAAAATATATATATAAGCGACGAAACTCTCGTCGTGACTCATCGCTCGGCAATCCCATTGAGATCGCCCGCGGCTCGTCAGTATTCGCTTTCTCTCTATCTCTTTCTTTCTCGTGAGACGCATCTCATCCTTATACCAATTTTTTATTTTCCTTCCTTTTTCTTTTTGGGACGTTGAGCGCCGGTATCACACCGAGTCTGTCTACTATGCTTATGTATATGTAATGTAAATGTTTTACGTTTTAGTTATTTATGTACCTTGTGCGAGCCTCGCGTCATTACAGCTTGAGGCAAAATATGTTGTGGATGGATAGTAGGGCCGCAGTCGCGAGCGCAGCGAGCGACTAAGGCGCCTCTATCCATCCACAAAATATGAGCCGAAAGCTTTAATGACGCGAGGTTCACTCATGGTGCTTAAAAAATTTTTCAGCCTTGTAACCCGTACGAAGACTCTTACTTAGTTAACAGAATAATTAATTTTATTTTGTTGCATATCAATTAAATGCAATTTCGAACCCGTACTGACAGTTCGTAAACTACAGATATCGTCTGCTGACGCATGCGCATTTTGTACACACACGCGTACATGTACATGTGTAGTAGTGTCAAAAAGTGACAGACAACATAATGTAAATATAAATATAAATTATGAAATTAAAAAAAATAGTAAATGGATTAATATTTAAAAATAAAATTAATTCTTGAACAATTATTATTTATTAAAAAATATAAATTTCTTGAGTATATTTATTAAATATTTATACAGAATAATATTTTTAACAAAAGTTTTTTTTATAAGATTTGAAGGCTTATTAATAATATTAATACTATTATAATTAATATAAATACTTTCTTATGTTATTTTTATTATAACAATACTATATTTGTTTAACACATTTTTTGTATAATCAATGAATTTTAGTCTCTTATTTAACATGAAAAAACAGTAACTTTTTTAAATATTTTAAATTTAATTTCTTCACACAAAAAACTTTTAAATCATTTATCTTAATCACAAACAAAATTATAAACTAAAAAATTATCACTTTAAAATCACTTATTATTAAATTTTTTAATTTTGCGAGATTATATTAGATTTTGCTTTTTCTATTAGTTTATTTAATTCACGTTTGCATTCTTCATCACTGTCACTATCACTCGTTTTTTTTTTTTATTATTTAATAAATTGTCCATTTTTATTCTTCTTCTCACATATTAAGAACGAATATTACCGACACACGATACACTATACTGAAAGAAAACCAAAGAAAAGCAGAGCCCCGTGGTCGCTTGAATGTACATACTGAGCGAAGGAGAGAGCGAGACAGAGATAGGGTGGTCACGTGGGAGCAATGGTGCGCGCGCTCTTATCGCTATCTCGTTCTCTCTCCTTCGCTCAACATACATAAGTCTTATTACGCGTTTCGAAAATATAAGTTTCGATGAAGACTCACATGCTAGGCTATATGAAGCGACAAATACATAGCAGTGGCGCTGTTAACTTTTTTTTCTCCTGGCATTTATACAGCCTAGAAGGACGTATAGAATGTCTATACAGCCTAGGAGGACGTATAGAAAAATGTTAATACGATCGAGAAGGCGCTTGCGCGTATGGAAACCATTTACACGCTGACGATGCTCCGTAGGTAAGAGTCGCCGTACGGGTTAGTAGGCTGAAAAAATATATACGCATATGTGTTCAAGTCGTAAAGTGAGAGTTTCTTCGATGACGCGCGTCTTTCGATATATACATGCGTATATGTGTGTATGCGCGGGTTGCGCTTACAATGGGGCTGATTCACTTTTGTTGTGGATTACGCGCGCTGAAAATGCAAATCGCGATGATGTATTTGCTCAAACGTTTTAGAGTAAGAAATTAGTTCTATCGACCTGTGTGTATGTGTGTGTGTGTGTGTGTGTGTTCAAAGGTGACGTTTCTATTCTCGATTAACGCGTTAGTTAACGGCGATCGTATAATTAAAGGTGTAATGTATTCAATGCGTTGAGTTTCTGCGTAACCGAGCATCAATTCGAAATACAAAGTTTCTTCGATGCGATAAAAAGCTAAAGTATCACGAAATGAGAGTACACGCGTTCGTGAAAATTTTTGTTTATACGAGTATATCTTTAAAGATATATAAATATGAATGTTAATGTTCTAAAGCAATAATGATGAAAGTTAACGATTGGACAACAATATTTTTATCGTTCAACGTATAATGATAATTTAAAATTCGTCGAGAATATAGCAATGAGGTTACACATGTCGCGTTGGCAGCAACAACGGCTCTTATCTAGTGCATATCTCGTTCTAGGTTTATGATCCAGTAACGGCTTTAAACACTTAAACGTTTGTACGAGTATGTATACGTTGCAATTGTTTTAATAGAAAGATTTTTGCGCGTTTGCCTTGCGTTGAAAGATATTGCACATACGGGCATGTTTATTGAAGTATGCTGAAACGATATCGTAATTATTATTGATATTGAAAGATTTAAATTCATTCATATAAGTTTTTAATATTAATGATTAGCCCGAATGAAATTTTTTATTATACGTTCGGCTTAATTTTTGTATCGCAATTTATTTATTGCGTGTATTTTATCGATAATCATTTTCTCTAAAGTTTACATTTAAATTTTAATAATACATTTATTATATTGTAAATTAAAAGTATAATTTTAAGATTTTATTTTTTTCAATTATTTTTAAATTTTAAATTTAATTTAATATTATTTCGATATTTTTTTAATTCAGAAAGTAAAAATAAATGGTGAATTTTAAATATTTTCCTTATTTAAACTAATAATTTTTAGCTTGAAAGCATATTATATTTTCTCCCTTTCTCTCTTTCTCTCTTTCGACTTATTTAAATATTGATTTCAAAATCGTACAAATTTTTTGGTTAGTTTAAATAATCGATGCATTTAACCAAAAAATATCAAGCGGTGGTAGCTTTGGTAAAAATAATATTTTTGTTTTCAACCGATTTTCCCCGGGCAAAGTTCCAATTGTCGGAAGCGTTTTAGTTTAACTTTCTCTGCGCGGTAGAACCGCAAATCGATATCTCGCAAAATTATTTGGACTAACGAATATTTTATTAACGTCATCATAAAAAATTTGAATGTAGTAATCCTACATTTTACATGTTTGTTTAATATATTGTATTATACGTTTTTTTACAACAAGATCTACGAGTATTACAAATGTCTTCGATAAAATTTTAAACATTATGATTGTCAATTCTATTTTTAAAAATTTTCTAAAATTTACGTCACTATAAAAACGAATCGCATTCACGGTTTAATGTATTCGGCGTCGAATAAATCGTTTAACTTTAGAGAGTCATATCTATCTTTGAACGTACCAAAGTGCTAATTAGATTCGATGTTCCGGTAATGCAGAATTAACATTCTTGAAATTCGTTACACAAAATTTCCAACCTCGTGAATTATTAAATTTTATTTTCAAATATCAATCGGCGGTTAAAATGGACTATATAAGCTCGAAGTAAACAGATAATATCTATTAATTTAACATAAGAGAGAAATAAATATTAATGGAGAAAGAGTTCGCAGCTTATATACGCTCGTACTTTTTATTCGCGCGATTAAATCTTTCAAAACATTAAAGCGGTAGTATTTTCTAGTTTGTAACTAATTCATACGGCAAGCGAAACCTGTTTCGTACGTTCTAATATTAGAATTCTGATGGGAATTCAACCGTCGGTAGAACGAGTGAAATTTTAATGTACGACTGTATTTAATAAACAAAAATTAATAATTTTATTGTTAATGAATATAATAAATTGAGCTATTCAATTAGCGGCGTATTTATAAAAGTAAAATAAAATGAATTTTCACTCAATCGTGAATGACGGCAAATTCCGAGCCTTGGAAATTATTGTCCAATGAAAAACAAAGTGCAACGTACCTTAAAATACGCTTTAATAATTGCTTATCTCAATCATGTTAAATGCATTTTTTATATATTTACTTTACAATACGTTGAACCGTATATTATGTATGTAAACGTTTTATTTTTCACGGACAATCTGGCGAACGTTTGATATTTCCTGCTTCGTTTCTCCTCAAATATTTTTTAAAGATAAAGTATACTAACGGTTGCTCACTAATAAATTGTAAATTTTCAAGTAAATGGTAAAAATAAACGAGTTTAATATAACATCTGAAAGTGAAAATTAAAAAATAATCGAATGGATTTCGAAAGCGCTTTAGCTTTAAAGCTTTTGTGAAAAATTATGATGAGTAAAGAAGTTAAATTGAAAGTTTGTATATAAAAAATTAAATTTGTACTTTTTAAAAGCAATATTAACATTGTTTTTCGAGAATAACTTACAGACATACGATGATGTTAAAATTGTTTAAATACTTTAAAGAGTTTGAGTTCATTTAAATTTTTTAATTTTATAAATGCTGCAGTTCGAGAGAAATTTTATCAAAAGTTTTGAAGAAAAAAAAAAAACTTAAGCCATAGCAAAGCAAAGCTTCGAACTTAGTTTAAATCGAACATCTTAAACAACAAATGCGAAATTCTCAAAAATCAAAATAATAATACGATCAAAAGGAAATATCGCTATAACGAACTTTTATTATTATTATTTTATTCTTTGATCTTTAAAAACGACTTTCGGCGATTCTCATTTTCATCGATACGATTTGTTTACGATCTTAGCAAGAGCCGTGGCTCGATTTAGCAATGAAGTCACGACGCGCGTACACCATCGATTCTCTTGTCGAATTCCAAGAAATCGGCGAACTAAGAAACGAGCTCAACGAATTACGTTGATATAAGCGTGATTTCATCTCGTTTGCCAATGCACGTCATAATAGCGGTGCCTTAAACTTGGCTCAGTGGTAAATTCGAGACATCCTTGCGCCGATGATGACCTTAGCTCGGCCGATCCTTTTCGAGTACTTGCGTCACTTTCGTGTTACTCGATCGTTTGTGGCATTTTAAGCATATACGCGGATTAAGAAAATTGAACAAAGTTTTAATATCGGACGATTAAGTTCGATTTTGATTTTTCGGCGGTGATTTGAGCTTCGCGGTAACGATTAGGTGTTCAAACTTTTAGTAGGTAGAAAACTGCAACGATTTAATAAAGCCACTTTTAATCGCAACTTTATTTGTAAATCTACTCGTTTCTTTTACATAATGTGTTTATTAACTTTCTGAAAAATCTTTTTTGAAAAAGTTGTTTTTTTTTTTTTTTTTTTTTTACGGCGTTAATTAAAGTTTAATTATTTGATTAGATGTAAGATTAATGAAAAAAATATAAATTACAATGACGTTAAAAAAAATTGCCGTAGAAAATGAATGAAATCTTAATGATATGAAAAAGTTTTCATAATTTCTGAAAATATATTAATTTAATCCGCAAGGTAGCTGGTTAAAATACTACGACGAATAAAATTTTAATTGCAAAATGACACATTGAATGATGAAGACAACGTAAGAATAAAATTTAAATTAATTCTTGAATTATTTCACTTCACATCGTATATTTCATGAGGTAAGATCTATAATCCAGATCCCGCTTTTAATTATATATATATATATATATATATATATATATATTTAAATTTTTCATAACTTTTTTTTACCGATGTTTTTCCACATTTACGTTAACGAAACATTGAAAAAATTTAATTTGTTTAAAAAATGTGTTGTAATTATTGCGACTTACTTGTAAAAAAAACTCATAAATATAAAATTGCAATAAAAAAATAATTATAATGAATTCGTTTAAGTCAAAATAAAATTTTTTTTCATTTTAACTCAATACTCATGGGATAATACTTTAAAATACTGAAAATTAATAAAATTTTCGGTATGCTTCAAACGAATTTCCAGATTTTTTTAAACATAGGTAAATATATTGCTTTTACAATAATTTTTAGATTTTGAAAGTTTTCAAAATCTTTTGTAAGCTTGAAATTTGAAAAACAATTACAAAAAAATTACCCAAATTTATTTTAAAATATGTTTTATATCTACTAATAATATATCAATTTGCTTGTTATTGTTATGCGATCTCGGCGCGGTTGCTTTCCTTCGAGAATCACGGGTTCGGATCACGCATGGATCGCGAAGGTTCGGACATCGTTCGACTGAATTCCAAAATTCGTTAATCGTTATCGCATCAATTCAGCGAAAGTAGCGCGTCTCGCGTTTAAGTCGCGCGTAGCAGCGAAGCTCTCTGCGTGATAATATTCTGTTTTAGAAATAATCTATTACTTGTAATTGTCAATGCGCGATGAAAAATACAATCAAATAAATAAAATTTAGACAAAACCATTTTCATATCGTCGAAATCGAACATAAGCTCGCTACTTGAAAAAGTTGTTTACTTTTCCATGCGCTTTAAGAAGGTTTTCTCAATACATAAATAATCGATGCAGTGTAGGCTATTACGCGTGATTAACTCACGCAGTACGCGGTATATTTGTAGTTTTTACATCACACTATACACAGCTGTTTGTTTTAAATTCTATAGAAGTATATAAATATAACTGTAAGCTTAAATGTGACGTTTTAAAATAAAAAAGAAAAATGAGTGACACCACTAAAGAGTTTTTTGGAAAAAAAAAATTATATATATATATATATATATATATATATATATATATATATATATATATATATATATATATAATCATTAAGTAGACGAGAATTAGAGAGAGAGAGAGATATATAGAGAGAGGGAGGGAAAGTTAGAGTTTACTTTATAAAAATTTAGAAAAAAAACTCAATGTTAATTAATTCACGTGATTTGAAAAAAGTGACGAAAATCCTATTCCCCATAAGACTCCATGATAAATTTTCAAAAATAAAAACATTAATTACTTACTTCCTACGTTATGAACGATTCTAAAAATTTAACTGCGTTATCATGATGGTAATATTTATTAATGTACAAAGTTTTAACGATATCTTAATGTAAATTCTTAAATGATAGAACCTCCTTAAGTGTTATCGCTCTTTTATTAGAATGCGATTACGTAAGGAAAATAGTAAAACGTTTTTATTAATTGCACATGTAAAAGTAATTTTTTAGTTTATCTGTATTCATGTATTTTATTTAAATAGTCTCACGACAGCTATAGTTTTCTATTTTTGTTCTTAAATTATTTTTTTATTCAAAATATTTTATAGATTTAGAGCTAAATAATAATTATTGAAAAGTCCACTAATGTAACTTTTTAATACGTTTTATGTATAATTATTTGCATAAAACTATGAAAACAAGTTTTCTTTTATTTGTTTCATAGAAATTTTAAAATAATAAAAAAATATTCATGTGTTCTTTTCAATAAACTCTGGGTTTCTAATATATGGCAATAAATTTTATCAAAATATTTGCAATGATAATATTATGTAAACGAAGTTTTGTAAATGAGGGGCCGGCATAATTGCCAATTAACTATTGTTATCGTTTTTTTTTTTTTTTTTCAACTATCTTATAAATATATATTTAAAAAGCGAATTCCAATAGAAAATTTTATAGCGCATTTTTTCCTTCCTTTTTATTTATGCTTATTTCTTTTTTAAAATTTAATACAAGGAACTTCGATGTATTCAGCGTGTTTTGAGCCCAAATTTAAGCCACAATTATTCTCTGTAAAAAACAAAATGACGATAAAAAAAAGAAAAATCATCGAAAAAATTTTTTTATTTTATCAAATTATTTATTTTTGAATTTTAAATTATATTAAAATATTTGTATAAGTCTTAAGAAGTTTTTTTGTAAATGTATAGCTTTGTATTTTTTATTGATTAAAAGTATTGTTGATTTACTACTGTGCATTTAATAAAAATATTTTACTATTTTCCTTACGTCGACGCATCCTATACAAAACACATGCATATAAATACATTTGAAATTTTGAACATTTTAAAGTTTTTAAAATTTCTATGAATAAAGTAACTAAATAAAATGAAATAATGTATCCAGTATTAAACATTTTCAATAGCAATAAAAAGATAACTATTATTTTATCTCAGCTTTATTAAAAAAAAAAAACAAAAAAAGTTTTGAACAAGACTCAAAACCTCGACTCAAAACCATCTCAACATTTAAAATTCATGTAAAGTAAAAAAGCAGCAACATCGCTTTAATACTTCCAACGTTTGAACACGTAAGATTACATTTTAAAAGCGTATACAGTTTGTATGCACACAAAAGAATCTTCATTGCATTAACCAAAGATTTGTACCGCTATAATAGTATATTCAACGAGTTCCGTAATACACAGTCCATTTCCGTGTCCGGTCGATTGCGCGCCAAGTTCGCGTTAACGATAACCGCTTATCGTTAAGTCACAAAGTACACACACACATATATATATATATATATATATGTACAATATCTTTTTTCTCTCACGCGCATGTGATTCGATTCTCGTGTAATAATTACGCACTCGCATAAAAATAACGGAAAGTCGCAAGTACTATATACTATATATATAGTATATATGTGTGTGTGTGTGTGTGTGCGTGTGTGCGTGTGCGTGTGCGTGTGTGTATATGTATATATGTATATATCTACATATATATTCATATATATGAAGGTTTTATGTATATGAGAACCAAGTGCACCCGCTGAGTGCCCCACTCGTAAAGATTCTTGGGTCTGATTTTATTTTTTTCTTTTTCGTCTCGTTTCTTTCTTTCTATCTGGGTACAATTTTTTTTCTCTTTTATTTTTCTGTTTTAACGTTATCCTTTATCATTTATTTTCTTTTTAACTCGTTCGGCACGCCATTAGAATTAATTTAATTAAGTTATTTTCCCGTGGCACGATTCTGCTTTATGTTTTCATGTAAAGGTACGATTGTAAAATTTTCCGTACCGTTGATTAAAGAAAAGAATGATTTATCGTGCGTACTTCGAATTTTTAGCTACTGTTAAAGAAGCTCAGATTGGAAAGTAGCGCGTGTCCTTTATCGATGTTCGATATAATTTGATTGGCTCGTAAAATTTTATACGCAAAAGTTTATATGTATATAGGAAGGTTTGTTATCGATGCTTTGACTTTGAGAGTTGACGAAGTTGTTTTTCTTTGGAATAACCAGAAGCTTGTTATCGAGCTTAGGTTTTTTGTTAGTTCCAAATTACATTTACAAAATCTAAATCAAATTTAGATTTTATTCAATATAGCTTATCAAGATTTTACACTTTTTTTGCTTTCCATAATTATAAATAATTGCAACTTTAACATTTTTATTTAACCGGATCGACAAAATTTAACGATGAAACGTAAAGAAAAGAAGCAATTAAATAATCGTATAAAATGACCTTAACTTCTGTTTACGATCCAAAGTAATTTTCTTATTAACGAATACCTCGCCTTTTTTTGTACCATGACTAAATTTCCTTTTACTATTATCATCGGAGTTACTTATATAGGATAGAATAAAATCATCGAATAAAAATAAACGTTATATAAGCCTCAATTACAATATCAAAATACAAATTTTCGAAGTACATACACATAAAAATCAATCGTTCGCAATCATTTAATAAAAATTTATTTTCAAATTAAATATAAAATATAAAATTTCTATAAAATATTACTCGATTCAAATTCAAATTCTTGAAAATTTAATTTTTCTTTACAGACCCTAAAAATCTTGTATTAAACATATCAAGCAAATTTTAATAAAATATAAAGATAACATTGTAAACAATCGTTATATGAAAAAAAAGAAAAAAAAAAAAAAAAAAAAAAAAAATAAACTATGACTTAAATAAAACTCTTCTTTGTCTTTTAGCTTCTATTATGCTAAAAAAATCTATTTATCACTCATTGTAATCCAGAAATGGTTCCACTTTAAGTTTCGTGGAAAAAAACATGACTTAACGTTGAATTCCAAACCGACAAATTGTCCGTCAGAGTTTATTTAGGATGGAAAGCTCGTTTAGGTATGCGGCGGTGATGGCCGTGACCAATAAAAAAAAAAAAAAAAAAGAATTCTTGCGTTTATTTAAAAATCTCGATTCTTAAAATTATCGAATCGTGTCATTTTTTTTTTTTTTTTTTTTTTTGTTTTTTACATATATGTAATTCGTGACGTAATAACGTATTTTTATAATTAAAGAATTATTTGATTTCAGTGGTTTCATTCGAAGCAATTTCCTACTATCGTACGAAAATAATATAAAATTATATGTAAATTATTGAATTGAATTAAAATAAAAATTAAATAAATGTAAGAGTAAAAAGAAAAATCATCTCACATCATTGATGATATTTTGTATGCTTTGATATTTAAATTTAAAGTAACATTTAAAACAAAAATTGTAAAAAATGTAAAATAATATTTTTTAGTATTAACTAAAATTATAAAATAAATGTGTTTGACATAAATATTGAAATGCTTAACAGCATTAATTAGATTTCACAACTTTCGTGCGTACAAATTTGTGTAATGACTTTTTATTAATCCGATGAGTAAATGATGACCAACTGGGTAGTAGTCAAAAAATACATTAATAAATAGAAAGATGATATTTAGCAATATTATTATATTTCATTACTTTCATTAGTCTAAAAATATTTTAAAATTAAAGAATTTGAAAATATGTGTATGAAAATTAATTATTAGTTCTATTTTTTTATATTTTTCAACAACAACGAAGACGATAATTTTTTTTATTTAAAAGGTTATGTATTTACATTTAGACATTCATTAGTGTGTATATATATAGCAACATTAATGATAATCGATTATCGTTAAAAAAATGTGTTGATAAAAAAGAAAATACTTAGCAATATTATTTGATTTGACAACTTTCGATAATCTAAAATGATGATTTTAAATATTTTTTTTAATTTTTAGTATTTTGAATGTACGTGAAGAGTTGAATGAAAAGTAACTTTTTTAAGCTACATCTAAAATTTGCCATAATATTCCTTTTTTTAAAAGGTTGTATTTAGATTTAATCAATTTTGTACAATGAAAATAAAAATGAAAATTAATAAAACATTGATAATACACGAAGAGAGCACAGAAAAATATGTTTAAACGACAACCAATACTTGCCATAATTTTCTTTTTATTAAAAAATTATTTATAACTTATTGTTAATATAGCTATCTTTTCATTGAATTTCATTATTTCTAAAATTATCAAATTAATTGCATACATTTAGTTTTTGTCATCTGTTATAAATATATCACGTATTGTACAAATTTATGTTATGTTGAAAATCTTTATAAAAATATGTCTGTCTCGAATGGTTTTTGTATACTCGATAATTATTTAGAGATAGATGATAAAAAATGTTTTATTTTTCAAGTAAATTTTTTTCTCGTCGAATGTCTTTAATTTATTAACACATTTCTTTTTTTTAACTTAGATTATTAATAATATAATTTTTCATAATTAAAAATAACGCATAATTGAATAAATCGCATAAAAAGTTTCATTCCAATCAACAAGCTGATAATCCCCTTTGGTGTGCATGACGTTATGTATATATTTTCACCATCATATCAAGCACTCGGTTAAAAATCGCTACGCGCGAGATTATTCTCAATTTACACGCCAAGTCGCATTCGTTATTCGCTCAATTGAATCCGGCGGAATAAACTACGGAAATATCGTGTCGCCGCAGTAGCAGCGGCAGTGGCGGCGGCGACGGCGGTGTCACTCGTCGTAGGATTTAATGTTTGTTCTTATCTCTCTCTCTCTCTCTCTCTTTCTTTCTTTCTCCTTACTCTGCTTTCAAGTAATCTCGTACGCGCCACACTTTCGATCCTCTTTAATTCGTATATACGATGCAGAATGATCTTAACCTTACGTATGAACACGTTTCTACAAGCGCGTGAATTTATTTTCTGGAACGAAGTAGGGAAAGAGAAAGACAGAGGAAATAGGACGATTTGCATGGAAATTCAATTATGGGCTCCAGATAAGAGATAATCTATATAGGTGTATATATGGTTGAGATTGTGTGTCTAGATTGATGTAATTGTAAACACGAAGTACGAGGAAAGCGTAATCAACTCGTGCTCGATTGCCTTTTCCGCACAATTTTGTCGCCCCCCTGCATCTTTTTTTCTTATCCGGGAATTCCCAACTTCTCTCTCTCTCTCTCTCTCTCTCATACACTTACACATTTTCGCATTTGTTTCAAGTATACAAGGACAATTCGTGGAGTACTAAAATTTCAAAATCAACAACGGCGAATGAGCAATAAATAAAGATTAGAAAACGATTTCTATGAAAAAAAAAAAAAAAAAAAAATCGGTCCTATTATCGTTTCAGAATAATAGTGGAAAACCCAAAAGCGTCAGAAACACACGATTGCGACGAGTTCGTGGACGCGCTTTTGCTATGTCGTGCGTTTTCTATAATTGAAACGAATGGGAGCGAGAGCGACGTAAATTTCAATGTTTCGTTCGCTCTCTCCTGAAATCTTATCGGTGTGAGCACTCGGCTCCAGTGAATTAAACATCCGGTTACGGCGAATGCCGGATCGATTGTGTGTGTAAGCGTGTTCGTTTTTTTCTTTTTCTTTTTTTCGTTAATTGTTTCGTTTAATTAAATTGCGTTATCACGCAAACGAAGCTCAGATACGAGCTTCGCTTTTTTATTTTTGGATCGATTCTTTTATAGTTTTCTTTGGTATTGAGATAATTTCCAGTTTTTTTTCCTTTTATATTCAGTGCTGAAATCATGTAGCTTATTGATGAAAAAAAAAATAATAATAATAATAAATAAATACATAAATAAATAAATAAAAGAATAAATGAATGTAATTGCTAGGAAAAATAAAAACAATGTGAGAACGTTTTGTTAAGCGAAATAAATATATCTTCTGCTCTGATAGTTTTAGGGGAGATATATAAAAAGATATAAATTAAACTTTAACAAAATGCTATTTCGTTTAATACGTTAATTTTCATTTGTAGCAGCAACTAATGCAATAAAAAATGAAAATTTTTTTTTTTAATATTGGTAATATTTAAAAATAATTCATAAATTGAGAAATCTCCGATGAATTGTCCTTTGTAATTTATAAAATTAATAATAAGCAGCCGTTGAATACTATTTATAAAAAATAAAAAAAAAATTTTTCCTTCGAAGCTGAGTTACTATTTTACTTTCTATGGTGATTTATATAATATCTATATAATTTTCTTTTATTATTACTAAATAAAGCTTTATTTACTTAAATATATGTAAGTTCAGTTTTGCTATGAAATTAGAAATATTAATGAGCACAATAATAAAAACATTTTATTGTTTATCCGAGCTCACACAGTTAACTTTACGTTAATTCTTCAATTTCTGACAAAATTGCAATGAAAAACAATTTTCATTTCATTAAAATAATCCTATATATTTTATAAAAGAAAAAACAAATAAGATATTTTTAAAATACAAATATAAAACTTTTCAACGCGTAAGACGTAGTTTTATATAATATAAAATAACAAGACATATTGCTGAAAGCATAAGTTCAATAAACTTATTACACTTGTTAATTTAGCCGTGCATTAGCCAATCAATTTCATTGGCACTTTCGACCCGTAAACTTAAGTACGACCAATTATTTTTCCCATAAAATCTCTCTATATGATATGAAGAATCCTCGTGCGGCCATTAAACGGTGCATTTTCAAACTTTAATACAAATAAAATTTGCTCGATAATTTACGATCTGTTGCGACATTACTGAAACCCAATCTTACGGGCTTTTATTTATATTTTATATTTTTGCGTTAGCAAACTAATAATGAGCTTTGAATATTAAAGGGATAAATGATTGTTTGTAAATGGAAAATAAGTTTGAAATATTTTTATGTGTGATGTTAACAAGTGTTCGATGATTAAAAATAAAATACTGTGTAATATGTAAATACTTTTACTTTAGTTAAATAACAATATTTAAATTATTTTTATGCCTGATTATTTTATTTTTCAACAAATATTTTACAAATACTATAAATAAATTTCAAGTAAAAAGCCAATTGAGCTTTATTCTGTGCATTGCGAAATTTTAATTTTTATCAATTTATTTAAAAAATAAATTGATTTCTAAGATCATCGAAGAATTATTAATATTAGCAGCCTTTTTTTAATCTCAGTTCAATTTCGAGTAAATGCAATATGAAAAAAAAATTTTTATACAGTTTTCAAAAAAAACGTTAAAAACAGAATTCTATTATTTGTTACTTGATAACCTCTTCAATATAAAATCAATTTTCAACTTCAAAAATAATATTTCGTTTTCTCGAATATTACACACACGCACACACACACACATATATATATATATATATACACATACGAATGCGCTTACATTACGCACTTACACACACACACATACGTATAAAAGCGTCGCGATAACATTATCGGAAATCGAAAGTGCATCGCAGCGCACATAATAAAGCCAGCAACGTTATTTGATCCTCTCCGTCGCGTTACCACCGGGGGGGGGGGGGGGAGGGAAGTCGCGCATTGAAATAAAACGTTAAGAAAAATACGTACACACATATTTACGTATGCACATGCGTAATTCCTATTGAGATACATCGACATCGATTATTGAGACTTACACCGGCGGCACATACGTACGCCTAACATATTATAACGATATACTACCGACCAGACAATGAATGTTCCGGTATACCGTCGAAAATCGCTGAAGTTTACTATATGAATATGAACGTGATGATTATATATATATACTCGAACGGAGGCTCGTTGACCCTGCAACTATATGACCGCCGTGGGCTAGGAAGAAGCTCGTACCGGACATCCTCTACTTAAGCCCTATAATGCACGACGACGTTAACTCTTTCAATACAACACACACACACACACACACGCGCGCGCGCGCGCGCATACACACGTATATCGATGTATTTAACGTCAAAAGGGTCGGGAAAAGAGTAAATCGATATTCGAGGTCTTTCTCGAAGATACAATCGCGTAAGATGCGCGACGATCGAGCTTTCCATCCGCCCTATAAAATCCTCGCTGCGCACGCGTACACGTATATCTCTTTTTTTTTTTTTCAGCGCATATAAATACATGGTATGTCGATTATTAATCGAAAGCTATCGCACACGGTCTCTGTTTATGCCTTCGAGTATATTTCGTCGTCGTACATTGATATATATATATATATATATATATATATATATATATATATATATATATATATATACCGATACGTACACGTGTGCATATAAATTCGCGTTTAATTAATTGACATGTATATGTGTATGTACTCGAGAAATGACCAAAGGCTGTGTTGTATACGCGCCGCGATGCGAACGAACAAATTATTTTCAAAACGATGATTTCTGCCGGGAATATTGGCAACGAGGAATTTTTCTTTTTTTTTTTTTTTTTACCCATGTTTTAATTAACATCGGTAGCGCGCTGATTTCGCCGTTTTTAGATGAAGTTCCAATCGATGAAATCTATGAGATTTTTTATTATACGCGTGATACATGTGACTGGGGAATTCTTTTTGTTTTTATTTTCATCGCTGATTCATGAGAGTTAAGAGTAAAGAAGTTTACAAGCGTCCCAGTACGAGGGTATATAATTTCGTATCGGAATTTAATGAATGAGATGCTCGCGTCTTTATCAATTGCACGACTTAATAGAGATACATCGTATATACATATATATATACATATATATATTATCGTTTTAAAATTATGATAAGTCGAGGTTGTTATAAATAATGATTTAATAAATGTATTTTTGAAAAATGAGTCAAGAATGATTCAGAAGCAATCGTTAAAGATCGAAATTATATCCTGTCGATATGAAACAATGTCGTTTAAATTTGGGCAAACAGTTTCAATTATTAAGATGTAAAGTAGTATAAAAAATAAGGAAACTGCTTAAATTTTAAACAAAAAACTATGTTTTTGTATTTCAACACAAAATGAAAGCATATGCGATCACATTTATAAAATCGTTAAACAGTTTTTATCTAAGAATATATTAAAATAGATATTTTTCAATTTACATAAATATTGATTTTTTAAAATATAACAAACTTTTATGCGTGTAAAACATTATTATTTTAAATAAAGATCGTCTTGTAAAGAAAGACCGTCCAGTAGTAAAAGTTATCACAATATACATACTTGGGACGTTCCAATGAATTCTTAGTACATTTCGGAGTCGAGTTTTATTTTTTTTTGAAAATTTGTCAACTTTTAGTTTATATCAAAATAAGATATCATGCCAAGTATCGGCTCAAAATATTATTTTTAAAAAAGTTATGCGCATTTTAAAAAAAAGAGTAAACTATTATATCTCAAATACTAATTGTCGGAATGACGTAAATTTTTTTTTTAATTACGCCAATAATATTAAACTTATAAAATGTATATAATTTAATACAAAATTTTTTATAAACTAGAGTTACAACAATTTTTTATAAACAAATTCAGTTTTTTAATCAAGGGGCACATGCGATTTTCAATTCTTTTATATCAAATTGAAGCCTAATCTTTTTTCTTTAAGTTGGTAAACAAAATTTTTCCGGCATTTCAATAGAAAATAAATTAGAGCCATTTGAAGCCAAGGCTCGGTCCTACCCATCGCGCTGCGCCGCACTTAGCCTTATGATGTATGCATGCGCTGCATAATACGGTGGTTGCTTACGGAGTACTTTGTTAATTTCTTCATGCTTCTTCCTTATTTCAAAGTACATTGGTTTTTTTTCATGGAATCAAAATTGGGATTTTAACCCTAATCCCTTGAACATGGGTCGTTTTGTCAACAGTCGTTTGTTTAAACAGCCTACATGCCTCCGAATTTTGATGAAAATGTTTATCGAAAAAGGGACTTTTGGGGCTGACAACAATTCTATCGCATAGTTAGGAGTCCAAAGAACACTTACGAATTTTTTCAGATTTTTCCTTACGGAATAACAAAGTTAAATGAGCGGCGGACGAGAATGACCCATGTTCAAGGTTTACGTGTGCTGAAAACAGCGACACGGGATTAGGGTTAATATTTATTTTAACATATCTTGCTTGATAATTTACTTCTTGATTGTCTTAATAAATAATATTTCGTTATAAAAAAAAATCCTTTTTATTGATTGATTGAAAGCAGTCTTTATTTAGTTATAACATTTATGTGCATTGTTTGCATTTGATATATGTTCAACAATAGCTTATATCTGTATCTTATTTTATAATTAGTATTTAACTTAACTAAGACTAATACTTTTTCTATTTATTCTGGCTTTTTTCTTAATTAAAAGTAGATCAATCGATAACTTTAATATTTTGTAATTATTTGAGCCCTTGCCATATTAAATTGTGTCTACTTATAAAACATTACAATAATGCTATTTATAAAAAATTTAATGTTAAAAAAGAACTATTCTATCTATTTATAAAAAATTTACTAATCTATGAATTTACAAAAAATTACATACAATGTAAAAGTTTTTTTTCGGAAGTCTTAAGATTTACGTGACAAAATATGTTTAAAGCGTGGATTTTTATTATGTTTTAGGATAAAATGCAATAAAATATACATACACGTGAAAAATCATATCTCCATTTTGTTACGATATCAACACGTAAGTGTCCTACCATTTTTGAATAATTTTTATATTGTATACGTATACACTTAATTGTCTATAAAAAAATTATTCGAAAATGGTAGGACACTCGCGTGTTAAAATCAAATCAAAATGTATTCAACATTTATTAGAAAGAATTATGCATCAAAAAGATGATGTTTGTTCCGAGAAAAATCTTCATCAAGATATTTGAGTATAAAATTAACTTATAACAATATAAAACAATATATAATAATATAATGTTATTCGTATAAAATAAAATGGGTTTGAAGTTTCCAACGTTGGAGTCCAACGAAATATTTTAAAAACTGTTTTTATTTAAAATTTATGTTTATATTTTTTTAGTCTTAGTGTTTTATAACATAACCAAATATTCAGATACGGAATTAAATATAATTCGTACATTTTTAGCAGCTTTATTTAAATGTAAAAAATTATTTCGTTGTACTCTAACGTTGCAAACTTCAGACCCATGAAATAAATAATCATCGCTATGTGGAAATATCGTTTCGATTGTTGATATAGATGCTAATTTTGATAATAGAACACTGATAAAATTGTTTGCATCTTAATAAGTTTTATCTTTTGTTCGCTTATTAAAATAAGCGGGCACGTGGTGTTCTCTTATTAATAATAATGATCGGCGTCTAAGATAAAACAAGGTCAGTAAAAATATCAGAGATATTACACCGATGCAGCTGATTCAATTTAAACAGCTAATAATAATTCAACTTCGAGACGCGAAAAATATTTACTCGATAAATATTGAAACTCATTAGTAGATAATATTTAAATATATATATACAGCGTGTCCCTTTAGGCACTTAAAATTTTTATAACGCCGGATGCAGGGAGAAATTTTATAAATGAAAAACATTGTTACGTTAAAATCGGTAAATTAATTACTATTTAATTTATAATGAATTAACAGCCAATTAGATTTCTTCGCGATTGAGTAGGCAAGCCTTGAGAAAAAAAAAAAATGGGCGGGGCTCGATATGCGACGATGTGTGTATGATTAGGTTAAGTTATACAAGTAAGTTTGTCGAATATTTTTTAGAAAAAAATACATATTTTCTTTGTTATTTTTGAGTAAGTTGAAAAAAATGATTTGTACAATAATTAATCGGCCAACTTCGCTAATGTCCAGTTTCTGTTTCGAGACCTTCAATTTTAATTGATTAGTGATTAAAATATTTGCAGATTTTTCCTCTCTTAATTAAATAGTGCGTGCACGCGTAGAAGTACGTAAGCGAAATCGGTGATTTAAAAGACGAACATTGCCCAACGATTTGTCGACAAGGCATCTATCAACATTGCCAATAATTCGAGTACCTTAGACAGGTGCTGAATTTTAGTGTTGTAAACATGATTCATTGCGATAACTGCATATAAGCAACTTTTTTAAGAATCCTGAACAGTATTTATTACAACGTTGCAGATGCCTCAAGCCGCTATTTAATTTTTTTTACGAATTATAAGCAATAAAATATTAATTACATATTAATATATTTATTGCAAAACTAATATTCTATAAGAATATTTTTTCATATAAAACATTTTAAAGCTTGTTAATATTTAAAAAAATATTCAATAAAAAAAATTTCAAAAATCATAGTTTAAAATTTTACTAAAGATTAATAGAAGTTTAAAAAATATTAAAAATCAATATAATTGTAACGAATATACGATAAAAGCTTGACTATTAAAAATTACAGGTAAAGTGGCGTGACAAAATATGTTTAAAACATGGATTTTTAATACGTTTTAGGATAAAATGTAATAAAATATACATACACGTGGAAAATCATATCTCCATTTTTTACATGTTCAAAACGCCAGTGTTCTAACATTTTTGAATAATTTTTTTAAAAATTATGAAAAAATATAATTACACGTGAAAAATCATATCTCCATTTTTTATGATTTCAACGCGCAAGTGTCCTACCATTTTTGAATAATTTTTATATTGTATACGTATACACTTAATTGTCTATAAAAAAATTATTCGAAAATGGTAGGACACTCGCGTGTTAAAATCAAATCAAAATGTATTCAACATTTATCAGAAAAAATTATGCATAAAAAAGATGATATTTGTTCCGAGAAAAATCTTCATCAAAATATTTAAGTATAAAATTAATTTATAACACATATTATTCGTTTGAAACAAATAATCATCGCTACGTGGAAATATCGTTTCGATTGTTGATATAAATGCTAATTTTGATAATAGAACAGCGATAAAATTGTTTGCATCTTAATAAGTTTTATCTTCTGTTCACTTATTAAAATAAGCGGACACCTGGTGTTCTCTTATTAATAATAATCGTCGGCGTCTAAGATAGAACAAGGTCAGTAAAAACATCAGAGATATTACACCGATGCAGCTGATTCAATTTAAACAGCTAATAATAATTCAACTTCGAGACGCGAAAAATATTTACTCGATAAATATTGAAACTCATTAGTAGATAATATTTAAATATATAAATATATATATATATACAGCGTGTCCCTTTAGGCACTTAAAATTTTCATAACGCCGGATGCAGGGAGAAATTTTATAAATGAAAAACATTGTTACGTTAAAATCGGTAAATTAATTACTATTTAATTAATAATAAATTAACAGCCAATTAGATTTCTTCGCGATCGAGTAGGCAAGCCTTGAGAAAAAAAAATTAAAAATGAGCGGAGCTTACGATTTTCAAATACACTACATAAATAGTACATCGATATGCGGCGATGTGTGCCTCGCACTGCTACGCTTGTTTCTCCCAATTCCGCCAGAAATTTTAATTCTGCTCTTCTTATGTTCACTCATTCGTAACATCTACGAATTTATTAAAACAATAAATGATTGTATTAATGTAAAAACATTAATTAAAATTTAAGTATAATCTTATGACGTAAAAAATAAAAATCATTATTTACGTTAAAATGTTTATGAAAAATCCATTATTTTAATTTTTTTAATAATAATAACTTCGATAAAAGTTCTTATTGACTGAATTATAAAAATATTTCAAATTTGGTAAAGGAAAAACAGATAAGCTAATTAATGTTTTTAGTTTGACACCGTGAATTTCGATATTGTTCATGTATTGATGTTGACGATTTTTCTTTTCAAACTGTAAATAAACTCGTATAAAAATAAAAAATTTGCAATCTATTAAAGGGTTTGAATATTTTAACAAATATTTTATTTTCATAAAGTTTTCAGTTACAATCTTTTACAAAAAGTAACATTGATGGTATTCTCTAGTATTTCGAATAAAATTGTTTTAAACTTAAATTTTATAAATAATGATTTTTTCAAGAAAGCGATTTTTTATTAAAACAAATTAATTTCTTTTCATATTATAAAATTATTATTTTAATTTATTATAATAAATAATTTACAAAATTATTAATTATTATTCAAAAATTATTTATTTTATTGAAGCTATTTTTTTTTTTTTTTTTATTTTATAAAAATTATTTTATATTTCAATTTCATTCAATATTCAAATGTAATGAAAATTATAAACATTTTTTTTTAACTCTTGAATATTTATTGAATTTATTGAAATTAATAAATTTTATGTCTCTATATTTTGGGAAAATTTCAGTTGTCGAGTATACTTATAATGCCATTACAATGTAATTATATATTGATAAATTATATTGTATAGGGTATAGGTTAGGTTAGGTTACACAAGTAAGTTTGTCGAATATTTTTCAGAAAAATACATATTTTCTTTCAAAATTCCGAAGTAAATGATTATAACGTTTAACCTAAGATATTAAAAATGCATTAATCACTCAATATCGAAACTTTCTTATACGATTTAACTACTTTTAAAAGTTTTTATTTATTATACTTTTGAATATAATTTAAAACATCAACAATTAAAGATGTGAAAAGATAAATTTTATATTTATATGCGTGTATCTTCGTAATTTAAATTAATAGAAATAATTTTACTAAAATTTTATTTATATTCATTATTTATCTCATACGAATAACATGTGTTATAAGTTAATTTTATACTCAAATATTTTAATGAAGATTTTTCTCGGAACAAATATCATCTTTTTGATGAATAATTTTTTGCAATAAATGTTGAATACATACAACGAAGATAAACAAACGAAATGGCCAGCCATAATTATCGATCTTACGGTTTTATCCGTCATATTTACGTATATAGCCGGTAAATTCTCTATGGGAGGAAATAGAGTACACGGGAGAGGCATTCAAGAAGAAGAGAAGTGTGGCCATACGAATCGCGTCTATACGCATCGCGCGCTCGCGAATAGCACATGAGCTCAACGTGTGGCGGCTGCACAGAGAGAGAGAGAGAGAGAGAGAGAGAGAGAGAGAGAGAGAGAGAGAGAGAGAGAGAGAGAGAGAGAGAGAGAGAGAGAGAGAGAGAGAGAATGGCAGCGGCAGCGCCGGCCGGAATATAATAGTCGCTAATACGATGGAACTGGGCCAGTCTTGCTCCGAGCCGCGGCTAAGGAGCTTCGCTTCCGGAATTTAATTCGTTTGATACGGTACCTAGATATACATACGAGTCGGATAGCAGACGAGAGATCGGCAGTTGTGCGCGCGACCGGAATAAATGATCGCTGATTATTTCTTCTTCTAAGTTTTGATTCATCGAGCGAGGGAGGAGGTGGATCGTTTCACACGGAACGCGATACGCGTTTGACTGTTAGTTGAGATTCCGTTGTTGAGAAGTCGCGGAATATTCTATTGGAATATATAGGCGCTTGTAGAAGGAGCTTTCAAAGTTTTTATTGAGCTGCGATTGGTGGAGATAAAAAGTTAGTGATTTTTTCACATTTTATTTTTTTTTTTTTTTTTTTTTTTCATTTCTTTTCAATGAAAATTTTTTTGTTTTTGTACTTGTTTGTTAAGATGAAGATTAAAGTTTTTGAGTTTTGTTGTTATATTTTTCAATTTTTTGGAATACAATTTAGCTTCTACTTTGATATAGACAATTATTTTTGAAAACAGTTGTATTTATTTTAGAATATATTGATTTTGTTTCTATAAAAAACTTCATTTATATGTATAATACATAATATTTTAATATTTTAAATATTTAATATATTATTAGATTTTAAAATTTTGTTTTTGTAAAAATAACGCAAATCAGTGACAGATAAATTGGAATTTTAACTTTTTTTAATTTGTCACGTTAGGTCTTTTCATGCTGTGAAAAAAAAAAAAAAAAAAACTAAAAACAAAATCTGTTTCTCTTTTTTACTGAAAATTCAATATTTTTAAAATTAATTTTTTTAATAATAAAATAATTAAACAAAAAATCTTTTCAAGTTTAAAAAAAATTTCCATTGACTTAATGAATTTAGAATTTATTTTCAAAGTAAAAGATCTCAATATTTAAACATAATCCAAACGATACTTAAAATTATTTAAACTGATATTTATTAAACACCGACGAAAATAATTCAACAAGTTTTTTTCTATATTTACTATAAAATAAACGTACCTACGTTTTATTTTCTAAACAATATTTAAATCGTTTTAGAAGAAAACAGCAGCGCAAAAGTTTATAACAAGCTGTACGAAGTAAAATGACATAAATTTTTAACGAATAATAATTTAATGCGTCAACACATTTTACTGCCATTTTACGACTTTATAACGCATACACGTAAACTCTTATATCGAGTATACAATGTACGCCGGTTAAATTTTCAGTTGACGTCGATTATGTTAAAATGATCGTTAAAGCATGCGTTTTTCATTTAATAATAAAAATCAAACGGAAATATTTTTGCGACGACATGTAATAATGCTAATATTTTACGCGATCGGTATCCTTGACCTCGGCAAACATTCGTATTCAAATTTCAAATCGATGTAGGTTAAAGATAAATTTATTTATAGGACGCGATGACTCTAAGAATCTAAAAATATTCGTTCTTGTTCTTCTTAGAATAAAAAAGTTATCGTTTATAACGATTATCATTTCATTTTCGATAGACAAAGAAATGAAAAATGTTTATTTTCACACTGACGGTAATTTACGTATATTTCTGCAGGGAAATATTTTTTATTACGTTTGTATGTATAAATATATTTAACATATCAATTGCTCGATATAATTACATGGTACAAATACACTTTTACATGCAATTAAGAAATTATAAGTTGAGGTAACAATGTTGCACTTTCAAGAGTAGTATTTATTAGGCGTATAATATATGAAAAGCATAATTTCCATAATAAATAATCCTCTGAAGCATAACTGTACCATTGTAAAAATCCATTAATCATTCGGCGAACTTTAAAAATAAAATATATTACGGTTGGGATAAAGAGTGATTTACTTTACAATTTAAAATTACACGTTACGAAGCTATACTTTGTAATTGTCATTAGAAAAAAGAAGTATTATTATCTATGCGATAATTTTTGTAAGAAGACGTAAAATTTTCGAATACTTAAATGATTTATATAATGATGCATACGTATATTTATTCACTTTTGTAGGCTGTGCAGCGTTTGTAGAAACGTTTATTCTTAGATAATCTTTATGGTTTTTTTTTTTTTTTTTTTTTTTTTTTTTAAAGTAACTGTAACTTTCATGAACGACTACCTTCTAAAATAATTATTTGCAAATCTAAAATTAACTCATAACATTTTCAAATTAAAGATTATCGTTGTACGTTTTAAGAAACATTGCAATACCATTGAATTGTTTTAAAATTAACTTGAGAACAAAATGCAAAAAATTATCTTCATTGTTTGAAATTTGTATAACGCGGATTTAAAAAAAAAAATGTTCACTATACTTTTAAACAATTTTATTAATTTTATATTTCATTAAATGCGTGCATAAAATATTCAATTTTAATATGAAAACAATAATTATCGTAAATAAACAAAAAACAAAAGGAAATAAAAGATCATCGGCCCCAAAACAATTCAACGTTACAACACCTTATCGGTCTATTGCGCTTACTGAATGATCTAAGCATCGTTCATCGATTTAATCACTCGCGCGGAATATATATATACGTTTTATCGCTCGCGCTAGTTCGCACTCCATCATAAAAAAACAAAAAAAAATAACAAACCGTCTTGGGATGCGACGTGAGATCATCGTTGATATATTCTTATCGAAATGCCGGATATAGGTTTGCAAATAAAACGGTAATGCATCGTATATTAGGTATAAATTCGACGAAACTTTTATAAGAACGAAAATTTTTTTAAGTTTTCATAATTTTAGTAATTCATTAATATAGTTTGATTTATACATTAAATTAATTATTTTTACAATAAATTGTAAAAAATTAATAGAGTAATGATAAAAAAAATAATTATTAAAGGTGATTCGAATGATTCACGTAATTACAATTTATTTTTTTTTATTATTGACAATTTCGATGGATTATTAAAGTTAAAATATTCTTATATTATTGTTTATCGTTTGGAAAAAAAATAATTTAATCAAAAAATACCTTTTAAACGATTAGATTTTTAATAGTTCATCTATTAGTTTATCAAAATAATCAATCGGCTTATAATTTTTTCGTACGTCAATTTCACAATAAACATATAAAAACCTTGCTTTGAAAGTTTTTATTTGGTAATAATTTTTGTTTACGATCGCAAATCGTTAAATTATAGTATTTTCGGTACCTCCGTAAATATTTTCTTATTTTTTACAAATGTCATTCGCTATTTTATTGCAGTTATTTTTAAGACGAACAAAATTTAAATAGTTTTAGGAAAGGTAAAAATAGATCTTAAAATTTCAAAATAATCTTCAAAAAAATATCGAACGTAAAATATTCTGAAATATTTGACAGATTAACGTACTTACTATTGTAAAATATTTACCTACATAAATTTTAACAAAAAAAAAAAAAAAAAAAAAAATAATCGATTTAAATTTTTGATATTAACAAAACCGATAAATTAACGTGAATCCTCTCGCAAAACAATCTTATACTCGCGACCATACTGCATACGCGGCGACGTATGACATAAGTCCACCTATATAAACGCGCGCACACTCGGCGAATCTCGCTCGCGACGTCTTGCTCCATTAAACGATCGCAACGCGCACCACACGTCAGCTCCCCGGCGAACGGACAGCCAGACGTGTATAAGTATGTGCACTTATAGACGTATAAACGCGCCTCCGTTCCGCAGATTATTATTCCCATATAGCGATGTCTCGAGGGTGTTGCGATGTGTGTGTGTGTGTGTGTGTGTGTATGTGCGCGCGTGTGTATGCCTTTATGTATATAATCGCCGGTAAGAATGGACCGATTTATCTTACGGATTTTACGATTTTCTTCAAACACGTATATAAATTGACAGATGACGGCGAATCGCCGCCTAACACACATATGTTATAATATATGTATATGTTGGTTTGAAAGCTTAAGATATGCTTACAAGCGTGGGTTCCTCATAATCCGAGAAGTTTTCGGGAAGTTATGCCGGCAATGTTACTTATGAAATTCGCCGATGGAATGTCGAGGAGAGACAACGTCCGCTTTGAGATATTATGTGAAAGAAGTATTTTATCCGTAAATTATGCGCGTTTAGTTAAATAACGTTAGACGCGTTTTATTAATCGAAATATCTAGTCGACCGGTGGTATGCATAAAAATTAACATATTTAAGGTTTCTTTGTATTTTATTTGACTGTTGAAATATGAATGAAATATTACTTCATTGGTCTGTGGATTACTTTTCAAACCGGAAATGCTGTTTAAAGAATGAATATTCATATTTTTTTCTTTTTTTAATGTGAGAGATACATTGAAAAACATGTTTGTGAATCTAGTGCATCACAAGTTATTAATAAAAATTAAATTTTTAGAATATATCTATATTGTTGTTAAATAGCTTATTAAACAATAATTAACTTGAATCCCTTAATATATATATATATATATATATATATATATATATATATATATATATATATATATATATATATATTCAATAACTATTTTCGTTTCTTTAATCGGTTAAATTTTTTCGAAAAGCAAATTGTATGAAAATAAAAGGATTAACATTAATAATCTCAACGTTCTTTTAAGACACTGGAAGTGAACCATTTTTATCAAAGTTTTAACAAGAAAGGAAAATGTCGCGATAAGAGTAACGGAAGCAATTGTGAATTATTTTATAATTTGAGTAATGGGATTGTAAAATTGTAACAACTGTAATAATTATTATTTCAAACACAGATAAAAATAATTTTGTGGTAGTTTATGAGTAATTTTAACTTTTAGTGATTCAAATTGAATTTTATGTTCATACTTACATAATGACGATAATTAATGAATAATATTTTTGACGAAACTCACTAATATCTTTGTAATATGCTATTTTAATTTATCTTAAGGTTAAATTTAACTTTTTAAAGACGCGTGAATGAGAAGTATAATGTTAATTTTTATCTTAATGTTATACGTAATGCATAATGGTTTACTTAGCACAAACACATTTTCTTGCTTGAAATACTTCTAAAGTGTCTTCTAAAATTATGGTTTTGATTTTTTATATTTAAAAAAATAATAATAATTTTTTTAATATACATTCTGCGATTAATCGTTTTTTTTTTTTTTTTTTTTAACCAGACAACGGAAAAAATTAGAGTATCATTTTTTAACAAATATTTTCATCAAAATAAAATTAAGAATTTTCAAAAAAAAATAGAAAAATTATAGCTTGATGTTAAAATTCGAGTTTGTTCAAAAATTTCTTAAAAATAAATTAATCGCAATGAAAAATTCTTCCAAGAAAATTTTACAATTATCTGCAATTTAAGATCAATTACATTCTTTTATCAATATCTAAAATCTGACGTTGCATTAAATAAGAATACTTAAAATTTTAACTACAATGAAGTATTTTAAAATTGTTTGATCGTACAAAAATACCAATGTCACTTAGCATTTGTGTATTAAAAACACAATTATTCGTCGGCAATATTTTTATGACGTTGCTACGTATTGGTTTAATGTTAATTAACATTAAAATATTCGAATGAAAATTTATTTACAATATTCCTCTGCAAAAATATACATAAAAAATCAAAAACGTTCGGAACATGCAAACAACAAATTCGCATTTAATTTACAATTGTAGAACTACTCTCGGTGAATTTCGCAAGTCTCGCGTCGGTGAATCTTTACGCGCGCAAGAAACGCGACTGGAATTTCTGGAATTTCTAGTTGAGCGTCCATGAGAGATACTTGACACTCACGATCGTAATATACATTTTTTACTCATCTGTTTTTTTTTTTTTTGCGGGGGGGGGAGGTACTCGAGAGGGATTCTGGTTTTGTTACAACTAGCCATAACGTTGAACGTGTTAATGACGTCAAAATAAGGTATATACTCGATTAGCGTTAGAATTGTTTTTTTTTTTTTTTTTGTTTTTTTTTTTTTTTTTTGTTTTTAAGCGAGCTTGGAAAAACCAAAGATTTATTGTTATTGCTAGTCTGGATATGTATATGGTGCTGTTGAGTGAGGATGAAATACCGGTACGAGAAACACAAGTGCGAATTGTTATGACGTATCGTATAAATTGTACGTTTAGTTCTTATTTGGATGAAAAAAATTTTCTTTTTCATAGTAGAAGGATATAAGTAGAGAAAAATTCTTAGAGCAAACTTATATAGAAAAGAATACTTGTATTTTGTATTTTATAATTGTTAAAGTAGATTCAATGCACAATAAATTTTTTAAAGCTTGTGGTTAATAATGTTTTTCAAGCTAACGTTATTTTACAAGTATTTATTTGAACATGTTTATCAACGATGTATTCTTTGTATTTATCAAATCTATATGAAATCCTTCAAATAATCAAAAAAAAAAACAAAAAAAAAAAAAAAAAAACAGAATTATAAAAGTTTTACTAAGGCGACGAATTATTTCCTCACGAAGTACTCTTTTGTACATTAACTTGGTACGTTAGTATACGTTAACGTTTACTTGGTCTTATATAAACGATCTTTTTTTTTTTGGGAAAAGTAATGTGTATTTTATGTTAATGAATCTCTCTACTTAGGTACGAGATAATAAACTCAAAGCATACAATAAACAAAACATATTAACTTCGTATTGATGCAGTAAAACGTTATAACTCCATGAATTAATATTTATTTTATCAGAAGAGATATACTAGTGCTTTTCAACGATAATATTATAGCTTTTTCAAAGGAACTAAATACTTGAAATAAGTTTTTATTAAATCAATATCGGATAAATATCTACTCGAGAAGTATCAAAATATTATATTACTCCTTTAATGTATTAGATTTAGATTTTTTTTTTTTTTATTTTACTAGAAAAATAAAAACAAAAAAAAAAACTACATTTAAAAATTAATTCGACTAAATTTTTGCAGTAAATAGTTTTTAAAGTTACTCTCCACAAAATAAACGTTTAAAATGTTTTTTTTTTTTTTTTTTTTTTTTCAAAAGCCAGACTTTTCATTGCATCTCGCGTGTAATCCCACGAGACCCTTTTTTAAAGTGCTTAGTTTGTTTCGCAAAATAATTGAAAACCACACGCTTCGTCCTCGTGTGTATGTACGTCGCGTATGTACATAATACACCGTACAAAAAAAAATATATATATATATATATATATATATATATATATATATATATATACATGTGTGCGCACAGTTCGGTTCTCGATGTGTTCTATGCGTATATATAGTAGTATATACCTATATAACCTTCGTTTAAGAAGGATAGACAGAGGGGCAATCGTAATTTATCCCCGTCTCTCTGTTTTTAGGTATAAACGAAATTGAATTTGCCGCGCTCAAAGCTTATCTAAGAAACGTAACGGCTGCTTTGATGTATTCGACCGGACTAGAAAGAACTAGAGGTACTTTAATGCGACGAAAAATCATGGAAATGAAAATAGAGTTTATAGCATTTTTTTTTTTTTTTTAACTCGATATTGCGAGTCTGTGAGATTTGTTGATTATCGAATTTTAGATTTATTTATTTATTTTTGTTTGGTGCTTTTTTTAGACAAGTTTTTTTTTTTCCATTCATTTCAATATTAAAATTATTGTTAATTTTAAAATTTAAATAGCTTATTTTACGATGTATTAATTATTTATACATTTCTTGGAGATTGATATTCGATAAAAATAATTTATTCATATTGGGTATCGCGGTAAATTTATATATGTATGAAGATTAGATCGGAGGAAAATTAATTTAATACTCTTCGAATTAAGATAAAAAACATAGAAATAAATAACAATTTTATACAAAATTTTAAAGTCGTCTTAGTCATTTTTATGAATGATCGAAGTTCGCACATTCGCGAACATAAATTTTATATAATTCATTTTCGTGATGACGCAATGTGACATTTTTTATTAAGACTATTATATTTACACTTAAACGTAATAACTAATCGTTTTATCAAGTATCTATTTTTTCATTTTTTTTTCTTTGCATATTTAAGCGACTAATAAAAATTTAGATTTACCGCAATCAGTTTAAAAATGAATCATTCGTCTCTCTTTTAGCATCAATGAACGTGTTAATTAAGTAGCTCATGCCATTGATAAATAAAATTTCGATATGAAAAAAACATCATTATATATACACGCTTGATAAGAAGAAAAAAAAAAAAGAAAAATTAATTTTTTCTTTTTCTTTGCGAGAACTTCTCCTTCGTAGTTCGAGTTTAACCTCGACATATTTTTCGAATCTTTGCGGTGAGCGCGGATAAAGTATATAGCACCAAGAGAAATCCTCCGATAAATCAAACGAAGACCGCGAGCCCTTGCACCTTGAAACATGAAATACGAGAGTTAGCACGCAAGGGAAAATCATTTCTCTTTCATTTCTCTCTCTCTCTCTCTCTCTTTCTCTCTCCCTCTTTTGGTCTCTTCTCTTCCGCGTCTTTCTCCCTAGCTTTAAAATCTAATCGGAGCGAGTTCTATAGAAGCGGCAAATATTATCTTCGACTTTTTCGTTTGGGGATGGTTAATGAGAATTATAAATTATACGCTTGAATTTTTCTCACAATTTACGAATTATATACGTACGATGATATTAATACGTATTACGTTTTAAAATCTTAACGATCATTGGCTCGATAAATTATCGAAGAATTTTTAACCGATGTAGCTCAAAACTTTGTCGCGCAAGCAAATGATTAAAAAAAAAAAAAAAAAAAATAAATAAAAATGAACGTTTTTTACAGTGAGTAATAATAAATTAAAACGATGCGTATAAATTGCATAATTTTGTAAAATATAATATTCATAATACAACTAGTGTCAAATTTATTTCTTTGTAAAAAGATAAAAACTACAAGATTTTCGTCAACTTAATTATAGCAATAAATATCCCGATAAAACATGTATCACAAGTATGTAATAACATTTTACAATTTATGTAAAGTTATTCACATCGACATTATGATGATTATTATTATTATTATTATTATAATTATTATTTTTAACTTTATTATTGCGAACACCTTAAAAAAAAAGAAGAAAAAAAAAAAAATAAATAAAAATTCAAAATGATTTACCTACTGTCTCGGTAAAAGAATTTTTCACTTAAAATAAGTTAAAGTCCTTGAAGCTAAACGAAGCACTTTCTACTTTCTCTGTTTAAGTGTCTTAATCTTCGATATTTACCGTAAGCGCTCGTTTCACCGGTATAAGCCAAAAGTTTCGCAATATTTTATTACGCTGTTTAAGAATTTGCATGACGAGAGCATAAGTCGTTTTATTCAATGGCGAATTTTTCGATTTATTAAAAAGTGCTTATAATTATACGTTGGAGTAACTATGGTAAGAGTATCTGAATTTATTGTTTTTATATACACTTGACGTATTAACTCGTTGCCAGGTATTATTTATCTTCGATATAAAATATCAAATGAATTTTTATGTTGAATGTAAATAATAAAATAAAAGAAAAATCTTAATTAATTTTTAAATATAGAGATGTGCTCGATAAGTTTGTTTCAATTGTGAATGAGATCGGTGATTGAAAATAAAAAAATTATTATTCATTTTGAAAATTATGAATTGCTTAAAGGGAATAAAAACAAAATTTGTATTACAATCGAAATAAGTGACGGTAAATTTTATTAATAAACTTGTTTTTTTTTATAATAAAGAAATAAATATATATATATATATATATATTTTTTTTTTTTTTTTACATTTATGAAAATTTCATTTTATAGAACTCGAAATATAATGTTGTTTTAGATAAAAACTTGTAACCTAAACCATAATATATTTATTGTAGTTCTCAAAGGAAAAACAATATACAGTAAAAATTATTTTTCACAAGCAAATCAACGTAAAAACAAACGTTGAGTAACTTCTTATTAAGCTATGCAAATCATTGCATTAATAAATTAAAAAAAAAAAAAAAAAACTTCTACAAGGAATATAAAGGCGTCTGTTATCTTAATGAATTCCAGACCGCATAAGACAACAAAAAGTTTCGGCATTGAGTTCGCAAAAGCCTTGTCTTTGACCTAAAATCCAAACGGCTCACGCGTCAAAGAAAAAGAAAAAAGAAAAAAAGGACGTAACACCACGCGATGCGTTTACGAATTCGGTGAACGAGTCGCCGACGCGATCTCGTTGCTGATATCTCTTTTCCGGTTTTATTGCCGTCAATAAATGGAAAGAAACAATGTATGTATACTAGTATGTATACTAGTATAACCGTGTTAAATGAAAGGAAAAAAATATAGTTACATCTCGAGATACGTAAACACGCACGCATGTGTATATATATATATATATATATATTCAGGGGATTTCCCCCATAACCGCGTTGTAAAAAGACTACGTAAACGTAGTGTCGAGGCACGCGTACGCTGAATATTGAACTATTGATGTATACGTAAGCTTCGCTTGTTTTCCATATGTATATATATATATGTAACGCGGTTAACCGTTGAATATATATATTCAGGGGATTTCCCCCATAACCGCGTTGTAAAAAGACTACGTAAACGTAGTGTCGAGGCACGCGTACGCTGAATATTGAACTATTGACGTATACGTAAGCTTCGCTTGTTTTTCATATGTATATATATAATAAATACGCGTTCGATAATTATCTAGACAGACCGTTAACGCGTGCGATACGCAATTTTAAGTCGATTATACAATTGCACTTGATCTTGTATACATCGACGAAGCTTTGAGATAAAATTATGTATTCGATGATGATTTTAAGCGCACATTTAAAAACTGTCGTATTTAAAAAATAAAATTTTTGTTAGAGACAGCTTTTATGCTTTTTGCGTAGATATAAGGATTTTTAATTTTTTAAACGTTATTTTTTTTCCTAATTGAAAAATCTAGAAGTCTACGTTGGAAAGAAAACGTTAAATAAAATTAAAGGAGATCCGAAATTAAATTACAAAATACTAACTGCATTTAGTTCAGCAGCTCTCGAGTTGAAATTCGTACCCAAGGGAGGAGGTATAACAATATATAAAGCGACGGTAATAAAACAAGTTTTGCAATTTGCATTCGAAATTGTTTTCAACCTAGTTTGACGTTATTAGTTTCGATTTTAATAGAAAATTTCGAATTAGGAACGGGTGTATAATTCAATCGTGTCAAACTCATTAAGTATCTCTTTGTGAATAACCTGTTATCGATTCATTTCTTTAATTTTCTAAACTTAGGTATATATTATTAAACTATTATGCATTAATCGACGTTCAAGTAATACGACTGTTCCGTTTGAATAAGTATTTTTATTAAAGTTACGGTACAACCGATGTTCTGCATAAGACGAATCAATCAATATGAAAGATCAAAGGGATTGTGTATGCAAATAAAGAATTTATTGTAAAACGTATATTGGCTAAATTATTTTAAAATGTTACAGTTCGTTACAAATGACTTACTCTTAAGATATCCACAATCATATCTAAAATTCGAAAGCGATTAATTTCCCCCATTTATAAATTATCAATAAACACGCGCTTAAATCAAGCGTATAAATATATATAACAACATTATGACTTAATACAAAAGCGATCGCACAAAATAATTTTTTTCATATACATACATAGAAAATAATCTTATCGAAGGAGTCGCTACCCATATACAAACATTTTACCCTCGAGCGTCACGCTATAGCTCGCACACGTAGTAAATCGTCTGCGGTCTTGGGCGCGAAAATGCATATGAAGCAATTGCCGTGATGTATCCACAGCAATCGATTCGCTACGGATGAGGCGAGAGGACGAACGGCACCGCAACGAAAGCTTGCACACACTCACGTGTATATATATATGCATATACACAAAGCGTAGGTGTACTCGCGATTTTTTGCACGGAATCCTTTTATCTCGCCGAGATTATTATGCGCGTAGGGCAGCGTAGTCTTGCTTACGGATTACTATAATTTCAAGATCGCACTGCGCTCGACTTTTTTTCTTTTTTTCTTTTTTTCTTTTTTTTTTTTTTTTTTTTTTTTTATTTCCTTTGAACGATTCTCTTTCTTTTGTTTTTTTCTTTCGTCTTATTTTAATGGCTGTCGAATATACTTTTGGAGTATCATCGTTTTGATGTTCGAACGATATACGTTTGAATTATTATCATTATTCTTTTTTTTTGTTTCTTTATTCTTCGTTTAAATTTCTGTGGGAGTTGCGTCGCGATTTTCTCTCTCTTTTTCTGTCTCTCTTTCTCTCTGTCTCACTCTCTCTCTCTCTCTCTCTCTCTCTCTCTCTCTCTCTCTCTCTCTCTCTCTCTCTCTCTCTCTCTCTCTCTCTCTCTCGATTTTTGCATTCAGCAGTTGAATCATGAGTTTACTTTAAACCTCTGTTTGCATATATATGTATATGAATCTGCGGGTGATATACGCAAGTAAATTTTCCGCTTTTGAAAATTGAATTTTACAATAGCGATATTTACATTAAAATTTTTATACAATAAAAAAAAAGGTTATTGCTTTTTCCAAATTTTATTGGATTGCCTTATTAAAATCTATACTAAAAATGAAAATTAAAAAAAAAAAAAACAAATGTTTGCATGAAGTAATGTACTTCAAAGGACAGCTATTTTATTACGGTCAATGTATAGTAAAAGATTTACCATCTATAAAATAAAAGTATATACAATAGTTTTAAAATAGTAGATTCATCTAAAACAAAACATTGCAATTTACTTTTTGCGATTATCTTAATGCTTCTTCGTTTTTTTTTTTTTTTTGTTTAGTCCTATTGACGCGAACTTAATTTTTCTTTTTAAGTTTATGGGAGAGTTTCCTGAAACAATTCTCTTTTTCTAAGTGTTGTAGTATTGTCTACCTTTAGCGGAAATTACGAAAGAAACTCTAGGTATATTTAAGCCATACCTTATTGATTTTTTTCATACCTAAAGAAAATATCTCAGAATAATACTTTAAATTCTATCCATGAAATATATTTATTGTAAACAATTTGAGCAACTAATAAAAGCGTTGAAATGAAAAGAAATAATAAATTTGTTAAAAAACTTATATTAAAATTGATAAAAATATTGTATGTTTATTTTTTCAATTATTTACGATCATTATTTGAAATTATTCAATATTTTAAATTTTTAAATAAATAATCGAATTTAGTTAATTAAAGTATATCATTAATAGAGACTTTTAGTTAATACAATTTTTTTAATAACTATAAAAATATTTAAAATAACAAAAAATGATTTAAGTTATTTTTTTCGTTCGTAAGCTCGGGTAATAATTGAACAAAATAATTTATTTTTCATCTGCTAATAATTTAATTCTTGTTATTCGTTGACAATCTAAACGTTTAAAAAGTTTAAATTAGAAATTTTTTTAAACATATAAAACTATTAAATAATATTAGCAGCGCGCGTATGAAATAATTTAAAAGAAAAATTTACGAGCAACTTTTTCGACGTAAATTGAATTTTTATCAATAACGAACATAAATTTTTATACAATATTTCATGAAAATTTAAAGTAAAATCTATATTAATACTTGCTATTTTTGGCTAAGCCAAGAGCCCGGTTACATCAACATCGATAAAGACGCGAGCTTAATATTAAAACTAACAGCCTCGCATGGCGCGCGACCTAAATAATACCGTTCGAAGAAATCAGATTCCGTGCAAAGCCGCATCGTCAACGTAACCATTGCATATACAAAACGCATGTGCGAAGTATATTACGAGCATTATACAGGCTTGCGCATAAACGCATCGCGAATGCGATCCCTCGGTAAGGAAGCCGGAATTTCGAACGATTTCGTTCGATGAACTTGAATATGTTCTCGTCCTTGTAAATCAACATTTTTTTAGTTGTCGGCAAGCTTGATATTTTATACGTAAGAGAAATTTTATTTTCTGACCTTGGAAGATTGAAATTACGTCGTTTTTTTTTTTTTTTTTTTTTTTGATGTTCGTGACCAACGCGTGCGAGTTTCGATGATTTGATTAATAAAATTGCAATATCAAATCAATATATAACATATATCTACCTTTGATAAATAGAAACGTTATATCCATTTAAATTTGCAGTATGTTTCTGGATAAAATATCGACGATGATAGATATAACGATAAGATATTGCATAAAAAAAACGTTCTCATAATAAAATTCAATGCAAATGATGTATTTCAAACGTTTCGAAAATAATATTTTGACGGTCAAATTGATTTTTTTAAGATTTTGAACAATGTAAGAAAATATCGCTTTGAAGTTATAACATTATAATATGTAGAGATAAACAAAATAGAGTTGTAAACTTTGTTTCGTCGACGAAGGTGAAAATTTTTAATCGACTGCTATTGCATATCATCCATCCAATCAAACGCAATACTACAACGCTGACAAAACGACTCGCGTCGACAACGATCGTCATCGTCTGCACAATCTGTCTCGCCTGACTCGATAACCGATCAAGAATACCCAATTTCCCCTTTAATCTCGACTCTATCTTTCTGCCTCTCTCTTTCTCTTCACCCTCAATATATATATATATATATACATAGACGGAGTAAACAATAGCGAACAAATTCACGCGAGTTCCACGACAGGGAAAACGTGTCTTTATTGATTTTAGTGCGCGCAAATGAGAATGCCGGCATTGTTCGCTTTTCGATGCTCGAACTAATTTACTTCACGCCTTTGTATACATATTTGCACGCAATCACACCTGCAAGCGCCTCTTTGACGTTCGGCCGTATGTTAAAGGGTATATTTATATTGTACATCGTTTGCTAACAGCGCACACTTGTCGCATTTTGTGAAAGGATACGCGCTAAGTAATAACTATGCTCTTAAATTGTTACGCATATATATATATATATATATATATATATATATATATATATATATATATATATATAGATATAAATCGATGTGTTCTCATGCGTGATTCGATCCGACAATATTGTTTGTAAAACGGATGAAAAAATTATCATATTATGTAATTTATCGAATGTATTGTTATTAATGTTATTTTAATTTTCGAAGCTTGAGTAAATTCGTACTAATTGAAATTATTGTTGCTTGATGATTGTATTAAAATAATATTAATACAAAATAAATGAAGGATAAGGAATAATATATTTTATACTATGTAAAAATCCAATTTGGATTAAAAATATAATTCTTTGCATATTATTTTTGCATTTATGATAATCAATGCCAATTACTATTTGTTAAAATTGATGAGCTTTTATTGCATGTATAGTTTAACTGAACAAACTTTTGATGTAACTTCGACATCGTAAAATAATGAAATGGTTAACGGAATGAAAAGTTTTACCAGGCGCTAATTTACTCAAAGATAATTGCATTAAAGCTTTTAGCTGATATACGTTGAATAAACTTGATTATCGATGTCATTGTCATAAATTTAACGTTTCAAAAAAGTTTTCCGGTTTGCATTCATACCGCGCGTTAAATGTATATCAGTGCAGCTCACTTTTAATCTCATCATTTTTTCATTCTTTTTTTTTTTTTTTTTATTCGTTTATTTTTATTTTCAAAACAAATTTCTCGCTCTTATACGTTAACTAATTAATAACTTTGCTTAACGAACGCCTCGCGAAGAATACAAAATTTTCTGTTCCGGTTCTCAGGCGTAAATGATGTTAATTATAGCGATAACTCTGTAATTTATCACTTTTTCAAAATCATAATTTCTTTTTTTTCTTTTTTTTTTTTATCGCATTTTTTAATTAATTAGTCTTTTGGTTTTAATGATTTTAAAAATTATCAAAGAGTAAAAAAATAAAAGTTTAAATAACATCTATATTTTACGAATTTTTTAAATTTTACACGTTAATTAATTATTTTTGTTACAGAAAAATTAAGGTTGAAATGCTATAAAATTTATTTATGAATGATATTTTTTTAAATTAATAAACTAATATTTTAATAACACATTTTAATTTAATTAAAGAAAATTTAGACAAAAAAACTTTTACAGCCTGATAATTTTTTTTAATTAATCATTGATCATAAAATATTTGCACAATCGTGATGTGCAAAATAAAAGTTTTTTCTTTCAACATTAATAATAAAAAAAAAAAAAAAACAAAAAAAAAAAAAAAAAAAAATAGAAGAAGAAGAGAAAAAGAAAGTTGCAAAATTACAAGTGGCTAAATCAGATTTAAAATTACAAAGCAGTGACCGACTCAACGAAATAGCTTTAATCTCAAAGGATATCGGTAATTGGGTCACTTACCGTGCGCTTAATTTTTTTACTTACGCGCGCGCGCCTGCCCAAGATTCTCGTTCCTCTTTCCTCCCATTCTCTCTCCTTTAGTCATTCATTCGTAGAAATAAAACGTCTGTATGGGTCAGCATGCGAACACTATCGAAGTATTTTTCTGCGCCGGGGAGCTTTGACGTGATTGAGCTACGACTACTTTCTTTAATAGGAGTACGCTCTTGCATTAATAGTTTGTAATGCATTGTATAAGTGACCGATGAAAAAAAAAAAAAAAAAAAAAAAAGAAAAAAACAAAAAATGATAAAACGGAGAGAAGAGAAATAGTAATAACGTTCGTTTATGTGACTCGATATTGCGATATATTATTTAAACGATTTTTTCGTGTGTTATGCGTTTTGATTAGTGGCATTTGTGTATAGAATTGGTTTAAAGATTTTGTTTATTAAATTTTTTGCAAAATATTTCGAGCAACAACGAGTTTAACATCACGTCAAAATTCAATCAAAAATTTTACGAATGTTCTAAATAAAATTTTAATTGACTTATTTTTTTTTTTTGGAAAAATTTAATTAAAGTTTTGATGGAAATATTTTGTTTGAAAATTATTATATGATCGTATCCAATAGAATCCTATAAAAATTTACGTTTTTTTATTATCGTTTTTTAAAAATGTTCTTCATTGATATATCGAAGATAAGCAGCATACAATAATTGTTTATAATGCGCTTAAAATATTCAAAGGAAAAAGCTAAATTTGCTTTTCAGAGAAACTTTATAGCTCGTATATTTTATGGAAAGCAACACGCGACTATACGATACAATAAAGATGTTATCATCGCAACGTATAAAAATGTGCATTTTACTAATCGTAATGTATATATGCGTTGCATTGTGTTCTGAACAATTGGCACATTGCATATCGTACATAATTCCAATATAAATATTTTGTTAGTGGATAAATTTTGTAGAATTTCTATTTACTTAATACGAACTTTAATTGTTAAACAAGTTTTTAAATAATAGATCTTAATTTTCACATGTTACTAATAGTTATTTTAAATAACTTATAAAAACAATGTATCTATTCGGTAATAATAATTATGTTGTTGTCAGTAGAATATAAATTAAAAATTTTTTAACGTGAATTCATAATTAACATAAGCATAAATACATCTTATCTGTGGTAACACCTTTAATTGAAGATGCAATAAATAAATAATTATATAAAATCGTATATGACTTACTTACTGTAGAAAAAAAAAAAATTAAATAAAAAAGAAAATTTTATAATTCGTTACCGCGATATGCTTTTTGAATAAATAATTAATTAAAATAGAAAATTGAATTTATATTTTTAGAAAACGTAATATTCCTTTAGAATTGAAATTAATTAAAAAATATTGCCACATTGACTTATTTTATAGATTAAAAAGTAATTTATATATTAAATATACTCTGATAATTCAATACACGTATGCATTGCTTTTCATTACATCGAAATAACAAAATATTGATACTTAATTGATTGATAGAATGAGGTTAAACCCTATTCATAAATCCTATTCATTTATTATTTTTTCATAATTTTAAATATCCAATAAAACAAAATTCGAAATATGATGAACAATGACACATGACGGTATAAACATATTTCGTTTGCATAAGTATACTGTTTTGGATTTTGTAATATTAACTACCGCGTCACGTTGAATTACCGAAAATCAATTGCAAAATGTACCTTTCATAAACCGATTTTCATGCAAATTTATAAACTTTTTGCATTTTAATCAGTATATTACGATTCGCCAATTAAAATTAATACAGAATTTATAAACGGACGTTTACAAAAACCTGATTTCCGTATATGTATTAAATCATTTTTAACGATGTGAATAGTCTTATTTTAAAGTCTTATTAAAATCGCATAATTTTAATGTATGATAAAGTATGCAATGCAATAATTACAATACTTTTATAATTTTAAAAATAAGAAAAGAAAAAAAAAAAAACATCTCAATTTAAACGTAATTTAAAATAATTTAAAAGCTTCGAATTGCGATCTAACGATGGAATTTAACCAAAAAAAAATTTACATAAGGTATTATTAACCGTAGGGAATCTTTCTTTACTTCCCCATATCGAATCGTTGCCTTAATAATGCTCGTACACTAGCGTCTCGTGCATTATATATCGCGATCGAGTTACATAGCTCAGTCGTGAGAAACGAGTCCGGCTGCATTATCGTCGCTTACTGTGATAAGCAAGGTGGTGAGAAAGAGAGAGAGAGAGAGAGAGAAAGAGAGAGAATATAAGCATTTGTGTTATGTTCAACCTTCTCTGCATATATCGAATGGCTACTAATGAGGATCTATTTTCAGAAAATTTCTCGTCCTCGCATTGTGGGCTCTTTCTCTCAATATTTATCCCTTATATATGCGTCTTAATTGCAAAATTGATCCTCGTCGTAATGTTCACCTAGATATATTAACCGTAACCTATACATGATTTATCGGCTTCTAAAAGCCGCTTGAAAAAATTTTTTTTTACGTTGCTTTTAAATTTACTCAGTAAAAGTACTCGATGTTTGATCAACGATTATTTAAAAGCGAATTATTTTCATATTTTTAGAGCTTATAATTGCATAAAGAGACTAGACTCGCTTTAAAATTTTGTTATTAAATTGTTAAAGTTCAACCGATCGCGAGTTATTCTTGTAATGAATCTAATAATGATTGTTAAAGGAAATTTAATAGATTTACGGATTAAAGTTCGAAAAACTTTTAATCGTCGTTTGGGAAGTTTCATCGAGTGTTTTAATTAAGTTTGTAGTTGATAAAATATAATACACTTATTATTATTTTAAGAAAAATTAAAATTGAATTTTTGCTGCTTTAATTATTAATCTTAAATTTAAAATAGATTTTATTTATTACTTTTTAAGAATCATATTTTAACCTATTTATTTATTTTTTTTTTTTTTATGAATTACGATTGAATGAATTATATATGTCTGAAAAATAAAATGAATAGTCAATTTATGTTTTTTGAAAATATCATTGTTAATAATATTGATACGCATTTGAAGTAAAAAATAAGAAAATTTCAAAAAACTTTTTCTCCCGCAAAAATAATGCAATTGTAATATATGTACATACGTTAAGATTGTAGCTCTGTTATCAAAATAATATTAATTCGAAAACAACTATTATTGATATATCTGTATGCAAAAAATAATACGAAATAAAAATATTATCATATCTCAACAATATATAAATTTTTACATCGTCTCATCGATTAATTATATCTGCTAACGAAAAATTAATACTCGTTTCAGATGTGGCCGTCGAAAGGTCTGTCAATTTTATTTATAGCGTGTTTCATTGCGCTAATTGTCGTTGACAGCACAGAGGGATGCTCTTGCGCCCGTGTGCATCCACAAATGCACTTCTGTTCCGCGGATTTTGGTAAGAAAACTTGCTTTATTTTTTTCCTTTTTTAAACGTGTATAGATTTTATCGTTAAAATAACTATGACTTTATTCGATTCTATCGTTTGAATTTTTAATTTTTTTTTTTTTTTTTTTAACGTTCAAACAAAGCTTTGCGTCCAGTGAATTTTAATACGAGTATATGCACAATCTTTTAGCGCATAAAAGTTTCAGTAAATTTATTATATCACATTTTACTATATCCATTGAACTTATTTTCCAAGTGAAATTACGATTAATGTAATTAAAATTTAAATAATTTTATTCTTAGTTTGAATTTTAAAGTATTGTACATAATTGCCAATTATTTTTCTTATTCCGAGCAAGTAAAATACAAATTACTACGGATTTCTATACTATTCGTATATACTCTTACAAAGTAAGTAGTATTATTTATACGGTTGTTTAACGAAATTATAAATTTTTAATTTGAAAATTTTCATTTTACGATCAGTAAAATTTTACGATTATTACTTTATGCTATTGTGAAGTCCATCGAATAATACTAATTATTTAATACTAAATAAATCTCTTTTGCTATAGTCGTTGCTATGAAAATTTTTGTAGTTTTGATTATCTGTTAAAAAATTTTGTTCATCGGTGAACGTTAAATTTTACTTAACGATGATAAAAACTTAAACATTATTTAAACAAAAAAAGTTTATATTTTATAATTGAAATATTTTATTTCATTCCAGTAATCCTCGTTAAGGTGAAAGAAAGAATTCCACTGAAGCATGAAATGGCTTTCAAAGTTAAAATTAACCGGAAGTTTAAGGTATTTATTTCGTATTTTAATGTATGGTATTAAAATTTTCGGTAATAATTGTACGTCGGTATATTTTATTGCACCGATGCATATTAATATTGTTTAAATTATTTTTATTCAAATATAAATGTTTCTTCACAAAAATCATATTTCATAGCTTCTATTTTGATTTTAAAAAAGTTATGAGATAATTTATTATAAATTACGTACTGTTTTTTGCAATGAAAAATACAAACATAAATAAAGTAGTGCGTATTTGATGTGTTTAAATTTAAAATAGAATATTTAAAAAATAAGGGAAATTTTTATTTATTGTAGAATAATTTTAAAATTGATTTGTATCTAAAAAATATTTTCATGCTTAATTTTTATCCAAGTAAAATTTTGATATAAAGATACACAATATTATTTAAAAGTTCTAAGCAATTTTTAAAAACATTCCAAATTTCAAATCTTAAAATGTTTAAATCGTTGAGATGAAAACCGCGCAAAATCCCACGCAATAACGTATACATCCTCTCACACTCGAATTCTCAATCTCGACCATCTTTAAAAATGCTTAAACCCTCCGATATTGCATTGCAGTTGTCGAACGACAGCTTCAACGATTATCTATACGAGGGCCACTTGTACACGCCGAATTTGGGCTCGGCATGCGGAGTCGATCTGACCATCGGCGAGACTTACGTCGTCGGTGGACGTGTTTACGAAGGCAAACCTCGAGTGAGTCTCTGCGACCTCGTGATACCTTGGGTCAACGTTAGCAAACGACAGCGCAAAGGATTTAAGAGTTTTTATTCGAAGGGCTGCATGTGCGAAGTAAGTATTGATTTTTTAAAAAATTAATTCATAAAAATAACGCTTCGATTGACGATGAGGTTTGAAATTATTTAATAATGATAATTAAAATTTTCTGTAAAATTTAACTTGCAATTAAAATTGAAAGCCTTATTTATTTTTAATTGCTGTTTAAAATTTAAAAAAGTTTAATAATTTATTAAACGTACGAATTACGTATAATTGTTTACAAGCGCAAGAAGGCTTCTAATCTTTAATAAACTAAAATTTAAATAAATAAAAATTTAATTTGATTCGTTAAAATTTTATGCCATATAAATAATAAGCAAATTAAAGTTAATTAAGCTCCACTTAAACTGAGTTTAACTTAAATTTTTTTAAAAAGATTTAAAAAAATTAGTCACGCGTTGAGATTATAATGGATTTAATTAAATGGAAATTATATTGAAAAATTTTTTTTGCAATTTTAATTGAAATCCGTAAAAAATTGCCAGCCGAATTTCTATAAAACTTTGAGAGCAATAATCTTTGTAGAAAACAATAACGTTAAAAACTTATCTGTAAAAAAAATCATCGCTCTACGTTTAAACGATTAATACCCACGTTATACGAAAGTAATCACCAAATCAAACATAAAGCAAGATTTTCCAACATTAACATCCAACGAGAAAAGCCTCTTTTTTAATTATCGGCTTACAAGTACAACGAGCCATTCGCCGTCAATCGGAAAAGCAACCGATTCGGCAAATTTTAAAAAAGAGCCGCATTAAATTAAAAAAAAAAGTTAAACGGCCATCGTATCCCGAAATTAAACGCTCGTACCATCCTCTCATTCTTTCAGGTGAGTTTCACGAGTTTCAAGCGCAAAGGTGAGGCGTTGCACCGAGCGAACGGTAAACTTTGCCCATGGGAGGATTATCCAGGCCCGATGGATTGCCAAGAGAAGCACGGGATCTGCGTGTCGAATCAAGGAAGATGTTTTTGGATGCCCTCGAGGCCCTACGATCAGTGCATCAAGGAACATTATCAGGACCGATTGTTGCATCAACAGAGGCCGCGCGAATTGCCTTTAGTACCCAGCTACTGAGACGCTTGGATTATTCGTTCGCTATTATTATCATTATTATTATAACGTTATCCTTAATTCATTATATTTTTTTTTTTTTATTTTTTTTTTTTATTTTTTTTTTTTTTTTTTTTTGCATCGCGAGCACACAAGAGAAACGATATGCTTACGACAAGCTATTACGTAGAGTTTATATAGTGCGCGCGAGAATTTTAGCGAGGAGGGGAAGATTGTAAGGTAAAAGCCGTTGAAGGTATTAGAATTAAGTGTAAATGGATAAAAGATTTTTTCGATTATATTGTATTTATTACGAGTATTTGAGGTTGAGAGATTAATAGAAGTTATGATGTTGTTTTGATTAAAAAAATTTCTTTCAATGATTTAGAAATGTGTAATTTATTATAACCGTATTGAACGAAATTTAATGTTTTTATCTTAATGTTGAAATATTGTGAAAAATTTTATTTTCTTGAAAAATAAAACTCGCGAGTATTATTCCAGTACTTTGTATGATTGGCCTTACGATAGCGAACAACTCGCGAACATTTATATATAGGGACTGGTTGTTAAGTTATAAAACAAAATATTCGCGCAATTAACTTATTTTCGCGCGAACTTTTTATTAATCATCGATGTTGTTTATTCGTAAGAATTTCTCATAATATTATATATTTAATAAACAAAAAACCTAATTTAATAATTAAAAAAAAATAAATAAAAAAATAAATAATTTCTTAACTCTCGACGTTATTCTAATACCATGTGAAAATCAAAATTTTAGTTCGCTTCAACGTAATTGCAAATTGTACGCGCGGAGAAAATTTATTTCCATGAGAAATTCATATCAGAATACGCCAAGCGTATAAAGTTAAGACTGTAGTTTGTAGATTAATGTGAATGTATTATTGTATGTATTTATTATTATTATTATTATTATTATTATTATTATTATTATTATTATTATTATTATTATTATTATTATTATTATTATTATAATTTATCGTTTATACAATTATAAAATATTTTATTGCGGATAGAAATTTTGCTCATTACGTATAAGACGCAAAAATAGCATTTTTACATGGAAAATTGAAAATATTTTATATATTTTTAATAATACGTATGCACGTTGATTTTAATACATATTGGGTTTGATCGGATATTTAATAATGTCGGATTATTAAGAAAACATATGTGTATCGTTTGAAAAACTTTGCGTGTACCAATATTAAAAATTGAAACGAAAACATACGCAAAGCGAGCATTAAATGAGCGAGTTTAAGCTCAACTTACTAAGAAATTAATAAATATCATAAAGTACAAAACACTTATATAAAAGATGTAAAAAATCCAACATTAATTTACGATTTATCTGATTTATTAAATTTAACAATATTTATTGGGTTACAATAATAAAAATTATTATTTTTTATTTATTTTTTTTTTAATTGTGTTCTCTTTTATTTGAAGGAAAACTTTTACTTTATTTAAACGCGTCGTTTTACATAAAAATTAAAAATTTCTGTTCTATATATTATTACAATAATTTATCAGTAAAATTTGAATAAATAATAAATGAAACAATTAGTTTTTAATTTTCACTTATAATTTTATTAGATTTATTTTCAAATTACATGACAGCTGTTTCAACACACTGTTTCTTCTTCGGATGTTAAAGGCTGACTCAGCAGTAAACTAATTGTTTCATTTATTATTTAATAATGAATTTTCACCAAGTATCGGCCTCTTCCATTCAAAATTTGAGTAGTTAAATCATTTCAAAATGTAAATAAAAAAAATAATTTTTTTAAAATCGATGCATTCTCTGATTCTAATTATTTAAAATTGAATTTAAATATATTTATTCGAAATTAATTTATTCATAATTAATTTAAACGTTATTATTGTAATGAAATTTTAAAATTTTACCATTTTCGCCTAAAATTAATAATTATTATTTGATGGGCACGTATTGTTAATGAAATTGAAATGAGAAAATCAAGCTATTACTTTGAAAATCTAATTGTGTTCCTATATTGCAAATTAGATGTTACTTGTACAATAGATAATTAATAGTATTACGATGATAAAAATCATTTTTTCTAATTTTCGATAAAGAGAAGTACTTGTTAGATAAAGAAGAACTAAAAAAATTGAATTCAATTAAATTGTTCTACTTATTGTTCTTAAACTTTAATGACCCACATACGCCATCTTATATTATCTCTTACAAGTTTCTCGACACTCTCTTACAAAATTCAAACACATCTCAAAGGGTTACACCGCATTGCCGGATGAGCGACAAATGAGCGAAATCTGGGTTTAATAATTGATGAATTGTTGTACATCGAGGAATAACTCGAGCTCGCCGTGCGCAAAATACACACACACACACACACACACACATATATATATATATATATATATATATACGAACCGCGTTTAACGAGAGATCGACTTCGTCGGGTTAAATATGGTGGTTAAAAATTTTCACCTATGCGAATAAACGCGAAGTCGAGAATTCGATGGGTGTATAAGCTGATCGAATGAAGATAATAAAGAATGTTTGATTTAAATATTCAAACGAATGTTTTTTTTTTTTTTAACATTTTGTCGGCAAGATTTTTTTCTGCTAAATTTTATATCTACAGTATTTTAACATATAAATGATAATAATTGTATTGGAAGTGGCTATTTAATTTTATTCGATTAATTTTAGCGATTGTTATAACAAATGCGTATCTTCATGGCGGAATTAAAATTTTCATCGTAAATTTGCAGATCGTAAAATTGCAAATTTAACTTGGCAAAAAAATTCTATGCTTTTTACAATAATAAAACTATTTATTTTTTAAATAACTGAAACTGAAATACATCGAAGTTAACTTTAAATTATCTAAATTAGTCGATTACTGTTATTGTATATTGACAAATAAAAGAGAAAAATTAATATAGATTATTGTAATATATTAATAAATATCGCAACCGAACTTTCCATGCATATGAGTATTAAATTTATGCTATAAAATATTTATGAATTTTAATTAAATGTATGTTCGAATGTATTAAATGTGTCACGATAATGTGAGTAGCTTAAGTTACCATATTATACATAATAAAAGTATTTATAAACTCATAAAAATATGTTTCTATTTATTATCGTAATAAAATTTATGATTACTTTGAATTTAACCGTTAATTAATCGCGTGGAGTCCATTGGACCCCAAGCGACATAGACTTCGTGTGACTTCTACTATATTTTAACGCGAGTAGCTAAAAGTTATTTACTACATAAGTTTTCGTTTAAGTATAATAAAATTTGAATTGTAATATAATTAATACATTACAAAAATTTAATTTTCGAATCGTAGTGTTGATTATAAAAATTATGTAATTTAAAATGTGCCTTAATATTTTTACCTACTAACTTAAATAAAAAATTTGCTGTTGTGATTAATTCTGATCGAAATTTATTTATCCTTGATGTCGAAAAAACGTCAAAATTGACACGAGGATAAGTACATCAGCCTTGGACATTTCAAGACCACGAAAATACATAAAATTTTTTTCACCGGGAATTTATGTTCACATTCCGAGAAACAAGTATGATTACCATTACTGAAGCATTAAATTATTTTAAGAAAAAAAAATTTTTATCGTATTTCTACAATAATAATATTAAATTGTTTGAAGATCATTTATAATTTATAACATTACTGTATATAATTGTGAAAAACTAATAATTTTCAAAAATAAAATTTAATTAATAAAAATTTATTAAATTTTAATTTTAAACAATAATATCAAGTAATGTTGGATTTAAAAAATGTAAATTACATAATAAATCTGTTATTGAAATTTTTTAATTTAATTAATATTTTTTAAAATAAAGTAACAATGATAATTTTTACATTTATGTCAAAGGGATAGTAATAAAAAATATTTATCTCCCCTAAATTTCATAAACATTTTTATCGCAATGTAGAATAATAATAAAATATATTATATAGTAAAAAATAAAAAAAAATAATTTTTTGCTTAACCTTTACAAAGTTGACAGTCAATGTAACTGTTTCCAGCTACTTTAATAAGTTTACCCAATTCCAGGGAGATTTCTAATGTCTTAAAAATGATAGAATTGATACACGACTAAGATTTTATACCGACGGAATATTTAGTATAAGGATAATCGACCTCAAGACTGGGCTTTTATTTCTTTGTTTAAAAAACATTAAAAGAATTTATTAAAAAACGGCTAAACCTTAAAGTAAAAAGTTGAAAAAGAAAAACGTTAAGGTCTTATAAAGATTAAATTAGTAATACAACATCAATACAATTTTACATTCACCTAGAAAGAAGATTTGATAATAAAATGTTGCCAACACAAGAGTATCATTTAATGATAACATTTATAGAACTTTAAAAAATTTCTTTTCCTTGACAAAGAAGTTTAGAAAAAATGAAATAAAAAGATCAAATATTATCGTAACTCACCATTTCGCGATGATTTGGATAGTAAGTCTGCTCGATCAGCGGAAAGCTGTCCCTGCCAAGGCGACGTTGAAGACCGAGGAGATGAGCAAATACCCACGGCTTGTCCTAAAATTCGTTAAAAATAAAATAAAATAAGTCAAAATAATTACAAACTTAAAAAAAAAAAAAAAAATGGTCGGCTTTGTGCCGCTGATTTTTAAAGATTCTCGACAGTTTCTTTTTTTTTATTAACCTGGAAATTATAAATTGCTTGGAGATTATTGACGCTCGGTATGCCGCCGTACATGAGACCAAGCAGCAGGTTCTTGTAATCTTCGCCGGCGTCACGCAAATTCTGTCGGATCAAGACAAAGTCCGGCTTAAAGTACCTGTGATAAAGAAAAATATTGAGTTACAAATATATATATATATATATATATATATATATTTTTTTTTTTTATGAAATAACTCGATGCGAATATTGTTAAATAAATTTGACTGTATCATGTGAAAAACGTTATTTCAAAAATAATTTTCTAATGTAAAATATTTAATTTTTTGTTACTCGAAATAAGAATTTAGTCATTTTAAATTTCTTATCGATGCATTTAGTTCAATTGGATTTAAGCTGGTTAATAATTCTCGCTTCTGGGTCGCAAAATTTTAACAAGTTAATAACTTTTATCGAGCTTATTTTTACGCTCTTATATACATTTTTGAAATAAATGTTAATTTCATATGATATTAATATTAACGTTTGCTCATTAAAATTATTAATTTATTTCAAAAAACTTATTTTCATTGAATAAATATGAAAATTAATAATATACAGTTGAAAAAAAAGGGCTCAATATCATTGAAATAGTAGAACGGTCAATAAATATGAAAAATTAAAAAATTAAGCAATGAATCGCTATATTATTATACCAATTTATTTGAAAAATGTAATTTTTGTAAACTTTAAACTTTATCCATTTTCAAAGATCAAAAAACTTTAACGCAACGCGTAGATACTCGCTGAAGAAACAACGAAAAGTCAAGCGGCAATCCTTCCGACAACGACCTTTCAAACCCCCTCCGTTCCATCCTGCACATCTCAACAATAGCCCATCAACATTAACCTCGTCGATTGACCGACTTATCTACGTTCCTTAACTCACCTGATGACTTTGGTCCCGTTGCGAAATACGGCCATGGAGACGGTGGTGCCGGCCTCGCTCGCGATGAGCGATAGCTCGCGGAACTCGGCCTGCTCGACGCGTATCTCGTAGTCGCCGTGGAGCCTGCGACCCCGGAAGTACTTGCTCCAATCGGTGTTTTGATCGTCGATCACCAGGAGAGTAAAGCAACGATCCTTCCCACCGAAACCTTGGCCCCGCGTTGCACCCGATACCGCGGCTCCGAGAATCGATGCGCCCTGTGAATATGCATGAGAATATTTTTAGTTTTTATTTTTTTTTTTTTTTTTATTTTTTTTTTATTCAAGAGGCGATTGGTGCGAGTAAAAATAATGAGAGATTCGCGTGTCGTAGAAGTTTGAGTTTTTATTGCGAGCCCCGATGGAACTAAGCGACGTCGAGATTGCTTAAATTATTCACGAAGGCTTTCTTTCATTTTTTATTTTAATGTCTTACTCTTTACTTGTTAATTATTCAAGACGTATTGCTGCTCACAAATTTTCATTTGAATGTAAATTTCACTCAAATTAATAAATCTTTACGACAATATGAAGTTGCAAATTTTTTATTTTTAACATTAAATATCATTCGCGGTTTAAAACAAATAAATTATTTCTTTTATTGTATTCGATATGAAATTTTCTTTGATGTAAAAAGATTTCTGTTTTTAGTTTCATCATTTCATCAAAATTTGCAAGTAGATCCAATTTGATATTTTCGTTTAATGCACGAAATGTTGTAAATATTACTTTTAATTATTAATATCAAGATTTAAACATCAAACAGTGTATAAGCTTCACACGGTTATTTCATTTAATCTTTGTTACTAAGCAAAAAATTTTTTTTATAAAAATAACGACAATATTATTTTAAAAAATTCTTTAATAATTATTTCCAATTTTTTATTTTGCTATCAATTAAAATGTCGTTTGTTTTAATTTGTTTTAAATTTTTATGTTTTTTTTTCGTCAATGATTAGTGTTTTTATCATAAAGTGTGTACTGTACGATGTTTAAAATATTATACTTAAGATATTTGCAATTTACAAATAATGCGGATTAAGAACTTTGAATAATTTGAAAGTTAAATCCAGTATTCATATCAATAAATCTACTGCCTAAAGGTGTTTTTGCAAAGTTACGTAAGCAGTTTTATATTAATATGAAATTTCGGTAAATTTAAGTAATATACTTTGCAGAATTATATCGATAATTTTGAATATAAAAAATAATTTTGTTTCTGACTTTATTTCCACTTGGTTCGTTAATTTCGAACAATTTTTTTAAATACAAAATTTGAATAACGAATAAGATGAAATAAAAAGTGCTTTGATTTCAGAAAAATGTTAAACGCTTTATCAAAAAATATATATATAGTTGATATAATATATTTTTTAGGACAATTATTTACAAGATTTGCTTTTAATTTATGATAAGATATGAATAAAGTTACTAAATGTGAAATAAAATTTAAAAGTTTTAAACTTAAATAAATAAATTTAATATAAATTATTTAAATATTCTTTCAAAAATAATTATTGTAACAGTTATCCAATTATTTTAAATATTGTCATTAACTTCCAAAAGTTCTATCTCTAAAAATTGTTAATATTATATTTTAGAATTTTTTTCACTTTAGCTTGAATTAATTATAAAATTTCAATATTCTTCATTAAGAATTTTATGGAGAATAAGGATACGCATGAAAAAGTTTTAATTAGAGTTTGATAATTTTAATAAAAATTTCTCATAGAAGTGTGTGAAATTTTTTTTTTTTTTTTTTTTTTTCAAATTGATGATAATCGATTTTCTAAACAAAATAATGTTTCCAATTATAATACACGATATCTAAATAAAAATGAAAAAAAAAAATGTAATAATAAGTTATTGAATGATGTGTTTCGTTAATGGAACGATCAATTTATGAAACTTCCTAATCTTGATGTTGCGTGCACATAAGCTATTATTTCATGATGATCTTCGGTCTAAATTTCCATTTTAACGCACAAATAATCTATTTAAATCGATAACATTATTGCTTTCTTCATGGTTGGTAAATTTGTTAAATTTTTAATTTGAAAAAAATGTATTATTATCATGACCAAATTAGGTGTGATATTTAAAAAAAAATATAAATATATCTTTTTATTAAGATTTTTTTTTTTTAGTTTAATAAATAACTTGTGAAAATACTTTACTTATTATTTAAATAAAACATTTTATTTCACTATTTATTTTAGTATTTTGAGTCATTTTTTAATTCCGAATTCAATAAAAAAATCAAAGTCGATTGTATAAAAAAAAAAAAAAATAATAATTAAAATCGGATAAGTTCACTATTAAAACTTTAATTTACGATGTAAAAAATTAATAATTACTTTTATATTACTGCCATTTAAAAATTCAAATGAAAATTTCAAACAAAAATTTTATTAAAAAAAATATATTAACTATCTTGATGTGAAAATAAAAAAAAAAAAAAATTGAAATTAATTTTATTTTATTTTGGTTGTGAGAATGTAGTTGTAGTAGGTGTCAAAATTATAATAGAAGGATCTCTATCACTACATTCTTATCGCTCTTTTCTGCCTACGTATCGACAATAGCAAGGACAAGCACGAGATAATATATTATAGATAAGTAAGTAGTTGAAATTTGAGATATTAAACGAAGAAAAATGGAAATGTATGCATAAACGTTCAACTTTGACTTCGATGTAAAATATAACGTTCATTCGTGTTTTATCAAGAAAAGGTTGTACCAGGATTGCTTGTCAGTTTTGCCACGCGAGTACGACCTCGGTACAGCACGATACTCGATATACTATAGTATACACCGCGTGCAAGCTGGTCAATCAAGGGATGTGCGATCGCTCACAGAAGGAGAAAAAAGCTTACGCACAACGATTCTCGTTTCGTTTCATCGACGTCACTTAGATAAAAGAAAAAAAGTTTGAAAATTGCAGTGGCTTGTAATTAAAATAAATATAGAAAATTGATTAATTTTGAGATTATCGAGTTAAAACATAGATAAGGCAAGTTTTTTTTATTTTTAACATTAAAATATATCGTCTAAAATTTTATGACGTAATAACACTATAGTATAATTTTTTAATATTGATTAATTTTTAAAAATGTTTGATGATTAAGAAAAAGAAAAGGAAATGATCGAACACTTAATTTACACAAGCTATTTTAATAATACAAAAGTATCAATTGTTATAAAATTAATAAACAAAGTTAAATAATTCAGATAATTTCAATATTTTGATACCTCGATTTAAAAGATGCTTGAATGTATTTTAATGATAACAATGTATAAAGATATCAGCTTTAACCCAGCTTTAATTTCAAATCTCACATTATTTTGGAAGAAAGCAATAAGTCATTGATCAAATTTATATTAGAAATAGATCGCTTCAATTTCGAAATACAATATAAAAACTATTAAGTCAGTTTAATAAAAAAAAATATTTGTATTGTAACTCACGATAAAATATAAATATCGATGACGTATTAAAAAAAAAAAAAAAAAAAAATTCATTGTTTTTCATACATGTATTCAAAATATATAAAGCTATATTTTTTCGTTATAAGTCAAAAATAATTTAAGTATTATTGTATTCTACAGTACGCAAAAATTATGAATAATAATTCCTTTTTCGCTTATTTATTTGGAAAATGTTTCATATCTGTCATAAATGAGGATACGTATAACTGATTAACTTTTCTGTTAATATTTTTTCTTTTTATCTCTTGAATTTTAGAAACTGTGGTTAAATTAAAATTTTTTACATTTTTTTTAATTTCATCATTTTCGATAGATTAATGTTAAATATAATATAATATAATAAATAAATTTGTTAAAAATAATTTTCAAAAATTTTAATGTACCACGTCGGATAAAATATTTACTTATTACTGAGTGGGTCAGACGTTTCTAAAAGACCTCGACTTCATCCAGTTTTGCAGTGTTATCAAGATGTGATACATTTTCATTTTGTACATTGATGTATAAAAAATAGTTCAGTTAATATTATTTTAGATTTGACCATTTTACCTTTGGTTTTCTTTATGGTATTTTACAATAATATTAAAATTAAATGTTTGTAAAAAATTAAAACATCAATAAAAATATTTTTCGCAAAAATGTTCATCTGAAAATATTTCTTTTCATTTTTAATTAATTAAAATACAAAAATCATCATTAAATTTTTACATTTTAATTTACCGAGTGAAAAAATTATTACATGATATTTTTTTATATTTTTACGTACATCAATCGAAATTAACATTTATTTCTAATTTAAATTTATGCTATTTAAAGCATTCTAAGATTTTAATTACACCTGTAATGCAACATAAAATTAAATGTGATATATTGTATTTAAGAAAATTGAATATTTATTATTGGTTTCAGAATAAGTAGAACAATGGAAAGTAAATAAATTAAATACGGTTGCGTGTTCATTATCATTTTATGTGATTTCTGGTTTTTTTTCCCCTCAACTTCTAAAACGCTTTATTTTTTATTCTAAATCTTTATACCAATTAAGACTATGCATACAAGTAATGGGTTTGAAGTTTCCAACGTTGGAGTCCAACGAAATATTTTAAAAACTTTTTTAAAAATATTTTTTTAAAAAATTTATATTTTTTTAGTCTTAGTGTTTTATAGCATAACCAAATATTCAGATACGGAATTAAATATTATTTTTTATATTTTTAGCAGCTTTATTTAAATGTAAAAAATTGTTTCGTTGTACTCTAACGTTGTAAACTTCAAACCCATAAGAAGTAATGATATTTCCCAAAACGCTTTTCATACTCTTTCCACAATAAATAATTGATCATATATTTTATGCAAAATTTTAATTCTTTTTTTGTAAACTGTATGATTACGTGATATCATTATCTCACTTTCAACCTCCCACTTTTCTCCTCAATATTCCCGCGTATATTTTCTAGTTAGTTGCCATAATTGCTTTTACGTTTATCTCTTTCCCTTTTTTCTTCGTTATTGGCATAATCATCCCCATCTGCCATTCATTTAAAATTCTTCCATTCTCTGTCTTTTCATTTACTATCTGCATCCACTTTTTCATTCTAATTCTCCCCATTCTCCCCACTTAAAAGCTGCATTTTCCAGCCCATCTACTTCTAATACTTTTCCCTTATTAAGACTCATCATAATCTTTTTCGTTACTTCTTCGTCTATTGCAAATTTCTTTATCTTTTTTAATTTTCTCTCCGCGCTTATTAGCAGTATCCTTGTATTTACCCCGCTCTGCAGCTTCATGAAATATTTTTTCCATTCTCTTGTCTCAAGGTTATTGTGTTCACTTCTTTTTTATTTATTCATATTTACAATGTTTCAATCTTTTTCTTCCTTAGCAGCACATTTTATTTACATCTTGTATCTCTTTCTTCCATTTCTTTTTTTTTTTTTTCTATATTCTTCATTTCGCTAACTATTTATCTCTCTTAACCTGTATTCTGTTCCTTTTATTTCATTCAGTATTTTCATTTTTTAAGTATTCACGCCCTTCTTTATCTTATCCATCAATCCTTCATACTTTTCCAGCATAACTCTCACCCTCTTTATCTTAGTTTTTCTACCTTTTTTGTTCCATTTTTTTATCTTTAATAGTATTTCTTCAATCTTATTTTCATGCCCAGTGATTCATCATTTTTTTTATCTTTAATAGTATTTATTTAATCTTATTTTCATACCCAGTAAAAAATCACCCGATGCCCTTTCTACTTTAATTTTTATCTCTACTATATGTCAAGTCAGTCTTTCATCACCTAAAGTATAATTGATGATAAGCTTATCACTCTATGTATATATTATTTTATCTTTTTGGCTGTACTTCTGAAAGCAGTTGGATTCCGATTCTTTTGAAACTTTGTGTACTTAGGTATTTTGACGCACGAATTATGAATATGATAATGAAAATTGGTGCAAATTGAATTTTTATGGTAAAAATCATAAAAAACCCATAAAAATTATGATATTTTACATTTATCTCCAGAACTACTAAATATTTTAAAAAATGTTTGAAATAAAAGTTGTAGATCTAATTAAACCATATCTTTTTTATTCTGTAAATTTTTCTCATAGGACTAATATTTAACGAGATAATCACTAACAAAGTTCTTTATTTTCTTATTGCTTTATTTTTTATTTTTATTTTATGGTTATCGGATTATGAAGGTTATGGGTTATGGGTTATTAAGATTATGGATTTTGGATTATGATTAAGGTCATCGGGTAATTAGGGTTTTTAGCGCTATTCGGGTTATTGGATTTATTAGGTTATTGGGTTATTGGGGTTGTAAGGTTATTTTTATTATTGAATTATTGAAATTTATAAATATATTGAAAGGTTATGCGAACACGCTACAGCTTTTTCCATATATATTTTAAATAGAAGTTATTTCGGGCGTAGGACTTACGCAGACTACCGCATAATTCCAATGATATGTAGATATACAATAACATTAGTAGTGAGGGGGATAGGGAATGGTTATTTCTTAAGTCTTTAGTCACGCATGCTAAAGAATGCACTGATTAAGAATATCTATAGCGAGTTTGCATAATTCCTAGTGGGTACAGATATATAGGTTTACAAACGGGATCAGCCGACCTTCCACGTCCACGTCGTTGATCCTAGGTAACGCCAAGAGAAGGTCCTGAGAAATTTGTTAGCGATTATCTCGTTAAATGTTAGTTCTTTATTCAAAACATTTTTTAAAATTTTTAGTAGTTCTGGAGATAAATGTAAAATATCATAATTTTTATGGGTTTTTTTATGGTTTTTACCATGAAAATTCAATTTGGGCCAATTTTCATTATCATATTCGTAATCCGTGCGTCAAAATACGTAAGTATACAAAGTATAAAAAAAAAAAAACCGGATACAAATGCTTTTGGAAGCATATCCTGAAGAGGCTCCAGGACGACACCGAAGACGACGAGCATAAAGCTTGCCACGTGGAGGCAGCGCACCGGTTTTTCGGCGCATCCACAAGCAATCACACCTTTCGCCAAGACACCCACGCACACTACCGTCACTGACATCCACGATCGCCTCTCTTTCTCGCCGCACCCCGGGTGCCGAAGAGGAAGAGAGGGCACGAGGAAAATCGAAATATGACGCGGCGATAGTAGAAGATATTTTAAGTACGTGGAGACTGGCGGGAGAAGGGCGCGCGGCGGTGAGTGGAAAGATAAAGAGAGAAAGAGAGAGAGAGAGAGAGCGTACAAGTACTTTAGACGCGTACTACATCGCGAGCGTACGCCTTATATATTATATACGCAACTGCGCACGCAAGTCAAATTTAACTTGCAGACTTTCTCTCAGCCATTTCTCAATGTACAAACGTCGGGTGAACGGCGTATAGCGCCATTTGAGTGTGCGCATACATGTACATGAGAAATTCAATACTCGAGCCGTCGCGACAGGGAGCAGCACTTATTGGAGAAAAATTTGGAAAACTACGAAGATCAAAAATCAAGTATTACTCAAACCTAACGAGATACATCAGCGCCGATAGACAAATAGGAGAGCAACGAAGACAGAAGATACAGAAAATTCGACAAGAAGGAAATTACGACGTATCGACTTCCCTTTTCTTCATCAATTAAAATTTTAGCGTAATCGAACATTTTACGAAGTCAGTCATCGTTTAGCCGTGCAGGAAACATCGCCAACCACGAGAGTCAGGATAATTAATCCATAAAAATCCACTTAATTCACCGTCCATTAATTCACCTTAAAATCTCACGAACGTACATCGCTGAGAAGTATAAGTAAGGAGAAACGATCGGGAGACGAATCGTGTCCATCGTAGGCAATCGAAAGAAAAATGGTTCGATAGATAAATCGGAAGTAAAACTAACTTCTCTTTATTCTCTCTCTCTTTCTATATATATATATATATTCTTGAGTGCGCGTAATAATATAAAAATTCGTCCAAAAAATTATTTATTTTTTTTTTCAATTATATAATACATATTTCGGGGATCGGGAAGAGACGCGGAGCGTAAGTGTATAACGTTCAATTATTACACTCAAGATATGTACGTCCGTTGTAGTTTAAGCGTCGTGAGAGTGCGAGTGTGAGTGTGGGAGAGAATTCGCGATTACGGGTTTAAATTCATAATATTGTAGAGTTAACGTGGCCAGCGAATAAAATAAAATTTTCCATTCGAATTAAATTACTTATTTTAGTTATTTTTCTTTGATTTCTTTGATTCAGTGATCATCCGCCTTCTCCCTTACGTCGAGTGACAGCGGACCCGCGCGGTTATTTCCCGTGGAATTCCCTCTGAGAGTTAACTTTTATAGAATTAAACTAAATAAATTTGACAATGAAACTTGCCTGGCGCTCGACGAATAATCTACAATTTTATTTACTACTTTTTTATTAATAATAATAATAAATATAGATAAACAAATTTCGTTCTAAAATTAATTAAAGCGCCTTCAATTTTGTGTATGTTCGGGTATAACGTCACATTGTATACATACAGGTATAAAATCCACGTTAAGTTATTAATGTAATTCAACAAAATTTTAATTATGGATATGGCTTTTACTAAAAATTACAGTCGAGCTTTAAATTTATAAATATTTAAATGATAAATGCAATTACGCGTGATTATCCGTAATAAAACATTACTTTACGAAATTATTTGTAAGTAAACTAAATAATTGGGTACGAAAACTGTTTAATTATATGAATAATGCACTATGCTTGATAATATTTAATTATATATATATAATTGCAGTTAACTTAAATGTGTAATACCATAAAGTAATTGATTCTATTAGCAGCTTCATAAGTTATTTAATTTTTTTTTTAGAGAGCGTATCAATTTAGAATGTAACAATGACTAAAATAAAATTTATCATAAAAAATATAATTGTTAACTAAACTTTTAATTTTAAAATATTAAATATATAAAATATACAAATGAATCGTTATAAATGTACAAACATAATATACTAATTATATTAATTATTTTAAATGGCTTGTGAAAAAACGAGTAACCCCAATTTACCAAATTTGACATTGTATTTGTGATATCCGTCGCGAAATTGCATGCAAATTAGTCTAAGAGCGTGCATGCTACAACTAAGATAAATTTTCTTTTCCTTTCTTTCCTTTTTTCTATTTCATAGGATAAATCCAAGCGAGAGATAGCCGGATCGATAAGTCGGTCAATATGAGTTCTAGATGGTAAGAAAGAAACCCTAATCTAAAGATTACCTCCAATTACCGACGGTGCTGTAAATGTTATTAACATTCATAAGCAATATTGTTTAAAGATAACTTTTATTTAAAAATCGGAGAATAAACATCTTCGCCGCGATTTGAGATGTCGCGAGATAACCGCGCGTACATCAAAGATCGGCTCGAATGTTTACAGCGCGTTTCCATTCTCGCTTCGAATGCCACACAATATTTTCGGTACACTCTTAATGAAAATTTTTGGGCATGATTTTAATAATTAATTTAAAATAATATAAAAAATTTGAAACAAGCAAATTTTCCGCTGTCGCATGCACCAATTAATTATAATATAAATTTGAGATATGATTTAAGTAAAATCCAATATTCTTCTGGTTTAACTAAACCTTTAGCTTATAATAAAATCTACTATTTTGTGTAAATTCAATTATTCTAATTCTCAAATTATTATTATTATTATTATTGTATTTCACTATTAATGTAAAAACTTACTCATTCCTTACAAAACAATAAATGGATGTCTAATCTTCATTTATCGCTAGTAATTAATTAAGCGAATAAAATAATTACTTATTTATCATTATAATAATTTTTAATCACTTAATTTTAACACTAATAACCGAGCATTATTATCACTATCACCAAAACCATTGTAATATTGGCGGTTCCCTTAAAAAACAGCTATTATTTTACGTCTGCGATTATACCAAAATTATCAATCATAATAATACCGTACTTATACCCATCGTAATTAATTTCTTATTTGCTCGTAATAATTTTGCGATATGTTGTATTAATTTTACTTTGTAATTTTTCCTATGATAATAATTTTAATTACTATTTAAATTTCTCTATATTGTATTAATAATTAATGGTAGAAGCGAGCCAAACGAAATGTTTTGTAAAAAGCATCGTCTGTTTTATTATTATTGTTGCCAAAACCAAGCGTTATAATATTCACCGCTCTTATATTTTATAGAGTTAATATTTTTATTCTCTCTCCTATATATTTTATATCCAAGAAATTTTAATTCTGCGACAGTACCTATCTTTCTTGCAAGGTCAAAATTATGTTACTAAATATTACAATTTATCATAACTATTTACCTAATGATTTTTTTTTGCTATATGTTGCATTATTTTTATTTTTATGAGCAAAATTGTGTATGAAATAATTGCGTAAATCATTACTAACTATTATTTACATTTTGCAATGTTTTAATCTCAGCCTATAATAATTGTTAATGAGCGCCAATTAATTGAATTAATCGTTTTAAAATTCCTTAATTAATTCCTAACAAATAATTATTCTTATTTCCATACTTCCTCATAAGATAATCATTTTTGATTTCCTAAAAATAATGATTATTCTTATTTCCTTATTTCGTTAAAATAATAATTATTACTATTTCCTTAAAACAATAATTAATCCCAATATTAATTTACTAAAATAATTATTTTTAAATTCAATTGAAGTAACGTAGTGTGTACTACAGGCAACGCAAAAACATCAATAAATATTAATCAAATAACTCTTTGGTTTTACTTAAGAATAACGTCAATCAATTAATTACTTCTCCGACAGTTCATAGTAATTGCTTAAAAATTAATTGAAAATTGTAATTTCTAAAAAATGATTATTTAAACTATTATTTTGCACTTATTTCCTTTTTTTTTCAATAATTTTGGAATTATAAATTATTTTTGTTAAAGGTTATCATTCTTGTTCTTAGTGGCAAACATTTTTAATTTAAATAATTATTCTTTATTTAAATATCCTTATGTAAATTAATATATCGCAAATTGCGTAAAATTCGACGAAAAACTTCGTTCTTTTTTGTAATACGCCGTAAATTTCAAATAGAATACGATCATGTAATTTAATTTAACGTTTCTTTATTATAAATAATAAATAATGAACATGCGTAGAAATTTTGTAATAATGGACAATCTCTCTCTCTCTTTCTCTCTAATTCTCACTCTTCCCCCCAAAAGAAACGCCTTAAGAGATAAGCAGTAGCGTCCACCCCGCGCTAATTTCGAGCAATCGGATTGGTACAGAGTCATCTCTGTACAAGTGTATAAAAATGCAAGATCGACACGCGGAGACACTCTATGTATTATTTTTTCACTCAAGACTTTGCACTTCGCACTTCGCACTTCGTACTATTTTTCACGCATTCAAGATTCACCTGTCACCTGTGAATCAAGCATTCAAGTTTTCAAGTTTAATTCAAGAATATTCACTCAAGTTTATTCAATCAAGTTATTTTCAAGATTCATTTACTCAAGTTTATTCAAGCAGAGAAAAAGAGAGAGAGAGAGAGAGAGAGATCATCGCACCTGTACCAAAGTAAGATGCAATAAAATTTATTCTCTATATCTTAACTTTCTCTTTCTATTACACCATTTACCTTCATTTATATTTTTTTTTGTAATTTGTATTTTCCAACTCTGAAACTACTTGCTGTCATCCGGAAATAGAACGGGCCTTACACGAAGAGGCCTGATCATTTTCATACCTTTCCAGAAGTCAAACGGGCTTTACAAAGAGGCCTGATTGAGTTCTAACTTCCCTCTTTTATTTATATCATGATTTAAATAATTTTCTTCGTGTTATACACACATTAATTATATTTAATAAATAATTTTTCGCAGAAAAAATTAAACAAAACGATTCTGCTCCCGTCCCGAGCTATTGAGCTAATACCCAGGCTCAAAAATACAAGTATTCAAATCCTCTATATTGAATAGAGGAAAATGAATTTTCAATATATATGATTACCTTTTTGGACGTCACACATTCATTTTTATTTAGCTTAATTATTATATAATTTCTTGCAATTCTAAAAATTCCTTAACCAAAAAAATTAAAAGTTTAGTGAAATGAGGAAAATAATGAAATAAAATCAAAAGCGAAGAAAAAACTCACCTGATCGCGCGCAGCACCGGTGAGACTCTGAACCCTCTGCAGCAAGCTCTCGCGAGTCTTGGCCGGTGACGAGGGTGCGCTGGTCGTTCTCGAGCTGGGCCTCAGGTTCAAGCTTAGGTCACTGCCTGGAGGTGGAGCACCGGGCACCGGTTGACTCGGCGGAGGCATCGGCTGCGGCTGGGATTGCAACGGTCGCTCCGACATCCCCTGGTAATTTTGGGACGAGTCTTGCCGGCCCACGGTGGCCAGCCCCGTGCTAGCGGTCGGTTCATCGTCGACCTCGGAGCTCAGGTCCCCCGACGAGAACCTGGAAGACAAGCTCAGGCTTTTCTTTGCTTTTAAAACGCCGTTCTCAAAGCCCGCTTTAGAAGAATTGTTTTTTTTTTTTTTTTTACTAGGACAGTGTCGAGAAATGAAGATAGGGTTAACTTCGCTCGAACGTTTTGAAAAGTTTTTATTTGCGTTTTAATTGAATAAAATGTTGAAAAATGTTCATTTGCTTTTATTTGGATTTCATTAGGATAAATTATGCAACCTTAAAATTTATAATAACCCTGTCTTCGGACTGTACATTTTAAGAAAGAAATTGTTTGTGTACGTCTAAAGTAGAAATATATCAAAATTTTAGAAATACATAACCGCATTAGCAAAATTTCGAAAGTTTATGAAAATTTTAAAAGTATTAATAAACTTTACAGCTAATTATCAATAAAAGAGTTTAAAATTTTATTATGATTGATTAAAAAGTGCGTTTATCAAAAGAGTAAAATGTAGCAATAAAAAAAATGTAGCAATTTATGATAACTTATTTAAATAATTGAAAAGAATGTAGAAATATATAACAGTGCATTTTTAAAATGGTATTTACTGAAATAATATACGACAATCAAGAGTACATTTTAATATTAAATTATTGTAATTACCTTAATGACAATTATGTTGCTCTAGTAAATTTAATCAGACACATAGTAAACATTTTTTAATTCAATGAAATACTTAATATAAGTACATAATTTTAATTTTAAGAACTTTTATTATGTAAAAAATTTCATTTGTAAAGTTATCAATACTTAAAGTAAATTAATTTAAAATCAAGAGTTTTAAAAGACTAAGCTTATTTAGCAGTCATGTCACATAAGCCCCGTCAAACAGCAAAATAGGAAAAATTTGTTTGTTTGTGTACATCAAAACAACTTGTGTAGAGTTTAAAAAAAAAAAAAAAAGTTCATAATTTATTACGACACTGTCCTTGTCAATTCTTCTTTGAAATATACTTAGACTTTATATGCAGGTTTATTGCGGGAGTACAAACTTTCTTGTTTATTCGAATTTCATGATGATTAAAGGGTTTAGATGGTCCCTGGCGTATCTTGGAGAATTTATTGAACCGTAGATTATATAATTATTCGAGCCAATATTCTGAACTATGAATTTTGGATAATTACCTAATCTAATTTAATTAAATGATATTTTAAAATAAATTATTTCGCCATAATGAATCCCATTGTAATTAATAGTGAAAAATTAATCGATACTAATTACACAGTTTGCATTGCAATTTATGTTTAAACTTTAGGATTAAACTTGCCATAATGTTGTATTTCGATCTATGAACTTTCATTAACTCTCAATTTAATAATTATACTACAGGGTTTTGAGTAATAAATAGGTCAGATTCCATCACGCTAAGAATGTTAACGATTAAAAGATTTATCGATAAACAATGATTATTGATTTTGAAAATAAAAGATGCGTAAACCTACAGGAATAAAATATTATTTATAAAAATCAAAAAATAAACTATCGTAAATAAAAGAATTAATTCATTTGTTAACTAAGATAAAAATGAATTTATGAGGATTTATTATTTAAGTTGTAACATGACTTTAAAAGAAACTTTAGAAAAACAATTTTGAACTCGAAAAATTTGAGGCAGTTCGATGAGGGAAATTGGTGAAGGAGAAAGCACGGGGAATAGTCAGGCGTCGGAGAATAGAGTAGAGTGGGAGCTTGCGTCAACGAGACTCGCGTGCAACGATTGGCCGAGAGCCGATCGCAGGAAGGGGTCAGTATGTTGGGGCAGATTCTGCTATAAGAGTCAATTAGGAGGAGAGAGCAGCAGAGAGCTAAGAGCGAGCAGAGCGTCAACCAAGAAAACAGAGAGATTAAATAACAGAGACAAAGACGATTGAGCTTACTTAGAAAAGAAAGCGGTCATCGATCGGGAAAAAATCGTTTATTGGGTGATCTATGATCTCGCCGGATCACACGCAACTTCCATCGAAGTATCGTCAAAGTAAATCGTAAGTCAATGTCACGAGATTTGTGCTCTTACGCGAGTTCGTCGCACGAGAGTGAGAAAAAATAGCGAACGAGTTTGCTTTGAGCCGCCTGTGTGCGTCTAACGTGAAATCGTATTATGTGTGGGCCGTGTGCACCTCCAAGGAATGAAGATAAATGAAAACGCGTAATTTGATCGGGCCTCTTCGTCGAGAGGAGAATAACATATCAAACAAGTCGAGCGAGCCCTCCTTACTCGACGCGATAAATTCATCTGGGAATCGAAAAAGCGCTACAAAGTATTAAACTATTAAATTTACAAATTAGGCTATTTAAAAATATATCACAACTGATATTTCAAACGACAATAATAAATGTTCAAAACCCTGTGATATACACGTTAATTCAAATGCCTGATGTAAAAATAAATTTGTCAAATCTCCAAAACAATGCATTATCGATTAATTTTACCCAAAAAGAAAACAAAAAATGACACGATAACTCGTTAGTCAACGTTGGTCATTCGTAAGGGCCTACTCGCCAGGGACCATGCACGCCACCGCATCCATCGAGGGTGCGAGCTGTGGTATAATGATGTAGCCACGGGTATCGATGGTCAAGCGCATCGAATGTAAGTTCCGCGATTAGTAAATTCCGTCGATGATGGAAGACCACACAAAGAGGCAACAAAGACAGGCTTCAACTAAATTGCATTAGTGTACGTGTACGTGTACGTGTACGCGTGTAACACACGGGATGATGTGTTTACGATGTATTTTCGTCGAGAGACGACGCGACGAGGTTGACGCAGTTAACGAAGAGGTAAAAGGTGCGAGATCAAAATACACCATTAGCGCACAAGCAATTAAGCGATTTTTTTTGAGCTTTATCTTTTTCACATTTGTTTTTTCTTCATATTTTTTGTTCTATTTTTGTGGGTCGGGAAGAAAAGATTCGCGGATAATTGGATTCGCTAGGTATATATATTTACTTCTTTTGTCGCTGTGCGTCAAAGTGATTAAGCTTATTGGTTTTGTTTAGTTTTATCAGCAAACATTATTAGAGAACGAATTTATCAGATTTTTTTACGACATACTGTTTGATATGAAAAAAAAAAAAAAGATAAATATTTGTTATAAATTTAATGAAATGTAAACAAATTATTTTTTGCAAACTTTTTAATATTGTGATACGTGAAATGTTTTAGAATGTTTTTATTTTTTTAAATTAAAAACAATAATTGAATCATATGAGGTACAAACAAATGAAAAACCTAGTTTTTTTTTTTTATATTGATTGAAAAATTATAAATTCCAACAAATATTTAAAATTTTTAATATTTCAAAAAAAAAAATTTACAATTATACTTTTTTAATTTAGTTTATGCAGATATTTAAGCTAAATAGAAAACACGTGTTATGCTACGCAGTTAAAAAAAAAAAAAAAAAAATAGAAATAATTCGATTTCACTACAGTTTAAAAATTTAAAAAGTTTAATAAAAGTTTGCGTCGTAGATAAAAATAAATCCATATCCGACTCGGATTTTTCCTCCAATGCATAAAATTATATAAATTTTATTTAACTTTCTTGAAAAGTGAAATAATTTCTAAATGTAAATGTCTTCAACAATACAAAATGCGTTAAATTAAATCTTTTTCTTTTCGTCGTAAAATTTTTCAAAGTATTATTAATTACTTAGCTCGAAATTTTTGTCACGGATAAAGTTAAATAATTCATTACAAAAAGCTGCTCATTCTCTTATCTCGTAAAATCTTTGAAAACAAAGCAAAAGAGAATAAAATCCAATTGTCAATTTAAGAATGTTTTTCCTTCCTATCCAAAACGAAAAAGAGGGAGAAAAAGAAAATGCGACCGAGGAAACTTATTTTTCTTTGGAATATTTTTCATCTCTCTTTCTCTGTAGTTGGATTTATTTCCTGTATTTATTATTGACAATCGGGGAGACCGAAAAACTCCCCAAACACAACGCGTCGATAACAAGTGCTCGGTAGTATTTCTCTTTCTATACTTTTCCCTCGCGTTTTTCTTTTCCTTTAACGCACACGGCCATATTTTTCAACGCTTACGCGCTAATATTTATTCGTATCTACATCCCCTCGTGTTTTATGCCTATGTTTCTTAGTTTTATTTTTCGATCGTTAATTTAATTTTGGTAATTTTTCTTTCGGTAAAACGAGACTTACTCCAAGATACCGATTGCATATATGTATAATGTACATTATGTGGAGTAAGCAATATAACGAGAATGCAAAAAAAAAAAAAAAAAAAAAAAAAAAAAAAATGTGTTGCAATCGCCATGCATACTGTACGAGTTTCTTTCATTATATCTTATTTATTCGACAGTATACATAAATCTATTTGTATGTGTTTTGTTAAAATGTATTATTTTTATTTAAATCGTATTAATTTAAATTATAATTTAAATCAATATATTTCCTTGACAATTTGCAGTAAAAATCAATGATGGTTTTTTTTTTTTATTATTTTGCATATTTATGACAGATAATTAAAAAAGAATAATTTAAAAAATTAAAAATTATCGTATTAATATGGTAAACATACGAATATTTAAATAGGCACTTTTTAAGAATGTCAATTTAAATCATTATTATGTTATATGTGTACAAATAATTAAATAATTAATAATAAAATATCGATTTAAGTGATTATATATGTGTTTATTAAACGTAATCATATTTATTTTAGTGTCACTCTTGTTTGATTCATTTTATTGTACGCTTCACAATTATAAATTATATATATTTAAAAATTATTTGGACAACTTTTCATGAATTACTTTTGTAAATATATTAATATGGCTATAGAAATTCGTTACCGACATAATCATTAAGCTTTTACGTTGATTTGAGGTAGTATTTACGCTTTTTCGTTAAATATTTATCAAACAGTTATCCCAACTTTCACCTTGACATTGTTTAAATGTCAAATATTAAATAGCTTTTTTAACAATATTATTTTATTCAAAGTTTCGTCATTAATTATTTAAAAAGAGTTTGCAAATGGTACATTAACCGTGTGCTTAAAAACATAAATAAGAAAACTATACAAACAAAAATAAACAAAGTTAATCTTAATCTCTAACCAACGAGCTAGATAAATCTTAATTATTATTCTAATAAAGTGTCGCTCTTGAAGCTTAAACTCAATTCGTCGCATATGCCAACTGTAATCTCCGGTACAGTGATAAAGAGAGAAAGGAAAGGGACGAGGTATACACGCGCGCATCAATTCAGAACAATAATACGTAGTACCGCAACGATTACTAAGCCGGAATGCCGTTCGACGGATAACATTCCGTGTTTGCACAGGTCGCGACCACACGCGCGCCAAATTAACACTTACGGATAAGAGAAAAAGGAAAAAAGGAATATGTATATCTTTGAATGTTTACACGGAGAGAAAAATCGTAACTTTAAATTGCTTTAAAAGATGAATAATTCAGCATCTCGATCTTGAGTCTATTCGCGTACGTGTGTATTGATTGCATTAATTATGCAACAAAAAAGGATCGCTCTTAATGTTACTTTGTTTTAATTGAAAATCGAATTGAGTGTTTTTTTTTTTTTTTTTTTTTTTTTTTTTATTTTCTCACTTTTTTTATTTTCGTTTTATTTTTTATTCGTACGTAATAAACCAATATTAAGTGGTGCGAATGAGATTAAAAAAAATTGTTTTTTTTTTCCGCACGTTTAATCGACTTTAAAATAAATATTTATTAGAATTTTATAACGTATGATTAAATTGTATTTATTTTGCTACCAATCTATACTTTCGTATCAGTTACATTATTAATTTACGCATTTTCATCGCGAAAAATAAAATAAACTGAAATTTCATTCGCTTTCAAAGCAAATTTTAACATTTTTAATTTTTCGTCTTGAATTTAATAGTTAAAGAACTAGTTTATAAAGTTTAAAAAAGTGTGTGTATGTGTACGTATAAAACATTCAGCGGTTGCAGTAATATAGCACAAATATATGTAGACATGCATATAAACACATTGCAATGAAAAAACCTATATGTGTGGACAGAGAAGAAAAATTATTTTTTATCTTTATCGCGGAAAATTATTTAACAAAGCGTAAAAAATGCACGTTTTTAACTTAGGGTTAGAGATAGACTTGTGTTGTTTATCTATAAGCGTACATTCATAAGATTTCTGAATAGATATTCTGTAAAGTAAAGAAAGATTTATGAAATTTTAATAAATAGACATGTAATACATTCATGAAAAATAAACGTTTTAATTATTCATTAACTAGTTTAATAGTATTACATAATATTCATTAACTATTTAATAAATTAAATAGTTTAATTATTCATTAAAAGTTTATCGTACGAAAAAAAATTCAATATTTAGTGCATCTTTAACAATTAAAACGTTTCATTTTAATTTAGTATAAAAGATGAATAATCTTAAATATCGTTTAGAAAAGTAATTTGTAAGGAAATTGTTACTTAGCAATTATAAATTTCTTTCTAACAAGCTTTAAAGTATGCAAGTAAAAGGTATAAGATATAAATCGCATGAAATGAAAAAATTAAAAGCGCTAGAAGTGATGGAAATTCATGTAAATTTAAAAAAAATTTCTGAAAGAATTTTTGTTACGTTTTAATATATTTGAGTTTATATTTTGAATTTAAACGATAAAATATGTATTTTTATATTAGGAGACTTTCAGTCGGAATGGAATAAGAGTAAGAGCGTGGGCATATAGTCTCAGAAAGTATTTTGAAAAATCAGATAAAAAAAGTTAAAATTAAAGTTTAAAGTAAAGGATGAAGTTACATATATGTAGAATAAAGATCAAGGAATAGTGTTATCAAACAGAGAAAATGAGGAAAACAGCGGTGAAAAAAAAATAAAAAAAAGAACTAACAGTGAGGTTAGAAGGAAAGATGGCGGACAAAGAGGAGAATGAAAAGCCAATGTGTGATAAAGAGAGAACTAAAGAGATAAAAAAAAAGAGAGGTAGACCAAGAAAGTATAAAACAGAAAAAGAGGAGAATAAGGAAGTTTTGGCAATGAAGAATTACTTAGCATCGAGAAGAATGGAAGGTGATGAGATTTTTAATAAATCAAAAGTAGTGGTACATTTATAGATAGAAAAGGATAAAGGCAGTGTGAGATTTGGAAATACGGAAAAGAAGCAATGGTTTAGTAGTGAAAGCGAAGATTACGCACCTGAACTGAATAAAGAAGTGAGAAAGACGAAAGCAAAGATAAGGATAGATAGAGAGGTCAACGAGTCAAGGAATTATAACCTGAAAGATTTAGTAAAAGAAATATTAAGCTTGAAAGAAGAGTTAGAAACAGTGAAAGAAAATAATGAAAACTATAAAAGGAAAGAAAATGAAAACAAACAAAGTGTTAAAGTGTGGAAGATGGTATTGGGGAAATTAAGAGAGGAAATGGATCAAATAAAAATAAGGTAGGAGGAGGAGGTGGCAGAGCTGAGAGAAATGACAAAAATATTATTAAAAAAAGACAAAAGTGATAATGTACAAGATTTAGCTAAATAAGGGAAAGGGGTAGAGAAGGAACAGCAAGAACAGGAAGAAAGAAACTTAGCTAGTATAAAGGAGATAGAAAAGGAGAAGCAAACGGCAAAAATATATTTAAAAGAAATACCGGATGTGTTAGAATCGAAAGAAATGGAAAGGGAAAAAAGAGAAAGGATAAACAGAAAAAAGAATATTTTTATTAAAGGCGTAAGAACGATGAAAAAAGGAATAAAAGAAGAAATTATAAGAATAATTAAAGAAAAAATAGACGTATCAATATATTTGAGAAAAGTGAGATCTATAAGTTGGGAAGTGTTGATGAAACTGGACTTGCAATAATAAAGTAGAAATTATGAAAAGAAGAGTTTTAAGCAAAATGGGAATTAGCTTGGAAGATAATTACACTGAAAAGGAAAAACAGGTGATAAAGTGGTTAAAGAAACTTGAGAGGGAAGAAAAAAAATGAATTAGAGATGAAACTAAGTCATCTAAAAGTAAGAGATCTGTCCGAAAAGTATCCGACCTGCTTTTATATCTTCGCGCCAGAGTGTTCGACCTCTGCAAGGCATGAACGTCAACAATAAAGCCTCACAAACTTATCGGTTGCTCGCCGATACCTACAGGACGTATAGTTTATGCGCAGCGTGAATTTGTTTACGAAGCCTTTTTTGAGTTCGTCGGATTTTGATATCGTTAAACGAAATAATACCGGGGGATGGGATAACGGAAAGATTTGATACGCAAATAGAATTGAGGTAGGTATGTCCTCTCAGCCCCACGCTTTTTAGTATATATTTAGATGAGATATGGGAAAGGAAAAAGAAAGAGGGATAGTGATAGGAAGTATGAAGATATTTTATTTGAAATTTGCTGATGATGTGGTAGCGCTGTCGGACACGGCAGAGGGACGATAAAGTATGCTTGGGGGGTTAGATAGATATAGTAGGATAAATAAACTAACGGTAAACACAAAGAAAACAAAGGTAATAATATTTAGAAACAGAGGGAAAAGAAGTTGAAAAAAACCAGTTTAAATATAAAGGAGAAAATATAGAGTTGTAGAAAATTATAAATATTTTGGTTTTTGGCTGTCGATAAGCAATTCTTATAATTTTTACCTAAGACAAATGGAGAGTAAAGTTAAAAAAGTAATTAATGCAGCGTGGGACTGGGAAAGAGGCTTTATTTATATAATACTATTGCCAAGGCAACAGGGATGTACACGGTGGAGATATGGGGTTGGCAGAAAAGGCAAGAAGTTGAAAGGATCCAAGGTAAGTTTGTTAAGATGGCTATGAGTTTACATACAAATACACTAAATTATATCTTGAGAATGGAGGCAGGAAGAAGAAGCATAGCGATTGAAACGAGAAGGAGGGCAGCAAATTATTTAATTCAAGTTCGAGGAATGGAGAAAGGGAGATGGCTCCTGATCTGCTTAAGAGAGGAATTAAGAGATATAACAAATGGGTATCCAACAAAATGAGTAAAAAAGATGGAGAAAGCATTCAAAGAAGGGGCAATGCATAAGAGGTATGTTTAATAGAATAGATATTGAAGAAATAAAGGAAAAGATAGAAGTAGGACTAAGAACGATGAAGGATCAAGAGATTTGGCGAAAATCGATAAATCAAGGTATTGAGAGGTATACAAAATGATAAAGGGGGGAATTTAAGGAAGAGGAATACTGGGAAGACAAAAAATGTAGAGGGGAAATAAAAGAACAATGGCATAAAGTAAGATGTGGAAATTTGGCAAGTTCGGTTAACAATAGATTAAAAAATCTTATATGCAGAGTATTTAAAGAGAAAAATGAAAATTGGGAACATATTTGGAGATGTAGAAAAGCTAAGGAGAAAAATGATAGAAGGTGGGTAGAAGAAACAGAAGGTATAATAGGCACCGGCAAAGATCTAGATTGCAGGCTAAAAGGAATTTTAAAAGGGGAATCAGTAGCAGGTATATGCAATTACAACACAGCCTTTGAAAAATTAGCTAATTCTAGCACTAAAGGGGGGGGGGACAGGAATGATCATCCTGGTTAGTTGAGTGTAGGCGGAATTGGGTAAAAGAGAAGGAGAAGATAAAAATAATTTATGTAAAGATAGGTAAATAAGGAAAAACTGCATTTAAAATGTATAAAACCAGAATGCAATAAATAGTAGCGAGAAATAAAATAAAAAAAATAAGAAGTGGAATTATTGTAAAATATTGTAAAATATGTTAAAAGGATTGTAGATAAGAGAGAGGGGGTTAAAAAGATGTAAAACATTCTGTACCATAAATAAATTATTACAATATTTTATTTTTAAATTTTCATTTTTTACCATTGCTTTTCAAAACGATATTTTAAATAACGTAACAAACTGTACTATATTTAAACAATTTACAAATAAAAAAATGCACAGAGAAAAAATTTCTTGCGGTTTAAAAGTTTATTTGTGAATACAATTTTTTAAGACAGTCAGTTGCTGTTTATTTATTTAAATATTAGAAAGTAAAAAATATTATTTTAAACATACTGTAATTTAATGAATATAAAATAATATTATAGTGTTATAATTTTAAAGCAAATTTAAAATATTATACGATATCATTGAAGTAGTGCAAAACTTTACCGTTATGTTTTTCTGATTAAAAAAAAAAATAATAATAATAATAATAATAATAATAAATAAAGGAAAAGCAGTCGTCAAAAGCTCGCATTAAGTAAATTTACGGGTTTTAATTAAAGCAAGTAGCACTTTAAGCAATTGGGGGGACTGAAATAAGTATACAATTCGATTAAATCCGCAAGTGAAATCTTCTCTGTACGCAAAAGTAAGAGAGTCGCAAAGTATATACAGACACGTATATACCTATATATGTCGATCGCTCACACATGTAAACTGCGAATGAAAGAGTGTCAACCGAAATTAAAGCAAACCAACTCGCTCTCCCACACGTTCATTCGAATTCTCTCGCTTATTCTTTATTATAAAAAAGTCTTTATGCTCACCTTCGTTTCAAGTAGTTAACATTGGTGGTGAACGACTGGCGGAAGCTGGTAAAAGAAATGTTGGCGGATGATGGAGCAGTCCCGCAATACTTGCCGCAAGCCCCGCCGCGGCCGGTAATCTTGCTGGCTTTACTTCAAGCTGGGCTTTACGATATCAGCGACTAGCTACGCGACGACTTTAATTTTTTTTATTCGCGTCTGGCTACTTCTCTTATTTTCGCGTCGCGATTTAACGTCGCCTTTAGGCCCCTGAAAATAACGCGCTCGAGCGTTTATTTATCTCCTATTTAACTCGCGCGCGCTTTTATTCCTTAATTTTATCACGCGGACGGTAAAGTTAAAATCGCGCTCGCTTGATAGCGATAGTAAGAAGCCGGCAGCGAAAAGTTTACTCGGGAAAGGAGCAAGGGTTGAGATGTATGCGGGCGATCGGTCGATTATTGGTCGTGACTCGGATTTTTTCTCCTTGTCTGGATCTGGAACAGAAAGAATAAATAACGATCTTATTGATTTGCATTATTCATCATTATACGGGAATTGATCCTACATAGGCTTAATGGGTTTTGCAGGGAATATTTCGTGAGCTTTTGCCTTTCCCACAAAAGCTCTTGATTTATCCGTTTTATTGTATGTTGCGTAATATCGATAGTTTCCGAATGTTGGTATTGAAATTGTTAAAATTACGAAAGTATAGAATCATTTATAACGGATACAAACGTACTGTTTTGCATCGGTGTAAATATTTTAATGGCGAATTAAATTAGATTTGATAACTAAGATTATAAAAATTTAAAAATTATCTTAAAATAGTTTAGAAGAAATAAATTTAATTATTTGACATAAAAAGAATTCGCTATTTTGTTTCATCTGCGAAATAAAATTTTTAAAACAGCTTACGTTTTGCAGTAATTTCAAATTAAAACGTAATGTAATCATGTTTTTTTGGTGTCTGAACATTCAAGATGCTGCAATGATGAAAATTTTGCAGACTGTAAAATTAAAAAAATTTCGCTATTAATATATAAAGTAAATATAAATATTTAAAATATGTATGATAATTATTTATAAATAATTGTTAAAACTGTTTATTTTAATATTACAAATTTAAGAGATCGTGATTTGAATATTAAAATTATTTATAATAAAATTGATATTCCATTATTAAAATTAATTTTCAAATTATAACATTTTTAAAGAATTCTGAATAATTAATTATTTTTTTTTTTTCTAAATATATAAAAATATCGTCGTCGTAGTGAATAAGTAATGAGTTTCTTCTAAATCTTAAACATTCTTCGATATTAACGTAAAGTTGCATATAATTATAAAGATAAATTTTTAAATAAATAAAAATGTAATTACATAAATATGATATTCTTGTCAAATGTTTTTAAACTAATAACATTCTTGAATATGAATATTTTTGTTAACGTAATTCAAAACAGATTCAAGTCTTAATTAAAACATTAAAAGTTTTTCTACATTAAATAATTGAGTAAAGTAATACTTTCTAACATTTAACTATAATAAAACTTTATTTGGTACAATAAAAACTTTCTCGATTAAAATATAGGATTTAGAGTGTGTATAATTAATATCAAATAGAAAAATACATTTAATAAAGTGCTTGTGTACATTTTGTGCAGTGTTAGATATTTGTTAAAATTAACGGCTGCTTCGAAGTAGTCGTTAATTGAAATAAAACTTTTGCTACTCTCGAGTACTACGAGGATTGTTCAAATATAACATTATTAATCTGACATATATATTTGTATGTTTTTTATTCTTATATTCTTGTAAAAAAAAAAAAGTAATTTAAAATTAATGACATCAATCGATGAGCTTATTATTATACGACACCGGTATTGTTAAATACAATAAATTTGATCAATGGCCAACTTTGAAAGAACGAGATTCTTTAATAAATAAAAACAGTAATTAGAATATGATTAAGAGAAAAATTATTTAAAATTTACGTTGAAATTAAAAGAAATCTTGTTTTCACTAAATTTTTTCAATACACTATTGAGGTTCACAAATTTAAAGACATAATCTTCTAGCAGTATGTTATCATTAATAAAATTAAGAAAATAAACCAAAAAAATCAATAAAGGATATTGTTGTTTCACAATATCGTACAAATTTCATCGAGCCGTTTCACGACAGCAATACGGCACACATTCACGCATGAGAGGTAAAGCCGTTCAATCGCAGCGGTCGCAATAACGACGTTGCAGGGAGAAAAATCCGCGCAAGAAAAATTCGCGGGGCTAATTAACGTTGCCGAATCAATCGAATTACTCAACAAACGCTCGCTCTTCGTGAGTTGGAATACTTCCAACGCGATTTAACCGCTCGCGGGAACACGGGCTCTGCGCTTGTGATTCGATCAGTATAGACTACGCGTGCCATCTCTGCGATTAGTTTTTATCCTCTCTCGTAGTCATCTTCTTCCTCTTCTTCTTCTCCTTCTTTTTCTTCTTCTTCTTCTTCTTCTTCTGATTTATCCAGCAGCTATCTCTAAGCTAGTTTCACGGTGAATTTCGTGTACGTGTACGTATAGAAAAGATGCGGCGCAATCGGGAATTTCATTTAATGCGTTCTTCGTATACAAAAGACAGAGAGAGAGAGAAAGACGCAGACGCTTTCAGCTTTGAAATGTGTATAAGTCAAAAGCGGAAGAGGTTGAAAAGGAAGTAGAGAAACGCTGTCTCTTCTTCCGTGAAAATGGTAAGTGGGTTTGTCGGTGAAGCACAAGCGAGAAAAGTTTTCTTTATTGAACGTGACGTTGCCTGAGAGTAAATTCGTGATTTTAAAAGAGCAAAGTTTGTAAATTTTGGGGAAATTTGCTTTTTTCTTTCTTTTTTTTTTTTTTTATTTTATTTTCATTTTATCGTTTATTTGTGAAAGTTGACAAAAAGATTTATTTTCTTTTTTAATACGCACTTTTTTAATATTTATCTTTTGTAATATTATATCGTTTATCTTAATTCATCTGTTTAATATATTTTCTAATGTAAAAGATTAATTTTTTTTAAACAACGTTTCTTAATAAATTAAATACAACCAATTATTTATTTATTTATTTATTTATTATTTATCTTCTTTATCAAAAATAAATAAGTAAAAATCATATTACTTCAACTTTTTCATCGAGCGGTTTAAAGATTCAAATAAAATTTCATCGTACAAATATAAAACGGTTTAAAAATACGCGACAATTTGAAATTGAAAAGGGATAAAAACAACCCGAGTTTCCCGCGTCTATAGTACTTAAAACTATATCTATATAAAATGCGGGTAATCGTCGGTGGAACGACTTTCTTTATCTGTATAGAAAAATCCCCCCCCTTTTTTTAAAGAATCGGCCGATCAATAAGAACCGTTCTACTCCCCAACTTTGGAATTCACTACACGTGGCAGTAAAAAAAAACTTCCCCTTGATTCCCGATATATATATATATATATATATATATATATATATATATATATATATATATATATATATACACATATATATCGTCGACGATCGATACCCTGTGATATTAAAGAAAATCTAAAATGATGCAAGATTTTCGAGCTTAAAGTTTAAATAAAAATCTATGTGTATATGTAACGAAGAAAATAATGCATTCGAGCTTCTTTGGCATTTCTTTAGAAATATTAAAGAGATCAGACGCCAAAAGCATTTTTAATAGTTCTTTTATATTGAAAATGCAATTCACTTTCTTTTTTCTTTTTTTTTTTTATAATAAAACTTGTCTACCTTATATAAATAGATTTATCGATTTTGCATTTGAAGTTTTAGAATTTAATTTAATTTATAATTTAATTTCAAGTTTTCATATAATATAGTATATATATATTAAAAAAAGAGGAGTGAAAATTTATAACGATTTAAATTTTCGATTTTTCTCATTATTGTTTAACTTTAGTTTATCTAATATTGATAGATTGATATAAAAAAGTTTAATTAATAAAGTGCAGTAACAATTTATACCATATAAAATAAAACTTAATTTATCTAAGCTAAATATATATATATATATATATATCTATACATATGTATATATGTATGTATGTGTAATAATTCATTCGTTTTCAATTCTATTTCCAATCATTTATTTTCATCAAAGATTTTTAATGGAAATAAACAAACACGCAATTTCAGAAATAATAAAAGAAAAGTAACAAGAAAAAAAAGGAGAATACTATAGGCAAAATTTAAGCCTTTCTTCAAGTTATGAAAAGATGAAAAGCTAGGAAATACGAAAGCGAATTTGGGTAACATCAACGACGGAAGAAAAAAAAATTTTCTTTTCCTTTTCCCGAAGCTTCTTTTCTTCGTTCCCCTTTTCATTTTTTTGTTAACGTTCTTTTTTTTCGCTTCAATTTTTCACTTCTTTTGTAAAGAAGCGCCGAAGGCAAACGTAACCGGTAAAAGAGTTAAGAAAAAAAAAAAAAAAAAAAAAAAAAGTAAAAAATAAAGAAATAAAGAAAGGGAAAAATACTGAGATAGAAGTGAAAAAGAAGCGCAGGGATAGACAAGGGTCAGAAGAGGGCGACGTAGTTACGTTAGTTTCTTCTCGAGTTCTCGGTGTTTCTTTCCCTCCGAGATGTTTACGGTCGTCTAGAAATCGTATCTCGTTTTGGTATTTCGGATATTGCTTCTTACCGATGGATAAATTCCGCTAAATTACGCCGTATTATTCTTTCGAGGATTTCTACGTTAAACTGTATAATATTGAAAGATTGTAATAACTTAAATGAAAAATTTTTTTCAGTTTATAGTATAAATTAAAATTATTTAACCAATATTATTAATTTATCGAAGTAATACGTTGTTTCACGTAAAAGAAAATCTTGTTTTAAAATAATTAATTCTAAAGTTCTATCAAAAAATAGAAATTTTATTTTTTTTAACCCTAAAAAAAAAAAAAAAAATAATATCAGATATTTTCTTTAGTAATTCTAGATTCATTTCAAATCAAAATTAATCTTTTATATTTAAAAATGTTTCACTTTGCAACTCAATTCTCTTTTTTAACGCATCTTTTCTCGTGCCACAAAAATTATTTATCAACGTACTATTTTTCGATGTGATGGAAAAAAAGGTAAACAAATAAAGTAACTTACGTTAATGTTATATTTCGTTCACGTTGTAATTGCGTCAACAAAACTAAAAAGAAAAAGAAGGAAAAATAAATTCGTAAGTACATATTAGCAAGCAAGACTTGGGAGTCAAGCGTCGCATCCGGAGGAAAGTCCAGTGGCCCCTTTTCTTATCGACCCGTTTTCAAGCCATCTATGTAACGTTGCGTCACTCGAGAATACACACAATCTTATAGATGGTACAAATACGTGTGCGTATACACGCGATGTATACATATGTATACGTCATGCAGCTTTCAAATGTATATACATTCGCTTCTTTGCAAACCTATAAGTATGCGTGGCCGAAATTTTCGGTTCGCAAGGGGGGGCGTAGGGAGTATGCAAATAAAATTTTATTTGGAGTTAGACGCGGAAAATTCGGTATTCCGTTTGCAAGAGTGAAAAAGGGGACGCGCGCGCGTATGTGTGTGTGTGTGAATGTGTGTGTATGTGTGTGTGTGTGTACCTTTGGGACATTGTTTCAAAATGTTTAGCGAGGGGAAATGGCCCTTTTATATTGTTTTTTTTTTTTTTTGCAAGTTTTAATCAGATTATACAGTAAGTTATTGATGATAAAAAGCTTATATGACTTGAAGTTATTTGAATAAGATTTACGGAATTTATTTAATGATTCTTTTGAATAAAAATTTTGAGGTATTCTATAATACTTTATTGTGTATTAATAAAGAGTTCCGAATTGTAACTGTGCTTTAACTCCCTTTCAAGTTAAATTTCCTTTCTTTTTAATTCTCTGTATGAATAAAATATTGAAGCTTGCATGATTTTGCAAAATGTTACCTAATTTAAATATTATTTTCCAAATAAATAAATAGATGATAAAAAAATAATCATATTAATGTTGAAATCAATACATATACATATATGTATACTTATTTTTATCATTGTACTTTTTAATTATAATTTAAATTAAATTTTCTTTAATGTATTAATATTTTTTGTTGTATTAAAATTATTTTTGTTTTTATTATGAAAACAGAATTTCTTTTAATTTTCATAAATATTGGTTGAGTAAAAAGTTGATTAGTTTATACAATATTAATAAACTTTTGCTTATTCAAATAGAATAATATTTATCTCAGTGTATGTTAGAAATTCATTTTCTACAATTAAAATAAACGTATACAACTAAACTAATTTAAAACGTCTATATATATATAACAACTATTGCATTGTTTCAAATTGCTTTATAAAAACTAAATAAAACTCATTTATTTGATAAAAACTCTCATCATATCTTTATCAAATGAATGTTTTTCAAAAATCGAATAAAATTTAAATTGAATATTAAAACCCAATTCAAGGCAAATAATAAATTAATTTATCGCGTTAATTGAATCACTTTTTTATCAGGTATATATAGGTACGTTTTGCGATGAAACTAATTAAGTTTTTCTGTCACTTCACACCTTTTAAATTATAGTTATAAATTATAGTAATAATAAATGAAAAAAAAATAATTTGCAAAAGAATAAATAGAAAAATCAATATTGTCAAAAATACATTTGAATTTAAAAAAAAATCATACCATAACAAGATCGTCGACGTACCCTTGTTTTCGATAGTGATTTTATTTATTTATTTATTTATTTTTTTTTTTTTTTTTTTTTTTTTTTTTTTTTTTTTTTTTTTCAAACATTCGGTGTCAATAACAGCGAACTTCCTCGACGAAACATGTTAACTTCGAGCTCTCCTGAATTGGCTTATTCGCCAGAGAGTGATGTAATCTATCGGCTTTTGATTTTTTTCATGAAAAAAAGCCTTTTTCTTCTTTCTCGAACGAAAAAAATAGAGGAACTACTTTTTGTAGCTAAGATTTTACGTGATTTTTATTTCCACATGGAAAATGTAAACTTTTTTCGTTTGTTATTTTTAATGTATTTTTTATTTTATTTTATTTATTTATTTATTTATTTTTTTTTTTTTTACAAAAAATTTAACAAATATTCAAAAAATATAATATTTTATAGTTTGTAGTTAATGTTATATTAGATATATTTTTGGATTTCTATTACACTATTTAAAAATTGTTTTTATGATAATTTTTGCTCTAAATCATGAGAAAATTTTTACATTACTCAACTAAAATTAGAACTTGAATTCTTACAATACGTTGTTAATGTAATTACATTTAATAACTAGACAATAAACAATGTTTCCTACGTCAAAAATAATTATCGTTTCAAATCGGAATGAATAAACTATATTTCTTTGAGTAAGAGCGTTAAGAAACCTTATTTAATACATTTTTCATAGTTTGAATAATATATTATATAATTCTAAACTGGCTGAATTTTAATAATTTTTATTTGTTTTGCATGAGACAATTGAATTTTTGACAGATTATGATAGTAAACCAAAACCATAAGATGTACGACAAATGTGCGATACAAAATTTTAAATCGTATAAAAAAGATTTTCATGACTAATATACGCGATACAGTGACATTTATGCATTTATGCTCTCTTGCGCCGAAAGAACGCCGTACAAAGTTAGCCGCGGATTTCTGACATACGAGGAAGAAAAAAATTTATAGCGCGACAAAATAGTAACGGTTGCAAAACAATATCTTTCGATAAAACTTTGTTACTTTAAACGAGAAAATTTGCATTACGAGATGATAAATTATTATTATTTTATAGCTTATGTGTAAGTATGATTTTAGATAATATAAATAGGAGTGCAAAATATTCGATTGAAAAATATATCTGTATCTTTATAATAATGTATATATTATAAAGTTATTTTTATTGTACAATAATATGTTATTATAGTTATTAGTTAATTCAACAAAAGTAATCACACGAAATTGAAAGAATATTTAAGTTTATTTTTTATTTTATAGTTTTTATGAAAAGGTACCAGTAGCTCTAATAAGTATTTCCAAATAAAAATAACGATTGGATAGCTTGAAAAATAGATATTTTTATTAATTATAATTATTAATTTTTATCAAATATAGTATTAGTAAAATTTATACAGATAAAAATCACACAATTTATGTAAGTTTTATAAGACGATTAAATCTAAATAAATGAAAGTATTGAACAATTTTCTAGAGAGAAATATTTTTAAACTAATTTGAATCAACGATAGAAAAAATAAATAAAATGTAAAGAAGTACACATATTATTTAATTGCTCATACGTTGTGGGTAAACAATACGCATGAACTTACAATAGAATAAACAAAGAATAAAAGTTAATGAAAAATGAAAAAATATTATGTATACAGTAAGAAGAATTAGTTTATTGTATATACCTGAGAGAGGTAGAAATATAGAAAAGGGAAGAAGGGTAGATGAAGAATATAAAAGTGTCGAGGAAAAAACAATAAGAATGTGACTCTGCAGAATGTAGTATTTGCGAAAGAATTTTTCCATCGTCTTGAATATATAGCTCGTAAGGATCACGTGGAAAACGGAGAGAAAAGAAAGAAAAAAAAGGGGGGGGGAGGAGATACGAAGATCAAGAGAAAAAGACACGAAAGCATAGAGGAAAGAGAAAAAGAGCGTTAGAATGTTCCCACTCGCAAAACGTGGTTTGCCAAGGAAAAAAGGATGAACTTGCCAGATCCTTAAGACTTCTCAAGGGGACGAAAGAACACACGATTCATCTTCATACTAATGCGTCACATGACCCGTTTTATGATTCGTTAAGCTCTTTGAAATTTTTATTTAGAATTTTCTTTTACCTTTCTTATTTTAAGCTGGATATTCATACGTTATTATTAAGTTATTTTATTCACTTTACATATGCGTACATTTTTTTAAAATGTTAAATTTTTTTCGTTTTTTTTTGTTTTTTTTTGTTTTTTTGACATTAAGAAAGAATCCTTTTTAGATAAATAAGATGAATATTAAGCGAAAATTGAAATGTATTTCGAAATAAACTTATTAAAATTTCACGAATTGAAGAAAATTTTATTTATTTTCAATGTATTGTATTGGTCTTTTAATTATACAGAAAATAATTTCTAACATAGTTTATGTACCAATAATGTTTGTGAACAATATTTGTGAAATTTGAACACTCGATTTATAAAGCAAATATCTAACTTCATCTTACATGTTTCAAACAATTTTTTTATTTTTAATGCTTATAAATTTCCGGTTAATCTTTATTGAAAAAAAAAACTTATAAAATTAAAAAAATAAAAACAGAAATTACAAGCTACGTTCAGTAAGTTTACTTGATTGTTTATTTTACAAATGCATTAATATTTGCAAATGTATAAAAATAGAGAAAAATATTATGAAAAAAAAACGTTTAGATTTATTTTTTACTTGACGTGTAATTCTTCTGAATTGCATTTCAAGTAATCATGAAAACTTTAAATCTCATAAAAACGCAATAAAAATAAATTATAAAAAGCCATTTCTTGTCAGGGTAAAAATCACATTTTTTGCATTTGAGTAACAATGTGAAGCGACTTTACGCGTCACAATAATCTCGATAACTGACAAATGTTTACCTTTAGCAATTTTCGAAATAAAAATCCCAGTGTAAAAGCTTAGTATTCGCTTTCCTTATGTATATATATATATCTCTTTCGACATAATACCGAACGTCGAGAGCGTAAACAGACGACGGCGTTTCAGCCGTACAAGTAATCGTAAAATAAGGAAACTCGACTAGTTGGAAATGGATTTCCGAGTGGAAATCATCGCCCAATGCCGTGGCATAATCCAGCGCGCACTCGATATATATATATACTTATATTATATCTTTGGATTTGCATCGATCGATTTTATGACAGTATAAGCAAGAAACGAAAGCTCGCGCGTATATCTGCGCTCTCACAATATCGAAATTATTCTCATGGAAGAAAAATGTTGTGTGCATCCGTTAGGAGGACCACAATTATAACGACGAGCGAATGCACGAGAATGCGCGCTGAACATAATAGAAAATATTCGAGATGTAGTCGTTAGCCGAACGCGTCGGTTAGCTCTTCTCTTTTTAATGAGTTTTTTCAGTTTCACTCTAGTCTGTGTACATGCGCGTGTGTTTTATATGCTCTTTATTGAATAACGGCTCTCAAACTTTTCAACCTCTACATCGAGTTTTATCGCCGCTGCTGTACATACCATACATTCCTATCGCGAGGCACGAATGAACGGATCGTCACAGTTATTATCACAGCGTCATTGTTGATCGATTTAGTTACTGCGTTAAGCGAAAGTTTTTTGTTAACAATCTATAATGTTGAAATTTTTTATGCTTTATAATATTTTATCTTTCGATCAAAAGAATTTTTGTTTGAAGCTTATTTATTTAGTCGATGTTTATTGAAAAAAAAGATTATTATGATAAAATTTTTATTTAGATTTATTTATTTTAATAGACATTGAAAATTGCATTATTAAATATAAAAAAGCATATTAAAATATATAACTGCAAGCATAATATTTTTAACAAACTGAATATAAAAGCCTTTATCATAATATTTTATATAAATTTCTTGATATAAATTCATATTTAGAAGTATATTAAAATAATGTATATATCAAGATTTATTTAATTAAAGTACTTTTATCATGTTTTAAACTTTAACGTATTTAATAAGCTAATAATAAATTCTAATAAAGCAGCGTTAGGTAACAATAAGGCTTTCAAAAAAAAATTTTTCGTAATAATGAGTCTTACTATTCATTAAAATCATTAAAAATCAATAATGTTATCCATCAAATTTATTATTTAATTGACGAAAAGATAAAAAAACAAATATTATATTGAATTTATTTAGCAAAATACATAGAAAGTTTTAAATAAAACTTAATTTCACACATAAATTTATAGCCTCTCTTTATATTTTAAATTAATTTATACCGTAATAAACAGTATAAAATTTACTAATTATCAATCAAACATTTAATCGATGATCAATGTTTAAAGAGCACTCACAATGTTGGCTTCTGTACATCAAGTCGAAAGAAAATATTTGTATTGCTCGCCTGCATTTTTGAAAATAAAAATATACAAGTATTGTCAACTAATTATCAGTTATTGTTTCGACAAATATATTACTTTAATTTTGTAATACAATGGTTTATTGTAGATGATGCGAGAAAAGCAAATGCTTTATTTTTAATCTCTTTATTTTATTTATTTAACAAAATTAAATCTCAAATTACAAGCACGTATTTATTGTAATGTTTATTTGATAAATAAAGCGCAATAATATTTTCAATCGAATGTAATAGCCGATCGAATAAAATTTATTATTGATTTGACATAAAATCATTAGAATGTAAATCAGGACAAGTGCACATATCGTAACTCATTGGGCAAAAAATACACAGTGTGTCCCATGGAAAACGGAACTTTTTCAAAATAAAGACAAAAATTCAATATTCCGGCAAATCTCATTTATTTTATTCAAAATAGTCTCCTTCCGCATCAATACAACGTTTTGCACGATCAATTAACATATCGAATGAGTTTTTGAGATCATTTTTATCCATCGACTTTAGTATGTCGGTCGTCGCTCTTTGGATGGCCTCTACGTCGGCATAACGTTTTCCTTTCATAGGCAAGTGCAATTTGGAGAACAAGTAGAAGTCGCACGGAGCCAAATGAATGGTTGATGGTTAAAATGGAATTTTTGATCAAAAAATCCGTGATCAAGTTCGATCGATGAGACGGGGCATTATCATGCAACAAACGCCAGCTTCCTTTTTCACGGTATTGTGGCCGCCGCACACGACGAATATGGCTGAATAACACTGAACGCTTCATAACACCAAGATAAAACACAGCAGTAATCGTTTGACCAGGTGGAACGAATTCACGATGAATAATACCCTATATAATACCCTCCGAATCGTAGAAACAAATCAACATTGTCTTCACTTTTGACTTTTCAAGACGACTTTTTTTCGGATTGGGTTCGGTTGAGTACCCATTACATTCAGCACTTTGACGCTTGGTTTCGGGATCATATTGAAAACACCATGTTTCGTCACCAGTCACAATTGAATATTTCAAGTTTGGGTCCTTTTTTGACTCTTTAATCAAATCCTTACAATGTTGAATTCGGAGCAATTTTTCGTAGTCGGTCAATTTGTGTGGAACAAATTGCGTGCACACACCTTCCGTAGATTCAAATGATCGGTCAAAATGCGATGAATTGAATTTTTGGATATATTCAATTCCATTTCCATATATCGCAATGAAGATTTTGGCTCATTTTTTATAAATTCACGCACTTTTTCAATGTTACTTTGAGTAATCACGGTATTCGAAGGACCTGGATGTTCGTCGTCCTGAATGTCTTCACGACCTTCCTGGAACCGCTTACACCACTCATACACTCTGATATGGGATAGACAATTATCGCCATAAACTTGTTTTAGCAAATTATGCGTCTCAGTAAAGGATTTACCGAGTTTAAAACAGAACTTAATATTTGCTCTTTGTTCGAAGTTCATTTTTCGAGCGATGCCACAAACACACTGTCACTTTGAGCGCGATATTTTGGTTTCCATTGAACCAAATGTCATACAATTTTGACAGGATGTCAGTTAAGAATGGACCTTTCCATTGCTAACATCCACCAATAGGTGGCGCCAATATAAATCGATGTTTTGAAAAAATTCCGTTTTCCATGGGATACACTGTATGTATAAAGAAAAATAATGCAAAATTTCATTCCGTGATCGTTTCTTAGATTATTTATTTTTGCGTTAAGTCGTGCACACGTACTTAACAATAACGATACGAGTCTTAATAACGATATTTTATAACGCTTTTGTGTAATATATCTTATCATAATTTATTCCAAACGAAAGGTAGAAATAAAGCTTACCGATATATGTCAAGTGTTGCATAATTAAAATTTGATTAAAAGGACAAATAATTAAAATATTGTAATTAATTGAAATTTTTCAAAATAATAGACAAATTATGTAAATAGCTTATCCGTATATCTAAATCGGAAATTGAATTTATAATTTAATTAATACAATAATGATCTTATTTTGTGAAAGGTTTCATATTTACCGTTATAATTTATTTAATGAATAATTCAATTATCAAGCTTATGTGGTATGTTAAGTTAAAGGCTTCTAAAAGTATAATGATATATAATCCTTTTGATACATAATCCTTTAATTAACGATTTTAATTTGATTTTGAATTTAATTTTTAGTTGACAAAGTATATAAACATAAACAACTTTCTCGTGTGCCTATATAATAAGTGAGTTGATAAAAAAGAATAAAATAAAATAATTCCCAACTTTTCAACGGCTAATAGCATTGAATTTATTTACAACGAAATTTTCGTCGATTTAACGGCAACTCGTCATGCATGCAGTTGAGTTTGAGTATTAAAAATTTACTCTTACCGTATATAACAAAAATTTTTTTCGACGTTATACTTTCCGCTTAAAATGAAACAAAATAAACATTCTACACTTTATACATTATGTTTTAAGTGATTAATTTCTAAAAACGTTTTAAATTAAAGATAAATTTTATAATTTTTGGCAGAATTTATTCGTTTTAATTACTGAATTATTATTTAAAAATAATTAAAATTAATACGGACATAGAATATAATTTATCATAATAAATATAATATTAATAAATTATTTAAAAAATTTTACAATTTTTGTTAATAATTATGTAATTATTGATAAACTCATTATAAACTGTTGCAAAATAATTTTAAAATGATTAAAAAAATTTTTTTAAGATTAAAAAAAATTGAGGCCAGAAGATACTATATTTGTGATGCGGTTTGCCGACACTACTTGTACCTGTTATCGGAACGTTACCGTATCTATTGATAATTTAAAAATTATGGATAAATTATTTTAGACTGGCATTAAGCATTACGTACAATTTTTTTTATAATAATTCATTAATTTTGAGAAAATATTGTTGAATAATTTGTTATTATCTAATGATAGAATTCGTTGTAGAAATTTATATCAATTCTCAAGTTTAAAAAAAAAAAAAAAAAAATAACTTTACACTCTACTATTTCAATCAAATTGATTCTTTGTCTGTTTTGTTTGTTAAGACGGAATTCGTGTTTGAGTCTTGATTAGAGACTTTTGTCGTGTGGAAAATCAAAAATAAAAAACGAAAGAGAAACTAAATACGATTGTAATTCGTGCAAAGAAATGAGGAAAATCATCGCTTATAGTCGCTTGCCTTTCTTATACATATACACACAAAACTTGTGTCACCAGCTCGTAAAGCTTCATTTCTCTCCTTCGCATGAAAGCGGCTTAAACGAGTCGTTCGTTCCCTTCTTTCTTTAGCGTCGTCCCTTATCGACCTTTCCTCCTTCATCCGCTAAGTCTTTTTTTTTCGAGCTGTCCATTAGCCGATATGAGAGAAAGAGAAAGAAAGGGGAAAAAAGTATTTGCGACTTTTTTCCTAAATGACAAAATTCGAGCGATCGAGTAATCTTGCGGATAAATAAATGACTTTTGATTTTTACGGCTTGAGGGTAAAGGAAAACAAGGAAGTTTGTTTGGATTTTTGTTTTCTTTTTTCTTTTTATTTATTTTTTATTCTTTAGAGTGTTGGCGTTTAATTTGTGATTCTTTAGAAATCGAATACTTTCTTTGTTTTACTTTCCAAGTTCAATCATAAAATGATTGGTTTTTTTCTTGCTGTACATATCAAAGATTACTTTTTCATTTTAGAAATGTCTAAATAATTTTCTTAACTTCAATACGCTGCTTTATTAAATTTCTAATTTTCGGAGTGAAATTTTACATATTAAAATTAATCGCTTCTACGAAAACTTATTTAAAAAGTCAATCAAACGATCATTCGAATTAAATTCATCACCTGAAATATAAAGTTTTTGCCACAATTTTCAGGTCTCGTGTATACTACTATAAGTTGACTCTGTATTTTCAACAAAACATTTCAAAATTTTAGGTTAATATAATCAAAACTTTTTGTTTTCATACAAGAGAATGTGCCGCATTTCGATGAAAGGAAAAGTTACCATATGTATCGGGAAAAAGCAAAAGTAGAATTTACATTTCGGAGTTACGGTAGGAAACAAATATATTTTTTGGTGGCATAATAGACCGTATGACAATTGAAATTTTGAAAAAGAAATGATAGTGCGTGAGAATATTTTTGTATACGCGAATAAAACTTGGTGGTAATAATAAATTTTCGATAGGTTTACTTTTCCTTCGATTGTTTGATAAAAATACATGGAATAGTAAATTTTAAATATTTCTTATTTTTATTAAAATAGTTTTTATTGTAATAATTATTCTTGAGCAGTTTTTAATGAATATTTTTCGTTAACATTAACTTTTTAAATATTTAAAAATATTATTAATAAAACTTTTACGGAAACATTGATCTTTTATTTTACCGAAACGTGAGACGCTAGGGACGTAATCGGAGAATATAAAGACATTCATTTGTAACCAATTTGAGAACTTGAATATTACGTATATAAAATCACTCATACTTTTTAATATTTTTTTATATTACCTTAAATTATATCAACATATTAATCTCGATATTATTTAAAATCATCTGGCTCAAAAACCTTTACCGTTTCTCATTACCGACAAAAATAAAATTCATTTTTTATCACGAAAACAAAGCACTGCATCGAAACAAAAATTCAGAAAACAAGTCAAAAAATAATCTTGCGGAGATCGATCGATTCTTCGTAGATTTCACACACGAAGAAACAAACTCGACAAAAATTCAATTCCATGATTCTCGACACTTGTGCAGGTGTATGCAATGTAAACCATATAAAATCTTCCAAGATCCTCCGTATCTTTGCACACATAAATACGGAGCCAGTGGATTCGAACAATGCATATACAAGATGGGCCATTTTAATCGATTCATCCGAATTTCTCGTTTTCTAATAGATAATACAAAAAAATGGTTCAGACAGAAATTGTGCAGGACAAAGGGAGACATCTATCTGTACCATTAGTTTCGACCTTGAACTTCATTTGTAAGGTCATTTAAAGGTCAAAAAGGAGTTTTTGGCGGAAAATTTCGTTTATGATACCCGATTCAAAAAGAAGCGAAAAATTTGACGTTAGAGTTGATATTTCAGTTGTTCCTGTTGATTTGACCTTTTGAAGGACACACCAAGGTCAAATGATAAAAATTTGCTTACCATCTGTTCATTTTACTTCTTTGATAAAATCTACGTTTTGAAGGTATCTTTAACAGATACGTCTTATTGAATACAACATTAACTTTGACCTTGGAGTCGATTTTTAAAGCCAGGTCCAGGTAATAGCATTGCTTAAAAAAAAAAAAAAACTAGTTTTGATATTGAAATCGAAAAAACAACGTAGAATCTTGTGTTCAAAGTTTTATTCGTTTTCTGCTAACCTTGCTTTTAGCGTTACCCAGAAACAACGACGTGAATAACCGGGTGACTTTGGGGTGCTTGATTAAAAAATTATCTCAAGATCAATCTTCTCAAGGACGTTTTCATACTTGGATTCGGTATTTATTACAAAGGTGCCTTTGCCATAATTATTCCGTCAAAAAATTTTAAAAAGTAGCCGTCGCTTAGCTTTTTTAGCTTTTTACCTTAAAATGATCTTTTCAAGGCCATAAAAATTTTTTATTAATATCGTTTCAAACCTAAAATTTTCCACTCTTTTTGAATCTGGAGCTAAAAGTAGAGGTTTCTGTTTAAAAAAATTAAGTCGACCTTCAAATGATCTTGAAAATGAAGTTCAAGGTCAAAACTAATTGCACAGATAGATGGATCTCTTTGTTCTGCACAACTTTTGTCTGAACCATTTTTTTATTACCTCTTAGAAACCGAGAAATTCGTGTGCATCGATTAAAATTGCCCACCTTATACATATATAAGGGTGGTCCCAGAAGTACCCGACCTGACTTATAGATGGGTGTTGTTGGTTAAAAAAAATTTCTGTAGTAGAAATAACGAATTTTATAAAGCTTAAGTTTAAATTTTAAAGACGCTACGTTGTGTAGTATTTATTTGTCAGCCATCAACATTGAACGCTTTCAGTGAATTTTTAAACATGAAAAAAATTGGTCATCATTATATGATACAATATTTCCATTTGAAGGGTTTCAGTCCAACCAATATCAAAGCCGAGCTACTACTCTAGGGGAGTCTGCTACTTCGTTAACATCAGTAAAATATTGAGTGGCAGAGTTTAAACGAAGCCTTACGAGCTGCCAAGATGAACATCGCAGTGGTCGACCGAATGAGGTGACCACGCCAGAAATGGTTAAAAAAATGCATAAAACAGTATTGGATGACCATCGATTGAAAATACACGAGCCAGCAGATATGGTAGGCATTTCAAAAAGCGCTGTACATCGCATATTGATTGAAAATTTAGAAATGAGAAAGCTGTGCGCAAGATGAGTGCCGCATTTGCTCGCAATGGAACAAAAACAGCGTCGTGAGGATGTTTCAATTGAGGGTTTAGCGCTGTTTTATAGCAGTAAAGCCGAATTTTTTCGTAGATTCATAACCACGGATGAAAGATGGGTCTATCATTTTACACCTCAGACAAAGGAACAGTCAAATCAATGGACTAGAAAGAAAGAATTGGCTCCAATGAAGGCGAAGACACTTAGGCGAAGTTCCATCTGCAGGGAAAGTCATGGCGTCGTTTTTTGGGATGCGTATGGGATAATTTTGATTGATTATCTTCGAACAGTAAAAACAATTAACGACGAGTATTATGCAAACTTATTGCAGCGTTTGAGTGATGAAATCAAAATAAAGACTGCATTTGGCTAAAAAGAAAGTGTTCTTTTATCAAGACAATGCGCCAGCTCATACATCCGTTATCGCGATGGCCAAAATCAATGAGTTAAAGTTCGAATTGCTTTCTTATGCTCCCTATTCACCAGATTTAATTTCCTCAGATTATTTCTTTTTTCCAAACTTTAAAAAATGGCTCGCTCGTCAAAGATTTGCCAACAATGAAGAAGTGAAGTCAGCAGGTAATGGCTATTTTGAGGAGCGCGACGGTTCTTACTATAAACAGCGTACTGAAGCTATCGAGCATCGTTGGAAAAAGTGTATTGAACTAAAAGGAGACTATGTTGAGAAATAAAGAATTTTTTACCAAAAGTTTTTGTATTTTCCTTGTTAGGCTGGGTACTTTTTGAATCACCCTTCTACATTCGTCGACCCGTTACTTTTTCGTCAAAGACGTAAGTCACATAACGAGATGTCGCGATTTCTTTGCTTTTGTGTATACCGCGGGCGTCTTCTTGTGCGGTAAGTGTGAATACTTATACCATATAACGATACTGAATCAATCCTTGTTAACTTATATATTTTTTTTTTTTTTTTTTTTTGGGATTATTCTGGATGAGGGTGTTGGCTATAATTTTTTTTTTTTTTTTTATGTTAGTGTTTAGGGCTTTAAATGTCAGAAAAAATTATTTTATAGTGAATATAATATTAAAAATTATGTGGCGCATCAAAATAAATTAGTATAAAAAATAAAAATAAATAAATTAAATAAAAATACAAGACTTAAAATTTATAAAATTCTTAATTAACTATTATTCTTTCTATAATAGATATAATTTTTAGTTTTATATTTGATTTTCTTTGATAAATATTTTAATTTTTTTTAAGAATTTGATTGATAAATATTTGAAATTAAAAATAATAATAATGATTTATAGTAAAGAACATGTATGTAAATTTCTGTCAGATATAATAATAACTGAATCTTAAATTTAATACAATTTAAATAATCAAAAATTTTATATATTCTTTATAGGAAATAATGTTAAAATATTTTGTTATAACACTTCGATATTTCGTTCGTATTTGTAAACTTTGATCCCGAAAAACCTCGTCATATTTTATTTTAAAATTTATAAATTTTCTCGAGCTCAAGAATATCGAAAGTAGATGCATATTTTTCCTTAACTATCTTCGTTACGACTTATATACGAGTATGTGTACCTACATCAATAAAGAAATAATCAAAAATATTTCATCTTTAACGCTAATAAGAATAAAAAGTGTAATATCAAATGTGAAAAATCCAATTTCAATCATAAAATTTAAGTCGACCCTTTTCCCTTTTTTCCGCCTCTATCTTCGAAATATGTCCTCTAGGTATGTCTATCCGCAAATATATACTAAATCATAATTGCACAAACACGTTACCGACGCGTACTCTCTTTCGTATTCGCACAAATACAGAAAATAAAATATAATTTTATATCTATATAAAATAATAATATAATAATAATGTGTACAATTTGATACCAAAAAAATAAATAAGTTTTAAATATAAGCAGCAATAGAGGCTCTTTTTTCCGCTCTAGGCCGATATTTGTTTTTCGATTTAAAACGTGACGAAAAACGAGATAAACACAGAAATATAATATTTCAATTGTGTTCGTTGTTTCAATGGTCTTCGAAATTTTTTAGAGCATAGATGGACGAAACATGCACCGCTTAAGCAGTTTTTCTTTGTAGTTTTCTGAACTTCCATTGAAAAATGAACTCACGAGATGACTTTTGACAGACGGAGAGTCTGACTTCTCATAGCCCTTTGCGCGAGCAAAACGTTAAGTTACTTTAAGTCGCGTCGCGTTTGCGAAATCGGTCCATTTGTTTCGCGTTTAATTATAGTTCTTTAAATAAATTTAATTAGTTTTATTCTTAATGTTTTTGTTACATTTCGATTGTAAAAAACTAGACAGTCATTTGTTTCGCTCGCTATATATCCAGTGCTTGTATTAAGGGAGCAGTATATACGTACGTACATACTCGACATTGATTTTTCCGTACACCTACCCCATTCTCGCATTGCGCCAGGGTACAACGAACCATGGAACGAACAAGAGAGAAAAGAAATGTCAGACTGGAATCAGATAAATTCAACGCTGCGAATACGTGTAAAGAAGAAAACCAAAAGGGAAAAAGGATAGTTTGGGGAGAAAAGGTAAGAGAAGAACTTTCGAGTAGTGTGCCCACATTGTCCCTTGAGTTCTCAAAAGGGTTCCTTGTATACCTATATATGGATGTACGAATATTTACTAGCTTACTTTCCTCCTTTTCACGTCGCCGAGTGCATTCGAAGTTTTTTAAGTGGTAACTAATTAAACGATAACATCGGAGCGGTTCATATTATATAAAAGTCTTTATTCTTTCATCGTGAATGTGAAGTGTTTGTTATTTAAAAGCGTATCAAAATCAATATAGTTATAAATTATGATTAAATTAATAATAATTATATATTATTCTAAATTATTTTTATTTTTTGTTACAATAAAAAAAATTAAATGAAAATTTTTAGCTATTTATAATTAGATTGTAACAATTTCTAAAAACTTTTCATTAAATCATTAATTTTTGTTCTTATTTAATAATAAGAAGAAGAATTTAACACACACATACGTATATATGAAGAAAAAAGGTGCCATTTATTGTTTATTTTTATTTACATCGAATGAAAAATTAATTTATCTCGTTTTAGTAAGGGTATAAATTTCAAATTAAAATTTATTAGCTCGTCGACGTATAAAAGTTTAATTGAATAAATTTTATCCGCAGTGTCTCGAGTCTATTAAATAATCAATAACGTTATATACATATATCTATATATATATATATATTTAGACGCCAGCACTGACCTTATAAAGGAAAAAACTTTCTCGCAAGAAGAGAGTACGTTATTTTTATAACGGAATTCATGTCCACCTACCCACAAACGCGTTCGTGTACATAGAAAATTTATGCCCGACTGAAAGAAAAGCTATATGCAGACACGTGCGAGTTATACAACAAAGATGCGAGAAAACTTGTTCGTAAATAAAAATCTTGACCTTCGTATAATTTTTACGTGTAAAATTCATCATAAATGTTTAAACGTGTGTAAGTATGTTAAAAGCCAACGTCGATAAAATACCTCGAGCGCAAAAACAAATCTCGAATCGATTCGTTTGATTTAGATATAAACAATAAGGATTAACGACACATTCGTTTCCAACCGTTTACGCAAAGCTGTATATATGTATATATATATATATATATGTATACGAGCGCAAGGTCAGCCTGAGCCCTTCTATCACGCTTTGATCTCGTGTCTATCTTTCGATATACGATGCCTATGTCAAAGGGCTGTAAAGGTACTGGATTCCCCCAAGAGAGCACGCCCCGTGTACGAGTATCCAGTCCCGTCACGAAATCGTACTATATAAACGTGCATAGACACGCGTACGAATACGTGAAACTCGTATTAGAGCTAAGTATGCAAAAGCTCTAATGTGCAGGTTAAACAATCTTTCTTCTCTTTTCTTCTCTCTTTCTCTTTGGTTCGTGTATATACACTCTGACAAAAAAGTATCCGGAAATTTGAAATAAAACGCAAAAATATTAAACTTCTTCAATATTTATTGAATCTCCTTCAAAATATGCTCCATTTGAAGCGATACACATGTGCCAACGTTTTTTCCAATCATGGAAACATTTTTTATAGGCGCTTTCAGGGATGACCTTCTGCTCCTTCTGCGAATTTTCTTTTATGGCGTCTATGGAGTCAAATCTGGTTCCCCGGAGCGGTAATTTCAGTCTGGAGAAAAGAAAAAAGTCACACGGAGCTAGATCAGGCGAATAAGGTGGCTGGTCGATGGTATTTATCGAGTGTTTGGTCTTAAAATCGTTAAAAATCGTGGCTCGATGAGATCGTGCGTTATCGTCATGCAAAATCCACGAATTGTTTTGCCACAAATCCGGCCGTTTACGGCGAATATTTTCACGCAAACATCTCAAAACAATTAAATAGAAGTTGTTATTGACCGTTTGACCTTGCGGAACGAATTTATGATGAACCACACCACGAATATCGAAGAAAACAATAAGCATCGTCTTGATTTTAGAACGACTTTTGCGAGGTTTTTTCGGTTTCGGCTCATTTTTTCCCACCCATTCCGATGATTGTTGGCTCGTTTGTGTGTCGTATTCATAGACCCATGTCTCGTCACCAGTTATGATCCGTCCCATGAACGTGGGATCAGAATTCGCACGATCCAGCATGTCTGCAGCTACCTGCATCCGGTACTGTTTTTGAAGAAAATTCAGCTCTAACGGAACGAGCCGAGCGGCGACGCGCTGCATGCCCAATTGGTTCACCAAAATCAAACGAGCGGTTTCACGAGAGATGTTGAGATCACGAGCTATCTCTCTAACACTGGCATGACGATTTTCGAGCACAATTTCCTTGATTTTTTCGACGTTATCGTTGGTTGAAGAGGTCGACGATCGTCCTGAACTAGGCAAATCTTCGACGATCTCCCGACCGTTTTTAAAGGCTTTGTACCATTCGTACACTTGGGTTTTCGATAAAACAGAGTCTCCATAAGCCTTTTCCAGCATTCGCAACGAGTCAGCACACGAAATTTCGTTCAAAACACAAAATTTGAGACAAACTCTTTGTTCAATATTTTTTTCCATTGTAACATTCGCAGACTACCACTGAGGTCGACTGGTTTCAACAGCTGTCGTTAACAAACTAGTTGACAGACCGCACTCATGTTTGGCATAGTAATTACGGACAGTCCTACCAACATACAGAAACTTCAAATACTTAAAAATACTCAACGCGGGCAATTTAAATAAGAATTTCCGGATACTTTTTTGTCAGAGTGTACATACACATACATACATAAGTGTATAACGATCCTGCGCACATTTAACCAAAGCCGAATCCCTCTACCGTCTACCCTTTTCCTTCATTTTTTTTTTTTTTTTTTTTTTTTAACTTCTGGTTTTACCACTTGCTCCGTCAGTCCTATTTTTCAATTATCGTTTTTGGCGCGCAATCCTTCCGTATCACGTATGTAGAAGCAGGTATTTGCCTTCCCTTTTTTCTGGCATAGCTGAGCTAGATATCTCGATCATTTAATGTAAGATTGCTTATTCAATTTTGTAAATTAAAAAGTAAATTATTGAAAATTTAAATGCGAAATTAAAGTTTTTTCTATCGGTATGTTTCCAATAGGTAAGATATAAGAATTGTCTTGTTTAAATGTACAAATCTACAATAAAATTCCATAAAATATTGTTTTTTATGGAAACATTGATAATAAAATTTTATTTAACCGTTTGACTGCGGAAGAATTTTTTCGAAGAACAAACGAAGCGCGATAGCGCTTCGCCGCACTCAAACGGTTAAAATCCTTCATCGCGAAATACTACGAGGGTAAAGCGGGGGAATACGCTAGTGTGGGAAAGGCGCCACTTTGCTATATTATCGTTATATTAATATATATATATATGGCAATAAAAGTGCTATTATCAGTTGTTTTATAATTAACTAATTACGTTGACACTGTTTTATCGTTTTTTTTTTTTTTTTTTTTTTATTTTCAGTCGTTTTTCGGACAACATTCGGAAATTAAATTTTTCTAATAATGTATTTTTTCTGAAGTTTCGAAATCTGCGAATAAGATGCCAGTAAAATGATTAAGGTAAGATGCCAGTGGTAATTTACTACTTAAACTGCAATATAATTAAAAAATAAGTCCAACACGATAATTTAAAATATTCCTTGGCTAAAGGAGAAAGTTTTGAAGACATATGTCCTAGTTAAAAATTAAGCTATTACAATAAAAAGGTGCTAAAATGTAACCCGATCACAATGTGGACAATATATTAAGTTAATATTGTAAAAATGGAATTTGTCTCTTATGCAAACGTTAATAATTATTTTTTTACGTGCAAAAATGTTGTATAAATGTTGAATATTTACATTTATTTAAAATAGTATTAAATTGTAGATTATTTTTCTTATTTTGTTAAAGCTCAATCGATTTTATGTCATTTTTTCACCCGCACGTGAGAGTAAGATGCCACTTTTGCGTTACATTGTTTAATTGTTATAATCTTTTAAATACATGAAACTTAAAAATATTCTTGTAATATATTTTATGGCTCTTTTTAAATTATACACGATCAAATAATAAAAATTTAGATCCACGCTTATGCATATTTTTTTTTTTTTTTTAATTTTTCCTTAGGTATGGCGACTTCTCCCGTCTTGCTATATTCTATTAATATTATTAATTATTTATTCTGCAATACTTAGAATTATTAATTTATTAATTTTATTTTCTTTATAGACCGACTGCTTTTAACCAACATTATTTCTTGCATGTAATTATTTTTTTGCATAAAAACATTGTATATTAAATTTTATTTTTGCATTATCTACAACTTTATTGCAAAGACTTATACGTAAAATATTCATGAAAATTACAAAGATAATGTTCCGTCAGTATGAAAATACGAGTGTACTACTTATATCTTGTCAATAAATAGTTAACACTAAAATTTAATAATTAAAAAGATTTTTTTAAACTATATTAAATTTTTTAATTCATAGAATAAAAAATAAGCAATGGGAAAATTGATGTTTTTTTCAAATTGTATTGTGCTACAGCATTATAATTTTTTAATTTATTAATTTATATAAGACTAATTATTTATTTCTTAATATTTTTATCCAACAAAATTACATTTTAATTAATTCTCACTTTATAATCGGGAAAATTATTAATTAAATATTGAAGAAAAAAAAAATTTTACAGTGAATAAAAAATATTTTATAATTACCACAAACTACTATTTATAAGTTAATATAATATTTATTAAACCATATACAAAATAATAATTTCAATAAATTGTGACAAGGCTTATTAGTTTTAAAGTTATATCTGTGAACAGTTGTTATATACAGTAATGAACATAGTTCTTAGTTCTCAGTGAGGAGCTATAAGTACAAATCGATGAAAAGATTCTCCGACTTTAAGATTATACATGTATACGTGTAAAATTATTTACCTTAAGAAAAAATTCTGATTTCATTATTCAGTGTGAGTAAAAGCAACGAATATAGACGCTTAATAGAAGAAGCGTCACATGTTAATATTATGTTTTCTAAAAACGGGTAACCGAAAAGATAGATGGGGAACCTGGCGCATAAGAGGCGCCACTTTTAAATATATATATATATATATATATAGATATACAAATAAGCATATCGCGGGTAACTCTTGGGTAACCTAAAGAAAAACGCAATTTTTCAATTATTTTATAAGAAAATTAAATATAATGTATCATAAAATAATGTTTTTTAATATTTACAACTTCTTATTTACAAAAACAAGTATTATTAATGTACGATGAAGATTAGCTGTTTGATTTGAATGAAGCACGCGTTAACTTAGTTCCTCGATATATAGATATACAAATATATTGCGGGTAACCCCTGGGCAACGGAAAGAAAAATGCAATTTTTCATTTATTTTAGAAGAAAATTTAATATAATGTATCGAAAATAAAGTTAAATCTATAAATATCATATTTTTTAATATTTATAATATTTTATTGACAAATACAAGTATTATTAATTTATGATAAAGATCAGCCGTTTGATTTAAAAGATATATAAATATATCGTGGGTAACTGCTGGGTTACCGAAAGAAAAATGCAATTTTTAAATCATTTAAAAAAAAAATGTAGTATAATGTATCGTAAAATAATGTTGCATTAATAAATATCATATTTTTTTATATGAAACATTGTTTATTTACAAAAAAATTCATTATTAATTTACGATGAAGATCAATTGTTTGGTTCGAATGAAGCGCGTATTAACTTTAAATTCCCCTGTGTGTATGTATATATATATGTTCAAATTATTTTTAATATTAAAATAATAGTTTAATGCAACATTATTTAAATTGTCTTATAAAAAAATTATAAAATTACATTTTTCTTTAACACTTTGCTGACCGGCAATTTTACACAGAAACTATGTCATGTCACCGGCTATTATTTATAATTGAATATGAAAGTAAAACGTTCTAAATGGTTGAAATTTTTTGAATTTTTGAATTAAATTGAAATAGATAGTGCAAGTGCAATGACGAGGTAACTCGTCACCGGTCAGCAAAGTGTTAAGATACTCATGGGTTACACATGCAATGTTTATTGCATTATTATCCATGCAATGTTTCCGAATGACTGGTAACGCTTTCGAACACCCACTGTTGCCCGTTTATAGCATTAAATTGTATTAAATCTAATTCTAATCCTATTCTCGCTTTATGTATTCAATTGAAGTTACCTTTCAAGTCTCAATAATATTTATAATTTTAACGACTATTACATAGACGAAATTTCAAAAAAAGTTTCTATTGCAGTTTTATTATTTCACATCATTATATGAATAATTTTAGTATCGATAATGTAATCGAGGTTCAATAAACTAACAAAATTTATGTACTAATAATTACACTTTGTTTATTGTATATAATTGATATTATCTTTTATATTGTAAGTTAAATGCTGATAAAAATCATACAAATTCATTAATGAATCACTAAAATTCACTAATAAATCAGTGAAAATTCTTGCTACTAAAAAATAAATCAGAAACTACAACCATCATGAAATTGCGCTAGCTTACAAGTGAAATTCACTGAGTAATTACTTCATCATTATCAATCATTAACCTTTTAGGAACGACGCGCCACTATAGTGACTTCTGCGGATATCATCTTTTAGGACGAAAATTATGATTTAATCATCAAATACTTCATTTGAATGTACTCGTACACAGAACGGCATTGCCCGTCACACTTTGCAGTGTTGTATCGTTTATACATCGTTCACGTCAGACTCTGCCGTCCAGGGAAATGGCCACACGCAAAATTCAGCCGTACCTAGAAGGTTAAGGCCACTGTCAGAATAAGTGAGTTTTACTGTTAAATCAGTGAAATTCTTTTGGTTCAAATTAAAATAATGATGATAGCAATTCTTTCATAACATTATATGTTCATAGTGTTTAATGTTAAAAATTTTATTTTTATAATTTTTAACGTTAACTTTATAAAAAATCTGCAAATTTTATTTTTTATTTAAAAAAAAGAAATTTTTAATAAAACTTTTTTATAAATATATATTATTAATTAATTTTTTTACTTCAAATTATACAATCAGATGTTTCATTGAAACTCAATATCAAAAGTTAATATAATCTTGTAACAGCATGTAAGAGCAGCTGATGTCTCGCTCATCGAATAGCTTTAACACTTTTTTCTCGCGAAGATACCGATTGCGTCACCTAACGATCACCTACGAACTAACCGGTTTGGGTACATCTTGCCCCTATGTAAATAGTCTTCTATAAGCGTCTATATTTGTTGGTAAAATCATCTCTGCTGACAATAGAGATGAATAGGGAGATTGCCAGAGACCCGGAAAAAAGTGAGGCAATTGCTGCGCGCCAGAAGGGGCTGCCGCCTAGTAGTCTAGCATCCGAAGTAAGCGCATGTTAGACAGGGGACGAAAGTTTTATATTACAAAAGCTTTTTTATATATAAATTAATTAAACCGTTAGCTCAACACCTAATAACCTTGGGAACAAAAGTTTTAAACTTTAAACGCTTTGTTATAAATAAATTACTAAAGCCATAAGGTTCTACACCTAAAAACCCTGGGGAAAAAAGTTTCGAATTCTAAGAGATTTTACTATAAATAAAAAAAATTGAACCATAAGCTCTACACTAAATAACCCTGGGGACGAAAGTTTTATATTGCAAAAACTTTTTTATATATTGGGAGTATAAATAAGTTCTCGCCGTTTTTTGTGAAAATAAATCTTTTATTTATAAAAAATAATAAAAAAACAAGTCAATTAAAGTATTGCCTATCGCTGGAGATTACTTTTTCCCATCTTCCTAGCAGCATTTGAATTCGACGTCGAAAAAACGACACTTCTTTTGCGGCTATCCACGAATCGATCCATTTTTTCGTTTCTTCATAGTTAAGTGCTGCTCAGCCAGGCCGTTAGTCGTCGATCGAAATAAATAGTAATCAGAAGGCGCGATGTCTGGAGAGTACGGCGGGTGTAGTAGCACTTCCCATTTCAGCGTTTCCAGGTATGTTTTGACCGCTGACGCGACATGCGGCCGAGCGTTATCATGCAGCAAAATCACCTTATCGTGTCTTTGCTCATATAATGGCCGTTTTTCTTTCAATACACGGCTCAAACGCATCAATTGTCGTCGATAGAGATCTCCTGTGATGGTTTGATTGGGTTGGAGCAGCTCGTAATACACTACGCCCAGCTGATTCCACCAAATGCACAGCATGAGCTTGGAACCGTGGATATTCCGCTTTGGCATTGATGCTACTGCTTCGCCAGGCTTAACCCACAATTTTTTACGCTTGGGATTACTGTAGTATATCTACTTTCCATCACCAGTCACAATACGATGTAAGAAATCTTTTCTTTTTTGTCGTTGAAGCTGCTGTTTACACGTGACAAGATGCCGTTCGGCGTCTCTCGGCTTCAATTCGTACGGCACCCAAGATCCTTCCTTTTGTATCATTCCTAATGCTATCAGACGTTTCGAAACTGTTGTTAGATCAACTCCTAATGATTTTGCAACATCGGATTGCGTTTGACATGGATCTTTAGCAAGTAATGTTTCCAATTCTTCGTCTTGAAACTTTTTTGGTACACCACTGCATTCTCTACCTTAAACATCAAAATCACCATTTTTAAATCGGTTAAACCAATCTCTGCATGTTCTTTCCGACAGAGCATGATCACCATAGGTTTCTACATGAATTCTGTGTGCTTCAGCTGCAGATTTCTTCTGAATAAAATAGTGCAGTAAAATTCCTCGCAAAAACGGTGTATTTGGCACGAAATTTGACATGTTTTACGCTACAAAAAGAAAATGTTCTCTATAGGTTAATGGAAAGACACGCACTGATTTTAAACATAGGTTATAGAACTTCAATATAGATGCATCATCATCTTGAATTATATACACAAAATTTTTGTACCGCTATCTAACGGTGAAACGGCGAGAACTTATTCATACTCCCAATATAAATTAATCATACCTTAAGCTCTACACTCGATAACACTAGGGACAAAAGTTTTATATTGCAAAGACTTTGTTATAAATAAATTAAACATACTGTAAGCTCTACATCTACAAATCCTGGAGAAAAAACTTGCAAATTGCAAAATATTTTGTTATTAATAAAAAAAACAAACTATAAGCACTACACGAAATAATCATGGGGATGAAAATTTGAAAATGCAAACGCTTCATTACAAAGAAATTAATCAAGCCGAAAGTTCTACAGCTGATAAAATTGAAGACGAAAGTTTTAAGTTACAAAAGCTTTGTTATAAATAAATTAATCATATTGTAAGCTCTACACCTAAAACCCTGGAGAGAGAAGTTTTAAATTGTAAAAGACTTTATTATTAATAATAAAAGATAACCATAAACTCTACACCTAATAACCCTGGGGAGCAAAATTTCAAATTGCAAGAACGTAAGCTTTACATCTAAGAACCGTGGGAACGAAAGTTTGAAATTGCAAACACTTCGTTATAAATAAATTAATCAAGTCATAAGCTCTACACTTAAAAATCCTGGGAAGAAAATCTTTTGCTATTTAAAACTTTTCTCCACAGGGTTTTTAGGTGTAGAGCTTACGGTATGATTAATTTATTTATAACAATGCATTCGCAATATAAAACTTTCGTCCCCAGCGTTATTTAGTGTAGAGCTTATGGTTCGAATTTTTTTTATTCACAACAAAATCTCTTGGAATTTGAAACTTTTCTCCCCAGGATTTTTAGGTGTAGAACCTTATGACTTTATTAATTTATTTATATCAAAGCGTTTAAAGTTTAAAACTTTCGTCCCCAGAGTTTTTAAGTGTAGAACCTTATGGCTTTATTAATTTATTTATTACAAAGCGTACAAAGTTTAAAACTTTCGTTCCCAGGGTTATTAGGTGTAGAGCTAATAGTTTGATTAATTTATATATAAAAAAGCTTTTGCAATATAAAACTTTCGTCCCCAGGGTTATTTATTGTAAAGCTTATGATTCGTTTTTCTTATTTGTAACAAAGTCTTTTGCAATTTGAAACTAAAAAAAAAAGTATTTTTTTTCTTTTTGACATTGTTTTTTGCTAGAGTAAAAGGCTTTATTATGATAGCCACATTTTTTTTGGTTATAAGTTTAGAAAATCAAAATTATTATTTTACTCAAATGTGACTCTGTAATCCTTATAAAACGTATAATCTGGCTTTCGAACATCTGCCCGGCTACTTAAAAGTTCTGAGCTTTTTTCTGAATCAACGTAGGTTTTTTTCTTTTATCTCTAAGGCTACTGTTTAAATTTAATTAAGGGGAAATTTTGTTTTTAATTTGCAATTAAAATATGGTATTATAATTAACAATAATTAAAAAAAAATAATTTTAAATAATTTTGAAAATAATGAAATGACCCTTTAAAAAGTAAAAAATTTTAAAGATAAAAAAATCCAATAAAAACGTGAAAAATAAAACTTAAATTCATAAATTGAATAAATAAAAATTAAATTTAAATTTAAAATTGATGTAAAGAAAACTCTGACATAACAAACTATTTTTTAAAAAATAATATATTATTTTTAAATTATTCTTTTACCATTTAATGCGTCGGAAGACCGCTTAATAAACAAAATAAGCAGTTAAAATTTGGTAAATTAAAACGGAAGAAAAAGCAAAATAGGTACTTTAAATTAACGTGAAACAAAATAAGTTAATATAACAACAATTACGTATATTATGTATACATATGTGATAATTGGAAAAGATAGTAAAATTCCATTTAAATAAAATTTTTGGATTAAAATGTCATTTAGTGGATTTCGTCTTAATTTTTTTTACTCTGTTTTAAACTCAACTTCTAATTTTAACTCCTTATTTTGTTTATTTAGTGGTCTCCTGATGTATTTATAGGTTAAATAATTATTTCGAAATGATAATAACTTATTATTTACATGATATGATTATACGTCATATTATGTATTGGGTATTATTTTTTATATAAATTTTAAATTTAAGTTTCGTTTATTCTATTAATTTTTATCTATTCAATTTAAAATTTGAAACTTTATTTTTTTACAAATATAAGTTTTGTTATAATATTTTTTGCAAATGTAAGTTTTCATGCTATTAATTTCGATTTTGTAACAAAAAATTCCATTTTCCCTAGCTCTTCAAAACCGCTTTACGGAGTTTGCGCACATTATCGTGCGTTTACACGAAACTTACGATACGTCTTCTCTCTCTGTCTAACATGCGTTTACTTCGGCTGCTAGACTACAAGGCGGCAGCACCTTCTGACGCGCAGGAATTGTCTCACTTTTTTTCCCGGTCTCTTCGCCTCTACGATATTATAAATTGCGTGACTTTGTAAGGTGTAATTTGTAACTTGTAAATGTGAAGTATTATTAGTTTCCATAAATTGACAAAAAAACAATTGAAGTTAAATCTATTGAAATAAAAAATTATATACTAAAACGTTATTTTTTTTTTTTAAATATGCTTTACTTTTAATAAAATTGTTCTAAATTGTAATTATCGTTTTGACCATACCTTTATTATTATTGTTATAAAAGTAGTACCAACAATTTTTACACTTTTGTTACCGTCACCGTATACTTTTACCTTTTACTATTCATACGGATATTAAAATTTCTAATTTTTAGTCATCGTGGAAGGTATATTTATAAAAAAATTGACAAGTAATATACATCAACTATTTATCAAATAAATTATTAAATTTATTGATAAATAATAATCGATATATAAAAATTTACAGATGTTTATTATTAAACTTAAAAGCAGCGACGGCTGCATCTTTGAAGTCGACGTTAATATCGTAAAATATTCCAAGGCCATAAAAACTAAGCTCGAAGCATTGGGTGACGATGGACTTGAAAATGAAATAATTCTGCTTCCGAATATTGACAGCAAAATTTAAAAAAAAATAATCGATTGGGTAATACATCAGAGAGACGCCGCTCCTTGTCAAAAAACTCGCTCTGAATCAATCGAAATAAACCACATTACCGAGTGGGAAAGTCGATTTTTAGAGGTTATAATTTTCGTTTATTAAACTTTATAGTTTAGATTCAAATTCAATTATCATTCTATTTTTCATTAATTAAAAAAAAAAAAAAAAAACAAATGGTAAATCTTGCGATGAGCTACCTATGCGAAATTAGAGTCAGGAAAACCGTTTCCCTACTTATTTTGACCCGCTGATCACGAAAAAAACAATAAAAGATGGCGGTCAGACCTCTTTGACCTAGAAAATGGCGAAGAAGGTCACATTTTTACTCTCTGTGTGTGTGGGTGTGTGTGTGTGTGTGTGTGTGTGTGTGTGGAAACGGACCGGAAACAGACCGATGACTCCGTGTTCGTTCGAGGTACCATTCTTCGCCTGTGCTAATAACAGGCGTATTGCCTACGGTGCAGATTCGAGGATGTACTTAATGCGCGAAAATATTCGGCGCATTGTTACGATACCAAAGATACGTATGAGCAATTCATCGCGGATATCGCATATTGTAACTGGTACAACGGTATTCGATTTTGGTAACAAATATTTACAAAATCTATTACCGCCTCGTGTTTTAACGACGCATACTTGAATTTATTCCATATATGGGTCGGTATTCGTTTCTCAAAATAGCGCTCTCATACAATAAACAGCCAATCGTATTTAATATATTCTGGCATCGTCAATATTAACACATTGCACGCCGGCCCCGCGAAAACGCGGGATTCGAAGTCTATCGCTCGAGCGCCGGCCCCGCAAAAACGCGGGATTCGAATAAATAAAAATTTTTGATTTTGCTTCTATTTTTCGTTATCGTTAAATTGTATATGACGAATATGGAAACAAAATATAGTGTTTTACGAAAATGTACAAAATTTTAAATATTTTCTTCACGTACTCATTGATTGTAAACAAGCGAATCATGCCGGCGCCTAGGTTTTAAGCGGTCGATACGGTGCCGGCGCTCAGTCTTTAAATGTCTCAGATGCCACCGGCATACAATGTGTTAAATACGCATCCCACTCTTCATCCAACGAGCCGCGAAACTCTGTATAAGGATATCGTCGGAGACAAGCAGAGTGCTTAAGGTATTTTCGGAGACGAGTAGGGTGATCCGGATCACCGGGAAATATAACATTCGCCATAGTTGCGTTGTTCTTAGGAATAACGATACAATGGCCAATTTGACAAGGTTTGGTTCAAGCGGTTGTCTTTACAATTCGGAATCTCCAATTGCAGAAATGACTGCAAACGTTTCGAATGCGTCAGTCAGCACATTTCTGCACAATGCGCACAATGATGAGTGGTGCGTTCAATTTTTAATTGATAAACGCATCATTAAAGACGCGATGATGTGCCCTGATTGCGGAAATGAACTGACACTGGACCGCAGAACTTTGGCATTTCGCTGCCGCAAATTGCGCAACATTGCCGGTCCCAAGAAGAAAAAAAAATAAAACAATGCGATTTTTATGAGAGCGCTAAAACAGGAACGTGGTTTAAAAATTTACGGCTACCACTTTCCACTGGTCTCAAATTTATCGCCCACTTACTATGGCTGCCGGTCCCACGATGGGGATATATACTCGACGAACTAAATATAGGCTCAAACACTCTGGTAGATTAGAGCAGCTTCTGTCGTGAAGTATGTGTTTATTGGGTGGAACGAAACTCCAAAAAACTCGGGGGACCCGGCGTCGTTGTAAAGATTGACGAGACAAAATTTGGCAAGCGAAAGTATAATTGCAGGCGTCTCATTACCAACAAGTGGGTATTTGGTGGAATCGAACGGGGTACAAAAAATGTCTTTATTGTGCCCGTCGAAGACCGAACAGCCGACACCTTGATAAATTTTATTAAACAGTGGATCTTGCCTTGAAAGCGTATCGTAATCTATCCGACAAAGGCTATGTTTACGAATCTGTAAACCATAGCGTCAATTTTGTTGACCCCGCGAGTGGTGCTCACACCCAAACAATTGAGCGTACTTGGCGAGAGGTGCGGGCTAACACCTCCAAGTATGGGGTTCGCGAAAAGCATTTGGTGTCTCATTTAGCCGAATATTTGTTCAAGCGTGCATACCCTCGTCCTTAGCGAATTGACGCATTCTTTAATGCCATCGCGCAATTCCAAAACGTATTGGTGCAAGATGATATTGTAGATGCAGAAGAATTGGTCGAATAGATCTCCATCTATATCTATTAGTGTATATCTATTCGACTAATTCTTCACACCCATATGCACAGACAGTGTAAGGCAGTTGGAGTGATTTGGAGTCTTTAAATACCGCGGAAGTTACGAACCGCGGGGTCCACATCCTCCGTCTCACTGTTTCGTATGCGCGCGCATACACACAGTGTAAGGCGGTTGGAGTGGTTTGGAGTCTTTAAATACCGTGGAAGTTACGAGCCGCGGGGTTCACATCCTCCGTCTCACTGTTTCGTATGCGCGCGCACACATACAGTATAAGGCGGTTGGAGTTGTTTGGAATCTTTAAATATCGCGGAAGTGACGAGCCGCGGGGTCCACATCCACCGTCTAACTATTTCTTTGCTAAAAATATATTATATTAATTATTTTTTCCATATTTAATTTTTTTTAAATTTAAAAATTAACTTTAAAATTATAGGAAATTTATTTTAGGAATAAGGCCTTTTTCGCCATTTTCAAGGTCAACGAGGTCCGACCGCCATCTTTTATTGTTTTTCTCGTGATCATCGGGTCAAAATAAGTAGGAAAACGGTCTTCCCGACCCGAATTTCGCATAGGTAGCTTATCGCAAGGTTTACCAAAAAAATACAATTTTTTTTTCAGTCATCCATTATTTTTCCTTTTTTTTTTTATGATAAAATTGTATTATAATTTTTAGGTAGACGAACAAACTTTCTTAGAACTAATTTTAGCTATTGATTATCTTCATATGACAGCAATGGCAGAGCTAATTTGTAGGAAAATAGCGAGATTTGTCAGCGGCAAAATACCGGAAGAAATTTGTGAGGATTCTAAGGTGCAAAAAGCGATCTCATTGAAGAGATGCGTTTAATGAAGCTTGAAGAAATAAATGATAACTCAAATTCTACGACAAATAGTTTTAACAATAACGATGATTTTGATACCGACGATAACTAAAAAGACGATAAATCCGACATCAAACAAGTTAAATCAAATTGATTAACTCAAGACTGAAAGGTAAATTATTTTTAAAAATAAAAATGAATTTTTATGCTATTTACTGTGATAATTTTTTAGCATAAAATAAAAAAGAATTACGAAAATTAAATTAATAATTATTATTCGATTGTAAATTGTAATTAACGTACTGTTTCAGAAACGAAAAGTAAACGAAACACTAAAAAGTGTGCATTAAAAAATTGAATCATCGATGAAATTATGCATGGATAATTTTGTAATTTGCAAAATCTAATCTAATCAATTAGGTAGCACATTTCCTATGCATATATAGTTTTGCAAGTTTGTGCTTAAATTTAATAATGACAGGATAGTTTTTATAACGATGATTTTACAGATCATCTTTAATATTCTCACTTCTCTTTGGAATATCAAAATTTTATCATTATTCTAATGTTTCGTGAATTTTTGATATAATTTAAATTGTGAAAAATAAAAAGAATTTTATTATTATTATTATTTATTTGCCATTCCTTAGTTATACATAAATATTAATATAAAACAGTACATTTAATTTCTTTGTTACATAATTTTTGGTTCTACATTAAACATTAGTACATTTTATTATTATTTTCTTTATGTAAATAACTATCCTACTGGGGTTTCACACGGAAACCGTATCGTAGGTGGCGATATTAGTTAGTAAATAAATGAAAATTAGGAAAATTTAACAATATTTATAGTTATTTATGAGTAATAAATACAGCAGATTATTATTTAGCTTATTTTGTATAGTTGTTCTCGTATTTTGTAAAGCATGTTTGCGACATAGTATTATCATCTATTTTGATATAATATTGACTTTATTTTAACTTCTTCTAGTATATTTATTCTAATCCATTCTTTAATTTGTGATTTAATTGATTTTTCAGTAAGATCAAGCATTTTTAGTGTATTTGGTAACATATTAAATAGTTTGAAGCTTATATAAGCAAAATTTAATCTACCTCTCTCTAGGCTTATTTCATTATCTTTTAAGTTATTTTATAAAATAAAAATTTCCTTTTTACTAAAAAGTTTTTACTTTAATAAGCTTTTATATTATATAATTTATATCTTTTGTTATAATAAAATTGGCAGCAAAGATGTTTTTATATTGACTTTGTTCAATAAATTTTCATTTTCGATCGAAAATAATTATTTGTTATACGTACTTAAAGGTTAATTGATGTAAATAACGATATATGTAACAATAAGTTATCATTATAATTTTAAAAATTTGTAAAATTTTTTAAAGTATTAAAATAATTAAACAATCAACATCTAACTTACAAATACAAACAATTTTCTAATCTAAGATTTCGCTTTCTGTTTATTAATATTTGATCTTGTCGACATCGTATAATACATGTATAAATCAACGAACTACAATTATAACATTGTTATAATGTTTGAGTAACTTGTTCATCAAACATATTTTGAATTAATATCTCAATATATTAGAGAGACGAAAACGAAGGAAGTGATAAATCATTTATCGATATATCTCATTATTGTATTTGAAACTGCTTTGCGTATGTTGAAGCGCAGAGCGTCAACTTTAAATGGCTTTAATTTTTTTTTTGCTTTAAACTGTCCAGAAAGTTTTTTTTACAAAATCAAAGAAGAGACATCAAGTTTTATTTTGACATAAAAAATTGAAAATCGTATGTGCCCATCGATTAAAAAACCTAATTTGTTTATAAAAAATTGTTGTAATTTTATTTTAAAATTCTTTTATAAAAAAATGTTGCGTCAAATTACATATTTTCTAAAAGTTCAATATTATTGTCGTAATCGAAAAAAAAATTATGTGATTCCGATAATTAGTATTCGAGATATAACGGTTTAAAAATTTTACTCCCTTTTTTTCAAATGCGCATAACTTTTTTAAAAATTGATATTTTGAGCTAATACGTGCCAGAAAATCTTATTTTGACATATACTATAAGTATAAAAATTTTAAAAAAATAAATAAAACCTGTCTCCAAAATGTATTAAGAATTCATTAGAACGTCCCACATGTATGTATTTTGTCAATTAATCAATATCTTCATTTACTACAACATATATATATATATATATATATATATATATATAGTTAGATAAGGTAAAATCAATATTTGTTTTTTAAATTTTTCTTTTCGATAATTTTATAAAAATAATTATGAAAATATTTTGAACAAGAAAATTTGGTACTATTTATATTGATTTTCATTTATAAAAATAGGTAACGCAACTTGAACATTTTTTCGATACTATTTGCAATTTGAAATTATTGTTATATTGTTATTAATATTAGATACAAAGCAAATTGGAAATTTTTAATTAGCAACATAAACGTTGTTAATCCGCATTTAACGAACAAAAACCTTACGAATAATGATAAAAAATACATTTGTAAAAAAAAAAAAGTAATAATCGATAAGGATAAATGTTAAAAGTGAAAAGAGAAAAATCGCGTCGGTCTTTTAATTAACCAAGATCGAAAAACATAATCACCGTCAAATTGCATAACCATCATCGAATCATCTATATATATAGCCGGTACTTTTCTCAATACTTTCCTTATTCCTTCTTCCCCCCCCCCCCCTCTCTCTCTCTCTCTCTCTCTCTTTCTTTCTTTCTTTCTCTCTAGCCGATCCATCATACCTCCCTTGCAACTTCCCAGTGTACAAACAAATTTTCCTTTCTCTCATTTTTTCACTCTCGGTCTTTCCTTATATTGCAAGGTAAAATCAACGACTAACTGGAGCGACGAGTGTGCTGTGGTGATCGCGTGAGCCGACCCTCCTTTCCCTCTCCTACACACGCATACACGTATACAAGAGTCGCATCAACTCGGATTATATAACCGCGCTATAAAAAAGTCCCTCTCGCGTCATCGGTTATGTGTAGCCCTTCGGCTCGGTCCTATATGCATGCACGCTTTTGGAATTTAAGGACGTCACAAACATGTGCGGATGGAGCATATTGAGTTGCTGCCCTTCTTTTATAGGAAAAGTTTCTCTCCTCTTATTTTTTTCTGTCTACGTCGACGATTTGCTATCTTTTGCGCTTCTGACGCCGAGTTGCAAACGTAATTAATGATTTGTCCTTTAATTTATTAAACTTTTTATGCTCTGCGACTTCGGTTATAGTGATTTATATTTTAACGTATTTACTTTTACTTAAAGTTTAGTGAATCATTAACTTATAAATAAATATTGATAATCTTTTACAATTATGTATGAAAAATCATGGATATTTAACAAGAATAAATTGTTAAAATGAAAATAATACGTACTAATGAAATTTTATTTTTTCTTTTCCACAAACGAATTATTTATAAATTAAAATAATCAAAAGTTTCTTTTCGATATACTATTTATATCAAGGCATTATTTTATCAATATCGAAAATTAAAATAAATTCTACTTTTAGGAGAATAAAATTTAATTCGTGTCATTTTTCCTAAATAATAGATTAAGGGATTTTATTATTTATATTTGAAAATCAAACAATTCATGTAATAACAAGAGTGATAATTTTATAATATTAAAAAAAATCGTTGTTGTATGAAATGTATACTTTAAATGTATACTTTAAATATATACTTTATGATGAATGGCAATACATCATCACAAATATCATCTAACCTTTGTACACAGATACTAATAACTGTTGAAGGGACAAAAAAAAATAAAAAAATGTATTAGAAATTATGAAAATTAAACAAATTTTTCATAAAATAAGAATATAATCATTCACGTTTAGGTTTCATTGTAAATGTTAGTTTTTTTTTTTTTTTTCAATGAATTTTATCACGATAAAAAATTCATCTTATTTAAATGGCTATACGATAAATTTTAATAGCAGAATATTTAAACATTAGATACAATATGAAAATTAATAAAGCGAGCGGTTAATTATTTTTCAATAATTGATGCTAACTTATAATTGTGAATTTTGTAATGATTCAGTATGCAATTTATCGATAAATTTTAACTGCGCGTAACAAAATAACAAATAAAGTAATTTGTTAATTGTTTAAAACAATGCAAATTGAAACGATACGAAAAATTGCTTGAATTATTTTCATTGTTTAATTTAATTATAACATAAAAATTATAAATTATGAAATTATCGATACGAAAATCTTTAATCTAAAAATTGCAACTATTTTGCAAATTTTTTTTTTTTTTTTTTTTTTTTTTTTTTTTTTTACATTTACAGCGAAAGAAAATTTTTTGTAATTTTCAGAAACATTCTTAATTGTGAATCCTAGAAATATTCATAAAAAATATATTTGTTAAAGAGAACTTAATAAAATTTGATATAAAACCTACTAACATATAATGGTTATTGTCTTCAAAAATATATGTTCATTATTATTGAAAACTATACCTATTGTCAAGAATGCAATATACCACTGAAGGACGTTTTTAATTTATAAAGTCAATTCACTATTATCCACATTTAACATAATATCTTCTTCTACGTTTAGTATTTTTCCTCTGGGAAATATTTTTTTTTTTTTTTTTTTTTTTTTTGTAACAAATTATTCGACGCACTTACCTTTATTGTTTTATGATTATGTAATTGTTGTTAATTATCGAAAATAAATAAAATAATAAAAAAATTAAAAATTACCCAACTTTTATTTCGTTTGGGGAATTTGAGAAAAGATTGATTTGAGTAAACATTACTGTTCTTTATTTTTTTTTTTTCCATTTGAAAAATTTTATAATTATTATGTTAATACGAGTATATTGAATATACGACTCGTATATTGAAATTCAAACCATTAATCTACAAATATTTAAGTATTGTTTCTAAATTAATCCACAATGAATAATGTTCATGATTGAATTGAATTCTATATTTTGATCGGTATTAAAATTTTATAACAAAATATTAATTTAAATTTCAAGAATGTTAAATTTAATTTTTAATATTTTCATTTTTATGCTCATATTAATTATAAGAAATATTTTTAAGACGCTATATTTAAATATGATGATACAGAAAATGGATTTAAATGGAATAATAATTCTTTATAAGACTATCCTTTAGTAAACAAATACTGATTTGCATATTATATTTTTATCATTTATTTTTAATAAATATCGAACAAAATAAAAAAATAATTAAGAACTATTCATTATTTTACATATATGATAAAAATAAGATTTTAAAAATATACATTTAGAACAGTGTATATACTGATTTGCATATTAAATTTTTATCATTTATTTTTAATAAATATTGAACAAAATAAAAAAATAATTAAAAAGTATTGATTATTTTACATATATGATAAAAATAAGATTTTAATATTCATTTAAAACAGTATAATTATTATTTTTCCTTTGTAAACTTATAAAATTTTCATATTTTAAAATTTGTTATATTTTAAATGATTTTTTAAATTATTTAAATTGTTCGATTTAAATTAAAGCAACAATTGATAATTGTATAGAAAATTAATGCAATTTAGCAATTATTTGATTAAATAAATCGCGAGAAAATTTGATAAAAATTTTTAATATTTGAAACCATAATATTTTTACTTCGAAAACTTTACTGAAAAATTCAGAATATTCTTAGAAGCACAATTTCTAATTAAAAAAAAAAAAAAAAAATTTAACATCTCTTAAAAATAACTAGAATATGTTATTAAAAGAAAACGGAAAGTACGCGTACGATCTTTCAAAGGTGAGATCTTATGGATGCATCACCTCAAATTGAAGTAAGATAGTCGCAACCGGTGCATTTGTACCAGAACTAGTCGTCCTTTAGATCTTAACGACTTCTTTTTTTTTTTTTTTGGTTGGAAAATCTCTCACAGGTGGATTAAAAATTTCTCGTTTAATGATGAGAGAACGTATATGAAACTTTGAAGCAAAAAATATGCGGAAAAATCGATAAACCAGATATCTTTTTGTTGTCAAGTGTGCATAATTAGAGAGATAATCGAAACGATGAAAAATTGATCGCGCGATCTTGGCTCGATATAATGCTTTGTAATCCACGATGCTCTAGTATAATAACAGCGACAGCTTTAATTTCGTAAATTTTCTATTTTAAGGAAATCTATAATGCGCGAGTCTCGTTTGCAATAAGTATATTCTTTTGAAATATTGAATAACACGTATAGTCGATGTATCACACGGCGAATATCAAACTACCGTTAACAGTTTGAAAATAATTAGTATTTTTTCAATATTCAATATCAAATTGTTTAATATAATAAAGTACTCGAATTACATTTTCCACTTACAGTCTTAAATAGACGATGTAAAAAGTAAATAAAGCTAAAAATCGAAGGCAATCGCAATAAAATCAATATAATCTTTTCTTCAAATTCAATTGTCTTACACGCCCTAAAATTTGTCGATCGATCATCGAGAATAAAACAATAAACCAAGTGTAGAAAAATCATCGATCACACCTACCTTATTTCACAGGTCACGATCGTAATTTATTTTATTTCTCCCGTATATTCTTCAATCTCCTTGCACAGTGGAACTCCAGAAACCGTATACCGCGCACTGGCCAATTACGCTTTAAAGCTCCAGGGGTACATATACATGCATTTGAAGACGCCGGAACGGTGAAAAAAATTTTCGAAGCCTATCGCCGCGCGTTTACAAGTATATATATATATATATATATATGTGTGTGTGTGTATATGTGCGTATACACAACTGGCTATTTCGAAAAAAAGCCTCTCGCACACGAACAATTTTTCTCTTTATCTCTCTCCCTTCCTCGTTCTCCTTCGCTCACTCGTACGTACGAGTGTAAAAGTTAACGACGACGCCAGCGGCGACTGTAACACAGGACGAAAGGAGAGAGCGCACGGTACTGGCAGCCCAGGTAGACTAGAGAACGAATACAGAACTGAAGAAGGAGAGAGAGAGAGCGAGCACAGAGCCGATGCCGACGCTGGTACAACACACTACTGTCTCTCGTTTGCACACGTGTGTGGGTCGTTCCCTCTTTTTGCTCCTCTCTCTTTCTCTCTTTCTCTCTCTCTCTCTCTCTTACACGCTCGAAATATTTTCCCGTAAGCCCCGGCGTGTGCGCGTACGCGATCGGCGCTGGTGGTGCTGCTGCTGTCGCTGCTCCCTCTACATGAAGACGGTGTACGCGAGCGCGTACACGAGCTTCGCGTCCACCCTCTCGCTCTTGCCCCCGTGATTCATGATACTTTCGTCCCCGCGCGCGCTCATACGTACAAACCGTCCGCGTGTATAAACGCGCGAGCGCGTCTACGTGTGTGTACGTACACGTAGCGCGAGGGGCTGTCGCGCCCAGGGCGCCGCCGGTCAATATCGGCGCGCCTGCGCCAACTTCCACGGAACGAGAAACCGACCGACCGAGATATAAAAGTAAAAGACAGAGAGAGAGCGAGAGAGAGAGAGAGAGAGAGAGAGCGTAAGAAAGACAAATGGCTGGAAAGGAATATAGGAGGGAGCTAGGGAGGAAGTAGGAAAGATGGAACTTGATAAAGAGGAGGGAAGCGACACGGGAGGCTAGAAGGAGAAAAAATAGAATGAGGAGAATGAAGTGAACGTCAAGTGTCGGAGGGAGAAAAAAAAAGAGAGAGAGAGAGAGAGAGAAAAAGAGAGGATGGAGAGAAAACCGGGAAGGAGAGCAGAGGTGTGAATGAAATGTGAGAACAATCGATATCCCACCGACGTTGTCGAAATAGAGACAAGATTCGCCGTACCGACATATCGCTTACGGTCATATGCAGGATTGTTAAAAAGAATGAGAAGAAAAGAGATATGTGTATTGTGAGAACGGTCGTATTGTGAGTCGACTACGGATGGCGAGTTAACGGTCAAGAGAGAAAGAGAGAGAGAGAGAGAGAGAGAGAGACATGTAGCGTATAAAAATCAAAGAAAAGATGTTATAACCGGCGAATGAAAGCCGCTGAAAATTCAACGAAGTTTGTGTGTTGTCGTTCCGTTAAATTCAAGAGATTCTTCAACGATTGAAATCGATAAATAAAAACTTAAATTCTTAGTTCTGCTTGTCCCCTCGTCTGAGAATACCACGAGGCTTTTAGCATTGAAGAAAAAAAAAAAAAAAAAAACTGAAAAACGCAAAAGCAATACACGGTACGCGATACAACGCGGATGCAAAAGATTTCTCATAGTGAACAATCGCGCTGGTATAAAAGTACGGAATAAAAAGAATAAGCGCTTAGGGAAAAGTAAGGAATACTACGAAGTAGTGAAAATGAAATGGTCCAAAGCGGAGAATAAAATGAAACGATATGAGAGATTTTAAAAACAGGAGAGGATGTATCGTCGATTATGAAAAGAAATTTTATATCGATAAAGAGTGCATGTACTGAAGGCGATAAAGTCGAGAAATTTTAACGAAAAAAAAATTAATGAAATTGATAGGAATAAATATGATTCTTTAAAAAAGTTAATTATTGAAGAAATTTATTGGAAAAATTATTAGAATTATCAATAAAGCTACATGAGAGAAAAAATTAAGACTCTTATTAATAAATTAAAAAAAAAAAAACAATATTAAAATATAAATATCAATTTATGATAAATATATTCTATACATAATTAATACTTTACAGCGATAATAAAAATGTCTTTGTGAAAGCTTAGAATAAACTTCGATCATACAAAAGATTGAAAGAAGCGAATAACATGTAAAATAAAATGCATAGAACAGAAGGTTGGAAGAACGCGGCAAGAATACATAAGCAAGTTAACTAAGGAAAAATCAATAAAAAAAACGAGAGTTAGGTAAAGGAAAGAAAAAAAAAAGAAAAAAATATCAAAAATTAAAGAGAAAAACATCGAAAAAGAAATCTAAAAACACGGTAACAGCTGTAAATACATCTTTAACATTTTTTTTTATACTTTGTAAATAAAAAGTGTTCTCATTTTACGTTTTAATTTCTCTGATGTTTTCGCGTCGGGGGAAAAAAAAATTGTTTTTTTCGCAGAATATTTTGTCTTTGCGAGATCAAAATTTTCGCATTTAAATGACTGTTGTCGATAACGCTAATGCCATGAATTTTAAACGAGAAAAAACCAAATACGGCAACCATTTTTATATTTATATGTGAAACATGTTTATGGAAACGCGTCTGACTAAATTCTGACCTATTCTACTTTTACCTAAAATGATACAATATTTTTTTTTTCATTTTCAATTAAATTGTTTTCACGACGAAATTTTTTAGTTTGTCATTTATTAAGATTGATAAGGGTTATAAATAATTAAATTTTTACATCGAGTTGATAAAAATACAATAATCTATATTTGCTGTAATTAAAATCGAAATGATTTTTTTTCAATTCATTTTAACTACAACAATTTAACAAATTTGATATTGGTATTAATATAAATTTTATTTATGAAAATAAAAATAAATTTACATAAAATACACGAGTTACTTATATTCTCATTTAAAAATTTAGTTCTTTTGTCTTTAGTTGTTTTGTTTTAGTTTTAGTATTTTGTATTCAGATTGACACAAGTGACGAAAAATATAAATATGAAAGAGTTGTACAAAACAAATGTTGATAAAACAAACGGAATACATTTACATATGTCAATAATAAATAGAAGTAAAATACAAGTCAGAAGTTTTGTATAGGCGACCCACAAACTCTCTGCTTTAAATTTTGAAAAAAAAAAAAAAAAATAAAATAAAACCTTTATTTCAAGAAAGGTAAAACGTAACCTGAAGCTTACCTTTTTTCAAAGAGATGCAAGATATTTTATCTTTTTTAAAATGCAATCACAGCAAAAAAAACAAATGATATTTATGTACGACTTAATTAAATCAAGCTGATGAATTCATCTCTAGTCTAGTTTATTTATTTAAAATCAAAATTTATAATTTTCTTTTTTGCTGTATTTTGACGATGAAGTTTTACGTCAAACGTTCAATGGATATACAGGAGCGATTAAACGCTCCTATATACATATGCATTGATTGTTGATGAATTGAAAAACTTTTTTTCTGTTTAAATATAATAAAAGAAGATTTAATTTTAGAAATTATCGGAAATACTAAAATACATTTAAGCTATATTTGATTGCAAAAAAAAGTATGAAAAACTACAACGGGAAAACGGCTTTACTATGAAAAACATTGTTATGTTTAAAATCAGTGTCCAACAGTTAAATCCAATAGTCAAATGTAATTTGGTGAATTTTTGATTCTTAATCAATAATACAAGAGTTTTTATTTATTCTTCAACCTAAAATTCTTTGGGTGTTCAAAATTCATTGATATAAAATTAAAGTTGAATAATTAATAGATCGATTGATAATAAATTATTTCTCGCTTAATATCCTACCAATATGCAGGACAAAGTTTTTAACGATAATTAACAATGTTTAATTAAAATTGAGAATATTCAATTTTATTTTTTTCAATAACAAAATACTCATCTTATATTTACAATATTGTATTTCATTAATATTTAAAAAAAAAATTTGTTCAAAAGGATTTTAATTTCGAATTATAAAGTAAAAGTATTATTTTGCATATGTTGTTATTACAAGTAAATGTTGTGATGTAGACTTAATTTAACAATAAATTTGATTATCTTAAAAGGAATATTTATTAACAATAAATAATAATTATTTTTATCCGATATTTCTTGGAGATTTTTTGATAATTCTCAAGTTAATTTGAAAAGAAAAAGTTTAATAATCCAAGCTAAAATTAACGTAATTTCTCGTTGAAAAACAAATATATATGTGAAAAATGTTAATTGGAAATGATATTTTCTACGTTAATTGAATATAAAACTTTTTCAAGGATTACAAAAACAAAATATTTAAATAACGCTTTAAATTCGAAAAAAAATGTTGGCCACTGGTAAAAGAAAATACAACAGCAAAAGAATAAATAAACAGAAAAACCAAACGGAAAAAGAATAAAAGCCTGTTTCAGAGTGTGTGTACGCATTGCTCGAGGCGATTTTGGCTTAATTTTTTTTATTTTGTGCGCGAATTTCGTGAAAAAAGGTCATTGATAAAATTTTTTATCTTGCGTTAAAAGTAATCTATTCTGCAAACGTCGATGCCGTTTTTTTTTTTTTTTTAAAAGGAAAACGCCCGAAACGATGGAAAATAAAGATCCTTTTAAAATACAAAGTTTCTCATATATTTTTGTTGAATAATTTTCTTATATAATTTTGTTTATTAATTTACATCTTTCATAGCTTTCATACTGTTTAGCGTTAATTTATTCGAAAAATTAAAAAACAGCCGATAACGTTGTCGATATAACTTAAGCGAGCGTTCAATAAAGCATTTGAAATTATTTATGAAAAATCATAAATTCCTTTCCGCAAATTAATGCAAATTCAAAATGATTTCGAGCACGTTGTAAAACAAACTTAACAAAGTAAAACTATGCGGCAAATTTAACCCGATATCGGCACAAGTAGTTTAACCCAGTTAAGCGTTGGTTGCCGCTCTTTTGGTGAGAGACAAAGAGATTTTTTTGTTTTTTGTTTTTTTTTTTTTGTTATTTTCTACGCGTATATAGCCTTTTTTGTAAGTTTTCAATCATTATCCATTTTATGTAAGCGATCCATAACGTAATATATCAACATAATATATCCTTATGTTTTTTTTTTTTTTTTTTTTTTCATGCAAGTTTTTACAAGAATTATTAATCATTTAAGCGATATTTAAAATTTATACGCAATTGACTATCATGTGACATCGTAGCTTTTCACTTAAAACTCAACATAAAATACTTAAATTATTTATCATTTTTATCCACGGAAAAATATTTTCTTTTTTTATTCCACACCGACATCCGCGCGGTTACTGTACGCGAACATCTCTTCGCATTTCGCTGTCTCGTTTCATATCCAAGCGCACTCATAAGTTTTTCTTTCCCTTTTTTTTTCTCTCGCTCGTTGCATGCATGCGGAATCACGGACAGATTTTCTTTCAAACATCTCTTCAACTTTGTTGAGACCAGTAGGTTTTTTTTTTTTTTTTTTTTTTTTTTTTGTATAACTTTTCTATTTTACCCATCTTTTCATTTTGCTATACAGTGCACTTTTATCAATTATTATTACTTTCTTTCGTGTTTAAATTTTTGTTTTATTTAAAATTGTTATCTTCAAATTTGTTTAGTTTATTCTTACGTTCTATACATTTTCTTTTTACACATATATTATCATCTTAGAAGAAGTATCATTTTTCACGAAATTTTGAATATATATATATATATATATATATATATATATATATATATAAAACGGTAATAAAACTATGATGGATTTTATAAAATGGTTTTTGATTATTTCCATACGATGTTAACATTATTCGAAACAATGTTGTCATGCATAAACATGTAACTACCAATGTCTAAGTATAATAAGTCAACTTAAGTACCACATACTCGTGTGCATAAAGAAGTTACGAAAGATGCATGAGTATATATATGTTATATATACGAGTATATACATCACAATTTCTCTTTCAATTACTTAAATATTTATCAAAACATGAATATCTATTGCGAGTAAACATGGAATAAAAATATATATTTGTGGACATAATATTTTTTTTATTCCACATGTATGTTTTCAATTTGAAAAAAAAAAAAAAAAAAAACACAATTCTAAATATTTTTGTTTTCTTTATGCCCTTGAAAAGAATTCCACTTAATAATGAGAGATAGAATTTGTTATTAAATATTTGTATTCAATTGCATATTTATCATTCTTTGTTTATTATTTTTTTAATATCGAGTTTAGGCGTTCGTATAATTCTTCAAAATTTCAAAAAATACACATTATTCTTCGGTAATTACATAAAAAAAGTTATAAATCAAGAAGTTTTCGTGAATTTTCTATGCAATCTTATATTTTCTTTATAAATATTACATTGGCCATTATACATTCTTCTTTCACCCCAGATATTTTTAGCTTCTAAGCTTCATTAACCATTTAATACATACTCACAGCGAGTCTATACAAATATTCGCATTATTATTAACGTCGCACGATTATGATCGTTCTAAGAAGGAATGGGATGAAAATGCCAAAAGAAATTCGTCCTTTTTCATATCAACTATCGTCATTTACTTGTTTATTTTTTCAATAAGAGAAAGAAATCTTAAATTCTGATCGGAGATCAATAATGATAATTGGCATATGTCTATTCTCTCGCTTACTTTTGTTTTAGTGAACTGCTTTATATGAATTTTATAAATACTATATTATCATGAAATAATAAATAAATATGGGGAAAAGTCAAAATCCGCCCTAGCCCAATTTTTTTCATACTACGCAGCCCATTCGTACCAACGGAATCAATGCACGTACGTACGCGCGCACTTACCCCCTACACTCGCGACGCACTCCCTGCGTGTATCAAACGATCATAGCTTCAAATATATATATATATCCTCACCCCCTTTCCCTCTTCTCTCTTTAGTTTATGTATATATATATATATACACATACCTATACATAAACTAGAGAGAGAAGAGGAGGAGGGGGTGAGGAGTCGAAGGAAGAAAGGGAGACACAGAGAGCTCGCAGCTTTTCACGTGCGAACGTTTATCGATTCAACCTCCTGCATGTTGATGTGGACATACGCGTGTAAGTGAATTTCGTCGCCGTTACCGTTGTTTATTCGTATGAGCATTTCAACGTACATTTGCACGTATATATATACATACACACAAATAAATACAAATGTATAGACATGTAGAGTAATACATGGAGGAGGCGGATCGACGCGACGCGACGATTTTTCTTTCTTTCAGAATACTGGATGGTCGGTGAATGTAGTTTTCATTCGTGGTGAAAATCGTTATTTGTTAAAAGGCTTTAGAGAGATGAGAGGATTTTACGAGTCAGCTTATTCGTCGAATGGCTTTTTCCTTATACTTCTCCATTTATTAAATTTTATTTCTTTGTTTCATTCAACAATAAATTATATACATATATCTTTAATAATAAAATATTATTATTTCATGGTTTATTTTTTTTATTATGGGGCTTTATATTAAATTTTGTAAAATTATGATTAAAAATTATAAAAAAAAGGACTAAAACAATTCGATGTAATTTTTTGTAATAAATTTCTTGATTTTACTAAATGTTTAGTTTCTATACCCTTATAATGTCGCTACGTTTACCAATTGAATATCAAATAGTATTTTTAATTAAAAGAATTTTTCTATTTGGGTAATGCTAAAATTCATTCAACCTTCGTAAAATAATTAGCTATCTCTACATAAAATTTGCAGTAAATATGACAATCTATCGACAATACGACAAACAATAGATTTTGAAATGCTCGTTATTAACATTGAGTTACATAGTTAATTTGATTAACTGATTAAAAAATTGTTGGAATATTCGTTTAACATTTTACAATAAAGTATTTAATAACAATTATTTCATAAATTTAAAATAAAATATTTTACTGCAGACTTCATAATTTATTGAAACAATTTATACTGATAAATGCAATTTGAAATACATGTATTTTTAAATGAATAAATATGAAGTAAAAAAATGTATTATAGGTTGATTATTTAACTATAAGATATTAAGAGATTTCATGAAAATTGTTAAAGTATATAATCAATATATCATAACAGCATATTGTTAATACGTTACAATAAACATTTACTTACCGTTTCACATCCACCTATGAAAGTGACATTTATTATCGACAAAGATATGGTTTGAAATTTCAGTCAATTGATTATTATTGCCTTTCAATTATTTTAATTAATTTTTATTAATAATAGGTATGAAAATTTAGAGTTTTAAAAATCAATATTAAATCATTCAATCTATAAATGTGTTATATTTATCAATTTGGTAGTATATTAATGTTATTTATCAAACTTTAAAAAGTTAATCAATAATCCGTTATTGATTTTTTTTAATATTCAATTTACCAAGCCATTCGTAAATTTCTAAAATTTACTATTTTATGTGTAATATTTAAAATCATTAAAATAAATAATTTTTATATAATTATTATTATTGTTAAGTACAAGGATAATTGACAAAACTTATAAATTGTAAAATTTGCTGTTTTAATTATCAATCATAAGTACCGTTCATATTTATAAATTGCATATCAACAAAGCTTATTATGTATATTTTGAATTACTATCTGTTAATTAGATATCTGTTAAAAACAAAATCTTACAAAATTTGATTGTAAACTAATAATGTTCTTTAAATATTTTAAAATTTTACGATAATTTCCAATCATTTCCATAATAAATATAAACGCATTTAATCGGAATATTAAGTAAAGTCACGTACTACGGAAAGATGCATAAATTTTAGAAATAACTAGTGCCATCTGATTCAACGCAGTCAAACTTCCTTGGCATATATCATCATTATACTTTACCAATAGTTGAGCTCTTTATTTAAAATTAATCAAAGAGAAAGTAAATTTTAATTTTCTTTTTCATTTCTTTTAATGACAATATTGACGATAATAAGCTTTTTAATAATTTATTGTTTGTAAAAAAATATTTTGTATTGTTTTTGTTCTTAAATAATGAAGTAATATTAAATATCTTTAAAGAAAATAGTAATAAAAAGTCGTAATTATTTTATTTTAAACTTTAACAAATCAGATATTTAAATTTATACGTGATACGAAAACTTAATATTATATAAAATGTAGTCCTAAAAAATTAGAGCTACCATGTATTTGATGAATTTATATTTATAGTGGAAATTGTTATATTTAAATATGCAAATTGCATAAAATTGTAAATTTAATAAAAATTAAATCGAATCTTTTGAAAATTAAAGTTAATACCTTTTGTATTTAAAAATCATTAACGTATTAATACAAATTAGAACATTTGTTTTAACATTCACAAATATGCCTAAAATATTTGAGTGAGAGCGAATCTCTCACTCACCGCTCGCACGTACAATATATATTTTCGCGACCGCGCGCATACATATTTATATACATACATATCGCGGATAAATAATACTAACAAGTGGCCACTTACTCGCTCTATCTCTCGGATTCGTCCTTTCGATTTAGCGTCGAAATATCGGTGAACTCGGTTGCAGTGTCGGTGATTTTTCTCGACAGCACGTCGTTGCTGCTTGGCGGTTGAGAAGAGAAGGACTCCCCTCTTCCCCCTCTCGCGTCGCGCCTCTCCTCTTTTCCCGCGCTGCGCCATCGATTGCTTGATCGATGGCGCCGCGGGTAGTCGCGCCGCGAACTCTATCTCGCACCGCATGGCAAGTGGCCTAACCTTGACGGGCCACCTGTCACATCCCTCACCCAGTCGCTGCTAGGCTCTGCTTAGCAGCTACTTTTTACCCACTATCCAAGGGTTTAAATTGGGGTGAGGATTACGAGTTCGCGTGCGTTTTCCGAGGCGAAGTCGAAGCGTGTTCTCTTACGCCCTTTGCCTTCCTAGTACTCTATGGCTTTCCCGGGCCTCGCTTCACGCTCGCTCCTGCGTTGGGTCGAGCCGCGGGTGACGGTGGCTCCTTTACATCAACCACGGGACGCCTCACGACGCAGACCGTCTTCCGAGGCCGACCGCGCTTTCTGGCCGGCACAGCGCGCGCGCTATCGCACTGCGAGGATCCCCCGCTGGGGACCGGGCATGCTCCTGGTTGGCTCGCCAGGAGGGGCCCCACCGCGTCGAGAGTACGGCTCGTCGTACTCTCCGTACTCTTCCCATTCGTAGTCCCGCCCTTTCTTGACCAAGCGCGTGAGCGGTTCGACGATCGTGTTCAAGTCCTTGGGGAACTTGACCACGATCAATGCCACGACGTCATGCTTAGGAAACTGCACAGCTGTCGCAGGTTCCTGGGTGCTAGGAGGTTGATCTTTGGAGCGACTTTGGCTGGATCCAAGCGAAAGCCTTCCCGATTCTCCTGCACCTCGAGGAACTTTGCCTCATCATGGCAAAACGCGCTCTTTTTGCGGTTGATCATGAGACCGGACGCTCGAATGCGTCGCAACACTATCAAGTTCGCGCCCGAGTCATATAGCGCGCGTAGGGTGTACCCCCTACGCACACCGGCAACCACCTCCTGGCACCTTTTGGAGCACCCTGTTCCGGGTGGTCCGATGTCGGCTCACGAGCTCGTTGGTGGTCCCTTTGAGAACTCGGATCCCAGACTCGGAGGGGAAGGGCGTAGGGATCTCGTCTACGCTCTTCCCTGGTTGTTTCCCGAGCAGTCCGGGCAAAACCTCTTAATCATATTGGGTCTGCCGCAGCCGTAGCAGCTGAACTCTTTGTTCTGCTTAGGCTGCTTGACTCGCTCGTCCCTTTTCTTCTCCCCCCTTTTAGAGGACTGGGACTTAGGACTGCTCGGTCGGGAGCGTGACCTCACCGGCCTCTTCGGACTTCTTTTCCTCGGCGGGCTCCTCTTTCTTTCTCGGCGTTTGTTGCCCGCCATGAGACTGTTGTGCTGCGCAAGGGCCTCCAAAACCTGCGTCATTGCCTCAGTCGTCTGGTCGATCGGCGATGCCGGCCGATCGACCTTCGCAGCAGCAACCACTGCTTCGGTTGCATCTACTTTCGCGCCGACCTTCTGCTGCGTGCTCTTGGTCGAGGTCCTCGGGCGATAGGCTGCCTCTGGCACTATCGCATGATCAGGGGGAACGGGCGTCCTGTCGCCTCGTTCTCTCTCTAGGGTCAACTCGGCTTTCATCGCACGGTCTATCAATTCATCGACCGTGCGGCACTCCATACAAGTAACAATCCGCTTGATTTGCGGGAGCAAATTGTCGTAGAGGCTATCCACCATCTGCTCCTCGCTTAGTGCCGGCGATATTTTCAACAATATCGCCTCGAGGCACGTGATGTACGTGTGGGCGGGCTCGTCCGCTTGCTGGAAGCGGCGGCTGGCCTCATCCCTCAGCCTCTCCTGGATGTTGGCCTTCAAACCCCGGCGCACACGCGCTGCTTGGCAGAACGACTCCACGCACGTGATATACGTGCGCGCGGGTTCGTCCGCCTGCTGAAAGCGGCGGCTGGCCGCGTCTCTTAACATCTCCTGGACGTTGGCCTTCGATCCCCAGCGCGCACGCGCTGCCTGGCAGAACGCCTCCCACGTCTGCCATTTGTGCTTGTGGCTACCATACCACATTTCGGCAATGCCACCAAGCAGTGCGGACAGCGACGCCAGCATCTCTGGGTCACTGAGCCCTGACGCGTTCTTCGCCTCTTCGACCTTGCGCAAGAATGCGTCTATGTTGTCGGTCGGCACACCCCGGAACGCGATATTCCACCGACCGACTATACTTCTAATATCACGGGGGCCCACCATCCCAGTGTTGCACCACGCGCTATTACCCTGTGCGTTGGTACTACTTTCCCCCCTCCTCCAGGCTTCAGTAGAACCGGATTTGGGGGATGGTGGGCACGCAGCAGTCCCTTCCGTTTCCTCGCTTTCTCGGGGACTACTGTGTGTGGACACATAATTATACGTGAATGTATTCTGGAAGTTTACATTGCTCGGTGCTTTGCTCCTGCATCGAGCCTGTGGCGAGAGAGCCGGTCCCATGGTCTCTCGCTGTGGTGGATTGGCCGGGCCGGGCGTGCCCTCTATCTGCGTGGACGACGCACTCGGCCTCGGATTTGCGACCTTTGTCCTGGCTCGCAAATCCTTCATCTCTGTTTGCAACGTCTTAATGCACATGGCCACCTCCATGATGGTCTGCGTCAAGCTCTCGATGCATTTCTGCATCAAGAGATACTCTCTTCTTGTTGGTGGTGAGTCGTCCTCGTCCGCCACCTTCACTTCTCTCCTTTCAGTTAGGGACGGGCGGTCCGCCTCGTCCTCTAACAATATAGTCAGCGGATGCGGCTCTTCTCGGTCATAATCCGCTGACCCCACCGTTGTGCTTACCCTCTCCTGGCAAGCGTGGAGCACAAAGCTTCGCCTCGCTTCGGCTCTCGCTGCCTGGGCAGCTTTATCTGCACCGGCAACCTCCTTTTGAAAATCGGCTGCTGTGAAATTTCCCAGCAGCCAATTACTTATACGGGCCAGTTTGACCAGTCGTGATCCATCTGGCCTCAATCTTAGGGCGTGGAGGGTCTCATCCACGTCCTTGCCCTCCATGGTGACGAGCCACTGTTCCACCTTGGAGAAGTCTTGTGTCGCCATGATTTTTGTAAATAATCTATAATACTGTCAATACGCACGCTATAAATACAATCGAGTAGTTGCGATATCGTGGGTACCGCACGCAATATATTAAATAAATAAATAATAAAATAAATAAATGAATAAATATATATATATATATATATATATATATATATATATACAAGTTTTATGAGAGGGATTTACCTCCTTCCTCTACCCACGATAACACAACTCGCACTGGCGTGGCTGTGGGGGGTCAGTCCTCTCTGACCTTATGCTTGCTTGGGCCTCGGTGCTCCAAACAAGACGTAACTACCCAAAAAAAATAAATAAAACCAGAAACGAGAGAAGAAAAAAACAAATAAAAGCAGAAAAGAAAATCACCCTTTTTACTTTTCTCCCGTTCCCGTTGCTACGCCAGGGACACATTTTCTGCTTAATTACGCACGCTTGTGTGTGTGCGTCTCGGCTGCACCCTCTGCGCACGTTTTGGGCCTCTACTTCCTGTCTGCGCACGCTCAATCGTGTTACGCGTTTCCGTGCCTCCCACACTCGTCTAGGCAGCCAGTTGTAACGGGGTTCTTCTTTCGAAAGCACGTGCGCACTGCACAAGCGCAGGTTTCGGGCCTGTCAGGCCGCTAAGTCCCTTGATGCGGCTTCGAGTGCCGACGGACGTTAGCCGTCGTGCAATGGCACTCTCGTGGAGTGCCGGTCCGTATACAATGTAGGATCCTCCTCGGATCCTGCTTTCTATCTCGTGTGAGAGGCCTTACCCTAGGGCCCCGCTGCCGGTGCTGCTTCTACCGGGCTCGGCTATTCAGTTTGCATGCCAATTGTAGGTTGGCACGCCCGCGGAGGCGGCGGTATTAGGGACAGGAACGCTAGATAGGGAAAGGTAAATAATGCGCACCCGTTATGCGCTAATAACTTTATTTTAACGAGAAACTGAACAAAATCGTACAAAAGTGAATTATTTATCGCGTAGAGGCCTCTCGCCGAGAATCGCAATTAGTATTGCTTGACGAGCAACACTAATACACTAGGCGCGCAATGCGCATGCGCGCTGTTCACTCGCCTTGCTGTATTCACGCAGCAAGGCGTGTGTACCAGCCCTAATACTCGCGGGCCGGTTTCTGACGTAAGAGCCGGCCTTAACTTTTGGCGGGCTCACTGACGGTTGGACGAAGCCTCTCGCGGCCAACCGTGAGACTACACGCGTGTGTCTCTCACACGTCTATACACACACACACACTCTTAACTATTATGTATGTGTGAGTGAGAGCGAATCTCTCACTCACCGCTCGCACGAACAATATAATATATTTTAGCGACCGCGCGCGTATTAGTTATTTATGTACCTTGTGCGAGCCTCGCGTCATTACAGCTTGAGGCAAAATATGTTGTGGATGGATAGTAGGGCCGCAGTCGCGAGCGCAGCGAGCGACTAAGGCGCCTCTATCCATCCACAAAATATGAGCCGAAAGCTTTAATGACGCGAGGTTCACTCATGGTGCTTAAAAAATTTTTCAGCCTTGTAACCCGTACGAAGACTCTTACTTAGTTAACAGAATAATTAATTTTATTTTGTTGCATATCAATTAAATGCAATTTCGAACCCATACTGACAGTTCGTAAACTACAGATATCGTCTGCTAACGCATGCGCATTTTGTACACACACGCGTACATGTACATGTGTAGTAGTGTCAAAAAGTGACAGACAACATAATGTAAATATAAATATAAATTATGAAATTAAAAAAAATAGTAAATGGATTAATATTTAAAAATAAAATTAATTCTTGAACAATTATTATTTATTAAAAAATATAAATTTCTTGAGTATATTTATTAAATATTTATACAGAATAATATTTTTAACAAAAGTTTTTTTTATAAGATTTGAAGGCTTATTAATAATATTAATACTATTATAATTAATATAAATACTTTCTTATGTTATTTTTATCATAACAATACTATATTTGTTTAACACATTTTTTGTATAATCAATGAATTTTAGTCTCTTATTTAACATGAAAAAACAGTAACTTTTTTAAATATTTTAAATTTAATTTCTTCACACAAAAAACTTTTAAATCATTTATCTAAATCACAAACAAAATTATAAACTAAAAAATTATCACTTTAAAATCACTTATTATTAAATTTTTTAATTTTGCGGGATTATATTAGACTTTGCTTTTTCTATTAGTTTATTTAATTCACGTTTGCATTCTTCATCACTGTCACTATCACTCGTCTTATTTTCATTATTTAATAAATTGTCCATTTTTATTCTTCTTCTCACATATTAAGAACGAATATTACCGACACAACGATACACTATACTGAAAGAAAACAAAAGAAAAGCAGAGCCCCGTGGTCGCTTGAATGTACATACTGAGCGAAGGAGAGAGCGAGACAGAGATAGGGTGGTCACGTGGGAGCAATGGTGCGCGCGCTCTTATCGCTATCTCGTTCTCTCTCCTTCGCTCAACATACATAAGTCTTATTACGCGTTTCAAAAATATAAGTTTCGATGAAGACTCATATGCTAGGCTATATGAAGCGACAAATACATAGCAGCGGCGCTGTTAACTTTTTTTTCTCCTGGCACATATACAGCCTAAAAGGACGTATAGAATGTCTATACAGCCTAGAAGGACGTATAGAAAAATGTTAATACGATCGAGAAGGCGCTTGCGCGTATGGAAACCATTTACACGCTGACGATGCTCCGTAGGTAAGACTCGCTGTACGGGTTAGTAGGCTGAAAATATATTTTCAAAAAATATAAAAATAAATATGAAAATTTATTTTGTTTTTAAATATGAATCAATTTACTATGTTTTTAATTTCATAATTTATATTTATATTAAATTTACATTATGTTGTCTGTCACTTTTTGACACTACATGTACATGTACACGTGTGTGTACAAAATGCGCATGCGTTAGCAGACGATATCTGTAGTTTACGAACTGTCAGTATGGGTTCGAAATTGCATTTTATTGATATGCAACAAAATAAAATTAATTATTCTGTTAACTAAGTAAGAGTCTTCGTACGGGTTACAAGGCTGAAAAATTTTTTAAGCACCATGAGTGAACCTCGCGTCATTAAAGCTTTCGGCTCATATTTTGTGGATGGATAGAGGCGCCTTAGTCGCTCGCTGCGCTCGCGACTGCGGCCCTACTATCCATCCACAACATATTTTGCCTCAAGCTGTAATGACGCGAGGCTCGCCTATGGTACATAAATAACTAATATATATATATCGCGGATAAATAATACTAACAAGTGGCCACTTACTCGCTCTATCTCTCGGATTCGTCCTTTCGATTTAGCGTCGAAATATCCGTGAACTCGGTTGCAGTGTCGGTGATTTTTCTCGACAGCACGTCGTTGCTGCTTGGCGGTTGAGAAGAGAAGGACTCCCCTCTTCCCCCTCTCGCGTCGCGCCTCTCCTCTTTTCTCGCGCTGCGCCATCGATTGCTTGATCGATGGCGCCGCGGGTAGTCGCGCCGCGAACTCTATCTCGCACCGCATGGCAGGTGGCCTAACCTCGACGGGCTACCTATCACAGTACATATATATATATATATATATATATATATATATATATATATCGAATTTTTATTTACAAATTCTTGTCATAGTTTTCCTTCTTCGATTTTAACAGCTGTAATTCCAATGAAAAATACAATAAGATAAACTTGATTCGTACCTTTTAAAAATAAAAAAATAACGCTTTAGACAGTTCATGTACATTTACAATTTAAAATACAGTTTTTAGAAACTATACTAATTGTTAATTTGCAGCGCTGCAAATGCGCACTGAATAAAATATTTGATTGATTTATTTTTCGTTTTAACAGTAAATGCGTCAATGTTTACGATAAATTTTGTAATAAATTAATTCGACGAAAAAATTTAGATTAGCGTTAATTAACGAAAATTTAACGAAAATTGAAATACCGCTGAAAATTCGTCAACGTCATTAAAACGATGAAGAAATCTTAACTATTCAAAATTTTATTAGACGATCTACTCTTCTTATATTACTTGATGAACAGTTTATTCACTTTTTAAGAATAAGATTTTAAAAGTGCACCATTATAAATTTAATAGATTTTTTTTCTTAATGATACATAAATTTCATTATTTTACGAGAATAAAATAATTGATAATAAATTTAATTTATGAAAAAAAAATCAATGTTCATATAATCTCTATTCCGTATATTCAATGTAGTTTTTCAATATATACGAAAAGAGAGTCTTCGATAAGATTTTCCATATTTTATTTTAACGGAAAATTTATTTTAGCCTTTCTATTTCATTTATAAATATGTTTTCTTGAAATAAAAAATAATTTTTTTTTATATAAATATAACAAATATAGTTTATTTATATTATGATACGAAATTTTTAATTACATTTTAATGTGTTTAGCTTCACATGATCATAATACAATAATCGATGCAAACTTAATTTCGAAATCTAAAAACAAATTTTTTCAAGTGACAAAATACGAAATTTCGTAATGATTATATTTTATAAAAAATAATTTCGCCGGCAATAGTAAATCCGTTGAAAGGAAAATATGTCGAGCGACTAAAATATTGCTACACGCAAGACTAAGCGATGTCGCACATTTTTTACACAACGTTAATAAAAAACGCAAATATTAAAGCTCGCTATTATATACACTCGCGAGACGAGAAATTTTCGACATTAGAAAGAAGAGAGAGAGAGCGAGAGAGAAAGAGAGAGAGAGAGAGAGAAAGAGGAGGAGAAGGAGAAGGAGAGAAATCTTCATGCAACGTTGAAAAGGCCGCATACACGAGAGCGGAAGCTCGAAAGTTTTTCTCATCCACTCATCGACATCCCCTGACTTTGACAAAAAACACTTTGCAGAACAAAAACTAGGGAAAGAGGGAGAAAGAGAGAGAGAGAGAGAGAGAAATTCTTGTCGCGCGCGTATGCGCCTCGACTTTCTTTTCAATCTATGACATTCGCCGTATGCGCTATGCAATGAAACTATATGACGTGAATCTTTTTAAAAAATATCAAAATCACTGTGGTATTGTCTCGTGAAGATATTTAATAAATTTTAATGATTGAACTTTCTTCGAATATTTTATATGGTTTTCGCTAAATTCGTGTCCTGAATTGGTTATTGAAAAAATTTTGAAATTTATGAATGTTATTTTATTGCTTGGAAATTTTAATTAAACCAAATTATTACACTAGTTTTTTGTCTACCATTATAATTGATAATACATTAAACAAATTATGATGAAAATGATAATAAAATTTACTTTGTTTCGTCAAAAACTTAAACCTGATATTATTGTAAAAAATAAGTGAGATGTTTCATGAAATAAATTAAACCTGATTAAAAAAGTTAAGTCACCCGACTTTGTCACATCATTTTCTATTTTCATCATTATAGAATAAAAAAAGTTTTGTTTTAATTATTTCATTTATAATTAAAATTTGAGCGAAAATAGTTAAAATTTAAAAAATCTATTTTTATACTATGAAGTATTTAATAATGTGTTAATAACACAATAATTGATACAATAGACAATATTATTCTCAACATAATAAGACTATAAAAAAAATAAGTGTAATTATTTCGATCGCAAAAAGAATAATTTTAAATAATTTCAGCAATAAAATTATTGAATAATATCAGAACTACATATTAAATCTAACCATTTTTACATTCAACAATCATTAAAACAATCGTAAATATTGTCGGTAATTTAACGGCCCCAAGAAAACCAATAGTCATTCAACCATAATATGCATGCAAACGAACTAGAACATATTTTAATATAAGCGTCTACTTGAAAAAAAGAAACGGTTCATCCATCACAGTTCTTATCCACGCTACACGTTGTACACATGTATACACGATGTACAACTAGGCAGCCTGTCTTGTCTCGGACTCGAACTACTTTCACCCACACCCCCGGTCGCTTTTGCATTTCAGACATTGCGAAAAAGTACTTTCTCGCATTTTTCTCTCTCTCTCTCTCTTTCTCTCTCTTTATTTTTTTCTCTCTACCTGAAGCTCGTTGATGGACAGGCAGTGGTGTTGGCTCTTTTCGCTCTTGTCTTCTCATTCATTCTCAATTTTCCACCACTAGGCCAAGTGAGCCGAATACATAAAACGTAAACGCGTACACGTGTGTATACCTTTATGTATGATTACTGTGTGCGTTTTGTAAACGCGCGAGCGCTCACGCCCGCGTGTCTCTCTCCTCTCTCTTTCTTTGTGCTTTTGAAAATGTTACATATGATAAGAGTTAAAAAAAGAGAAAGAGAGAGAGAGAGAAAGAGTGAGAAAGAGAGATGGAGAAGAAGAAGAAGAAGAAGAAAAAGAAGAAGAAAAAGATTAAAAATAAAAAAATAAAATTTCAAAATGAAAAAGAAAAAGAAAGGAATGCGTTTGGCCTTTCGAGAGTGTTTTTTTTTTTTTTTTTTTTTTTTGAAAGGACGGTGTTGACAAATATCGTAAAAGCAAAAAAAAAAAGGTCCACGCACTTGAATGCAGCGAAAGTGCCAGACCGAATACGTGGGCGTCTCCGAGACGTCTGCAAGCGATTAAAATGGTCATAAACAACCTTTTTTTTTTCTTTTTCTCGGATTTTCTTATTTCAAAATTCACTTTCTTTTAAAGAAAATACGCATACAGCTGTACTAATTGGTCAATGTCCACGAATAATATAAAATAATGTTAAAATTCAATCAAATAAATGTTACATTGATTTCAAAATTTAATTTTGAAATAAACTAAATATAGTAACAGTACTCTCCTGCTACTATATTTTAATTTATTTTCACATATTATTTTGAAATAGAAATCAGGCGTTGCAATATTAAAAGAAATAAATAAATATAGATAAACTGCTATTGGCAACCGGCAAATAGAAAAATTTGCAATACAAAATAATAAAAAAACACATATATTAAAAATAGCAAAGATGATAAAAATCGCATTAAAACGTGAATTTTTTAAAACCTACTGCACCCATTGCTTCACATATAAATTTTTCGTTATGTAAACAAATATCGTCCAATAATTGTTAAACGGCCCGATCATATTCTTTTTTTCTTTACTGAATAAAATATTAAAATATGTCGACTATATACGAAACGATCTTCTTGAAATAAAAAGGACCACCGATTAAGCCACCGATATAATAATTTTTGCTGCAATTTTTATTATTTTTTTCGTTTTGTGTTATTTTAAACGCTGCTCGAACAGTTTCATTTGTAAATAATTATAATCGATTAAAATTTTTGAATAAATAATTTGATAAATCATTTTATTCTTTTATAGTCAAGATAGTCGTTTAATGCAAAATAAAAATTACTAAAGATTAATCTAGTTGTAAGCAATTATAAACGTTGGATTTTAAACTTAGTATTTTTATCTTTACACGATTATTATTTTAAATATTTAATAATATACGTGCGAACGAAACTATGTGCATAAATATATACACATAGTTATATGTTATATTTTTTTAATTTCTACCAATTTATAATAACGCGTTAATTACTAAAGTTAACTATAATTCAAATGTAAAATATGTAAAATTTAAAAGTAAATATAAATAATATAAACATCAATATATATATAGAGTAAATAAGCACATCTTTTTAAACGTACACTTATATGTAACTATGCACATAAATAAATGCTCTACAATTTTAAGATTAATTTTTAAATGTAGAAAAAACCTTCTGTAAACTAAAATAATATTATCAAATTCAAAGTAAACATATATATATATATATAATTTTTATAAAATACTTAAAATCTATGTAAGAAGAGCGCTTTTACAAAAACGTAGCAATTCTCGTCAATCTTAGTTGTTAATAAAATTTCGCATATTATTATTGTAGGCGAGGGTTTTAGCGCAGAGAAAACACAATTAATTAATAAAGAACAGCATTTAATATATCCGAACTATGTGAGTGTTACAGAAAGACTGACTGAGTGAGAGTGTGAAAGAATGAACATGAAGTAGTGAGCATTCAAAGTGGTAATGCCAACTTATAGACAAATAAACATAAAGGTTGATACAATTGTATATCTGACACTTCCCCTCAATTTTGATAAACTTTATGAACCGAAATTTAACAGTCCTTGAGTCCCAAACCACGAACACAATTATCTAACTTTATTCCCGATAATGGTTTTGTTAAAACATCAGCTGTCATTTCGTTGGTAGGCAGGAACTTTATGCTGATTGGATAAGTCTTGATCGCTTGTCGAATGAAATGATGTTTGATGTCCACGTGTTTGGTTCGAGAGTGGAAAACGGGATTTTCGACCAATCTTCCAGCAGATTGATTATCGTTGAAGATCGTAATCTTGGACAATGTGTCGAGCCCAAGTTCTTTTACGAAGTTTGACAAATGGATGGCTTCTCGAATGGCCTCGGAGAGACTTACATATTCGGCCTCAGTGGATGATAAGGCCACGATTCTCTGTTTGCGCGAGGTCCAAGATATTGCTGCTCCGGATAATGAGAAATTGTATCCGGAGTAAGACTTTCTATCGATGTTACAGCTTCCCCAATCCGCGTCAGCATGTCCAAGGATGCCTTTCTCGTCTTTCGTGTATACCAACTTCCGGTCTATTGTGCCCTGAAGGTATCTCAGTATCCTCTTAGCGGATTGCCAGTGAGCTTCGCCGCTGTGATTATTGAATTGGCTTAGCATGACCACTGCATGAGTGATGTCCGGACGTGTCCCGATGGCGATGTACATAAGTGCTCCGATGAGCTCACGGTAAGGATAACGTGTTTCGTTTCCTTTAGCGTCCGTTACTCGTTCGAGTTTCGTGCCGGCAGCCACTGGGGATTTCACAGCTTTACAGTCCGACATCTTGAATTTTTGGAGAATTTCTCTGATGTATCCACTTTGAGCGATGGAGATCTGGTCTTTCTTCTGTTCAACTTCGATTCCAAGACAGTATTTGATGTTTCCTAGATCTTTCACCCGGTATTCGGACGAGAGTTTACGTTTGATTTCGTCGACACGTTCCGGGTTGTTAGAGGCGATTACGATGTCATCGACGTATATAAGTACAAAGGTGCTTCCCCTGGAGCGATGATCCACGTAAACACAGGAGTCAGACGTCGTTGGCGACAATTCAAGTGACCTGAGAGTGCTGTTGAGTTTTGTGTGCCATTGTTTTCCAGCTTGACGCAGGCCGTAAAGTGCCTTGCGAAGTTTACATACCTTGTCTCCGGAACTCAGTTCTTGAAGCATGCGCTTGGATTTGGCGACCAAAACTTTATCCTTTTCGGATACTACGATCCTCTTCAGAGCATCTACCAGTAGAATAGGCTGCTCCATATATATGAGAGTGTCCATTTCTCCGTTAAGATAGGCTGTAGTGATATCCAGCTGCGTCACTTGAAGTCCGATTTTTGCAGACAGTGCCATTAACAGTCGAAATGAATCCAGACGAGCCACTGGTGCAAAGGTGTTGGTAAAATCGATACCTGGCCGTTGGGAAAATCCACGAGCAACAATTCGGGCCTTACGTCGATCTAAACTCCCATCCGGATTGAATTTGTTGCGCAGGACAGTACGACATGAGATCACATGGTGATTCTCGGGTCTGTTGACTATCTCCCAGGTATCGTTTGCCACCAGGCACTTTGTTTCATTGTAGATTGCTTCAAACCACTCCTCCTTTTCTTCACCCTCCAGGGCGTCGTTAAGAGGAACTTCAATGGCGGTCATCACTGTGCAAGCGTCTTCAACAAGGTTTTCGACGTCTTCGTCGACTGGAAACTGGGGGAGTTCCTGTTGTTCCTCCTCATTTCTTGCTTCTACGTCGCTCGGGCCTTCGTCAACGACTTCCTTGTTGTATTGCTTTTTAGGGCGACCTCTCTTGCCGGTTCTTATCAATTTGGGCCTACCACAGTGCCTCTTCGGTCTTGCATCGACCTCCAATTCGTTGTCGGTTTTTGCATCTTTAGGTTGAGGTTCTTCAATAGGATGGATGATGCTGGCGTCCAGTACTATCTCCCTGGTGGTAAATTTTTCGGGTAACGGTTGCGAATGTTTGCGCTCCTTGGGTGAGCTTGACTGAAATTCATTTAAAAATCTGACGTCTCGAGATATTCGAATCTTTCGTTCGTCGGGTATCCAGATGCGATATGCTTTGGAATGATCGTCATAACCAACAAAGAATCCGGGGATCCCTTTTGGTTCTAACTTCCCTTTTTCCGGGGACTTATCGAGTACGAAAGCTTTTTCGCCGAATGAGCGGAGATTTGAGAGATTCGCCTTTTTCCCGGTCCATCTTTCGATTGGGGTTATCCCGTTCGGTAACGCCTTCGTAGGACATCGATTTCTCGTATAATTTGCCGTCGCGATCGCCTCTGCCCAAAGTGATGGGGGTAAGTTCGCGTCAATTTGCATGCAACGCGCGGTCTCGACCAAAGTGCGATTTTTCCGCTCAGCTATACCGTTTTGTTGCGGCGTGTAGGGTGCCGTAAGACGCTGTTGAATGCCTGAAACCTTGAGCAAATCCGCCATTTCTTTGTTGACAAACTCTCCGCCATTATCGGACTGAATCGCTTTAATTTTACGTTCAAGTTGATTTTCGACAAGATTTTTATAGTCTTTGAATTTCTGAACGGCTTCGCTTTTCTGTTTCAAAAAATATACGATACATACTCTGCTATAATCGTCTATGAAGGTTACGAAATAGCGCGCGCCCCCTGATGACTGCGTACGCATCGGTCCGCATAAGTCCGTATGCACCAACTCGAGAAGCTTCGTCGAGAAATTTTTGCGGGTCCCAAAAGGAGTGCTTGACATTTTACCGGCAATACATGACTCACATTTAATTTCATTGATCGCTGTCTTGATCTTCAGGCCGTTCATATTCCCATCCTTGGCGAGTATTGACAGGTCGCGCGCGTTGAGATGCCCCAGGCGAGTATGCCAAATTTCGACGTCGGTCTTGGGTTTCGTATTTTCGGTAATGACGTTTGCGCGTTGTTCGCGTTCTCGGAGGAAAAATAAATCACCAATACGCTCGGCAACTAGCATCGTTTTACCTAATTGATCCGTCACGACGGCACGCGTTTTCTCGAAAGTGACTTCGTGGCCTCGATCCACGATTTTCGCAATTGACACGAGATTTGAGCGTAAGTTCGGCACGTATAAAGTATCCTTCAACGTAATAACGCCGTCCGGATTATTTGCGATTGCTATATTTACATCACCTTTCCCGATTACGCGAGTTTCCGAATTGTTCGCAAGTTTCAACGTACCGCTTTTAGCACTCGTGTTCACAAACGCACTTTCATCGGAGCATAAATGTGAAGTGCATCCCGAATCTAAACACCAGAGATTGTCCGAACTTTTTGAATCTCGTGCGTTTTCCGCGAAATAACAACAATGAGCCTCGTTTAACTTGTCGTTATTTACTTGCATGTTTTTCTTATGCCAACACTCACTTTCTTTATGTCCCTTCTTATGACAATACCCGCACTTGTACCTAACTTTTGTGTCCAATTTCGATTTGTTTTGATTACTGTCATTAGCACCGCAGCTATTTTTCAAACCACTAGTGTCACCTCTACCTTTATGCTGGAACTTACTCGACGGTTTCTGATTCTTCGCGAACATGGCGGCGCTGTTGTCATCACTTGATTTTTGACTCCTCGCGTTGTGCTCCTCTATGATTTTTATTTTTAGGGCCTCCACGTCGGGTAAATTGTCGCGAGATTCGATGGCGCAACGGAAATTTTTGAAACTACTCGGCAAGCTGTATAATAGCATGATGGTCAAAAGGTCGCCATTTATATCAATTTCCATGGCTTTCAGCTTATCCACGGCGTCGAAAAATTGAGCGAGATGCGTCTTGAGATCGTCGTCGTTTTGCATTTTCTGCTGCGTGAGACGTTTGAGGAGGGTTGCTTTCCGTGCGGGACCTTTTGAGGCGTAAACGGATTCGAGTTTTGTCCATACCTCGCGAGAAGTAGTGCAGCCCCGAATTTGCGCGAGTTCCGAGGGGTTAATCGCTAGGATCAGGTCAGCCTTGGCCTTGCGATCGTTCGTTGTCCAGGTTTTTATCGCTGCTTGCGAACGCTCAAGTTCTGTTCCTTCGCCTGCCTCGACGGGTTTGGTTATGTCACCGGAGACGTATCCCCATGTGTCGTTTTTAACGAGTAAAGCCTCGGCTTGAATGCACCATGTGTCATAATTATCACGAGTAAGTAATTCAAGCCTCGTTGTCGTCGCCGCGTACGCCATTTTCTTCGGCTAGTGACTCGATCACACTCTACCGTCCGCGTTTGAACACGTGGTAATTTTTTTTTTTTTTTTTTTTTTTTTTTTTTACTCGACTTTTACGTTCGTTCGTACGTTTTTATCGATTAACCGTGCTCAGCATAAATCTGGGCCCATAACCTGTAGGCGAGGGTTTTAGCGCAGAGAAAACACAATTAATTAATAAAGAACAGCATTTAATATATCCGAACTATGTGAGTGTTACAGAAAGACTGACTGAGTGAGAGTGTGAAAGAATGAACATGAAGTAGTGAGCATTCAAAGTGGTAATGCCAACTTATAGACAAATAAACATAAAGGTTGATACAATTGTATATCTGACAATTATTATATTTCGTATATTATTATTATTATAGAAATTTTATTTTTTTTATTTAGAAATTTTATTAACAACTAAGATTGACGAGAATTGCTACGTTTTTGTAAAAGCGCTTTTCTTACATAGATTTTAAGTATTTTATAAAAATTATCATTCTTAAATAAACTAAAAATAGCACCTAAGATTTGTTTTAATTTTTATCATTATAATATTTTTTCTCCCTTGTTTTTAAATATAGTATTTTTACATATACAAAACTTGCTTAAAACCATTTAAAATTGATATTTTCTAAATAAGAATGATACTTTTTTTAAAATTACTTTCAAAACTATAATTATGTTTTAAAATTAACTTTAAACGATAATATTTAAATTATAAGATATTTCTGTAATTATCTGGATTTTATACAATAATAATGTTTAAAATAAATTAATTATCATCAAAATTAATTTTATATATTAGATTATATCTATTAAATAAAATTTATCAAGTAGATTATTACTAAAATATATTTTGTATAATACTCATTTCGTATTAATTGTATATTCAATATTTAATCAAACGATCATCAAGTGTTGTTATTATTCGGTAAACTACAGACAATTATAAAAACATGTATTTAAGTTAAATTTTTTATTAAATATACAGTAGAACGTTACTAATGTAATAATAACGTTAAAAAAGACTGCAAAAGCATCAAGGTCAAATGCAGATGACCAGCAAAAATAATAATAAAAAAAAAAAAAAAAAAAAATGAATATCCTCCAAGGGAGTTATTGGCCGAAAAGCGGCCGATCACTCCTTAACCTATTACACTTTTGTTAGGTCCTTTTTCAGAGCAAAGCTCGAGGCTGGTTTCATATTTAAAATAGAGCCTCTTGTGTTTGCTCAATCCTGAAATTCACACCCTCATAAAGAAAAAGTCTTACAAATATGAACCTCTGCCATTTCGAGCCAATAAGCTTTTGGTGCTTAGGCTCAAAAAAGCCACCATCCAGTTAGCGTTGCATTAGGCTAACGCAATCAACGTCACCCCGACGTTAAACTCCTTAACCAATGAAAATCAATTCACGCGATTTCCATATATTCACGAAAATAGATATCATAATAATCACATCCACGCGATGTGTCATGTAGTCGCTGAAATTATACAAAAAAAAAAAAAAAAAAAAATTGAAGAAAAAGAAAATTTCGAAAATAAAAGAAAAATTTGAAAATGTTTGTCGCTTACGCGTTTTAGATGATGCGTGTCGCGCCTAACATTAAAACGCATACGCGTATACTTAACAGAAATTTTCATTTAGAAAAAAGAATGTAAGACGGTGGAAATTTTCAGCTCGGCTAAAGCCTCGCTCGCTCGATTTATTAAAGTGGCCTCGCGGGTCTACCTCGCAATATATCTCTCTCTCTCTCTCTCTATTTTTTTTGTACGATCTCTGCCACACAGATTTTTCTTTCCGCACGAGGTTGAAGTGGCCGTTGTAAAGATAAAAGGGATTGAGGTTCTTCTTATGGAGATGTACCTTATGCTGCTGCTGTTGCTTCATCTTCGGTGTATCAATTAATTTAATTTTATTTGTTGAAAGTGAAAAATTATGAGGAATTTGTTTTAAGAACGAAAGTAACAACTTTAAAATTGATAATGATTGATCAATTTTTTGTTTTTACTTTTTTTTTATAATTAATTCTTCATCGCGCGATAATGTTATTCAACGGTGTTTTAGAAATCGTAAAATGAATATGTTAACATGGGAGAAGAATAATATTACACAGTTTTATAAATTAATATACAAGATTAAATATTTATCTTTGTATATTTTTAAATTTTCAAATGGTAATAAAGTTATAAAAACTAATAAATTTTTTATCTTATCTTCTCGGATAAATTCATTTAATTTATAATATAAATTTGACACACTTAAATGTATTTTTACTTTCTATTCCCTTACAATGGAGGCTAATTTCTTTCATAAAGTAGTTAAGTTTTTAAAATCTCGTAACATTAATCTTACTGAGCTAAAAAAAATATTACTAAAAATTGTAGATGCATACGTAAAAAGCAAGTTATATTAAATCATAAATATAAAACATTATTTATGGTTAGAAGATAGAAAAACTCTTGACTAATCTAATTATATCTTTAAAAAAATTCACTCCAGCTCCAAGTGAGTTTTAATAATTTTTTTTTTTTTTTTTTCTAAAAGGTAAAGTTTTATTGAAATATAGTTCATTCTTGTCAATCAATTTTAAATTCGTGCATTACCTTAAAAAAATTAATCATCGGCACATGGTTGATTTATAATATTTACCAAACGTAAATATTTTATAACGTGATTTATTACAAAATTCACATCGATATTTACATATCATAAATGCAATAACGAAAAATTAATTTTTCCATCAAAACGAAAAAAGGAAACTTATTATAATAAAAATTTTACGCGATATACACATACATATATGTTTTCTTTAACAAAACAAAATTTTATTCGAGAAAAATAATTCAAGGAACATTATAAGGGTCGAGTTTAAAAAAAAAAATAAAAGAAAATGTTAACAAATCGAGCGCAATATAATCCGCAGTGAGAAAAAAAAAAAAATTCTCAGTATCGCACGAAGATGGGCAATAAATCCAAGCGAGAGCAGAAAGCTGTGCCGTTACACTTTCACGAAATGCATTATCCATCCATCCATCTATCCGTTCGTCCGTAAGAGCTCGTGGAATGATAAAAAGAAAAAGAGTGCAGGGAGAGAGGGAGAGAGAGAGAGAGAGTAGAAAAGCTCCAAGAAAAGAAGAGATAAAAAGAGGGAGAGAAAAGAGTCGGTCGGTCGGTCGGTCGGTCGGTGTGTACTACTTGTCGAGCTCGGTATTGAGCGAGCAATTGCGGTACATGCCGCCCCTTGCGACCTCGATGCTGAAGGCGCCGTTGCGGGGATAGTAGGTGGTCGGGACCGTATGGACCGTTGGAGAGAACCAGCCGTAATCCATCGAGGTGCTACGATAGCAGGGATGCGGACTCGTACCCACCGATTCTCGGTAGCCTCTTAACAGCTCTGAAAAAAAGTCGAAGAGATAGAGAGATTATTTATTTGTCCTTGCTTTTGTTTTTTTTTTTTTTTTTTTTTCTTCTTCTTTTTCTTTTTATCTTTTTCTTTTTATTATCTTTATTTTTATCGCTACTTTGTGCGGATTTAATAGCGAAGCTGTGCGTATTGACGCTTTTATTTGCATTATGCGAATTACGATTATGCAGGTATAAAGTTTATCGAAGCATTTACTTTTGTTGAAATTTAAGTTTATTTCAATATTTATATACACATTAATTTAATTTAGATCTCACCTAACGCGTCAAAGATTCAAATGTTTTCTTTTCGAATGCGTCACTTTTTACTAAAGAGCACTTGTTATCGATGAATATATGTACTAACCACTGAATTCCACTCTAGTACATAGTGATTTTTATTATAAATAAAATTAGCTGCAGAACATTACAAACATTAAATTAATAAATAGAGAAATAAATTAAAGCTCCACCGCTATGAAAACAATCGATGTAATTTAAGGTTTGGCATTTATATCAGATTAGTATGAGTACACCTCTAATTTTTTGCAGCCTTAAACATCGATACCGTTCAGAGTAAATGCTGCGCTTTCTTTATGCATTATTTTCTTTTTTTCTTTTTTTTTTTTTTTTATTCAGCAATTAATAATTTCTAAATTAAAAATTTGAATAAAATGTCTTTGTAATAATATATTTAATATTTTCTTGCAATTAATTTATAATGTTATATAATAAGAGTTTCGCAATAAATATTATTAACGTAAACAATTGAAATATTATTATTAAATTTGTAAGGTAATAAATTAAAAAAAAAAAAAAAAAAAAAAAAAAAAGAAAAAGAAAAAGAAAAAAAAATTAGTCAATGAAAATCATATTCATTCATAAAAATTAAAAGCATAACGCGTTTACTATAAGCGAATATTTTATTTTGACGTTGAACTCGAGTGTATTCTTGGAATCGTGACCGAGGAAAAATTCTGGGAATCGCTTAAAGGCCGTCTGTGGCTCCGGCACGTATATGTGCGTATGAATGAACTTTAAAGGTGATAGACAAATTAAAGGAATTTAAAGAATTTTTATAATTGAAATTTATTATCTTTTATTATGGGATATTATAAAATAAAATATACATAAATTATTTATAAAAATTTATATGTATAAAATCTTACTGTACATTTTAAAAAAATTTTCAGCGTAACACATTTATTTATACGACAAATAATCATAAATAATTTTTAATTTTATTTATAAAAATTGTCAGATAAAACGCGAATAAAAACCTTAAATGCTTGCGAATCGATATATGATATATACTTCTGCACTTTTATCTAAACGATTTAAAACGGAAATTGAAGTCTTACAGAAACAAAATTAAGAGTAAACTTGCAAGTTGATGAAATTTTTTTTTTTTCTTATTCGTAAAAAAAAACGCGTTCATTACAACTTCTTTTATACATTTTTCTCTTCATCTTATTTTCTTTCGAACGCTTTAAAATAAATTAAAAAAGCTTATTTATTTTATATTTCAATGTAATATTGTTGTTATTCGTTTAGTTACTGAAACTTCGATTTAAATTTTTATAAAATTATTTACAAAAACGTTAATAAATTTTCGTAAAATATTTATCAATTAAACAATTTTTAAATAATTAATTTGAACAAGCGTTTTGAAAGAACTATTTATATTTGATAATTCATCAGAACAAAAATTATTACGTGTTTGAATTATAACAATAATATCTAAGAATTTGTAAATAATTATATACGAAAATACGATACAAATATATATCGTAAGAAAATAATTATATGTTATTTAATATAACTAATGTTATATTAAATAACATATAATATATATAATTATATGTTATTTAAAATAACTAATTGCTAGTGAACATTTCATTTTACGATATGACTTATTGTCTTATACGGTCTATTAATTGTACATGATTGTATGTGACAATTGGAAACTGATACGACAATGTAAATACAACATGTAATTATATAATAAAAAAATATTTAAAAATTTTAAAGCTACAGAGCTTGTGCTTAAACATTTAACATGAGTGACAAGAATTTGATTTTTTATGAAACTTACTAAACTTAATTACCCGCTTCAATATTACAAAATAAAAAAATTTATGTGTGTGTTTCAAACATGGGATATTGGCGAATAATGGGTTAAGCTGACTACAAAATTATTATTTACATTGAAATAAAATGAAAATGCTTTGTTTAAAATGTTAAATCATAACAATGGTAGATTAAAGCGTAGCTGTTTAACGGTTTGCTAGTTTTTAAAAATTAAATTTTGTTAAGAATACTTTATATCTTAAGCATGCATGAATAATCTTAGATTACTATACTAAAGTAATCCTTGATTATATAACGGCATTGTATAAGTATGAAAACTAATGTTAAAACGATAAATCATTCGAATTTAATTTTAGCTGCATTCTTATTAAACTAATAAAACTTGTTTATTGAAAGTACAAAATAAATTTTACAATCTTCTTTTTATATATGTAATGTGTGCACGAGAATAATTTCTTCTCAAATATTTATTTTAAAAATTTATTTTACTTCAACAAGTGCACGCATAAATACACATGTTTAATTGAAAAATTTTTTAATATTTGCTTAAATTTCGATGCTTTAATTTTTTAACGATTTTATTTCTATATTTCTATTTAAAGATGTTTGGATGAATGCATGAAATTTGAATTTCTTAAAATTTTTTATATATTTTTATTCTAGAAACAATAATTTTCAAATTTATCGCTTTTATAAATTTTGTCAATTATTCATGGGGAAATAGTAATACGGATATGAATAAACCGCTTTTCGATGTTATATTGCAAACGTTCATTTATATTTTATTAACTACGTCGCCCATACTGGCCAAAAATTTTTCCGTATACAGTTTTTCATGAATATTAATCAAAAAATTTTGACAAATAACTTGTTTTAAATTTTTTGCATTAAGTGAAAATTGATTTAAAAAAAGAAAGAAATTTTTATTTAGCGTATTCAATCGAGAAGCACTTAAAGATTGAATTTATTATCTAAAATTCTTTTTCAGAACACATTTTTGGTATTATTAAGTTTTGTAGAAGTAAATTTTTATTACAGCTTAATCAAATTAGTTTCTCATATTCTCGAAATGAAAGATCTTTTTCTGTAAAAGGCATTTGAAAATTATTTCAGCATATACGCATTTAGAATTCTTCATGCAATTCAATTTTAATATTTCATTGAAGCTACCTTCATCGTAAACTAATTAATCTTTGTGCTCTATTATCCTTTGACACTCGTACGGTTCGTGATATTCTCGACTGGTGCATCGGAATCTTCCTGAAATTCCTTTTAAATTCTTTAATAGCACGCCATTTATAACGAATCCAGGCTCAACGGTGACGTTTTTAAAAACGTTAAACGCAGCGGTATCCACCAATTCAAAATCATTGCTATTCAAATAAAGTTTTTCCAAATCGTCCAATCCCTTAAAGTCCGCGGCTCTCAAACTCGTCAAATTGTTGCCACTGAGCCAGAGTTTCTCCAAACCACTTAAAAACTTGAAGGACTCGGTGCACAACGTAGCTATTTGATTTCCACCAAGATCCAGCTCGCTCAACTCCTTCAAACCTTGAAACACATCCGAGGTGAAATTGCGTATCGAATTTCTCGCCAAATAAAGCAAATCCAGATGCTTCAATCCTTCGAACGCGCCGGCTGGAATGTCGCCGATGTCGTTAGTATCCAACGCCAAAGTTTCCAAATGTTTTAGACCTCGAAACATGCCCCTTTTGAGGCTAATACTGTTATTGGTAGCGTAGAGCTCGTGCAGTCCACTCAGTCCCCTCCAAACGCCCGGCTGGAAGGTCAACAGTCGGTTACCATCGAGCAGGAGCGTCTCTAAATTAGGTAACCTTGAAAAAGCCCCGTCTTCGATCTGAGATATTAAATTGTCTTTGAGATCGAGGTAAGTAAGCTGATCCAGCGAGGGAAAGAAGTGCTTGGCTAAGTTCGTCAAACGATTACCTCGGAGATACAGGGCCGAGGAATTGGCCACGTCGAGGAAAGCAACGTCCGAGATCCAGTCGATGCGTAAACTTTCCAAATGCAGCTCGATGTCGTCGATTGTCTGCACGGCGTTAACGTCATCGAACGCGACGTTCAATAATTCGCCATTGGAGAGACACAAGTAAAGATTATTGTATAACCGGCAATCGATAGTTTCGCCGCGAGAAAAAACTAGTTGGATAAATAGATGAAGCTCGAGATAGAGAAGCGGTAAGAAGGACATAATCGAGTTTTATGCAAGGACGCGAAGATACGACGACGGGGAATCGAGTCGCACTAGCGAAACGCGGACACGTAGTCTCTCACTTTTCTCGAGGAGAGCGCGAAGACGCGATGAAAGAGAGAGAGAGAAGGCGAAGAGCTTTGTTAACGAGCTTTTTTCCTCTCTCTCTCTCTCTCTCTCTATCTCTATCTCTATTTCTCTCTTTCTTTCTCGCCGTCGTTGTTATTACCGCTATTGTGCATATATATATATATATACGTAGAGGAGATAAAACCGAACGTGACGTACGAGTGACGAGTCACGGGGTAAGGAAAATTGCGTTCGAGAGATCTTTGGGCGTTGTTGCTTAGCGAGTGTAATCAGTGGAAATGTTTTGCCTTGCGATGACTTTTGAATCGTACAGTTCTTTGAAGTAATGATTGACAGTGAATTGTTGATGTTACTCGATAAAACGGTATGCGGAAAAAGAAGCGTTATAGCGATGTTAATGATGCGAAAATGAAAACGTTGCGTCAAACGCGATATTGTTGTTTATGGCATTGCATTCACGATTTATCAGATTATATTCAAAGATTTTATAATTTTATACGCGTGCGCGCATATTCGAGTTCTCCTTTTAAAATTTGCGCAAACAATAACAAAAAGTCGTTGAAAGGTTCATTTGACCTACTTTGGTTTTATAAAATTCTCGGGTTCGGGTAACAAATACTGAAAGTAGTTTAGTAAGCGAAAAGCTTTTTAATAATTTCCTTTGCTTGACGAATTTTAATGAACATTTACTTAAATTTATATAGCTCGATAAAGTTGATTAGAAATATTTTACAATTAAAATATCGTACTAATTTAATATGTTTATTAAATGAGATGACGCAAAAAATTTTAAATTTTTAAAGACAAAAAATATAAATTACTTTGTCGAGCATCGATAATAATTAATGTTTTAATTCTAAATAATTTACAAAAAATATTTTATTTAACCATTTCAGTCCCGATAATGTATATATACGTGTCTATATGTTTAAAAAACCAGGACCCAAAAAATGTAGAAAAGTAATTCTTTTTTTATCTTTAAACTCTGATTAAAGTTAATTTAACAAAATTTATTCAAGAAAAGATTTTAATTATGTTTTCTTTATTTTGCGAAAATATAATTGTTTATCATATTTATATCACGTATATCGAAAAATTGTGCAAAATAAATTCGTTAAAAACAATAATAATATTAACGCGTAGCAAAATTAATTATCAAAACGATTCGTTCTAAAATAATCGCCACTAAATAAATCACAAATTAAATGATTAAAATGATATACAGACCATTTCGAATTTCAATTTCAACGGGTATTAACGAAGAAAATGAATAATGTGTAATTCAATTCTCGTATCTTTTAAAAACAGATATCATCGTATATAATGCTGTTGTTGTATACTCGTGAAATTCGTGGCTTCAAATGAAAAATGGCATAATTACAAAAAATATATAAAGAGCAACGATGAATTTTGCAACGCAATATTAATTATGTTTGAAAAAAATTCATTATTTCGTTAAGAACTTAAATAAATTCTTATTTTTAATATTAACAATATTTAGTTTTTTTTAATGCAAAACGAACAAGTATTTAATTATTATCAAATTACTTTTATAATTTATTTAATACATTGTTAAAAATTTATTTTCAAAATCGTCTAATATTTAAGTCAATTTTTTTCACTTTAAATTCAAAAGCTTAAAAAAATTAAATAAATTGAGATTTCATTTTAAAATTAGTATTCTTTTCTTTTTCTTTTGTTCTTTTTTTTTTTTTTTTTTTTTTGTTGTCGAAAAAAAAAGGAACCTCTCAAGCTTTATTTTTACAATGCGGAAGTGAAGTTATATTACGTGTTAAAAGTTAATCTTATCAAGAGACAACACCTAAAATATACGTAACAATCGTCGAGTAATTCTTTTGCACGATCGTGGGATACAATAAAACGAAACGAGTAACAAGATATCATCCATGCAAAAGAAAAAAAAAAAAAAAAAAGAGAAAAAAGAGAGAAAAAAGAAAAAAAAAAAAGCCGAGACATCATCGACACAGGCGGCAAACGCAGTCTCGTACGCGGGTCGTTCTTCCAGAGCTAGAGCGATAAGAAGATTTAAAAAAAGGCAACTCTCTCTCTCTCTCTCTCTCTCTCTCTCTCTCTCTTTCTCTCGCTATAATTAGCAGCGTTAAAAGTGCATACATGTATATAAGCATACAAGTGTAAGCGTAGACAAGCAGATAAGCTCGAGCTCGCTAGGGCATTGCACGTGTGCGCGCGCGCTCGCGCGTTCAATTCGTTTGACCAACCGTTCGCCGTAGCTCAAAGCTATCGAGGGCAGAGATTAGAGAGAAAGCTGCCCGCTTCGCTCGCGAGGATCGATTGGCTCGTATCAATTAGTCGTGTACGCGGACTGTGAATCGTCCTCGTTGGGCTTACGTTGTGCCCCGTGCACTTATGTAACGAGTTGTCTCTCTTCGCGCGAATCCTTGCGTGAATAGCCTCGCGCACAGAGTGACGAATGTTACTTAATCGTGTTTCACTTGCGTGGATTTATATGCATGTATACGTGCAGTCCGGGATACAAGAACAGCCGCGTTAACTTTTAAGCGAGTGAAGTATATGAATCTCTGCTCGCGCGTAAAGTTTCCCGCGAGGGAATTTAAATCAGCTCGGTTATTAATTGAATCTTGTTATTTATAAGCGCGATTGAAAAATATTTATCCGCTATGTTAAGCCGAATTAATTTGTCGCTATTGTAACGAATGCTAGCTTGCAACAGAAACATGTACAAATCTATCCTTATTTTAATTGTTGTTTTATTTTTAACACTATTTTTGTATAATTATTTTTGACACATATAAATTTTACTATTTAATAATGATAAATAATACGATAAATCAAAGTGTATTATTTATAAATTTCAAATAACTTTAAACAGTTATCGTTAAATTTTTTTATTTTTTAAAATAAAGCAATTTCATAGTTTGATTTAAAAATTATTGAATATTATGTATTCTATAATTTGTACTTTTGAAAATAAATAATCTTTAATTAATGAATGAGATTAAAAAATTGCATTAATTTTAAGTAAAATAAAAATTATATTATTTGATAAATTCAAATTAAATAATAGAATGTAATAACCTTTTGAAACAAAATATTTAAAAAATGTCCTAATGTCGTTGTTAATAAGAAATCTATAAAAAGAATTTTATTGCACAAAAAAAAAAAAAAAAAGATTAAATATCAATTGTTACGTAAAATGTATATTTTCATCAATAAAAATAAGATTCTAAAAGATAGCCCTTAAATCATAAAAAAAAAAAAGGATAAACATAGAAATTGTCAATAAAAAGTGCGCGCGCATAAAATGCCTTTCGATAAGCTTAACTAAAAACCTTTTCTTTTTACAATCACTTACTCGGATACATGAAACGCGTAGGTATATTAGCCGTACGGTAAATTTCATCGGTCCTCGGTCCTGGTAAATCGACGTTCTCGTCTTCCGATTTTCGCCTTTGGACTTTAGCGTCCGTATCTTCGCAAGAACAGCAGCGTTCGCTCATCTTCCTACTATCAACGTCGTCATTATCACGCTGTATTTTTTATCTTTTCCAAAAAACCGTAATCTCGCTGTATATTTTACACCATTGCCGATGGCAGACGAAGCGCGGCGAAGTTATCAACGTCGTTATGACGACGCGACGCTTCGCGATGGACACGTGGTTTGTCGCCCGAATTCGTTCATTGATCGATATAATTGTGCGGACGAGAGAGCGAGAACGAGAGAGAGAGAGAGAGAGAGAGAGATTGAATTATTCAAATGAAACGAATAAATGAGCGTAAAGATGATTGCTTTAATTTGTAGTGTGTGATGTATCGGTAATGCAATAGTGTGGGTTTAAGAATTTTTGCTCCAACTACTTGATTTCCTCATTATAATATTTTGTTTGTGAAACGGCATTTTAAAATATTCGTATATTTTTAAAATAACAATGTATATATATATATATACATTGTTAAAACCAAAAATAATAAAACTTCGATAAGTATAAAGACAGAAACAAAAAATATTTTATATACTTTTGAAATTCATAATTTCGTTATCGTATAAATAAGATTAATATAAAATTTGATAAAAGAGATCAAGAGGTTAGCGATATTGTTAAAACAGTAAATATCATAGTCAACGACCGCAAAATTGTATAAAAAATTTGATACTATGTATGCGAGATAATGCTTTGTTATTCATCTGTAATGACTACATTGTCTCAAAATTATTTGTATTTTTTGCTGCAATATTTCCAACGCACGTTTCTGACAATAATAATGGAAATTCAATTCAATAATCACTATAATATATATGAATTTTTATTTATTAATTACCGATTAATCTGGCTCTAATTAAAATGTAAAATATAATTTGTTATATTATAGATCGCTCATTAAAATGCATAAAAAAATAAAAAAACGTCTGTAGATAAAAAAAAAAAACGTGACAAAAATTTTATTGAAATGTATAAATTTAAAATTAAAATTTAATCCACGAGAAAAACCTATTTATATTATTTTATTATAATTCAAGATTCAAAGTACGGCATTTATCATATTTTAGTCGACTCTGCAGCATACAGAATAAGCTATTATATAAAGATATTACGGTATTGATTGCGATGTCGTTCACCAGAGTGCGTATATGTGCGGATGAGAAAGTGTACTCGCATCGATAAATGATAAAAAAATTTGCACTGTAATTAAAAAGAATCGGCGTGTAATTATTATAAATATTCTACATAATTTATATGCTAGATATATTAAATATCAAAAAAAATATATATATATATATATTTGTATTCGATGCATTATACCAGCTAAAGATAAATTAAATTTTTAGCCTATCGATACAAGATCAATAAACAATCATTATGTGTTTAACTATAATTGTCGATATTGTTGCAAAACATACTATAAAAAATGAAATTTATTATATTTTAAATTGCAATAAAATATATAAATTATTAATTTAATAAGCAGCAATCGGTAAGGAAAATTCTTATCTTACCCCTATATGTACGATCGAAAAGCATGGGGGGTTATATTTACATATTATTTAAACAATATACCAATATAAAAAGTTGTAAATCTCAAAAAATTCTAAGCATTTGTTTTATTTAATTCGTGATACATATAATCATAACCGGTAGAAATCTGTTTGGCCAAGTCACATACTTTTCTTGATTTAATCTGGGCAAGGTGGTTCCGTGGTGTAGCGGTTATCACGTCTGCTTTACACGCCGAAGGTCGCCGGTTCGATCCCGGCCGGAACCACATTTTTTTTTCTTCGCGTTGACGTCGCCATTGCAACTACTGTGGATATATTGTCAGCGCACTGTTGCATGAGTATACGTTAGTCGATTAATTAGTGAAATTAAACAAACTAGTGTAATAATATTCTATATTTGCGGATCTCAGGTTTATATAAAAATTTTCTCTTTAAATTTTCACGCATTTTTATTGTTAAGTTAAATAGAATCCAATTATTTAAATATTTAATGTCATATTACTTTAGAAAGTGCTTAATGATAAACTAATTCTTTTGTTAAACATGATAACCATTAAAAGACACACATTAAAATGAAATGAAATGGGCTATTTAGGAGAGGCAAGGGCAGAGCAGGCATGTTAAGGAAAAATGAATAAAAGATAGACTGAATAATAAAAAAAAAAAGGTCGAATTTTAATAAAAATGAAAATTTGAGCGGCCAGCTTGCATGTAACAAAAAGTTTATCATATAAGTTGATTGAACAAATATTATTAGCTATTAAAAAAAACTATTGAAAATTTGAAGCCTCAACCAATAGCCGGATAAAGCAGACATAGACATAAAAAATTAATTAAATTCATTTTTAATAGTTTTTACAAAAATAACAGTCAAATCCTTTGTAGCATTGAGCAATTATGTTTTATTAGCCCAATTTTTGCAGTCTCTGCATTGTACTCAGTCCTCGGTCGGTGAATGCGTTCCTCAAACCAAACTAAGCAGTAACACTTTTTTTTTTTTTTTTTTTTGAAATTACAACCTTTGCTCGTTTATTAAGAATGGGTTCAGAATTTTGACATAAATTATGTAAATTAACAAGTATCTATATCATTTAATCACAACAAGTAACGTAATAATGTATTCTAGGCTAAGCGGACAGTGTGCATTTTTTCCTGACCTCTTTACCCATAGAATGCATTTGTTTATTTTATTTATTAAAATAGATATTAAAAATTAAATTTATTTTTTATTTAGACGATGAATTGTGTAAAAATATCATACAACGCTCTCCATGTATTTTTTAAAAAATTTGATAATTTAATTAAAAACTAGGATCATTTCTTTACTTTCCTTAAATCTTCCTAAAGAAAAACTTCGAAAATCATTATTAGTGAATTTTATTGATATTATTCCTTCAATCATCGCATGAACATTGAAACTTACATCGTGAAAACATAAACAAACTATCTGTGCGGTGGAAAATTTTTCGAAACTGTTTATAAGCGAAATAAAGCGAACGTTCTAACCATTATGCTTCACAACTCTTATATTTTAATTCGTGATTAAAGAAAATTGTAAAATTCATAAAAAAAAAAATAAAAAAAAAATATATATTTTAAAACAATTTTTTATTTACACTTCCATAAGTACTCTATTAAATATGTCTATTGAAACGTTCAATCTTATATAATTATTTTTAATTTATCGATGTTCAAAGATTGTTTAAAAAATTACACAAAGTTATCGAAAAATATTCATAGACTACTCGGTGCAAAGTTAAATAAAAAAAAAAAAAAAAAAAATAATAAACACGAATAATAGGTGATAAACAGGTTTTAAAAAATGTTGAAATTCAGTTTAAAAGCGATATATTCGGTATAATGCGAAATACTTAAAAGCATTCGATTCGCGTATAGTTACTGCAACGTTGGAGTAACCGCGAAAAACTTTTTAGCTCAAATACCTTCGATGTTGTCGAGGCGACGGCGGTAAAAGCGGAGGGCGAAACGACAAAAGATGAACAGGAGAGTCGCGAGGAAGAAGAAAACCGTGAGAAAAGCCAGTTGGCAAGTGACGTTGTCGTCTTCTTACAAGTACCTAACCGTTCTCAACCGCCTTACATCGCTCGGCTGTTTTATATATGTATTTATATATCGATGCGTCAAAGTTGGTCGCAATATACATATACATATGTGTGTGCGTGCGTGTCTGTGAGTGTATACGAGTGCACATACAGTATTCGATAGAGGATTGCTTTTCGTGTAAGATGCGATACTTTTATAGGAATTTGCAAATTCAACTTTTTTTTACGCGATGTTAATTTTGAAACTTATGTTAAAGATATTGTTATTATCTTATCGCATGACTAAAAATCATCGGATGCATAAAAAAATGTATATGTAAAAATTATATTATGCATATAAATAATCGTGAATTTTTCAAATATTTTTTTTTAATCATCGAAATAATAATTTTCGATAAAATAATAAACTTATTTATTGAAAATTATTTTCGTTTCAAATGTATTAAAAAACAAACGTTTGTTATTTAATTTCATTTTGAAAAGAAATTATTGTTTCTTATTTTACCTTTCTTACATGCATCTTTTTATTTGTACACAATGTATTTGTAAAAAATATACGTAAAGTATATCGTAAAATATATTACAATAAACGATAAAGTAAATACCTAAATCTATTGATATAAATATAAATTTTATTACGTAATTATTTTACTTTGTAATTAATAATATTAAGAGTTTTATTACGGTGCATTTTTTTTCAGAAAAAAACTTCAACCGTTGAGAATAACTATAATATTCAGCTATGTAATACGTATTTTTCGACATTTATTGTATACTTTATAATCGTAATGAAAAATACAGCTAATCAATAATGTATACTTAACATTAATCGAAGACGCTTATTCAACTTGCACCCGAATGAATTCCCTTAACATCGTGAAAGTAACAAATCGAGAGAGAAAGAGAGAGAGAGAGAGAGCGAATCAAATTTTCCGTCGCCAAAGGCATCCCTGATCGTCTACGTATACATCAATATACACATATATCTGTATATCTATCGATGGGGCCACATCGTAAGAAAGCGAAGAAGGCTGTTCACGCGATAAAAGGTTTCCCTGTTTAACAAAATATAGCATCGGCGAGCCATTAGCCTCCCTACGACCGCCGAGAGACACTTCGAATGCCTCGCGATTCTCGGAGCTTGAGAAGCGAGTCCCGCGCGATCCGCAGATATCCACCGCACCGCTGGATTACGTCCTTTGTATTTTTCTCAATGTTTCCGGGTGCGTTCGTGGACTTTTTTTTTTTTTTTTTCTTTTGCTTTCGTTCTTTTTTTTTTGTTCCTTTTATTCGTTGGGTTGCCACCCTAGTGTTACCGACACTGCGATCTGCCTTCTTTTATTGCTCGCTGAGAATTACAGTGTTTGATGGTTTGTATCTTATAATTAAATTTCAGCAGGGGTTTCAAGATTAAATTATTATGTATTTTAATATTAAAATGTATACTGATTGTTATGATTCATGCGTGCAGTAAGAAACAAATGTAATTGACTTTGATACAGTTAAGATTAGAAAACAATTAATTGTGATTTAAATAAAGGAATAATGTATAATTTTAATAAACTACAATAAGCAAATAATTTTAAAATATTGGGTCTTAAATTCAACGAAAAATTATCATGGAGATCTCACATTCAAGAACTAAAAATCAAGTGCAATAGGAGAATAAAAATCTTCTCAAGATCTTAGCTGAAAAAAAAATTATGGGGAGCTGATCAAAAAATTCTGCTAATAAGACATTTACCTTCAAAAAAGAAGAGCAAACTTTAATAAAAAAAAAAAAAAATAAAAAGTCTGGATGTCCTTTTACGAAAAGAAAAAAAAAGTCCGACGTAAACACTAATAAAAAATAATCAAATTATTATAACACGCTTAAGAATTGGCCACACAAAGTTCACCCACTCACGTAAGATTACGAAAATCTAACCATTCGAATATGACGTCTGCAAGTTAAGGCAAACAGTAAAGCACCTCATCGTCGATTGTAAAAAATTTCAATACTCAAAACTTCGACAAAATACACCACAAAAAATCAAGTCTTGTTTAAATATCGTTTAACATCTAACAAACTTGGTTGGCTCTTTTCAATAAATTAAATTGATGAACAATTTATAGTACTTTATGCTCTGTTAAATATGATGAATTAGATATTTAGTATTAAACTTGTTTTTATATATATATATATATATATATATATATATATATATATATATATATATATATATATATAATTATTAGAATACTTTAACTATGTAAATATACATTATAGTCACTTATAACGATGAATACTTCATAAAAATAATAGTTAAGTTACATCGTCAACGATATTTTCTACAAAAAATTACTTGTAATATAAGTAGAAAAAATCAAATATAGATAATTTAATTGAAAATTTAAACAGGACATTTTTTTTGTATTGCATTTCTTATATTAATTTTCTTTAAATGATATTGTAAATTATACTTTGAACATAGAGTTTAACAATGAATTTTTTAATAATTTCAAATAAATTGTCAATTTTCTCATTTAAAAAAAGGAGTTTTATTTGATTTATTGTATCGAACAACAAAGTCTTCTAACATTGTACAAAGAAAATTTTTAAATGTACTGTATTATCATTCATTGCACTATTGAATAAAATTGATTATTGATATATTAATAAGCTTTCTTATATTAAATTTGCAATAATAATTTTTTTCACATGAAACGCTGTATTTTTAATAAATTTTATTAATGATTGTACTCGTGAAAATTCATATTACATTTAAATTTTACCCAACCATAATCTTTTCATATTACGATACGTATAAATTGAGATGAATAGCGATATTGATATTAAAATAAAAAATTGTAATCTTAATAAATAAATTTATGAAGAAATATTACGATTTCTTTAGTTTTTTGCAGTAGATATTCACCTATAATATATTAAATTTACTAATAATCATGATTTTTTTACATTTATGTAATTTTTAACGGTAAAATTTTTAAATAAAGTTTCTTACTATAAATTACTTAAAAAAGAAGAGTATCCATATTCCATATGAAAATCAATATAAATATCCATATTGATATCCATTAGAATTTTCACATGGATTTCTATATTGATTTACATATGAATTTCATATGAATTTCCACATGAATTTCCATTGCGTTGTAGTAAATAAAATATCATATTGGAGTTTATAACTAAAATTTTCATTCTATCTACATCATTACAAAATGTTTCCTTTCTCATTTTTCTTTTTCAACCCTTGGACAATACATAGAGATATAAATTTTGATTTTATTGTTTTATAAAATTTATAAATTTAAAAATTTCAATATAAATGATTTTAGATGTTAAATTACTTTATCTAAATTATTATTTTTCAATTTTTTAATACTTAATTTCAATTATTATTAATCTATCGTTTACATCATAATCATTGTTCTTATAATATAAGGTATCTGTGATCCACGAAACAACAGAAGATAAAACTCTTGTTTTTTAAGTATAAATTAGTTTAATAACAAAAATTACTGCATTCATTTTCAAAAAGTTTTACATATTTTTAAGTAACTCTAATAATAAAATGAATCTATAAAGTTTTATACACGTTCAGTCACCGTTACAAAAAAAAAAAAAAAAAAAAAAAAAAAAAAAAACCTTCAGAAACTGATCCACAAATTTATTATTAATTTTAATTTTAAAAAGCAGTTTATTTCTCTACTTGTATTTATCACAAAAAAAAATTTTTTTTTACCATATATTTAACTTTAAATATGAATAAATTCCTCAAAGAACATGACTGACAATGTTAAAAAGTGTTAGCGAGGTTGGAATTTAGTTCACGATATCATTTCTTGAATAAACTATGACTAACTTCTTGAATAAACTATGGTAACAAGTATAGACAATTGTATAATTATAAATAATTTACCGTCATTAGTCGGTGGCATATAAAGTTGGTACATATAGTAAAGACTTGAATAATACATCGAGTAGTGTGCTAATGAAATTTATTATTAGTGCTATCAAGCTGGAATCCGATATAAACGAGATTTCTAAGTACGTTGTACAAAGTATTATATACGTATAATAATAGTACATTGTAAATGTACTATAAGATTGCTAAATATTATCTTATATGTATATAGGAACAATAATTTGAACAATTTCATTAAAATTAACATTTGAAATTTTTCTTTTTTATTAAATACCTGCTGTATAAATAGTAACTGTATTAATAAGAAATATTAATAGCTACTACTGTATTCGATTATTTTTTACGATATTATACCATCACTGATCAAATAATCTATCGTGATAAATAATAGTAGAGCGAAAATAAAAGTAAGGATGTCGAGAAAATACGTAAAAAAAAAAAATTAATTACATATATCGAACAAATTACGAATTAAATTTTTCGAAGAAATTAATTAAAAATGGATTATAATAATGTGTTAAAAATTTTCTCTAAAAGTTTTCAAGCCATCATAAACCAAGCCAATTCGCATGTTTATTGTTCTATGACTTGGCACAGTTTACTTACATGCGTCGATTTAGATAATTCCGAGAAATTTAGTATTCAAATAATAGTTAAGTTATAAAGATTTCGTGCACCAGTTATTGAATTTAAAATTTTGAATGTTAAAAAAAAAAATAAATAAAAATTTTACTTTTAACTAGTTTTTTTTTTTTTTTTTTAAGTTTTATCGTTAAATTTTCTTTGAAACTCTTTGAAAAATTTCAATAAAAATCCAAAATTAATTTCGCATCCAATAATAAAAAGTATAGGGATAAATTTTTTTTTTAAAACGATAATTTAAATTTATTTTGCTTACAAAATTTACAAAACGTATGGTGTGCACAATAAAATTGTTTAAAAAAAAAAAAAAAAGTAAAAATAGTAGGATAGAAAAAGGTTAATCAAACTCGCGTCCTCCTAACCAAATATCGAGAAAATATCGCAACCAAAACCTGACAATGACGCGAAGTAAAAAGAAAAATCGAATATAATGTTTACCGCAGACTTCGTACGCACTCATCGACGCCCCGTGCGAGCAGCGGCAATCGTTCGCGCATAAATAAGCGATCGAGCGAGTAACAAATAGACAACTTTTTATCGAGGTAAGAGCGAACGCTCGCCCGACACTTTGTGCATCGACGTAGTTGGCTTATACACATATGTGTGTGTGTGTGTGTGTGTGTGTGTGTGCGTATATATATACAAACCTCGAGGTTCTACCGAAGCTAATCCTTGCCAGCCCAAACGGGCCAATGGGAGCTCGCTTCGTCGAGTGCGCGACTCCGCCCAGTGACCAATCCCCGATCGTGAATTTAACGACATCCCCTTCGCGTACGCGAAGCCCCTTTTCTCGCGCTTATATTCCAAAGGTGAAAAATGTCGAAAAATGTTAGGTGTAATGTAAGCGCGCGCGTTTAGCCGTAAGGAGCCCGACACGTTTTATTCGTACGTACACGGAGCGATCGTTTGACCGATCTTTCGACTTATACATCCCTGGATCCTCTGCTGCAATTGATCATAGTTCGAGCCTTGTTTTTTTTTTTTTTTTTTTTTTTTTTATTATTATTATTATTACGATCTGTTTGTGAATCGTTATTTCCTTGCGATTATTCAGAACTCTGTGTCGATGGTTAAGGATTGATTAACTTTTTGTTGCAAGGATCGACTGTACTTTATTTTTATGATGTTTGGTATGAAGACACCGGGAAAGCCCGATTTTTTTGCCCGTGAAAACAGGTAAGTTAAAAAATATTCAAAATTTCCGAGATAGTTTTTAAATTTATAATACTTGTTATTCTTGATTTTGAATATCGTGGAGCTTTGGTTTTAAATCGGCAAATTTGTGTTTTTATAACATCTTGAAATTGTCTATTTACGTTCTCCTACAATATCGGTAATATAATTAAAAAATAAACAAATAATAATACTTACATAATAACGATTACGGTGTTTTTCTTAGTTATTATTACATATTATTATACATCGGTTTGTTATTAATTTAACAAAATATTATGCTTATTGTATTTTTTCAGTAATTTTCACGCGACATAAAAACACAATGGTGTCTGATAATAATATTATGCATTTTGTTGAGTTCTTTTGTTTTCTGTGTGTATTGTTTGTAACCTAACGGTTAATTCATAGATAGTGTTTATTTGAATAGTAATGTAAAATTGATTATCAATGTTAAAATTAAAGACGGTTTGTTTCGAAAAAAACAAAACATACCTGAATTTGGAAGAAATTTGTTGCATTAAAAAGTGTCACCATTATTCATAATAAAAATTATTACTGATATAATATTAAACTTTAGAAAACTTAAATTGTACAATAAATATTGAATTCTTTTAATCCATCCGTAAACTTACCAATGCAAAAATAACGATTTTTGCATGTAAATTTTTTAACATCGTCACTAGTAATTTCACTTAAGGTTGTTTCAAGCTATAAAATCTATAGTTTAAAATGTATTTAATAAGCCGACATTTGATTTAGTCAACGGGGGAAATTTAAATAGAAGAAAGTCTTTGATTCTTCAATACGCAATGTCCGATCAATTGAGCCGTCGTTCATCAAAAGCATATCTTATTTTTCTTTTCATAATATTTAAAACATACCAATTTTAGTTTTTTTTTTTATAAAATTTATATTTTAATGATAATCATATAAACTGTAAAATGATCAAATTTAAAAAAATAAGAAAGCGATCGTGCTTAATTGTTTCTTTATTAATTGACTAGTTAATTTAAAATGTTGCTGAATTTTAATTTTATCTAGTATAATGAAATAATTTATGATTTATCCTTTAATCAAATGATAATAACAACATAATTGTACTAAATAAAAATATTATTAAAATTCTCAATGCTTGCTTAATGACAACTTGCTTAATTTTTAAATAATAAAATTCAAGAAACAGATAATAACCGTTAAAAATTAATCATCTCCAAGTATTTCCTCGACCTTAATGGGATAATGCAATAATCGAAATCTCAATATGAAAAATAATTTTTCACCTAACAGAGACACATAGCGTGCGTGACAAATCAACTAAATGATTTAACGAATCTAAAGTGTAATCGTCAAATAAGCTATACTAATTCAGCTGATACAAAGAACGGGAAATAACTTTGAGGCAAGCCTAATGATTAAATGACTGCGGGGTGTCCACGTGCCTTCGTTTAGTTTACTTCGTGTATTAAAATATAAAATTGATTTAAAGCGTAGATTATTTATTGATTATTTATTCACAAAGTTTTAATCAGGCTTACCAATCGTTTTGATAATTTTATAAATTTAAAATAAATATCAATTATTTAATGTAAATATAAATATGAGCAATTAAAAAAATTGTTAAACATTGTTAAATGTTAAAGATGTACTAGTAAAGAAACGTTTAATATGTATAAGAATATTGATTTTAAAATTATTTAAAATAATCTTACGTACATTCATCAAACATTAACTGCGCTCGCGATTTCGTTTGCTTCGAAAACTAAATTAGGATATCTTCTCATTCCATGAGCTGATTTTGATAAAACATGCTTTAGATTTTGATTAAAAAAACATTCTATCATTATGACAAGTTTCCTCATAATTTTTTCAATAATTTTCGCGTTACACAGCGTTCAAACAGCCAGGCAGACAAACAAAAATTATAAAAATTATTCATTTGTATTAAGTATTCTTTGCGTTAAGTATCTCAAAAAAGTTTTGTATACAAATTCGATCTTTTTATTATTATAATTTATTACATGTATAGATATTAATTTCTTGAAAAAGCATAAAATATTATAAAAGTCCTTTAACGATATAATTTTAAAAGAAAACTATAGTTTTAACATATTAAAAAAAAAATGTGGTTAATCGATTCAACGAAATCAAAATAAATTTTTCTTGTATTCACAAATGAAGATTAAATAATGCTAAATTGATAAAGTTAATTTACTCAATATCTTGTTTACATCCGTTAAATTGATATAAAACTAAGCTTCTATCAATTTTCCATATACCCTTCCACAACAAACATCTCACTTATCTCATCAAACTCGCTTAACCGATACATCCACCGCGTATCTTTCGAAAAAAAAAAAAAAAAAAAAAAAAAAAAACATGTACACAGACATACACGTGTATTCGAACGCATCCAACAAATGAGAGCCACGTGCTCGCAATCAAAAACGCAAAGTTACAAATATCCCGTTGCAACGATTCAACGTCAAGCATTTAACGCGCGATCGGCCGCGTCGAATCCCCTGAGCCAACGCGTGCCGCTAATAGCGCAAACATTCGGCGTACACCTGTGTGTATGCGTGACCGCACGGGCCGCCGCTGGCTTTTCCAGCGCTTAATTGACGCTTTCGTGTATGTGTGTATCGTATATAGTGGCGTACACAGACAATCGCATATGTAAAAACATATGTCACGCTTTTGCGCTTCCTGACATGGTTGTCTCTTGTATATGCGTATACACAATCATATATATATATATATATATATATATATATATATATATATATACATACACATATAAGTTCCTGATTGTCGGCGAAAACTAAGCGACGTCGAAATGGCGAGAACGCGGTTGATATTTACCCTCCTGTCCACCTTTCTTTTTTCGAGTGGAGTAGGGAGAGTCGATCTCGATCTCTTTATTTTATTTTCATTCCTCTTTTTTTTTTTTTTTTTTGGTTTTTTCTTTAATGTTGCGGTTTCGACGACTATTTTATGACGTGGTTTATTCCCCCTCCTCGCGTGCTCGGTAATTATTCCCTTGAGTTGACTGCAAGATTTACACCTGTATTGTATTGAAATTATAGCTAATTAAGTTGAGCTTGGGGATTATTTTCTGTTTTGACTCTTAGCTCGTGGCAGTTGCTTGTGCGATAAAGGATTTTATATTTTTATAAATTGATAAGGCCTATCTTGTATTTTTATAAAATCGTATTTAAAGTCAACGATATCGATCATAAGATGTAAAACTTAATTAAGCGTTCGATGACTATTGATTTAAAATTTAAATGTCAATTTTATATAATAGAGAACTGAATTACTACTCACATCAAGGCTATCGCGAAAATTATTTGCTTAACTGTTTTAAAATAAAATACTTTATAATTATTAATTGGAATTGATAATTTGTCTAAATTGAATAATATTTCGAGGTATCGTTTATGTTTAAAATAAAAAATATCACGTAGTAATCATTTTAGTCGATTTAAAATAATTTTAATTGATTTTTAGCTATTAAGATATGCAGAAAAACCTAAAAATAAATGTAAATTAAATAAAGTTACATAGTTTTATTAAAACTCTGATAATCGCACATACATAAATATTAATCTCAAATTATTTTTCGTAAATTCGCGTAAATTTAAAGACTGTTTATTGCATAATAATATTTACAACAATCGTCAATTTAGCATTCATCAATGTTGTATAAAAAAAAAAAAAAAAAACAAAGAAACCACACTTTTTTTCCACATCCACGATTCGTTAAAGTCACAATTTTCCAAACGAACAATTCGAAAGAGAAGAAAAAAAAAAGTTATATCCCTCCCGCGTACTTTGTATCAAGCGGTAAAATCGCCGCAGAGACATATGCGCTTGTAATAGCCGCGTTACGCGATATCCGTTCATAACATATATACATATATACATTGTGAAAAAAAAAAAAAAAAAAAAAAAAAGTCGCTTTGGTGCTCGATTCCTTAACTGCTCTTTCGATTTACTCCGTGATTGCGTGACCGCTACTTTCGTTGCATGTATACAATATATATATATATATGTAGATCTGCGTGCGTACACGATATTGGATATCGTTCGCAAAGCATTTTCCCTTACGTTTTCGCGTTGGTTAGCGGCGCGTCATTATTTTACCTGGATTATTTTTCGCGTGTAGCAGTACCTGCAACTAAATACATATATATATTATACACGATCTAAGCAATGCCCTGGATCTATGCACATTATATTGCGCCGAACGGCATTCATCTACGATCGATGATCTTGGCGTGACTTTGCGCGCGCGTCCGCGAGTTTACTTTTATTGAACTAGTACCGAATTATTTTAACTGCAACGATTGAAAATTATATGCTTTGGTGTTCCAATTTTTGCTGATTTTTATTTATTTATTTATTTATTTATTTTTTTCTACCCGGATTATACATTACTCATCTGTTGTATAAATATTGTACTATAAAGTTATCTATTATAATAACTAGGGCAATTGAGATAGTAGTATAAAAAATAATAATTATTATCAGTATAAAGCTTTTCTTCGTATTATCTATGGTAAATTATGGTACTATGGTAAATCTTCACTTCTTTGTTTTTACTATCTTCTTTTCAGCATCTATTATTGAAGCACAAATAACATAAAACATCGAAAACAAAGCCTCAATTATTTAAATCATAGTTTATAAAAAATATTAGGCAAATACCCATATTAAAAACGATTTATGCCTATTACAGATCTTCTTTTTAACAAATTTTAACATAATTTAATAATTGTAAAAGAGCTTTCTTTATTTTATTTTGTTTCGCATAAATACGTAAAAAATAAATCAATTAATATATTTTATTGAAGCAAAAAGAAAAAAAAAAAAAAAAAAAGAAAAACAAATACAATTTTACACGGTCTACTTTACAGTTTGTGTCACACTTATTAAATTTAAAATTAAAAGCGTCGATAATAACCCGATCGAAACATCCCATTCCACGTAAAATTATTTATCCATTAATCATGTAACTGCTCGGCAGTATTTGAAATTCCCATTAAAAGTCAATCGACAACGACGACACACGCGCATAAATAACACGATTCGCGCGTCGCATTATCTCAGTGAACTTAAGCGAGGCTAATTCGCAGTACAGCGTTTTCTCGATCGATCAGCATATATACAATATATTTTATCTCGCGTTCGCTAGGACGAAGAAGAGGAATACAAATAAAAAAAAAAAAAAAAAAAACAAGCTACAACGCACGTGCGACGTGACGATGAAAAAAATTAACATACTGCATTTTTTATACCGCGACACCTTGCCCCGAGCCTCAAGTCAAAACTATCGGAAAGTCATCGAATTGACATTAGTCGCCTTTTTGACTGACGGCGTAAACGTCCGCGCGTATGTGTATACTTGTATCTTATATCGAGGAGGACCCCCTTTTTTTTTTTCTTTTCTTTTTGTATTCGTAATGGTGTAAAATTCGAGGAGGAGGTGGGTGGGTGGGGGCGCGAAAGGAGGGACTGATCGATGCGATACGATCTGTACTTCTTCCATCGCGTGGTTTTTCGCTCTATGACTTTTCGTACAAGTTTACGGGAGAAGGGACGAGCGCAGGGCGTGTAATTATTAAGCTTGTTAAGTTTATCGCGATCGTCATTATTTTTTAGATGTTTTTGGCTTTATTTATTTCGTCATGGGTGCGCGCGTGTAACAACTGTTGATTGTTTTTCGTAAATATTTTCGATGGATCTTCGGACGGTAAATTTTTATATCGGAGGGAAAAATTTTAAAGTGTCGATAAATAATCGGAGTAGATTTAAAGATCTTTTATTTGCACAGTGCGGTATTTAATATTTTTATAATATCAATCATTTTTCGTTTTTTTTTTTTTTTTTTTTTTTGCTCATCGAATCGCAAGTTATAAATTTTATGCATTTTGCCCTACGAAAAAGACTGTTTTGGAATAATCAAATTATATTTGGTTTACACTTGCCAAAATGAAGACACAATATGAAAAAACCGATAGAAGTGTACAATCTTGCGGGATTGTCTTGCCGAATTTAATTGAAAATATTAAAATTTTTTTCTCGATATAGTAACATAATTTAATAATAAAAAATAAAACAAATATTTTATTAATATTATAGATTGTACAAATCATAAGTATTTTATTGTAAATTGGCAAAATATAGAACCTAACGGAAAGTCGAATCGCGATTTACGCATAAACAGGACATTTATATACAGGACATATAAAAATAATAAAAATTCAACATTTACCCTAAAATCGTTTTTAGCGAAAAAAATAAAAAAATAAAAAAAATAATAAAATTACGTATAATAATAGTAACTTCGTTCGCTGTCTCTTACTCGCACTCGTCGACGTGACTAACCGGTTAATAACTTTTCGAAAAATACGAAAAAAGGCAAGAAGAAAAATGAGTCGAAAAGTATACAAGCTCGTACGGCTCGAAGTACATGAATAATATATGTCAACAAGTCGTGTTCGCGAATGAGCTCGTCGCTTACGCTTACGTCGAGAAATACGTAGTAGTGTTGGAGTACGGTTACACGCGCGGGCTGCGCCGACATATGTACGCCGTCACGCGTCGCCGGCCCAAACGGGGTTAAGTAATACACCTTGGGGCCCCTCTCGTAATTGCACACCCAATGATAATAACCGGTGCTGTTACCTATCGCTATCTCTCTCTCTCTCTCTCTTTCTCTATCTCGCTAGCTCGCGTTTTGAAATCGAAGCAAACATTGTTCGGCGCTCGCTCACCCTTTTTTCACAATGCTGCCTGCTACGAGCGCACGTGAGTCAACATCAACGAGCGTTTCCGGAATCACTGCCACTTTGCAATCGCTATCGATGTATTAGGGACTATTAAACGTTTAGGACAGAGACTCTCTCTCTCTCTCTCTATCTCTGGCGCGATGTTTTATTTGAAGGGAAAAGCAAAGAGTCATTGTTTTATATAGTGGGATCTATTGTCAGATAAAAGTAGATGTCTATTTGAGTTTGTATAGAATTTTGTTGGGTATATGAAAATCAATTTGTAGAAAATTTTCAATGTTTGGATACGATGTAGAGAGACGTACGAACTATGATTTCCTATTGTTCTTTTATTATAATTGACATATTATATTATTTGTTGTGCTTGATTAAACAAGTTTTATCGATTGAATAAAATAATAAAGTAACTTAATATTTCTAGAAAAACTTGAAAATCTAAAGGTAAAAGGATGACGGTTAATATCGCAATTTTCACTTATAGATGAAAATTTTTCGTTCACTAAATAAAATTTAAATATAGTACATACGATAAATTTATATGTTTACGAAATTCTTGTAAACAGAGCAGAAAGTTATTATAAATTGATATAAAAAGAAAAATTATTTTAAATCTTAAACTTTAAATAATCGTGTACGTATTTTAAATAAAATATAATGTAAAAATGAATCATTATTTTCGTAACAAGACGATTAAGAGCTCGCTTTTATCGTACTAATAAATTACTCTTAATATAACTTATTAAAAAATAACAACAATACAATAAAAATAAACTCGATAGATTTGCAATCAAGAGAGTTTATACAAAAAACGAGAGAAAAATAATATCCTTACGACGACGCATTCGAATCCCGAAAAAATATCCTCAAAAGTTTATTTGTCAAAAGCCAGATTCTTAACCGCGATCTATCTCTCTCTCTCTATCTCTATCTCTGTCGGTCTATAGATTCAAAGAAGCGAGAAATGAAAGCAAAGTATGTACTCGACGCACAGCGCCTAATGCGTTCTCAAACGAGGGAGAAAGAAGATACAGCACGGCGTGTCGCGAACAAAAATATTATGACAAGTTCTTCTCGCCCCATACAACTCCGGGCACTTGTACGCTTAAAACTACCCTCTTTTTCTCCTTATCTTCCGACAATCCAGTGCACGCGTTGAAATTTTATTTCTTTTTTTTTTTTTTTTTTTTTTTTTTTTTTTGGTTTTTAATTTTTTTTAATAACAAAAACCTTCGTAGTGGCTGAATGCATATTGTGTAAATTATGATACGGTAGCGTTCTTAATATTTTTTTTTTTTTTTCGTTTAATAAATTAATAGAAAGCTTTTAAATGTATTTTTTTATTTATTTTTTTATATTTATTTATTTATTTATTTTTTTTGACTCAGATATTAGCAACTGGATTTTAAAATTTTTCGATTAAAATGTTAATAATACTGTTTAACGAGAAATAAAATATTGCCGACGATTAATTATTGCTAATTAATTGAATTTTCAAATGACGTTTTTAGCAAAACACACTGCGAGACAAAAGGTAAATAGAAAATAAAAATAGTTCTCTACTTTTTTGCATATTAAATCGCGGAATATTAAAAAATTTATTTGCCCAGCTCAAACAATAATCGTACGCAAAAAAGACATCCGAGTAGCACTCGCTCACGTATTCATTTCCATAAGAGATTTTTGCTCGTCACTCTGGGCGCAAACACTCTTTACCTATCCAACATCAAGATCGACGCATGCTATAACCTCTTCCACATCCCTTCGCTCTCTGTAAGGATTCGCAAAGCGTTACACCCCTTCTACCGTGTAGAATCGAGTAAACGAGCTTGCGCAGTTGTTGCGCACGCGTGAGCTCGGTAACTCCACCCTCTTCAGCTCGGGCAATGTATTCGCGATCGCGACGACGGCGATAGAGGAAGGCCAAGAAGGCAGGAGGGTAAGAGTCGCCTCGAGGCCGGCCCTCGGTGCGGTTTGCTCGCTCATGGCTTTACATTATTAACGAGAACGAGAGGAAAGGGAAGGACGATGGCCAGGTTCTCTTGCCTATTAGCGAGAAGAGGGGAGGCCTGTGTACCGCTCTGTCTGTGTGAGTGTGCGTAAAGAGAGGAAGGAAGACCGCGGAGAGAGAGAGAGAGAGAGAGAGAGAGAGTTGAGTTCGAGCTGCTTAAAGATTCAAGTACGAGAGACACGGAGCTCGGCTCTGTGTGTCGCTTATGAAATTTTGTGGGAAATGATTATTTAATTGGTCTGTCTGCCCGACTCGGGCGCGCGACGCTCTCGCGTCTGCTTTATACTTGCGCTATACCGAGAGGTGTTTTAATAATTTATAGCGTTGCTCGTACGATGATAAAAAAAAATTTTTCCTTTTCTTTTAAAAATGCTATTTGCTCGTTTGATTTTCACAAAAATTTTTGATAATTAAAAATACGCATCGAACAATTGAGATACGACGAATAATTTGAATAAATATTAACAAAATTCAAAAAATTATAAATTAAGAAAATAATAATATTTATATATAACAGAAATAAATAACGCATTAAAAAAAATTATATAGTATTCTAAAAAATATTCGTGTAACTATCGACGAATTATTTTTATCATTAATCCAACTACCTCGATCATCTGATAATTAAACAATTCCAGCGACAATTTTCTCGTATAAACAAAGGAAAAAACTCTCGTTAAACATTTTATCGTCTGGCGGTGAATAAAATCGCTCGCATCGAAAGTTTACATAAACGCGAAATTATTCGAAGCTACGCACGCGTATATACTAATATATGACGCAAAAAAAGCGTACACTTACAGAGAGATAGGAAACGACGAGCTCTCGAAGAGCAATGTCTAGCGACCCCTCGAGCATACGAGCGCACGAGAGCGAGAGCACTATCCTCCTCATTATCTCATGAAGTATGTAAAATAGAGACGGTAAGAAAGCGTGTATAGATAATGATATAGTCTCGCCACATGGCCACGGATAATATACATACACGGATAAAGCGACTCGCGCTACTCGAAGGAAAATGCATCGGATGGCCTTTTGCCTATAATGTTTCTTTTTATATCGTTTACGTTATATTTAAGTACGTTTTATTATAATTTAGGTAAACTTTCTTAGCTCTTCGTGGTATTTGGAGAGCTTGAAGGCTAGATTAATGTTATGTTGCAAAAAAAAAAAAAAAAATATATATATATATATATATATATATATATATACATATGCTTTTATTCTGTTTTACGCTCAAGTTTATCGAAATTTGTTAAATTTGTTTTGTTTCTTTTTATAAGTTTAATCAAAGTTTATTAAGATTTGTAAGATCAAGAAATGATTATTTATTTCGTCATTTTTGTAGATTAGTAAACATAAAAATGATTTTTCAATAATAATTGTGCGTTTGAAAATATATTTTATTTAAAGAACAAATATATACATGTATACAAAAACATTATTGAAAATCTTATTAAATATATTTTTAATAAAAATATAAAATTATTTACAATTAATCGTACAATAAATATTTTGCATTTCGCAATTTTGTGCATAATACAATAATAGTTTTTCTTACCAACATAAATATACACAGATATAAACACAGAAATGTATAATAGAATCGTACGCGCTCTCAAAATGGCGTCTGATTACAGGTTATGGAATTATCGACGCCGTCGGCACTCTCCGCGAACTCACGGATGCATACATATATTTGTCTTTTTGCGCAAAAGCCACCTAGTTTTCAAGCGACAAGAATATTCGTAAATTCTAACGCGTGCATGTTCTTTTTCTTTTCTTTTCTTTTCTTTTCTTTTTTGTCGCAAACTTTTAAAATTACTGCTTATTTTATTATTAAATAAAGGGATAATTAAATCCTTAATGTTTTTAATATATGCTAATATGTTATTGTTAGATTTGCATACCAATAATTATTTTAAAAAATAAATTCAACTCGATTATTATTTTAAAATTTAGCTAATAAATTTAGTTTCATAATTAATTAACTATTTCAGCCAGTAGTCTGATTATTTAATGAATGATTTATAAAAATAATACCGTATACTAATAATACTGACTGTTTGCTTTATTCAGTAATTTGCATTGATATTTAAAAAAAAAAGAATATATTAAATAATCCGACAATATTGCATGATTAACCGAAAACTATCGAATTTAATTTATGATTATATTCATATAAGTTAACGAAAATAATCAATTTATCATTGACATTGTAATCGACTCACGTATTTAATTTCAGAGAATAAAATTTCCCATATTATCGATTTAAAACGTCGGTATTAATAATAACAATAAACGATGAAAGATAATGGGAGAGAAACTTTGTGTAAAGTATGCGGTGATAAAGCTTCCGGCAAACATTACGGTGTACCAAGTTGCGACGGATGTCGTGGATTTTTTAAGCGTTCGATCCGCAGGTATGCGAGGTAATTATTTATTTTTTTTATTAAATTTATGCATTTATCGATTTAGGGAAAATTAATTGTTTTTTTTTTTTTTTGTTTTTAAATAACTAAACTGACAATTTTTTATGAATGATTATAAGTGTTTGATGTCAAGAAGATATTTCTTAAAAATATTTTAAAATAGTATTAGTTTGAAAGTATATTTCGTAAACAGTATATCAGAGAAACAAATTAATCCGAAATTTCATTATTATAATCAGTTTAATTATTACCAAAGTAATGAATTAAAATATTTTTAAAATATTATTATAAATAATTTTAAAAATTATTTTAAAAAAATGTTCTCTTACACATTGAAATAAAATATTGCGTAAAATATTGCCTATTTAGTTAATAATAAATTGATTATTCTCTTCAGTTACTCTAAAAATCAAAAGTATAAAGTCGATCGTTCTATTCGCAGGAATTTAGATTACGTATGTAAAGAAAATGGTCAATGTATCGTCGATGTTTCTCGTCGAAATCAATGCCAGGCGTGTCGATTCACCAAATGTTTACAAGTGAATATGAAAAAAGATGGTGAGTAAATATTTTTCACTGACTGTATGTATATGTCCTGATTGATTTCTATAACGACGTTAGATAACAATTATTCAATAAATATACTAAATAAGTATCACATTTTATAATTTTAATACGTTACACATTCTTTTTTAGATTCGTTAAAATACGGCAAAACTTTAATTTTATTTTTTTTAAAAACAAAAGTGATCCAAATGCAGATTTGATGTCAAAATTGTTTTCAAATAATAAAAAGATTACATTTTCATAATGTATTAATATTGTTATAAATATTAAAATTACTATTTAAAAAAAAATGAAATTCTATGTCTTTCGATGAAGTAGTTGTATTTGTCATACAACATATTTTCTTTTCTTCAATATGAAATTTCTTATTACGGGTTTTTAAAAAAATCTGCATACAAAATTGTTATTTGAAAAGTTGTTAAACTTATAACAGTATTCAACATATATGCATTCTCATTTCCAGCGATTATTACTACTTTCCTATATAATTCATGAACGAAAAACAAAAACAAATATCTTTTTCAACGCTTGCGTTGAAAAAAAAAAAAAAGCACAGGCAGCGTCATGTGCACCGTCATCTTCTCTGCATAAACAAATCTCGAGCGTTACCGCATGAATACAATACCGTTCCACCCTACTCTTGCGGAGAACGAGAGAGCAAACACACTTTGAAAAACTGGAGCAAAAGCACGACTCCCGGATGAAATTCGAGGACTGTAACGAGTACCTCTCTCTCTCTCTCTCTCTCTTTCTCTCTCTCTCTCTCTTTCTCTATTTTTCCTATTTCACTCAGAGTCGATGCAGCCGCCTGTATCTACAGTGTCAAAGGCAGCAGCCATAGATCTGCTCTTTGCTTTTGTAAATAAGACGTATATATATATATATATATATATATATATATAAGTAGAGAAAAAAGAGAGAGAGAGAGAGAGAGAGAAAGAAAGAGGGTACAGGGAGAAGGTCGTATTAAACCAAACACTCGATTGCATCAAGATATCAATTAGCGCTTGCCGCTCGGCTTTATATCGAGAGGCCATTAACGACGGGTTTATATAGACTCACATAGACGCGAACATCGACGTTATATTTATTACGAGTATACCTCGCGTAAAATTATCTCATCGTATATTTTCTTCTTTTTTTTTTTTTTTTTTTTTTTGTAACAAGTGCGTAAGTTAAAGCTCAGGTTCGAATTCGTATTTATCGAAGAGGTTTTTATAGATGATTTTTTTTACTCGTCTTTATGTCCAACTCTTGTGTTTAAAATAATATTTTAAACTTTATTTCAATTAAGCTATAGAAACTTAAGTTTTATCGATTAATTATTACCATTTTTTTACTCGTTTTTATGCTCAAGTCTCGTGTTTAAAATAATATTTCAAACTTTATTTCAATTAAGGTATAGAAACGTAATTTTTATCGATTAATCATAAACTTTTGCTACGCACAAAAAATTTAATACAAAAAAATTACATCTAATGCTACACAAAACACGTTTAATAAGTAGTAAAAGGTAGTATAAGGCGAGACTCGCGTTATACAGCTTGCGACTAAATGAAATATTTATTTCTGAACATAAATTCGTGGTAAATAATTATAGATGGCTTTGACGATAGCTCCATCGAATCTAATGGGCGATCGCCATTAGAAAAAATTTTACTCAATTTAAAAGTAAAATTCATTTTCACAACAATTTATGCGCAAAAATTTTGAAACAGCAGGCGCGCGACTCAGTCTCGCCTCTACAGATAACCAAAAAAACAAACAAATCGGCGCATACCTTTCCGTATGTCTACCAAACATATATAAAAAAAAAAAAAAAAAAAAAATTTTCCGATCCACAGCGGTGCAGCACGAGCGAGCACCTCGTGGCGCGACAACGACGAGCTCGATGGCCGTGATGCCGAGCTCGAGGAAGCCCCAGCCGACCCCGACAACGATCTATCCGAGCCCCAACGTGTATCACGCGGCGCCAACCGCGCCCTATCATCCGCTTTTGTATCCGGCTTTCTTCTCGTTCAAGCCCGCGATGCCGGCGTTTCCACCGGTGGTCGGTGAGTTGTTGTATGCCGTTTCAATTTTTTTTTTTTTACCTTGCTGCGTTTGAAGAATTGTCAATTTATTACGGATATATTCATCAACGTTTATACTGTTATAATTGTAATAGCGTTTGTATAATGTTGAAAGAGATGAAAGAACTTTGGTTGAAATTTACAAATATTTTTACAGCGTTTCTACGAATCGAATTAACGAAAGTTATGACAAAAATTATTCATGTATATTTTATTTCATTTATATATCCATTAAAATATAAAACGTTACATAATATTTTTATTAAAAACTATGCAAAAATTAAAGCTCTAAAGTTTGTTAAAAATTTTAGTTTTAATTTATCAAAAAATAAAAATAATTCGCAAAATATTTAAGAAATTAACAAAGTAGACGAATGAATAAATAAAATGTAAACAAAAATTATTATAATAAACAAAATGATTAATATAATAGATACGAGCGACTTGCTTCGTCTGACAACAGCTGCGCATTTCATGCCTCGACCCGCGCCCGAACCTTTATCGACTTCGGCTGGGAAAGAAGACGAGGTGACAAGTTCCGAAGAAGCTGCCGCTGCTGTTAACGATCGATTGCAATTTAAAAAAGGTAAAATTCCTTTTATTCTATTTGTCGAATAGATATGTACTTTCTCTCTCTCTCTCTCTCTCTCTCTCTCTCTTTTTAATTATACATATATTTTATGGTATGGAGTATTTTTATTTTGTTTTAAATACATTTATATAATATATCTAAAAAAATAATATGCGAAAATAATTTAAAAAATCATCGAAAAGATTCACAATTTAATTTAATAAAAATAAAAAAATTATTTTTTTAATTTATATTAAAATATTTTATTGTGCATAAATGATTAAATTAAACAATATTACAATATTCATAAAACATAAATTATATAATATTATATATATTATCAAATTATTTCAGACGATCGCGTATCGGCTCAATTAGTTACTCCCTTAATATGTACTTCAATATCCGAGAGTCAAACCGCAAATTTCTCTCTCCTACCCACAGAGAACGTTTACGAGTTTGCGGCAAAATTACTGTTTTTAGCCGTTAAATGGCCAAGGAGTATTTCTTCATTTCTTCAGGTATCAATATTTTTTTTTTTTTTTTATTCTTTTCATTAAAATTTTCATTTGTAGAAGATTAAAAGATATAGGTATCCTTAATCCTAAAGGTATAGAATCCTATAACTTTGACATAACTAACTATTAAACATGATCAAAATTCTTTTTCAAATAATAGATAAAACAAATTCACGCTAATCCTATAAAAATAAGAAAAAAAAAAAAAAAAAAAAAGAAAAACAACTAAAATAATTAACTATTTATAAAATAAAAAAAATAGTAAAAGTTATTAATGTCAACAGCTCTCGTATGCGGACCAGGCGATACTCCTCGAAGAATCCTGGTGCGAATTGTTTGTATTAACCGCGGCGCAATGGAACTTCCCGGTCGACGAGTCGCAGCTCATACCGGCGAATTTGTCGTCCGAGCGCCGACAAACTCTCAGCGACGAGGCGAGACGACTGCGCGAGCTATTGGCGAGATGCGCCATTTTGAGAATCGACCACTCGGAGTATGCGTGTTTGAAGGCTATTGTACTTTTCAAAGGAGGTACGATCGTTTCTTTATTTTTTTTTTTTGCTTCTTATATATGCATTGTCTATTTTTATGGTTTGTTTAACCAAGATGATTTCTTTGATTTTTTTTTACTGATTTTTTTATTTATATTAAATAAATTTTACGTTTGAAATTATAATCGTAAAACTATTGTAAGAAATGTATTTGCAAAATTTAAGATAAGATTAATATAAAATTAAGGTTTGAGGATGATTTTTATATAAAAGGATAATATCTTAAGGCATTGTATTTAATAAATAAAGTATTTTTTAACGATAAATAAAATATTTATTCGTTAGCACTGGACTCAAATTTACAATCAATCGAGATTTTCACATTTTTTTACGTTGAATATATGACAAAAACATCTCGTATAATTTACGCTGTATTTTTTAAATTTAATGCGATAAACTATAAACAACAATCGTCGTAACAATAAAGTTTCGCAACTTTCGGAATAAACGGAGCCGGACAACTTGGTTGAGGACAGCACAACGCGCCTAATTTGTACCACTTATCGTCCTGTAATTAATCGAAAAAAAAAAAAAAATCACTCACATTATAATCATGTCAAATCTATGTAAACATTGAAATAAAAAAAAAGATTATTCTACTTACTCGTTGATAGCAGTAACTTCGTTCTGGAATTGGCGCGAAGTTCTTAGCGTCCCTCTCTATAACTCTTCTATCCGACGTTATCAATATAGTATTAACCGACGAATAAGTTATTATAGGCCGATTTTTCGGAAATGTCCAACACGGTCGGCTTTCGGGTGGACTGTGATTTAAAATATAAACTTCCGTCGGGCATATTTTCTTGGGAGGCTTGCACGTTGTCACGCCTCTGAAATTGAAATCAGTATTATTCATTTGTGCGTTTAATTGCTTTGATTATTTACAATAATAAAATGATTAAAAGGTTATGAATATAAAAAAAAAAAAAAGCAAATTCAAAATAATAAAGATTCGTACAGATCTGCGATTCTTTTCACAAGACATTTGACACGATCCCATTCGTGTCCAGGACTAACTACTTCGTTCGAGAATCCCCAGTTTCCAATGGCTTCCGCGACACCCGTTCCTCTGCCTCGAGAAAATTCAAAAGTACACGGCTTACACGTCATGATTATTTCCTTTTTTATAAAATTATTCGTAAATTTTTATGATGATGTATTACTGGATGATTTAACAAGTCAAATATTTATTATTTATATTATGTGGGTTAAAATAATACTGAAAATTTAAAAGATGATTAAATTTTTTTTTTTTTTGTTTTGTCTAAATGATGCGTGATTTTTTCATGATTTTGAAGTTGTTTTCATTGATGTGCAATGAAAATGGCTTTAACTTGTTTCTTTCAAATACTTGAAGTATTTTTAATACTTACTTCACACGGTACATTCAAATTTTAATAAATCATGTAAAATTAGAGTTGATTTAAGAAAAAAGAAAAAAAATTGGAAAAAGTACTTGTAAATATAAATAAAAAAATATTTGTTTAATCATAATCTTATAAATACAATTGCTAAAATTAAATAATTCAAAATTTTATTAATATTCACTCAACGTTGAATGTTCTCTTGTTGTGAATTATTACTATAACAGTAATTAATTTTATCATCATTAAAAAAAAAAAATTAAAAAAATGAAAAAAAACTTTTCAGAATCACGAGGATTATACGACGCAGCGCGAGTAACGGCTCTGCAGGAGCAAACGGTGTCCGTCCTGTCCGATCGAGGTGCCGGTCGCATAGGTCACCTGTTGATGCTGTTACCACCGGCGCGCGCGCTCTGCCGCAGGACCTTACAGGAGCTGCTATTCAAACCGACCGTTGGGGACGTCGGGGTCGAGCGACTCCTCGACGACATGGTCAACGCTACTCGGCCCAACTAGCGAAAGATTTATCATGGTTTTTTCCTTCTCCAAGAAATTAAGAAAGATAAAGAGTGGCTTTTTATTGTTAAGGTTACCACCGTAGCTGTATATTATCGTGGCTGACTTTTCCTTCATTCTTTGTTTTATTCTTGCGGCTACGAGTTCAACGAGAGTTTGTTCGAAGCGTTGATATTCGAGGATGACACTCTTTAAGCAATACGTCGGTGTAAATATATTATGTCGTACCTTATAGAATTATAAATAGTAGTAGGTAATGCGTGTAAATGGTTTTTTGTTGATGTAATAAAATTATTGTTACGCGATATTGAACGATGGTTTTTTTAACATTAAAAATTTTACCGTGAATATAAGAACATTTTAATTAAGTTTTAATTTATTTATTTTAATCAGAACGCTTTAATTTTTTGTTTGTTTGTTTTTGTTTTTGTTTTTTTTTTAAGTTTGTAAAGGTTACTTTATGTTTATGTAAATTATTGATATACTTTATTTAATGTTGCTTTACGTTAGACATAAAGAATATAAAACAATTGTTCCAGCGTATAAATTCATTTGAAAAATATTATAAAAAGTAATAATTATATTTATCGCGACTTATCATTTGTAGATAATTAAATAATTAAATAAAATTTACAAATAATTGTGGAGTAGTACAATGTACCTATTATATAATATATTTAACATACATTTTCTTTGAGAAATATATGTTTTTTCTAAAAATCTCGTTTGTTACAATTGTAATTTTTCACAAATTAAATACAAGGAAACATTCACGAAGACGCTTTAAAAAAAAAAAAATACAAATACATATGAATCAATAGTTTTTTTTTTTTCTCGTAAGTGGTCATTTCTTTATTCAAAGTCATTTTTTATAAATAAAAAAATCGAACGTAAAGTTTAGAATATTTTTCCTCAAATAAGACATGTTTGTTTTAAATTTCACATTTTTCAAAATCGAAAGTATAAAGACCACGGCACGTAGTATATTGCGCGTGTATCTATTTAACAAAATTTTAAGTTTCAAGCTTTTTATCGTTGCAGAATTTTTTTCGTTCTTTTTAATAAAAAATGACCAACGATAAAATGACTTCACACTCTTTTCTATTAATAACCAGACCAAGGCGGATCTTCGTACAACTTTCTTTTTCTTCTAAGCCAAATGGATATACACTGTTGAATATCTTTTTTCAAAAAAATACCTAAAATATTATAATGTATGCAATATTGATATTTCGTTGAATTTAAATAATTATGAAATGAATATTTAATAGTTCCAAAGTAATACAAATGAATATACGAACCAGTGAATATAAAATATATTACATAAAAACTATTTTCAATTTTCTTTTATTTACATTTGATAATTTATTTTTAAAACAGAAAAATTTTTTTATTAAAAAATGAATAAATCAAGGGGTGTGATAGCGTCCCCGTTGACAAGTAGAAGAATGATACGCGGCATGGGCGCGAGCGCCGTAGACACAGCGCATTTACCTTTTTATAACCTGGTTTTTTTTTTCTTTTAATACAGAAGCTGAAATATTTTAATGTCTTTCATGTTCAAATATATATATATATATATATATATGATTTTGACTTTTCCTTAATTCTCGTGTTCTTTTCCTTCCTGTTTGTTCTTCTACCTGACTTCACTGCCGTTATATACGAGTATATACATTCTGTCAAAAAAGTACCGGGAATTGTCGATTTAAATCTGGCGGGGCAATTTAGGCAGGTAAAATTTTTTTTTCTAGATTGGTACAACTGTCCTTAATGACTATGCCAAGTTTGAGCGGAATCTGTCAACGAGTGTGTTTACAGTAGCTGGTTAAGTCGGTCGATGTCAATAGTGCGTGCCGATTTTTTACAATGGGTGATTACGTTGAACAAAGAATTTGTCAAAAATTTTGTGTTGCGAATGAAATTTCGTGTGCCGATGCATTGAAAATGTTGCAAAAGGCTTTTGATGATAAAGCACTATCGAAAACCCGTGCGTATGAGTGGTACAAAGCCTTCAAGGAGGGTCGTGAAGTCGTCGAAGTCGACTTGCCTCGTTCCGGACGCCCATCGACGGCTTCGAGCGCAGGTAACGTCGATAAAATTAAGGAAATGGTGCTTGAAAACCGTCATACCAGCTTGAGAGAGAGATAGCACATGAACTTGAAATATCCCACGAGTCCACACGTACGATTTTTATTGATATTTTGAGCATGAGAAAGGTGGATTTTGCACGACGATAACGCGCCGTCTCACCAAGCTACGATTGTGACCGACTTTCTCGCCAAAAACTCAACGAATGCGCTTGAAAAACCACCGTATTCGCCGGATTTGGCTCCCTGTGACTTCTTCCTCTTCCCAAAACTTAAATTGCCGCTCCGTGGCACCCGTTTTCAGTCGATTGAAGCCATAAAACAAAAGTCGGCGCGCGAGCTGAAGGCCATCCCGGAAAGCGCCTATAAAAAATGTTTCGATGATTGGAAGTGCCGTTGGCATAGATGTATTGGAGCAAATAGAGCCTATTTTGAAGGCGACCCATTAATTTTGATTATTAAACGTAAAAATGTTGTTTTAATTCAAAATTCCCGGTACTTTTTTGGCAGACAGTATATATATATAGTAATGTGTGTAAAAAATACGAAAGCAACACCTTCAACATAATAACTTCAAAGTTTTGTAAAAATGCGCGAGATTCATGTGCGATTTTAAAAGTTAGGTTTAATAAACAAAAACATTTGTTTAAAAATTATTAGTATTTTCATAAAAATTATCACGAAATAGTCTCTACATATATTCAAATTATTTATAATTATTCTACGGGTAAAAAGAAAGGGCAACTCGTCGAAGAGTAAATTGTATATTTCATCATCTATTCATGACTAAAAATAAATCACCATAAAAATATATTATTATTTATGTGATTTGCAAATTCTTTTTAAACATAAAATGATATGAATGGTATTTATAGAATGTAATTTACTGTTGATATGCAAATGGTTTTATTGCTTCAATTTTATCTAATTTTGATATATTTTTCAGTTTGTATGATAACATGAAACAAATTGAGGCAAGGCTGTGATTACAGCATATTTAATATTAAGGTATCCAATCAATGTGAGAAGCTGATGCTAATAAAAATTATGATAGATGGCCATTGAAACATGGGATTAAAACCAATAAAAAATAACGAGCAACCAACTTAGATAATTTTTGGTTAGTAATTCTTTCTTGCACGATAGGTGAAGAATTAATTGAATATTTAGATCTATGGAACTGTAGTTAATATTAGACCAAGGACAGATAACATTGCAGTTTCGACAGGATATGTCAATATTGCAGCAGTTTTTATAGTACGTATAATTTTACAAACTTTGTATTTCACAACTTTGGACTTCAGATTAATAAAATGAAAATTGAATAACATTGATTTATTCTTTGAATATAAATAAATAATTGAATGTAAATCTTCTGAAAGTTTTAGTGGAATTTTTAAGTTTTGCAAATATATCGTACTGTACTTTATTTTTGCCCTAATAATTTTGCAATATATTCTCAACAATTTTTTATTGGACTCGTCATCATATTGCAATTCAGAAAAAATCTTTGAATAATATTTTTTAAAAATATTCTGATTTTTAGAAAAATTAAACTGTTTAATTATAATTTAAAGATTACTTGCAATATGTGCTTGCTTGTATGCAGATGTATGTAGGATTATATTTTTTTAATACCTTATTTTCAAAATACTAGGTGGTTCAACATGTAGCCGGACTCGAACAGATGGCAACACTGAGCTCGATCAAAATATGTACGTTCCACAAGTTGTTTCTTGTCTCAATTATATTGAAAGTTTCAGATTCATCTGTCAATTATTTGTAGAGTTACAATTATTGAAAGCAGTCTACTTCGAAATTTTCTTAAAACATGGATAGCGTTGAATTTCGTGCACTTATCAAACATTATTTTTTACGTGGAAAAAATGCAAAAGAAACGAAGGAATAGCTAGATAAATATTATGGCGAATTAGCTCCATCGAAAACAATTGTTTGTTATTGGTTAACTAAATTCGAAAGGGGTCGTTCGAGCACAAAAAGCGAACATGATGGTGGACCAGAAAAAACGGCTACTACTGAACAAATGATTGAAAAAGTTCATGACGTTGTTCTTGATGATCCCAAAGTGAAAGTGCGTGAGTTAGCTGAGATCACAGGCATATCAACTGGGTCGATTATTTCCATTTTACATAAAAATTTGGAAATGAAAAAGCCAACTGCAAGATGGGTGCCGCGTTTGCTCGCCCTTGACGAAAAACGATAACGTACTCGTGACTCAAAGCATTGTTTGGAGCTATTCGAGCGTAATCCAAAAAACTTTGTTTGCCGGTTAATAACTATTGATAAACCTGGATCCATCACTTCACATCAGAGACCAAATAACAATCATAAGAATGGGTAGAAGCTGGTGGAAGCGCTCCCAAACAACCAAAGACCCAAAAATCGGCCGAAAAGGTTAGTGGCCTCCGTATTTTGGGACGCACACGGAATAATTTTTATAGATTTTTTGGAAAAAGGAAAGACAATAACAGGGATGTATTATTATTCATTATTGGACCGAGTAAGTAAAGAAATCAAACAAAAACGGCCTCATTTGGCGAGAAAAAAATTCTGTTTTTGCAAGACAATGCACCAGCTCATAAATCGTTGCAAACAATGACAAAAATTGATAAACTACACTTCGAACTGCTTCCCCATCCGCCTTATTCTCCTGACCTGGCTCCCAGTGATTATTACCTCTTCCCAAACTTGAAAAGATGGTTTCAAGATAAAACATTTTTGTTAAATGAGAAGGTCAAGCAAGAGACAATAACGTATTTGAGGGTCTTGATAAATCTTATTTTAAAAAAGGCATCGAAATGTTAAGAGACCGCTGGGATAAGTGTATCAAGGTAAAAGGGGAATATGTTGACAAGACTAGATAAGAATTTTACCGAAAAAACCGCATTTTCTCAGTTAGTCTGGCTTTATATTCAACCACCTAGTACTGCTATAGTGCTAATTTTAATTATGTCTCTAATTTCAGTATTAATATATTTTAAAAATTGAAATTCATATGTAATAATTTAAATTTTAATTTACGTTTTTTTTTTTAATTTATGAAACATTATGATCTTTTAAATATTTTTCTAAAAATTTATTGTGATCATTTAAAACAGTTGATTATATAATAATTTTTAATACAAAACAATTAAAACTTAATTTCATAGTACAATTTTAACACGTTTCCTGGCGCGTATGCGCCCCACGTTAAACTTTCCCTTCAAGCCATTTGGTATTATCATTGTAAAATGAAGAATTTTTTAAAAATTCATTATGCAGTCAATTATGGGCATCTTAATACTATAATGAATTTTTGAAAAAATCTTCATTTTACAATGATAATACCAAATGGCTTGAACGGAAAGTTCAGCGTGGGGCGCATACGCCCCACGCGGTAGGGAACGTGTTAAAGTAGCGAATATATTGAAATCTAATAAAAATTGGCAAGTATTACAAGTGGAGATAATTGTATAATTAATCATTAATTAAAAAAAATTTTGTAGAAATTTTTGAATATGAACGATTAAAAAACAATTTGGTTTTGTAATTTTAAAGTAACAAAAGTATTGAAATGTAATAATAATTGTGATTAATATTTCAAATTACAAAATCAAACTATTGCGATGTCAATGATGTTTTTTAACATCAATCTTTTATTTTAAACAGTTTTTGTTGCTGTGGAAATGCAATATATATATATATAAATATATATATATATTTGTCGTCGACCGTCTCTTTGGCACATCCGCTTATACAGGAGGCTGGCTATCTCTCCGTGTCGGTGCCCCTCAAAGACTGAGAAGAAAAGACGTGCACGGAGCTTCCAATAAAGCTCCGCGACGTGACCTACGCCGCGGACCATTCATTTGATTTTATTAATAAATACTAATATTAATAAAAGTTGAATTTTCTGTATAAAATTACCTCTTTTTATTATCAAAATAATCTTCAATAAATTTATGATTCACTATTTTACACCAGCCTTTTAATTACTAATATTTTAGACTATTTTAAAACACAAATAAAACTTGTAAATTTATTGTTAGCTATATTAGGATCTTCAATATATTTATTTCCTATTTTTAATTTTAGCATTATTTTTTTCTTTCATGAAAGATTTTAGAACATTCGAATACACCTAATCTACAATCTAAAATCACTTCTGTTTGAAATTATAATTGTAAATAATAAATTCAAATTCAAAAAGTTCTCTGTGATCAGCTGAATACATATTTGCGTTATAACAAATTACACTATTTCTTTCTTATACACCAAACCAATCAGAATGTCGGAAGCTTATCGACAATTTTCCGTCACCATTTTTTTAAAAATTACGAACAGTAATGAAATCCTTATACATACAAAAACAAAAAATATTAACATTTTTCTATCATCAAAATTATATATTTACATACAAGTAAAATAGGTAAAAATAAGGTTTTTTTTGAATAAGGAAATAAAAAAAGAAACAAATATATTCAATGATATTTTGTTAACGCAATTTTATTAACTCAAATACTTCAATTATTATTATACATATTCATGCACACATACACTTTACTCAATTATTTTGCGAGTAAATATTTTGTATTCAACGATTATAGAAAAAAAAATAATTAAAAACTAAAAACTCATTAAGATATAATCAGCACTGTATGAACATCAATTATGTTTTCTAACATTATCATATAATGTACACATCTCAAAATATAGACAATTATTACGTAGACATTTGCATTGACTTCTTTTCGTTTTATTTAATTCTAGTCCTAAGAAAAAACTAAAATATCTACGTTTCTGTTTTTGTTACCCGACTCTCAATTATTATTTAATTCTTCCTTGGGTCTTTGATAGCTCCCATAAAAATTGGTATGGTTTCTTTAAAAACGATAAACAATGAAGGACGGTCAACCATTAGTGTGTTCGAATTCGTAAACGAAGGCTTCATTAAAGTTCCTGTAAAAGTATTAAATTCAGGTTCAATGTGGATAAATTCCTTTATAAAAATATTATTAATTTTTTTTAAATACTAGTTTTTGTTTTTCAAATTATAAATTTATAAAATTACAACTCTTTAAAGAACTGTATACAAACTTTTAATAAAAGTGTCAATTGCTTTTGAATAATTGCTAAATAATTTTCAGTATAGATGAGCAAGTAAAAAAAATCTTTAATCAATTAAACATGTTATATAGAATAAAGAAAAATTAAATTAAAATGCATATATGGGACGTTCTAATGAATTCTTAGTACATTTCGGAGTCAAATATTATTTTTTTTTTTATGACAAATTTTTATTAACAAATTAGGTTTTGTAATATATTACTATAATCAAAAAGTAACACCAATTTTCAATTTAAATTTCGCGGCTTTATCGATTTGACGAAACATTTTTTTTTAAGTTGGTAGCACTGTGAAAGGCATCTGTGTCAAATTTCATGTCAATATATTCATTAGTTTTCAAGTGACGTTCGTTTTTGTGGATATTAAAAAGCGATTTTGGCGATTTTTATAATGTCAGATTTTAGTGAGCAAAGAAGTTGCATTAAATTTTGTCTTCGGAATGAAATTTCTTGTGCAAAAACGTTCAGAATGTTGCAGAAGGTCTTCGGCGAGCAGACTTTGTCGGAAAGAAATGTTTACAAGTGGTACAAACAGTTCAAAGAAGGCAGAGACAGCATCGAAGACAAAGAGCGTCCAGGACGAGCATCGACATCGACTGATGAGAAACACATCAAAAAAATCAAAAACCTTGTGCTCAAAGATCGTTGGTTAACAATTAGACCTTGTTGATACTGTTGGCATTTCATTTGGATCGATTCAAGCAATTTTTATTGATCATTTGGGTCTCAAACGCGTCAAATCTCGATTGGTTCCAAAAACACTCAATTTTTTTTAAAAAGAGCGTCTTGTTAACGTGTGCGAAGTGATGCTTTCTGACTACCAGAACATCGTGGAACGCATTATTATGGGAGATGAGACATGGATCTAACACATCGTTCAATAAGTCCCGAAACTAACCCAGAGATGGTACTAGTAGTACCAAACTGGCCACGTTTCCATAGAGTGCGAACCTTTACATGAAACGTGTAAAAATTTCACGTCGATCGGATCACAGACAGCAGAGTTATCGAGGTTAGAGTAAAGTCACTTTGTAATTTGTTTGAAAAATGGAAAAAAGCGAGTTTCGCGTGTTGATAAAACATTGTTTTTTAATGGGTAAAAACACCGTAGAAGCCCAGCAATGGCTTGAAAAACATTACCCGGACTCCTCGCCATCCAAACCAACGATTTGTCGTTGGTATGCTGAGTTTAAACGTGGTCGTACGGACACAAACGATGCGGAACGTTCGGGTAGGCCGAACGTTGGAAGCCGTTACACAGGAAAATGTGAGTGAAGTGTTAAAAATTGTAATGAAAAATCGCAAAGTGAAGGTCCGTGAGATTGCAGAAATGACACAGATATTATCTGGAAGCGTATTTACAATCCTTCATGAAAAATTGAGCATGAAAAAGGTTTTTTCCAAGTGGGTGCCGCGATTGCTTTCAGTAGAACAAAAACAGCAACGAGTCGACGATTCAGAGAGCTGTTTATCGCTATTTACTCGCAATAAAAAGGATTTTCTGCGTCGATACGTGACCATGGATGAAACATGGATACATCATTTCACTCCGGAGTCGAATCGACAATCATCTGAGTCGCGCATGGCTGGAGAAAGCCGCCCAAAGCGTCCAAAAACGCAGCAGTCTGCTGGCAAAGTCATGGCGTCTGTTTTTTGGGATACACATGGCGTGATTTTCATTAACTACCTGGAAAAAGGTAAATCGATCAACAGTGACTATTATATTGACTTGTTGGTACGTTTGAAGGAGGAGATCGTAGCAAAACGACCGCACATGAAGAAGAAAAAAATCCTTTTTCACCAAGACAATGCACCATGCCACAAGTCCATGAAAACAATAGCAACATTGAACGAATTGGGCTTTGATTCGCTTCCCCGCCCCCCGTATTCGCCAGATTTAGCCCCCAGCGACTACTGGCTCTTTGCTGATCTCAAAAAAATGCTCCAGGGAAAAAAATTTGGCTCGAATGAGGAGGTCATTGCCGAAACTGAAGCCTATTTTGAAGCAAAGGATAAATCCTTCTATAAACATGGTATATAAATGTTGGAAAGGCGTTGGAAAGATTGTATCACTCTAAAAGGAGATTATATTGATGAATAAAAATGATTTTTGAAAAAAAATGTTGTTTTCGTTGTTAGTCTCGGGACTTATTGAACGATATGTTATGCCTACGATCCAGAAACAACCGATCAATCGAGCGAATATTGTGCCAAAGGTGAAGCAAGACCAAAAAGATCACGTCGAAGTCGTTCAAAAATCAAGATCATGTTGACAGTTTTCTTCGATTATCGTGGTGTTGTGCATTCAAAATTTCTTCCACCGGGCCTAACTGTTAATAAGGAATATTATTTAAGTGTTATGTGTCATTTGCATGAAGCTATTCGCAAAAAGAGGCCGGAATTGTGGCAAGACAACTCATGGTTTTGCATTACGATAATGCACCGTCTGATACCGCATTGATTATTCGCAACTTTTTGGCCAAAACTTCAACTCATTCCGTTCCACAACCACCGCATTCGCCTGATTTAGCGCCGTGTGACTTCTGGCTGTTCAATTAACTCAAAAGACCACTCCGGGGACATCGTTTTGACTCGATTGAGGAGATTAAACGTGAATCGCTGCGTCAATTGAAGGCAATTCCGGAAAAGGACTTTTCTGATTGTTTCGAGGATTGGAAAAAACGTTGGCATAAGTGTATTGTGTCGGGCGGAGACTACTTTAAAGATAACGAAATAGATTTAAAAGAATAAATAAAGAATTTAAAAAAAAAAAAAATAATAATTGGTCTTATTTTTTGATCATAGTAGTAGTATATATATATAAATCTCTTAAGAAGTTATAAAATATCATAAAAAAACACCGTCTTTGAAGGTAAAAACGTATGGCAAGTATGAGGTTGTTTTTCCTGTCTCTTCTTAAATTTTATGCTAATTAAAATATTTTTTTTTACGATACATTTCATTGAATATTAATATATTTGAAAAATAAACATTCATAATAGTTAAACTTTAAGATTAAAGGAACGAAAATATTAAAATCTAAACAAAATTGGCAAGTAATATAGTAAATATTATATTGTGTACCATACAAATTTTGAAGATAACGTAAAGTGCTATAAAGTTAAATTTACGTGACAAAATATTTATAAAAACTTTAGATAAAAAGCATAAAATAAAAAATTTAGTAAAATCCATAAAAAAATATTCGTGAAAAGTTATTTTTAAAGTGTAGATAAAAGTTATAAAATAAACGCTGATGGTTAAAAAAAAAAAAAAAAAAAAAAAATGTAATCAATCATATAAATTTAGTGAAAAATATGTGCCGGCAATTAATGAGAAAAACATTTAAATTTTCAAGAGTAAACATACACACACAATTTTAAGATTTTAGCCATTTTCTTGGGCTATACATCAACGTGTGCTTCGTTAGGAATGATGTACATTATACATACTGGATAATGGAAACTCCTATACACTGTTGACGTTGACTTTGATAACGACACAATATGTTTATATAAAGTAGATTAAGACGAAAAAAGAAAAAAACATCCAAAAAAGCACACAACACGCGCAAGCCATTCAATACTATATCGGGTTAGGTAAATACAGTAAATGATAAAAAAGAATATACAAAATTATTAATGTGTAAAATGAAAAAGAGGAAATTAATTTGTTAATATAAGAATAAATAGAAGAGAAAAGGAAAACTACCACCAACTTATAACATAATAATGCCAAATTCGTCAGAAAGAAAAAATAAAATTAAAAGCTATTTATATAGAATCTCAATTTCTTGAGATGATGTGATAAAAAAAAAAGGAATAAAAAAAGCAAAATAAGAAAAAAAAGGTAAGAGAACTCGCCCGTGGTAGCAGAAGCTTCGGTGCCTGCTTCTCGTACTTGAATGTAAACATTTTGGACGACTTTGCTGACATAGAGTGATTCATTAGCAATGTTTTTGAAGTTGGCGCGTTCGGTAAAAATCTCGCTCATTCCCAACTATAATTTTTAATGATCATGTATGAGTAAATAAGATATTGATTTTTTTTTAATTTGTTACTTATGAGTGTTAACGTTATTCAATAATTAAACAAATAGAATCTGATGAAAAAAATAAGACTCAAAAGTGTCTTTGACAAAATTATGTGCAATATATTAAAATTATCAATGAAAACATTTACTTTTATATGTGGCTATGAATATTCACGAAATAAATTTTATGTTCGTAAAAAATAATATTAATGAATACTTATTTCATTCTATTTCTATCCCTTGAAAAACTTTTAAAATTTGAAAGATTTAATAAAAAGTTCATAATTTGTCACATTGGTAAGATAAAGGGAATATCCAAAAGTTTACATACGCCGGACAGAGTTTCTTTCAAATCAATGGTTCTTTTGATTTTGAATTTGGGCAGGTACAAATCAACTGCTGTTTTGTTACCAGATTGGAAAAGACGGGTGAAGTTGAAAGATTCGAGATTTTCTACAATATTTTTTAAACCGTTGATTTCGTCAGGTACAATAATGATCATCTGTAAGTCCTTACTCTGTAACAAGTTTTTGTTTAAATTTTGAAGTATAAAATACATAAAATACTTTGTAAAATTAAAAGACATGGTCCTGTACAAAGAGGAACTTACTGACTTACTGTATAAGGAAGCATTATGAATTTGGCTTTTAGGTCAGAAAGCTCACCGTAGATGAACTCATATTGAACAAACATAGTTGGGACTATTATTTGAGTTTGCTCGTCAATGTGGAAAATTCTCTCTTGTGTATATAAAGGATTAAACTTTTTGACCCATTCTTCTTTGAAGTAGATGGTGTTCAATAGGAGCATGCGAAGATCGGGACTGATATCCACTGTGTTGATATGAAATTCATATTTATTAAATATTTTTTATAACAATCAATAGATAATTTAATACTTAAGTAAACGATATAATTTATTTATTAATAAAATAAATTAGTGAATTTAAACATTTAAAAAAAAGAACGCAGTATTTTATCTTTAAGACATACCAGTTTTAACGATTTCTTTTATTTTTCCACGAGTTTCTGTATCGATCCAAGAGTTGATTGAATTTGCGAATTCGTCTGTCTTGTTGGTATCAATTTCACTAATTTCGGAACGGAAGTAGGTGCGGCATGTTTCTACGAAGTCATAGTTTAACCGGAGTCCTTGAGTTAAGTACATTCTGTTGACTACCTTGAGCATCTCGTTTTCAGCAATCTGTAAAGGGCGTTTTTTTATTTCTTTCGTTCGTTTTATTATTAAGACGCAAGTAAATGCTTTTAATTTTTGGAAAAAGTTTCAAAACAATTAAAACATAAGAAATGTAAATATTTATAATTTAAACAAATAAATTATCGAATATTTTTCCAAGTTTATGGCAAAGTCAAGAAGTCTTTTATTTCGAAATTCTATATAAAATTAAAAATGCATAATTATCATACATTCAGCTGATCGATGAAGTTTTGAAAGCTCTGGCGATGTAAGTTAATGTCGGTTGGAAGCGAAAGAGATCGATGCATTACTTTAGAGGTGCTACCGCAGGCACCATAAGTAGCTATCGAGAGGATGACATAGATGCTCAACGGTGAGCTGATGAGATTTTCGTCTTTGTTTTCACTTGCAAATTTCTGCAATTTTAAAAGTTATGATTATCATTCGAGATCGATCATATTTTTTCCACGGATTTTTTTTTCCTACTTCTCTTTCTTTTTAAGAATTGTCTTTATGCCACCGGTAAAGGAGAATGTACACTGTTTTGTCTACGAAGAGGTCAATGAACGATGAACAAGAGAATGTTTCAAGTTTTCTAATCCGCATACGATGAATATTTTTTTTATTCACGTTATTGAAAATGCTAATTGTATACGAACTTTGTATTAATAATTCATTCATAAGAATATAGTTAGAAAATAAAGTGCTTTACTACATACGTTGGTGTATCGTTTTTTTTTGGTAACATTCTTTTGACATTTGGCAGACATTTATTTTACTACTCAATTTAATAATTCAATGAATTTTCAGCTGAATTTATATTTATTAATCCTTTGCGGACGGAGCCGCTCGACGGGCGAGCGTTGCTGTGGACGACAGGTATTGGAGCGCGTAGTAAAAAAAATATTCACGTCGCACGTTTGCGTTATAAAAACTAAAGCTTTATTCAAATAACTTTTTCCGGCTATATGCCGACACGCGTCCACAGCGGTAAAACGACTTGGACGGCTATATGCCGACACACGTCCGCAAAGGGTTAATCCAATAATATGATTAAATTTGTTAAAATTTTACGATCGAAATTTAATTTAATCCACGCAAATAAAAATATTTTTAACATTCGATTCAATTAAAATTTCAATTGCAATATACCTAAAATATTTGAATTACAAGTATTCGGTAATGTAGTAAATAAAAATTAATCGCACCTTGAAGAAAGCAATGGAAAAATTTTGAATACTTTTGGTTAAGTTTAACTTCTCGCTTTCCTCGGCCATTGTGCTTACCACGCACAGCGCCAATCCCAAGATAACTGTCGCTATAACAAATGAAAACATTCGCTTATTTTTCAATGATTATTGTTACTTATTTGTTTTCTTTGCTATTTTCCTTTATTGTTTTTTGTTATTGTTTCGTTCTCGATTAGCGTTTGAAAAGTTACGCTTTTTACAAGGGTAGTTTCCAAGGTTGCGAGCGCGTAAGTAAGGATGGAAAAAATTTTGTATTTTGTGAGCATACGAAAAAATATATAATAATTTTCAATCATAAAAATAAAAAATTATACTTTTTTACATATGTAAATGCTCAGCCTAGTATTACAAAGTTATCGTTTATTTATTTTTTTTTAAACTGTTATTTTTTATCCCTTAATTTAAACGAAGTAATTGAATATTTTCTTTAAAAGTTTTAAGCTATATAATTTTATTATATTTTTTAAGGAAAAATGTTTAATTTTTTATTTATTTATTTTTTATTTATTTATTATACATAATCCTCTACCTTTCTGTTTAGAATTTCTTTTTTAATACAATACAACTTGTGTTTACGATTTACATTTTTCATATACATTTCTTAAAACTATTCTTATAACTTTTCTTAAAATTATTTCTTAAATATTTCTTACATTTAAATTTCTTATTGGATATAATTATTATTATTTGCCACATCTTTTTAGTCCTTTCTTTCCTTTATTATTATTTTTAATACTGGCAGGCCCCTCGTATCTTGATTTAAAATATCCATTATTTCTTTATCTCTCCTTAACTCCTCTTACATTCCCTTAATATATGTTCCAATGTTTCAATACTATTCACACATATTCTACACTTTTTATCTTCTTTTCTCCAGTACATATTCGCCCCTTCTTTATTTCCTACTCTAAATCTAGCCAGCAGTTTTCTTCTACCCCTCCTCCCTTTTAAATTTGCTGATAAGTACCATTTATCACATAACAATTTAACTATTTATGTACTTTCGTTGATGATTTTTTTTTTTTTTCCTTTTTTCTAAGTGAACATTTTTCCAGCATTTTTTCCTATCTTGCTCCTATTTTCCTGTTGCATCCCTACTTTCAGCTCTATCAATTTCTTTTGTAAATTCTATTACCAGTTTTTTGTCTGATGTTCTCGCCTTTATTTCATATTTTGCTGCCCTCTTCATTGCTTTTAGGCTTGTTGCCATTTCCTTCGTTTTCTCCATTACTAAATAATCTGCTGTCGTTTCTTGTAATCCTAGTACCCACTAGAATATTTCTTCTGTACCCTATCTATCTTTATTCTTTTTTTCCATCCCCAGACTTCCGCTCCGTATAAACCTGCCGATTCTACTACTAAATTGTATAATTTTATTCTTATACTATATGAATTTCTAAATATTTGCTCTCCTATGCCCCATGTTTTTCTTATTATTATTTCTTGTTTTCTTTTGAGTTCTTTAATATGCTTATCACATTCGCCGTTTTTATGTAGAATGAAACATAAATATTTTATTTCTTTCACCTCCTCTATTTTCGCCTTTCCTCATTTCCATTCCCTTTTACACATAGAGGATCCTTTACCTTTCTCAAATACTACTACCTTTGATTTTTCCGAACTAATTTCTAAATTTTTTAACACTATACATTTTCTAAATCTTTCCACCATATATTTTAATTCTTCCTCGCTTTTTCCTATCAATACAATATTGTCTGCATAACTAATTGTCCATATTCTCATCTCTCCAACCGATATTCCACCTAGTGGCTTACCTTCCTTCAGTGTATCCTCTAAGTCATTTATATATATTTATATTAAATAATGTTGGGCTAAGTGGAAATCCTTTTGTTTCAAAAGTGTTTTGAGAATTGAAAGAAGCGCTGGCACAAGTGCATAATATCTAATGGGAACTACTTTGAAGGCGACAACATTAGTGTAGACGAATAAATAAATATTTTTTTTCAAAAAACGAAAATTCCCGTTATTTTCTGAATACACCTCGTTTATTTGAAAAAAAAATGCGAATAAAGTCACTTTATATAATAAAATATGATTTTTTTTTAAATAGTTTGATCTATACATAATGATATCACAGTTTTAACAATTAAAACATTGTCTATCACATTATTGCTGAATGTTAAATATAAAAGATATAAATATATATGTATAAATTTAAAAAATTTTAAAATTTTATTCATTTCTTTTTACAGTAACTAAAAACATAAATATGTGATATTTTTAATTAACGCTGCAATAAAATCAGAGAATACAATTTAAAAATATTTGAAATTGAAAAAATTTAATATGGAACAAATTATTATTAATATAATTATATTAAAATTTTTGCATGATAATAACTGTGATTTAAAAGAAATTATATCTGTGTTATTTATGACAAAAATAAAATATTTTTATATATAATCTTTAGATTAAAAAAAATTTTGAGTAAAAATTTAATATTTTATATTTCAAGTTTTTTTATATTTAAAAATTTCATGAAATTGGTACAGAATGTATAAAACATGTATTATTTTTAATTTTTAAAAGATGCTAATTCATGGCCTTACAAAAGAATACAAATAAAGTTTGGTTTTTTTTAATTTTTATTATTTTTCAAAATATTAAATAAAAAAAATATTTAATGTAATCAATATATCTGAAAAACTTCAGTAGACATGAAATCATTGAGACAATTTGTAGATACAAAGTATATTTTATCTCAGCAGCAAGATGTAGCGAAATTTTTTAAACATCTTTGTAATACTTCTCAGTTATTAAAAACCGCTATTGAACACAAAGTATAGTAAGTACTGTCATAAGATGCCTGAATTGTGATGAAAGAATTGAAGCATCTACCTCCAATTACATTCATTCACTTTCTTTACCTAAGCCTAAAAAAAATGTAATCTGCAGGACATTATAAATTATAACTTAGAAAATTGGCAAGAAATTACAGAAAATTGTAGCAATTGTGGTACTTGTAAGAGACTTCGAAAAATTGATGTGCTTCTCCAAAATACAATTTTAATCCCACAATTAAAGATATTTGAAATTAAAAGAAGTTCTTCTTTAAAAAATTGTAATTTTGTAATATATGATGTACCAAAAGCAATAATATGCATAAAATATAAAAATTATAAAGTTGTAAGTGCTATCGTTCATTATGGTAACAGCTCTCGGTCGGGACACTATACAACCTTTATTCGTCAAAATAATCAGTAGATACAAGTAAATGATACACACATACAAAGAAAAAGGTGGGCACGTGGTGCCAAAGATGCGTATTTACTTGTACTAGAAGTAATTACAAAAAATTAATTATGGAAGTTTTTGTCATTGCGTTGGTAATAAGGTTGTTTAAGTTTGTAAGAGAATTTTTATATTTCTTAAAAAATATTATTTATTCAATCAAAAAAGATTAGTCAATTTTTCCAAAAACAATCATACAGATATATTATTTTAATTATGCAGTGCAGGCTCTTCAAAAGTTATAAAATCTCCTCAAAAAAAAACTTTCAAAAAGGTAAATATTGGCAAGTAGAAGTTTTTTCATATCTTATTTCATATTTGCATACTTTTTGCATATTTGTATGAATTTAGTTTTTATTAATTAATTGTATATTTACAAACTTTACATCGTAACATTTCTTTTAAAAGGTTTATTTAATAAAATTTAATAATAAAGTTGTTGTTCTTTTGACAGATGTTGTGTGACGGGTTATTCAAATTTTGAAAAACTTATATCTTACTTTTTTCTTCATTGTTGCTAAAGCTATGGCTGTTTAGTTACATTATTTTCATAGCTTTATGTATAATTTGACCTACAGAAAGTTGTGAAATCAAAAAAAATTGTCAAGTATTTGTTTTCTTTATGAGCTTCACATTTTCAACATTGTATCGCATTACGTTACTTTATTTAAATTGTCCAACTTCCGAATTTTCATTATAATTAATAAAATTATCTATTTACTATTTATATGCAATAATTTTTAATGTAAGTGAAACAAAATAACATTTTTCATTACCAACAGTCTAATTTCAGCTAAAAAAGATTGTAAAATCTGTAAAACTATTGTCAAGTATTTTCATCAATTCGCTTTTACTTCGAATAGAAAAATTAACGTGTTTAATGAATTTACTAGATAAGCCATACTTCATTTACTATAAACATATTTAGACAAAAGGTATATGCAACTTATCAATAATTATGTCAATAGCTGATAAATAAATAATAGATACATGTAGGTATTGCCTTTGCATTAAAAAAATACAATTAAGCATTTATGGTAGGATTAAAAAATTAATGTCTGACAAATATCAAGAAACAAATTACTCAGAATCGGTAGTGGGTACTTAAATAATTAACTTAACGATAGTTTCCGTTTTATATACTGTAACCTCAGTATCTTAATGTAAAAAAATAAATAAATAAATAAATAAATAAATGAATAAATTTATATAGATCATTAACGACAAAAATATTATAAACAAAATTATAAGTGAAAAATAACATAAAATATAGCGATAGGATAAGGTATAAATAAATAAGAATAAGAAGGATTAAGAAAATAAAACAAATTAAGAAAAACTAAAATCAAATATTAAATAAATTACGAATATGTTTAAGAGCGAAAGAAAATAGACGAAGAGGGTTCAAGGCCGCGAAACTACAAGGGCATTGAACTCAAAAGTCGAAACAATCTTCGTATTAGGTTGCTGCAGATGAAATGACTGATTTAGTAATAAATTTTAAACAGCTGTAACTTTTTATAAAGACAATTTATTTAATCAAAATATGTACCAATAGATGCAACACACTTTTCCCAACGACATACAAGTACATTTATTCCAGTTTTGTAGAAGTCCGAGTTTCTGGTTCGAAGAAACTCCTCGGAGACATTTTTGACAGCAGCTTCATTATTAAATCTTTTTCCTGTCAAAAAGTGATCCAAATGTTTAAAGAAATGGTAATCTGTTGGTGAGAGGTCTGGTGAATATGGAGGATGAGGAAGAGTCTCATAGCACAACTCGTTTAATTTTTGGACCGTTGTTCTCGATACATAAGGTCGTGCGTTATCATGAAGCAGTATCACTCCATCCCTGTTGACAAGCCTAGGTCGTTGGACTATCAATTTCTGATGCATTTCATCCAGTTGAGCACAGTATTTCTCAGCATTGATGGTTTCGCCAGGTTGCAGGAACGAATAGTGGATAACTCCAGCTACAGACCACCAAACAGTTACCATTATTTTCTTTGGATGGAGGCTTGGTTTCGGCATGTGTCTTGGCGCTTCATGGGCATCTAGCAATTGGGCCGATCGATTGCGACGATTATCGTATAAAATCCACTTTTCATCGCAGGTCACAATTCGGTGCAAGAACGATTCCTTTTTGTTGCGGGAGAGAAGAGAACTTGAAATCTCCATTCGACACGTCATGTTTTACTCGGTAAGATCATGCGGAACCCATTTGTCAAGCTTTTTCACTTTTCCAAGTTGTTGCAAGTGGCGGCAAACTGTCGAATTGTGAACGCCTAATTTCTCGGCAAGATCCCTTATGGTTTGGCGGGGGTCAGACTCCACTAATGCACGCAGCTCGTCGTTATCGATCGATGGTCCTGAGTGTCCACGTGGCTCATTTCCAAGGTCCATATCTCCGGATCGAAATTTTTCGAACCACCGCCGAGTGGTTCGTTCGCTAACTGTATCAGGCCCAAATGCGCTGTTGATATTCCTCGTTGCTTTCGTTGCGTTGTGCTCTAATTTAAATTCGTATAGTAAAAGTAGCCGTTTTTGATTCACTTCCATGTTCACTTTCTCTTTTTGTTTTTACACAATGAATCACTATGAAGGGCAAAACAGAAATGACTCCATAAACCAAGGTAGCAGTATTTATACTTCAATATGTCATATCATTTGCGCCGCCTTGTGCCAACATAATACACTAAAATTGCAGCCAACTTTATGTCATTGCTAAATCGGCCATTTCATCTGCAGCAACCTAATATATTCTATGTAATGCTATGTATTGAAATAAGAAATCTAAGTAGAATTTAAACATAAAAAAGTAAAAGAAAACATGCGAGCACCGAGATTATTTTATATAGAAAAATAAATAACACATCCTACAAACAAGTGAAAAAAAGAAATAATAAAAAATGTAAATTAGGAAAAAAGTTATATATAGCAAATAGAAGGTCATAGAAAGCGAGTAACCCAAGAAAGTTAAAATTCTATAAGGTTCCACCATGATTACCGGATGAATGAAAAATAAAATAACAATTTATTTAGCATAAATACATTTGTAAAGATAGTATACAAAAAATAACTATAAAAACAATTAGCGAAATAAATTATTTGTACATGTGAAACGAACAAAAAAAGTTAAAAAACTTGTTAAGCGACAAAACAGCTCGAAATGTGCGAAAATCTCAACATTTATATACATGTAAAGACTTGACCACATCTCAGCTAAAAAACAAAAAGAACACATCTTCAAGAATATTATAATTTATTAAGTAATTGTTTATAGAAGCTCATGGAATATGGCCTCAACCAAGGGTCGGCGAGAGTATACGTATAAAGCCGAGCTCGTCCAACACAGACTTCACTTGATTTCAGACACTCAGACATGACAGTCGAAAATTAATAGTTTTTGAGAACAAATGTAAGAACATATAATAATTTAATAAATTCAAAATTTTAAATTAAAATTGATTTTTTTTATAAGTCTATGTGTGAAATCAAGACCCATTAAAGCAAAATTACACGATCTCCAATCGAGGACATTTTGCAAGTGATGCAGATGTCCAAGTATTGGTAATGCTGTAGTTTTATACTTAATGATTCTATGCTTACTCTAAAAGGATATAATCTTTGAGTAAACCGAATATTTTCGGGCATATCGGCACTGTGTTCGATTGCACCGGGATCGGGTGTCAAAATTTAAAATTTAAATAAAAAAAAAAAAAAAAAAGGAATAATAAAGAAAAATAAACCGCACACGAATTCTAATATCGAATTAGTGTGGCTGGTTTAACACCTATGTATTAATCTACTACGATACTGTATTTGCTAGCAAATATATAGGTATAGCTATCATTAAATTTAAAACTCTTGAAATGTAAACATTGGCAGGTCAATGACCATAGTCGCGTCTCTCTCTAAGATGTCACACATTGGCGTATGAGCGGAAATTTTGTATTATCGTAAGATAAAATTTTAGAACTTAGAAAATTAACATAAGTCGAAATTAAATCGACAAATTGAATATTTATTGTAAAATTTACAAGTAGGATCGTGGTTGATAATAGATGTACGCTAAAACATAATAACTTTTTAAACTATTTGGGAAAACACACACACACACGGGCGCGCGCGCACACACACACGGTAATTGTCGATAAATCGGGGTTCAGCACTCGAACGTACACATTTAAAAAATATTCAATATCTAAATAACCAATGACTTAGCATAAGTCTATGCTAACTCTTTATAAGGTGGCATTCGATACGTTACAATACATTATGTTACTATTTAAATATATACTTGACAGCCCATCGTCGTGTAATTTATTGGTGCAACAATCTAATTATAATTTTTTTTTTTATTTATAAACTAAGTGTTACTTGATTAATAAAATTTTATATAGTTCAAATTTTCAATATGTTATAAAAATTAAATTTATCAAATATATTTACTTTATTTTCTAATCATACGCTGCTAACCATTTATTTTAAAATGAATTATTTTCAAATTTTTTAATGCAGTGTTACTTAATGTCAATATTTAAAATATAAATTATGCAAGTATAGAAATAAAATAGAAATTATGTAATTAGTAATACAATTAAAAAATAATGTGCTGAAGAATGTATTGATAAATAAATTATCATTTAATAATACATGAGAAAATCACGGACGGAATTCGAATCATAATTAGAGTAATGATTGATATTTATAGCTACACAACCATAAAAATAAAAAGCTTCAGCTTTTGTACTATTTATAAAAAAAACGTTTTTTAATTATAATAATGTCTAACAGCCGCACACTCTACTGTAAGATACAACGATTTTCACCAAGTTAGATATAACATACATCATAAATTACACGACGACGATCCGTCAAGTATATATTTAAATAGTGATGTATATAAAACGGAAACTACCGTTAGGTTAATTATTTTAGTACCTACTACCGATTCTGAGTAATTTGTTTCTTGATATTTGTCAGACATTAATTTTTTAATTCTACCATAAATGCTTAATTGTATTTTTTTAATGCAAAGGCAATACCTACATGTATCTATTATTTATTTATCAGCTATTGACATAATTATTGATAAGTTGCATATACCTTTTGTCTAAATAAGTTTATAGTAAATGAAGTATGGCTTATCTAGTAAATTCATTAAACACGTTAATTTTTCTATTCGAAGTAAAAGCGAATTGATGAAAATACTTGACAATAGTTTTACAGATTTTACAATCTTTTTTAGCTGAAATTAGACTGTTGGTAATGAAAAATGTTATTTTGTTTCACTTACATTAAAAATTATTGCATATAAATAGTAAATAGAAAAAAGTAAGGTATAAGTTTTTCAAAATTTGAATAACCCGTCACACAGCATCTGTCAAAAGAACAACAACTTTATTATTAAATTTTATTAAATAAACCTTTTAAAAGAAATGTTACGATATAAAGTTTGTAAATATACAATTAATTAATAAAAACTGAATTCATACAAATATGCAAAAAGTATGCAAATATGAAATAAGATATGAAAAAACTTCTACTTGCCAACATTTACCTTTTTGAAAAGGTTTTTTTTTGAGGAGATTTCTCTATATACAGGGTGTCGCAAAAGTCCCAGAATGGCTGCATATTTCCTAAGGTGGGGTATTTTGGAAAATGGTCAAGGTCAATCCTCAAGTAACTCTCAACGAGGAATTCAATGGTAACCTCTATTTTGACCTTGACGATGTCCTTCAAGGTCATTTCAAGGTCAGGTCATGTTTTTTAAACGGGAACTCCCTTTTTTGATATTGGCAATCGAAAGAGCGGGAAATTGTACGTTCAAATATGTACTTAGGTCATAAGGACACGTTGACCTTGAATATCAGACAAGAGCATTTAACGTGGGATAAACTTTCTACTTTTTGACTATTTTAGTCATGACCTTTAAAGTCATTTTGAGGTTAACTATTTTTTATTTACTTTTAATATTATCCGGGATCAAAAACTTTGATATAATAAAAAGTGTAGTAAAAGCACATCGTCAAGGTTACGCCTACAGTCAACACTTTATAAACCTTGCTAATTTTAATACATCGGTTTAAAAAAAAATTGGGTAGTTCCTATGCCAAAAGATAACCAGGCCTTGTTCATGTTTGGCTGACCTTCAAGGTCAACGTGTCCTTATGATCTAAGTACATATTTGAACGTGAAATTTCCCGCTCTTTCGATTGCCAATATCAAAAAAGGGAGTTCCCGTTTAAAAAACATGACCTGACCTTGAAATGACCTTGAAGGACATCGTCAAGGTCAAAATAGAGGTTACCATTGAATTCCTCGTTGAGAGTTACTTAAGGATTGATCTTGATCATTTTCCGAAATACCCCACCTTAGGAAATATACAGTCGTTTCGGAACTTTTGTGACACCCTGTATACGCATGATCTATAGATGCATAACATTTTTTTATCATAACAAGAATTGTCTCCGGATGTGACACTTGACTATGACACTTATTATAATCCGATGGCAATCAGTGCAAATCGAGATTATAATACAATTTTCATTGAATTTAAAAAATGTTTTTAAATTAACAGTGTTGAAAAAAGTAAAGTTGAAGTAAAAATAATATAAATATTGTTAATGTTAAAAAAAAACGGAAAAAAGTAAAAAGATAAATATTGGTATAATTCGAAATTTTTATAAAAAATTTTAAAAAAGAATCAACATTTAATTAAGTATTTTTCAAAACAATTTTATAATAATGATTATGCACTAAAGTTTTATGTAAAACATAATTCTTCGTAAACTATTTTTTTTTTCTTTCAGATTTTTAGTTGTCTTTAACAGTGAATTCATAAAATAAAGTAATGCATGAAATAAATTTAAAGTAATAATGACATATTAAAAATTATGATAATTAAAGAGACAGTTTGGTAGTTTAAACTTTGAAGGATTAATGTTACGGTACTTAATTAATTTTATTATTATTTTTGAAAAAATAAAAATTAAATCAATTAAAATATTTTATAACTTATAATTAATTAATAATGATAAAAATAAAAAACACGCGAGTTATAGTATATAGACTTATAAAATAAAATAATTAATACATTATTAATGAAGATGAAGAAAAAGTTTCGATAACTTACTGATACGCATGTTTCTCAATATAAGTCAACGTATGTATAATAATGAAGTATTTTCTCGCACGAGTCGTGCGCGTCGAAGACTGACAGCTGAGTGAGTTGTCGGCCGTCATATAAACTGGCTTTTGGCGCGACTGCTGTATTAGAAAAGCGTGCGCGACTTTTGCGTGTATGCGTTGTTTATCTCGGGGTCCCGGTTTTGTATAAGTAAGAGAGAGAGAGAGAGAGAGAAAAGTAGCTAGAGATGGAAAATAAGGACGTGGAAAATTTCAACGTCCCGACTTTTCTTATTCTTATGTTACACGTGTGTGCGGTTCTTTTTGTAGGAGAGCCCTTAAAAGCCCTATTTACACCGAAGAAAAATGAATACGAAGGACTACGCGAGGAGCAAGCGTGACGTCTTTGGGATCGGTTTATCTTTCTGCTTTATGCGCGCGTGACTTTCTCCCTTTTTGTACCCGTTATTGTTACTGTTTCAGAGTGCAGCTTATAATTGCTGCTGTTTACAAGAAAATAAACCAATCGAAAACTATATAGGCAAGTTAATTATGTTAGCGTTTGACTCATTTTAACATGTATTATATAATAATTTTTAGAAAAATTATTCAAAAATGGTAGAACGCTTGCTTATTGAAATCGTAAAAAATAGAGATATGCTTATCCACGTCTAATTGTATTTTTTGATAATATTATAATTGTTGAAAATTGTTAGCAAGCTTTCGTGTTAAAATTAATTAAAAGGGTCATAACTGGTGACGAATCATGGGTATATGATTAAGACGTCGAAACCAAAGCCCAATCGTGCCAATGAAAGCACCAAGGAGAGCCAAGACCGAAAAAAGCACGCCAAGATCGATCAAATGTCAAAGTTTTCCTCATTTTTTTTTTTTTTTTTTTCGATTATCGTGGCGTAGTGCATCAGTTTTTACCTCAAGGTCGTACGGTCAATAAGGAGTATTACAATAAGGAAAAACAATTCATGGCTTTTTGCATCACGATAAGGGGGATAGTAAACGCGGAAGAAAGCACGAGAAATAGGCCAAGGTTGCCAAATCAAACATATTTTTGTGAAATATAAAATATAAAATGTAAAATATAAAGTATAAAATGCTTCAGTGAAAAAATTATAACTTAGTATGTAGAATTTTAGGAAAAATTTTTAGTTGATAATAGTGATTTAAGTCAATAAATAATATAAAATTGCAAAAATTAAAATTATAAAAATTAATTTATTAGCGATGGATTTTATTAGCGAAACGCGTTAACGAAAGACATTTAAAAATCTAATGTTGACAAAAAATTAAAAGGTATCGCGAGAAGATGCAAATGTTTTATTTTGGCGCAGTCGAGTCGCAAGAGTTCTTGTAACTGCGATCGTGATACATCGGCGTTGGAGGCCGAGCAAGGCCGCTAGGGCCAAAACATAAACAAATTTTTTAAAGGCGAAATATAACGCATTTAAAGCACCTTTTAAATGCTGTAAAAATGTCGAAATGTAAATATGAAATTAATTGTTTTGTAACCAAGGAAAAACTGGGGCAAGACGCAACATTAAATGTATTGTTATAAAGAAAAAACGTTTATAATTGATCTCTATGTGAGATGATAATTATTTATCTCTATGGGAGATAAAGTATTCAAAGCATGAACAGTTTAAAATGTATTTAAAAATTTCTGGGTTTACTGGTAAGCGCAAATGTATTTATTTACTATATGTATACCCATATACTATAGCGAGTTAGACGTTGATCGATTTACAGCGTGAGAAATAACTTTGCTTTTATTATGAAATCAAAGTCTACATGTGATCTTTTTAAACAATTACTTTTTTACTATACCACTCGTAAAGTGTGTACTTTACTCCCACCTAGCGGGCGCTAAAGTGCGTCATATACTCCCTAGACCAAACTTTACGGCGAGGTTACTGATAAGCTCAAATGTATTTATTTACTATATGTATACCCATATACTATAGCGAGTTAGACGTTGATCGATTTACAGCGTGAAAAATAATCTTATTTTTATTGTAAAATCAAAGTCTATATTTGATTTTATTAGATAATTACTTTTTTTAACATATCACGCGTAAAGTGTGTACTTTAATCCCTCCTAGCGGGAGCTAAACTGCGTTATATACTCATAGAGATAATATACATAGAGTGAGCGAACGGGATTCAATCCTGTCTTAGCCAAAGATAGAGAAAGAAGATCGGAGGCCCCTTTTTCTTTTTCTGTCTACTCGTTCCTGATTGGTGTTACAATTATGGGCGGAGCAATGATAAAGCATAGAGAGGGAAATTAAAACAATAAACTTCCGAGGGGTACAACTTATATATTACAATTTGTATTTATATTTAAACTTTTTACAATAGCTCAACCGGTAGAGGCATGAGGTTAAAATATCCTAAATAAGTAGTAGTTAGGTGTTCAAATCCCAATAGCAATTTTTTTTTTTCGTTTGAAATATTTTTTTATACGTTTAAAAAAACAAAACAAAATCCGTATAAATTTACAACAGGATAAGCAAAATTAATTTAAAAAATGAGTAACTAAATTTTTTATAGTCTTAGTTTATCATTATTTAAAATTTCCTTTTTAAATTTATCTGTAGATGTAATATTAAACTTACCTGTGAAAACTCCGAGTATTGTCGTAAGCAATACGCTTTTTCTTGCATAAAATGCAATATATTGTCATTTTCGTCTATTTGTTGTGTTTCTCTATGCTCAAAATAAATAGATTTGTGGTGTATTATACATAAGCTCATTGCAGAATGATCTTTGGAGCTCGCGGGTTTTTCCCCCCTCACAGCAGTGCTAGTCGTCAATAACCAACCAAAAGCGAGTAGACAAAGACAAAAGACGGGGTATCCGATTCTCTTTATCTTTCTTTGAGTAAGACATTTCCACCTACACGAGCTCCCATACCTCGCTCACTCTATGTATATTATTTCTATGCATATACTCCCTTGACCAAACTTTATGGCAAGATTACTGATAAGCGTAAACGTATTTATGTACGTATATGCTCATATACTATAACGAGTTAGACGTTGCCCGGATAACTTTAATAATTATTATTGTTCATGTAAGGATATAAACCAATTTAAATAATTCGTTATATTTTCAATAAATATATCATCTGAATAAAAATAAAATTTCGTTTTCATCAATAATAAATTATTTAAGTATAAACTTTGAAACTTTATTTCAGATATCAATTTTTTTTTTATTTCTATGAATTTAATTTTTAAAAACAATTGGTTTTTTCCAAGTCTCTTATCTTTCTATAGTCTATAGAGTATACAGTCTAAATAATTATTATAAAACAAAAACGCGTCGATAAAATGAGGGAAATTGAGGGGGATCGCACACGTCGTCGCGACGTGTATCGTCGCGTTTTTGTTTATGTGCTGCAACGTCATATTTTTATTTTGAATAGTGTTCTTTTGAATAGTGTCGAAAAAATAAATTGAACGGTGATTTGTTTCCCGCTATTTTTTGTTTTAGGATGAGGGTTATTGTGATAATGGTAAAATAAAACTCATGATTTGAGTCATATAAAATGAAGATATTTATTGGCTCCTAGGGGTAAAATTGCCTTGTGGCATAAAAAAAAGCCTGAAGAATGAATATCAAATACAATAATTGTGTGACTATATTGTATGTATGTTTGTGTGTATACGTGTACGATCGTGTTTAAGTTAAACGTGATTTTTTTTTATGCGAATCGAAGTGCAGTCGTGATATACGTCGATCGATTCAAATATACGAGGTCTGGCTATTAAATAACGAGACTGCGCGCCTAGAGGGCGCCGTAGAGGGGTGGGGAAAAAAACGAGTAGTGCGTTGGGTATCTAGATATCTTGTCTATGCACGTACCAAAACACGTTCTCGTCACTATTATTGTATCTGTGCAGTAGCGGTTTGAAACGAACGTGTTTTTTTCTCGTGCCGAAAACCATGTGTGACGAAAAACAGGAGCAACGTATCAATCTCAAATTTCTCCTTAAATTGAAACAAACTACGACTGAGTGCTGTAAATTGTTGCAAGAGGCCTATGGGGACAATTCTCTATCTCGTGCACGTGTTTTTGAGTGGTGTAAGCGCTTCAGTGAGGGCCGAGTGAGCACTGAAGATGACCAACCAAATTCAAGGCAATGTTGATCGTTTTTTTCGACATAAACGGTATCGTGATGACTGAATGGGTTCCAGAGGGTCAGACTGTCAGCCAGACTTACTATTTGTCAGTTTTGGCAACACTGCGAGAACGAGTTCGTAAGAAACGGCCCGAGTTGTGGAAGAACAACTCGTGGATTTTGCACCAGGACAACGTACCTGCCCATAACGCGCTATCTGTGAAGCAGTATTTGGCCGGTAAGCGCACTCCAGTACTCGAACACGCGCCGTACTCGCCATAAAATCTGCTTTGAAAGGGACCCGATTTGAGTCGATGGAAGCGGTAAAGCAAAAAACGGCAGAGCTCCTAAAGGCCCTCACCAAAGAAGACTTCCAGCACTGCTTCGATCAATGGAAAAAACGTATGGAAAGGTGTGTGGCGAGGGAAGGGGAGTATATTGAAGGGGAGCATTCGAATGTAGAATAATTTTTATAATAAAACCCTTTTTCGTAAGCAGTCTCGTTATTTAATAGCCAGACCTCGTAATACAAGAACTGGCATTCGCTTATCGGCTTTCGCTTTACATAATTTTATTGCGGTTAATTATCTAATTATTTTTAATTATTTATTATTAAATAATAATTTATTAAGGATTCATAATAACTATTTAAATTAATACAAATATTTTTATTATAAGTGTTTTATTTAGCTAAATTAAGATCCTGCTAAAGCTTAAGTTATCATCAATGATAATTTTTTAGTAATTATCTATCAAAACTCATTAACATGAATTTAAATAAAGCTTCTGCTTTATATAATAAATGTAAATTAATTTTTATCGCATGCTCGTTAGAAAATGTGTATCCCCTCTCCTCTACTTCTCCCGGCACACGGAGATTGTGCTTATAGTTCGGCATCTGTTCCGTAAGAGGCGAGCACCTCTTTGCGCCCAGGACTTGCCGCACTTTATTTCCATGCCACTAACGATCTCCCTTTACATCTCTGATTAAACAAAATAACAAAATTAGTCTTTTATTTCTTTGCTATTTAAACTACTTTAAAAAACGATATTGCAAATTGCTGAAAAAGGAAATACTTCAAAACATCTAATTTTATATTATATAAAAAATTAAAATAAAATTTGAATGCAAATTACGTAAAATAAAGTTTAAATTTTAAATACATTTTTATTACAAAAAATTTAAAAAATTACAATTTATTTTAGTATGCTCCACATTTTATAAGTTATCGGTTTAAGAAATATTGTATATTACAAGGGTAAGAAATGAAAATAACAATAATAACCATATTTATTAACTAGAATAATTTATTTTTCGTCACGGTAGAAAAAGGAGAATGTATCTTAACACACGGACTGCATTGTGCTTGTATACATATATACATAAACATAAAAATTATATGTACATATATATATACATATACAATTACATACAATCCTCAATCGAATGTTACACATAAAACATTACAAATCGATTTGCTTTCCATAATAGTCCTTCGCGTATGTGTTTTCTCTGTTTAATTAATGATTTTCTTCTGTATCGAGGTACATGTGCTTAATCAATTTATCCATCTCGCACTTTCTCTTTTATTTATTATTTTTTTTCACTTGTTTTCTTTTTTTTTTTTTTTTTTTTTTTTACAAAATGTATACATATACAGCTCGTATGCTTCTTCAGTGGTAGCGTTACTAAGAAAATGTACAGGCCTTCGGTGTGAGTTAGCAAATTTGTTGCTTTGAATTTCATTCTTTTTTTTTTTTATGGTTGCGAGTATGTGCCTGGAGGGAGAAAGTCAGAGTTTCGGAAAAGGAAAAGGAAGAAGGCTGAAAAGTCAAAGGAAGGATTGACGCTCTCTGAACTTATTCATTATTATTATTTTTTTTTTTCATTATTGATGTTACTTTTTTTTTTTTTTTTTTTTTTTTTTTCCATTTGCTCGACACTTTTGGAAGTCGATTTTTATTACAGGAAAACACATCTTTCGAAAGGCATCGTCGCAATGAGCCTCGAAAAAAAATCGAAGAATCTTCACACAAACATAAACATTTTAAAACAAACCATTAAATCGACAAGGAAGAGAAAAAAAAACAACATAAAAGTTTAAAAAAAAAAATTCTCTATACTACTATAAGAAAAAAAAAAGATCATTGTTAAAAGACACGGATAAATTGATTATTGGCTATATTATGAATTTCATTATTAATCAATTAAACGATTTGCAAGGGAAAAATAAAATTTGTTTCTCGACGCTTAAAATCTGTGTGAACATTCCAAATGAACCGATCAATAAGCGACAAGCGGGTGTCGAAACAAGAAAAAAATAAAATTAATTGCGCAGCTTATGCTAGAAGAATTAATTCAACACAAAAATTTGTAAAAAAAGCGCAGCTTTCGTGATTCCCGTTCGTTCTCTCTGCTTTCGATAGTCTCCTTCTTCCTCCTCGTCTTCATCTAATTTGCGCTTATAAAATTTCTTGTTACTCTACGCGACTTTATGTTTTATTTTTCTGGCTCTCTCTCTCTCTCTCTTTTTCTCTCTCTCTCTCTCTCTCTCTCTCTTTCTTTCTTTCTCTTTTTATCTCTTTTTCTTTCTTTTTCCCTTACATTTTTGCTTTTCGTTTTTGCGTACATCGACTATCGTTGTGTGTTGCCTAAATTTATTTTCTTTTTTTTATTATTTTTATTACTTACTTTGAGTTCAATCATTTATATGTATGTATTTATTTATTTATTTATTTATTTTTTTGAACGCACACACAAAAACCCAACCCAAGAATTTCCGTTCTCTTTTCTTTCCGTAAAAAAAAAAAAAAAAAACAGTTACACTAATGCGATTCGCTTTCTTTTCATCACACATCGCTGAATGAAATTCCTCTCAAGAAGAAAAAATCGCGAACTTCTATTTTTTTCTCTTTAAAATACCATAAGAAAAGAAAAATTTTTATGCCGCTCGATTGACACTTCTCCTTAATATTTCTTTTTTCCGTACTTTTTTTTTTTTTTTTTTTTTTTTTTTTAATAATGCCTTGACGCGTTTACATTCAAATAGACTTTAGTTCAAATAGTTACACAGTAGTAAATTTTCTTTCATGGACGATCTTTTTCTCATCGAAAAATCTTTTACGATTATTTCAGTGAGGAATTGTTCTTCGCCTTATTTTTATTTTTATTTTTTTTTTTTATTTTTTTTTTAAATTTTCTTGTATAACGCTCTAAAATTTTTCATCGCTCTCGCGCGCCAGCACGTAATATAATTTACGTATTACATAGCGCTAATTTTTTTCAATCCTTATACATGACAAAATACTTAAGATTAAATACGCAACAAACTGTGTATATATATATATAGTGTTTCGATTTTCTCGTTGCAAAAAGTTGAAAGATCCGAAAAATCATCTAATGCTTATACATTCGGTGCATAGCGCGAGAGCGACTTTCTAAATTTTCATTTTTTTTTTGTTTTTTTTTTGTTTTTTTTTTTTTGTGTTTTTTTTTTTTTTTTTTTAACCTTGCCTTTCATTTCCTTTAGATCCCTATATGCAAAAGAAAAAGACACGTGCATTGTCAAGCCATGATACATAAAATCATCTGAAAACGGCGATTTCTCCTATTTCCCATGTTCTCGATTTATTTGTTCCTCATCTTTCCAACCCATTTTTAATTATTATTTAAAAGCTGTATGAATCAGTATACAAAGAAAAAGAAAACACAACGGCAATTCTACTATTCATTTCATTTTCGATTCTATTTAACGCTAATTATGTCAGACAAAAACTAACAGATTCGGAATTAATAACAAACCGACGACTCGCAAGAGCGCCCGTAAAGTACATTTTTATCAATAGATGGTTTTTCTTTTCCTACCTTTTTTACTTTCCAAGCACTCAAACGGTCGAAGTATAACAGAGTTTTCGGCCCTGATGCATTGCTTTTTTTTTTTTTTTTTTTTTTTTCTTAAAACGTCTACGAATTCTCGACGAATTTTCTATCGGTACCGATCAAAATCAGAGGGTAAAAATTTCGTAGAAAAAATCGCGGACGCTGATGGCGCTTTATTTACACAAAAACGTGAACAAAAAAGAAAAAATGTTTTTTTTTTTTCTTTTCGTCCATTAGCGCCAGGGCTCACGAACACAATCCTATTTTAACTATTTGACATTTAACTATTTTCTATTGTGTGGCGGGTCGTTTATTCATTCATATTTTTTATTTTATTTTATTTATTTTTTTTCTTTTTTAATCTAACTTTCGTACAATCGTTTGCCAGGAGAATTTTTGTTGTACACAATTTTTATATTCGCTTCATTATCTTTCCGCTCGTCGCCGTCGCGTCAGTATCGCACGTCCGTCGTTATATTTTTTTTTTTCTTTGGCGAGGCCGAAAAACGAAGAATCTCGAAACTTTTTTTCTCTCTTTTATCGAGAGTATGAAAAAAAGGCTCGCGTTAAAATCTAAGTTTTCTTCCAAAAAAATCTAAATTTCTTTTAAAGAGGCTACGATAATTAAAAAAATTCGTTTAAAAAAATAATTTCGAGAAATTTGGCGCTTTTCGATCTCGCGCGATTTGTTTATAAAGAAGAGTAGTAATACATAATGAAGAAAAACAAAAAAAAAACAAAAAAAAAAAAAAAAAAAAAAAAAAGAAAAAAATCGCGTCGCTGTCGTAACTCATTATTTTTTATTTATTTATTTTCTTATCTTTTTTTATTTTTTTTTTTTTTTTTTTTTTTTGTTGTCGACTTATCGTCGTCGCAGACGTTCCCGTATCACTCCATCACTTTTCTTTATACAATTTAAATCATCACGCATTATTCAACTATTTAACTCATTCGCATATTTTAATCAGTCGCACTCTCACGCACAATGTTCAAATCGCTTTAGCGCTTTAGCTCTTTTACAATATTACGTATGGTTTCATAAACAAAGAGCAACATCTCGTATACAAAGGGGTTTCATTGCGTTTTTCTCTTTTCCTTGTATATTTAAATACATTCATCTGTTATACTTATTGAATTTTTTTTATACGCTTATGCCAATTTTCTCTGTTATTCTATTGCAATATATTATGGTTTGTGTATTTCGCGGCCTATCTATTTATTTATATCACTTTATAAATTTGTGTTTGTGTTTATGTATGTATATAAAATTTTTTTTTTTTTATTATTTATATAATTCACATTTCGATACTATTAGTTTTATGTGGCTATTTCGCAGGTTTACATGTTTAGATATATATATATATATATCTCCTGTAAAAAATTCTATTGTATATATCGTCTTTAATAACATCTGTGTACTAACAGGACGTCTCTTCGAAATTCTAAAAGCTTAAGGCCTTTGAAACATCAAAGAGCCGTACTCGAACGCAACTCGATTTGTAATAAAAAAAAAAATAAAAAAAAAAAATAAAGAATTAACAACAAGGAAAAAGAATATTATAGAGGTTTAACGGTTTTAAGAAAAAAAAAAAAAAAACTATTGTTGCCAATGCGAGGTAGTTGAATAAATGTAAAAAACAGACAAAAAAAAAAAAAAAAAAAAATTTGTGCCTATTGCTCAGGCGCTTAGTTATTCATCGTATTATTATTATTATTATTTTGTTTATCCCTTTTTACAATGATCTTTCGTTAGCGCGGTTTTTAACTTTTTTTTCTCACTTTTTTTATCAATCATTTCTTTCATCGTTATTTATTATTATTATTATTATTATTATTTTATTTCGTTTAATAATGTAAAGATCCATGTCTATTGTAACAACTATTGCACTTATGATTTGTTGTAACTGTAATATAATTAACGGTGTATAAAAGAAAGACTGTCAATATTTCTTAATAATTAATATGTTTTTTTTTTGTTTTTTTTTTTTTTTTTGTTTTTATTTTTAATGAAGATTCATTTAATGCCTTTCACTTCTCACTTACATCTGATTCCCAAATAATTATCACTCTCTCTTTTTCTCTTTTGCATCACATATATGCAAAATAAACGCACATTATCACACAATCATTCACTTTCCCTTTCTCTCGCTCTCATCTTTTGTTTAAGTATCTCAATCGCTCGCTAACTCTCTTTCTCTCACTCTTTCTCTCATTCTAATTTGCCTTTCTTTTCCTGTATCTTTCTGTACTTGTGAATATTGTTTATCGTTTATATTTATCAATTTCATGTGAAAAATATATGGCGTTTATGCTTTCTCAGTATGAGATATAATTTCATACTGTGTTATGTTTACAATATATATAATATTTGTTGGTTGCGTGTAAAAAGGGAGTGGGGTGGGGATTATTTATATAATTTTTTTTTTAAATATATATATATATTTATGCGATATACGTGCGACTAATAAAGTTTCTTTTTTGTCCAAGTATCTCTCCTCGAATAGCCGAAAGAACATAATTGAAAAGCGTGCTGATATCGGTTATTAGGTGTTAGATATTGTTGTACGATTTTTTTAATTTCGACCGTTTTATCGTAAAATTTTTTTTCGTTTTTCTCCGACAAAAAAAAAAAAAAAAAAAAAAAAAAAAAAAAAAAAAAAAAAAAAAAAACGAAAAGGAAAAAATATTTAATTTAACGGATCTCGCCTTGCTACCCGTTCTTCTTTTTCTTTTTGTTCTCGTTATCTCCTTTTTTTTCTTTTTTTTTTCTCTCGATATCTCGTACATAAGAAAACTTTTGGGTACAAGAATGTCTTTTTTTTTTTTTTATTTTTTATTTTTTATTTTTTTTAAATAGCATCGGGCAATTCCTCACGTTTCGCGTTACTAAATTTTAAAACCAAACTTTAGTGGGAGCTGTCCCTCCAGAAGATCAGCCAAAAAAGCAATTTATTTCTTTAATTTCACAAAATTTTCAATTTACTTCATCAATATGCCAAAAAATAGTGTCCACAAGAAAATTTTTTTCCTTTTTTTCTCTCTCTATAGTTACGAAAAAATTTTTTATTCCCCTTGAAATCGATCGTTGCGGTCCGAAAGATTTTTTTTTTTTTTTTTTTACGGACTCTTGCACGCGCCTTTTTGAAGGGTAATTTTGCATCTGGAGGGAAGCCGCCTACTTTTTTTCAGTGCCTTAATGCCTATGTACGTTATTTCCTATGCTTCCTTGTACTTAATAATGATTATCCGTATATGTAATATGTATTTAGTAAACCTTTAAACATTATCCACTAAAAAAAAAAAAAGAAACACCGTATATTATTTCTTTAAGATTTCGCCGAGAATTCTCCAATGTGCCTTGCGCGCTTTTTTTTAATAAACTTCGAAATAAAGGGGGGATGGGGGTACATCGAATAAGTAACAATTTGTGAAAAAAGAAAGAGAAGTTAATTTTAATTTTTTTTTTTTTTTTTTTTGCCTCCTCTTCTAGGTATGCATTTTTTTCTTTTTTTTTTTTTTTTTTTTTTATTTTTTTTTCAAGCGGGTCTTTCAAAACGGAGAAGGCAAAAATAGCTGTTTAATGAAAAAACTTTTTATAAAAAAAGTTAGACTTTCTCTCTCTTTCTTTCTCCTTCTCCGAAATATTATTACATCAATCTAATGCGGTGCATTTTTCTTATCGTCAACACTATCGACAATGTGATTAGTTTTTGAAACGGAGAGAGAATTTGTTGCTTCGTAAGAGTTGCATATGTGGTGGGGAAGAGGAGGGAGGGTGGGTAAAATGCATGGAAGGTGGTTTTCTTGCGTTTGAATAAAAAAAAAAAAAAAAAAAAATAGGGAAAAAAGTTTGAAAAACATTGAATATTAAGAACTATATATATATATCAATAAAAATCAACGAATGTTTCAAGGTATGCGTGAAATCTCTCGAAGTAGCAAATCAGCAATCATCATCGAAGACACAAAAAAACTAGTAGTAAATAGTAGGTTACTAGTAGTACCAGAAACATTAATAGTAGTAATGAGTAAGGTATATATAGTAGATGAAAATTTATGGGTAGAATAGTAGCGATTATAAAATACTTTAACTAAAATAGAAAAAAAAAAAATATATTGTGAAGATTATCATAAGTCCGGGACTCGTCGGGCGTTTCTCTCTGCCAAATTTTTTTTTTCGTACTTCTAACTTTTTTCTAACCTGATCCGCGAATTCTTGAGACGAGTCCCTGAGCTAAAAGAAACATTAAAAAAAAAAATAAAAAAAAAAAAAAAAAAAAAAGAAAAAAATAGCAAGTGTGAAGCAAATGCAGGCACGACAGAGGTTGTTTCCATCGGCAGTGCGAACTTCTATTTTATATATATAAAAAAAAAAAAAAAAAAAAAAAAATTCAAATTCTTAAGCATCAATTATTACATGTATCAATAAACGATTAAGTGGCTAATCGACGTCGTGTCGATTCCTGCTATCGACTATTACTTATTTTTTTAAACATTATTTCAATATGCATGCTACCGTGTGTTTCACTTACACATTTTTTTTTTTTTTTTTTTTTTTTTTTTTGTTTTTTTTTTTTTTTTCAATCTATGCTCAGTGTGAATTCGGGCAAAGTCCCAGCGCTGTGCGGGGTTTGCGCGCAAACTTCCTTTTTTCATTTTTATATCCTTATTTTCTTTTATCTTTATACTCATTATTCGATCAAGTAGACATATATATAATCGAGTTATTTTTATTTTTTTCTATATAATATATAGTTTTAGCTTAGTTTTATTTTATCAACAAAGTTTTGACTTCTCTGATCTACGGCGATTGGATCCCATGTTTTTGTAAAATTATTCGAAGTACCATTTTGCATTGTTTTCTTCGACGAGAGTTTTCCGTACTTTGCCTTACTTGCTTTTTGCTTCATTTATGTATTTCTCTGATTGGTGCCAGTATATTTTTTTCTTTTTTTTTATTTTTATTTTCAACCTTCGTCGAGCGGAAGGGAAATATATAGATATTTTTATTTTAATCGATCCTCCTGAACTGCCAATCTTCGATTAAGAAGAGAATCGAGTTGTTCCCTTTGTTTTTGTATTTTGTACTGGCAGTCTTCGGAATCGTCGATTCGCATAATTTTCAACGAGAACCAGCGGCTGTTCTCTTTTCGAATAAAAAGAAAATTTTGGGTTTTAGTATTAATGATTGCGCTGACGGCTTCTTCGCTCATCCTTTTTTTTTCTTTTTCCGATACTTGTATCAGTATAATTTTTCCCTCAGTGAGAGAATCTCATCGAACTCCTCCATTTTTTCACGTTGTTTGCGCGCTTAAATGACAGTGTTATTATTTTGTAGCAACATAGAAATGAACAATGTTCTCTTTTCCTTTCTTTTGTTTTGCCACTGAGAAATTTTAGCGTCACGTGAGAAGATTTTACTTTGATTTTTCTTTGATTTTTTTTTTTTTTTGTTTTTTTTTTTTTGTTTTTTTTTTTATTTTGTATCGAGTTCCATATACTGATTTAATCATTCCCTCTTTCTCTTTGCATCCGTGTCTTATTAATTTAATAGCAATAACATTGTACACTGGATAACGCACATCCGATTCAGAGATTTATTTATTTAATTTTTTTTTCTTTATCTTAATCTTTCTTAAACTGTATAATTTACCTTTAATAATTACTATTAACTTTAACTATTTAAATGTCTGTATATGTATATATATACATATATATAAATATATATATATATATATATTTACAAAAGTGGGTGTCTGTAGTAAAGAATAAAGTTATTACATACCCGCGCAGTTTCTCGTTAATGCCCATGCGTCGGCAACAATAAGATAATAGATAATATATTAATGCATTCTATAATGCGTCCTCATTTTTTCGAGTAGGAGTTTCACAAATACAAAAAAAAATGTAAAAAATGTATGGAAATGGAATTCTTAAGTTCCTTTCCTATCGTTATTTTCTTTTATTTATTTATTTATTTATTAATTTTTTTTTATTTTTGTTTATTTTTTACTTTTGCTTTCGCGAAACTCCACTCAAGTTATGCAATATTTATCTGTATTTTTATGTTGCTCATTGCTTTTTATCAATCGCGTATTTATAATATATTATCTGTTTACCGATTATATCACTTGAACCGTTACTCCTTCTCTCACGTAACAACAATGCCCAACTGTGTGCTTTATAAGGCCCTCGTTATCGCCTTAAATTCGCAACGACAAATTGTCGGTCGATTTGTACAGGAAAATTCTCAGCCTTTCATTTATTCTTGTTTATAATTATCGTATTGAACCCGTCAATAGTCATCAACAACATTAATATAATGATCAATCGTTTACATAGTAGCGATAAATTGTTTTCACAAGATAAATTGTGTTACACGAGAATTGTTTGAGCATTCATCTTAGAACGAATCGATCGACCACTGTTCGTGAGCAAATCTAGCGACAGTTTAGATACACCATTTTCGTCTACTACCCTGATCGTAGCGCGTCATCACACATCGCCGCATTTTTTTTCTTTACTATTCTAAAAAAAAAAAAAACGAAAATAAATCAATAACACTAAAGCCCAAAAAATAAAAAAAAAAAATATATATATATGTATATATATATATAAGAAAAACGACCGATCGTTTAATCTTCGACTCGATCCTCCTCTTAACTATGCCTATAACTAGATTTTCTTAAGATTAGCAACCATTGTTTCTTTACAATGCGTAGCTCGCAGAGAGACAGAAATGATTTTATCAAAAATCTCCTCCCGCTTCGACTTCGCAAATAAGGTAACTTTCATTTACTCGGCTACCTGCTTGCATTTAATGTTTTGTGAGTGTATGTGTATGATTTGTGACAAAATTCTTTTATTTTCTTTTTTTTTTTTTTTTTTGCGTGTTTTCTTCTGTCTTGCGATGATTGCTGCGACTATGGGTGTGTATGTTTGCATTAGTTTTCGCAAGGTGCTATTTTTGAAATTCTGAAGTCCCACTGTATTCTGCTTCTTTTTTTTTTTTTTTTTTTTTTTTTTTATGGTGCCGGAAGTCGAAATCTTGAGGTTTTTTATTTCTGTACGTTTCTCAATAAAAAAACTTCCGGTTTCTCTCGCTCCTATTTTTTATTTTTTGTTTCATTTTCTGGTTGGTTTGATTACGAATCGCGTAGTTGTTACGCGTTAGACGCATCAATGCTCGTTCTGTTCTGATTTGACTGACTCTAGTCTTTTTGTCCCCAAATTTTGTCTCGATTTTGATTTTTCTTTTTTTCTTCTGGGTTTTCGGGATTCCGTAATTGTAATGGATGACAGATTTGATTATTCTCTACGGTTGATCCACTACGAAAAGAAGTTACACCCGAAGTTACCCCGCTTCGAAAAATAATTTCTTCTTCTTTGAAAATTATCGAAAAATAAAAAACATCATTTGATATTCTTTTTCCTTCATAAAAGGTGCGATGGCATTGCGACCGTCTCGAGAATTTTAAATACTTTTCTTTTCTTCATTTTTTTTTTTTTTTTTTTTTTACTTTTTTCTTTTAAATAAACTAACATTTATGATTTAGAAGTTAACCGATTTTGTACATTTGTTTTACAGCGGCAAATCCTCGACCGCGTTCAATTTAAATTTTTTTTTTTTTTTTTTTTACACTTCTTAGATTCATCTATAACTTTAAAGACTCACTCCTTAATCCGTTTTCTTTTAAGTTACTATATTAATAATTCTTTGTATTTTTTTTTTTATTTTTTTATTTTTAATCTTCACGCGTCGAATCTAATAATTATTAATTCTCTCTTTAATTTGTACATTTAATTTTTTATCTATCTCGAGCGTGCTTTTGGGATTTTCCTGCGGCAATTCTTGATATTTTCTTTTTTTTTCGATCCATTATTTCTTGGTCGGTTTCGTCGATAAGTCATCGATAAATTTTCTCCCGCTTCCAAAATATGGTTCCAACGTACAAACGTTTTGTTTACCGTTCTATAAAGATTCGGAAGGAGAAAAATTCCTTTTCTTTTGGTTTGACTTTTTACTCGTACTCGCAGGATCTTCACAATTTGCTTACTCATAAACTTTTCGAGGAAAAAGAAATCGTCGAACGCGACGAACGAACGAGCACGTCAATTGGTCGGAATATGCGCTGAGCAGTTTTTTTTTTTTTATATGTTGCTTTTTCGAGCTGATGCTGGCCTCTCAGCGTTATTTTTCTAATATATATATATATATATTTATATATATGTGGATCTGCTCTCGAAAGACTCAGTTCCGAAAGGGTGTGGGGGGAATGGGAATGATAAAAGTTACTCTAAGTTTTTCTTCTCAACTCGTGGGTGCAAAAGAAAATAATATCTGTTTTAATTAGCTTTCTCTCGTGCATGTGTATATAAGTTTTAACTGATCGGAAAAAGGTCTTTTTTGCTCTTTCTTTTCTTCCTCCATGTCAAAAATTGAATTTCTGCCTTTGAAAAAAGAGGAGCGTCAAGTATTTTTATTGCTTCATTTTCACTGGCTACTTTCATAATGACGAACGGATAGTGTAAAAATGCCCTATTCTGATTTTTTTTGCTGTATATGGAACTTGTGAAATATGCCCTCGCGCGTCGAGTTATATACTGTATATATAGGATATGGCATCCTTGATGGCGAAAATTCGACTTTTTTGTCTTTTCTCCTTAATCCCTTGGCACTTTCGTTAATCAACCTTTTTTTTTAATTTTTTTTTACTTTTTTATGCTCTTAACTCTTGCTTATGTATCTTATATGCTTGCCTTTCATTCTCACCGTTCGTATGTTTCTTTTAAATATTTACGCTTGATAAATAGTTCAGCAAGCCGAGGCCGGAGACGAAAACGCGCACGCGAAAGATCCATATCAATTATTTTTAGTTAATAAAAAAAAAAGGAGGTACTTTGCGCGAGGCGTTCGTCCGCGGCCTCGCGGACCACCATGTCATCGAAATATATTAATTATATTATACAATTTTTCATTTCCGACTACAAATAAGCCCATTCATACCCGCGGTGCAACGTTTTGGTACAGTACAAAAAACTGCTTGACGAGCACCGATTCCAACAACTCTCACTTACAGTCACATACGCACTGACGCACTCGCTCGCTCACATTTAAATGTTATACATGTATTACTTATCGCTTCAAGTACATGAAAAAAAAAAAAAAAAAAAAAAAACAAAAACAAAAAAAAAAAAAATGCATGCACGCTCTTATTTTACATTCATGCATTCACACCAAAAAAGCACGTGTTACACGCCCGATCTATCCTTTTAATATTGTTAAAATTCATTAAGTTATTAAAAAACATCTAACAAAAAATCGAAAAAAGAAAGATTCCACTCATATCTTTCCAACAATGTATCAAAAATAAACTTATACTCTTAACTCTTTGTTTCACTTTTTTTTACTCTCATTCCCTAACTCCCCTTTCTCTATTTCAGCTAGCTCTCTTTTTTTTTTACTCTTTTAATCTTTCGCGCGCCCTTTCGATTAGATAAATATACACACAATTCCGCGAGAGAGAAAGTGCGGAGTATAAGAAACGAAGAGAATTTTTTGTTCTAAGCCTCGTCGTTTCTCTTATGTCCTCTCCGCTTTACTACATAATCCTATCATTTTACTTATTCATTATTTCATTACTTTCCCTCCCAGACATTCCCTCTCTCCCCTTTCCTGTAGTTTTATAAACTCGTGTATCTTTACAAATCATTTTTTGTACTAAATGCATACTAAGTACCATGAAGCCGACGAGACCGAACGCTTTTGGAGATAAAAAGGAAGATCTCGTCGTTCGGGACGGGCAAATTTCCCCTTAGAGAAGAAATTTCGCGAAAAATATTTTAGTGCATCAGTGGAAGCTTTATCAGGCCGCCAACACCCACGGAAAATTGACAATTTGTTACTTTGTACTTCGATGAAATAAACTTTAATAATCATTTTAAGCATAAACTTTGAGTTTAAGGGTTTTCCATCCGAGTTAATTTTCATCGTAATATTAAATAGCGACAAAAGTCAAATTTTTCAGCAAGTGTAATGATGGCATGTTAATTGTTCGGTCAGTCCGATTTTTTTTTTTTTTTTAATGATGTTTTGATATTTCGTTATCAAAATGAAGATCAAAATTTTTTTGGTAACGGTGTCCAAAACCAGGGTCATTATCATGATTAAGCATCATAATTGCCGAAAATAACGTCTAATTTTATTTTCAATTAGAAAGTATGTCCGGCGAACGATGCATCACTATTACCCATTTATATACTTTCGAATTATTTGAGTTTTTTGCCTTAATAATCCAATCTGTATAATCGCATAGTTTTTGTGGAAGTAATTTTCAATGCGTCTCTTACTTTAATTTATAAGGTACAGTTTCTAAAAGACTAAGTTTCCTCGAGGTCTCTATTTTTCATGCCCTTTTATATCATTTCTTTATCAAACTTGTCATGCCTCTATCGCGCCAACCTTAATCGATACTTATCAATTAATAGTATTACTTTTTTAACACACGCACACTCACACATTATTACATCCATGGTAAAGTAAGATTTTAAATCTGTGACTCAATTTTATATAAACCTATAATCGAATCCATAATTGTCCTCTCTCACTCGCGCTATCGACCTTGCGCATTAGCAAAGAATCGACTTTTCGAACGTCCTTTTTCTCGTTTATAATTCTTCTCCTCCACTTCCGCGATCTCAATCAAATTTTCGCAAGGAACTTCACTAATACGAAAAAAAAAAAAAAAATTCTTTATAACCGCTTCTTTGGTATTACGGCGCGAGGCTCGGCACTGCCGAGAATCTTGCGTATCCTTATTTTATGTCAGCTATCGTAAAATTCTAATATTCTACGCTCTGTGGATGATCTTTTCATTTGGAGTCTCTGGAAAAACGTGGCATGCGGTTGTTTCTTCTTTTCACTTTTTTTCTTTCTTCTGGTACACATTCCTTACGGTTGCAATCGAAACGAGCCGAAGTGGTAATCAACCTTCGCTTTTTTATCATCTGGATTCGTATGTATAAATCGTATATTAATATGTACTTAAATTGATGGCGGCGATCAGCTGGCAGTATCATCTTATGTTTTCCATTATTTAATGATCTTTAGATTACATTATGTTTCTTTTCCGATGATGTATTTCGTAATTTGTTACGTATTATATAACGATAGTACCAATAGTATTATAGCATAGTAATAGCAATAGCGGCAGTTTTTCAATAGTTTTTTTTTATCATAATTGTAAAATTGTAATCGTTACTTATTATCTTTCTCTCTGCATTATATTAATTTTATATTAGGTAGACTTGTTTAGATTAATTGGTACCTTCGTATTCACCATTTTTATATTTTCATTCAATTATTTATCTTCCTCTTCTTTTTTGTTTAAGCATTATTTTAAATCTTTAACCGTAATGAATGAGGTAATAAGGTTGTGTGTGAGTTTTTATTCCTTCATTATAAATGTATGTAAAACGTTGTTGTCGTCCACAGTTTATTTTCTCGATTCCTTAACCTCGGTCGAAGCGCGAAAACAAATCCAACAATCGTAGCACTAGTTTATTTCAATAATCTTTATCCTCTTCTTCATCGCTGCTTATTTTTCTTTGTAACCGAAAAAAAAAAAAAAAAAGAAAAAACTTCACGCACTTGTCGAGGTAGCAATTGTTGTTACTGTTGAATCGGTTGATGATAGAGAATAAAAAAGGTACAGACTGAGGTAAATGGACAACCTTTGTATCTCTGAAGAATAACGTTGTTGTTGGATCAAAAATCGCTCTTTTTTTTTTCTTTTTCTTCAACACGCTGTTATTATAATTGTTAACTTTAGTATCATTCAAATAAAAAAAAAAAAAAGAAAAAAATAAAAAAAAAAAAAAAAAAAAAAAAAAAAGAAAAAAAAATTCCTTTCAATTGATCTTCGCCTTTCCTTTAAACATTGCAGCACGACTCTCATTACGGATTTTCTCAAACGCTGCGTTGGTCGCGCTTACTGGCTTTGTTGCGACTGCTGTTGCTGGGACGAGGGCTGAGAAGAGGGCGAGGACTGCTGCTGTTGCTGGGGCGTCGTGCAGCCACCTGGTTGGGAAGTAGCGCTGCCGTCGCGCCGCGAGCGGGCGCCTCCTTCCTGGCTGGTACCGCGACCGGGGCGTGAGCCTGGTATGCCAGAGGTCAAACCTGGGATTCCGGTAACGCTGCCCGGTGTACCTGCTGGTTGCATTACCATCGCACGGATTCTACGTTGTGCCGACTGTAAGTAAACGGATCGAATTAAAATAAATTTATTATTTTTATTATTTTATTTTTAATAAAAATTACTTATTGAGAATTATTTTTTTAATATAAAGATCAGATATACTCTATAAAAGTAAATCTAATAACTTTAAATCAAGAAAGGTACTATCAGTCAAATAGAATAATATTCAAAATATATTTAAAGTTATTGGAGAATAAAGGAAAGCATGATACGAAAATTAAAGAATATTTTTTAATATTTTTAAAACATAAATATGTACCTGCACGGAGAAGAAGGGACCGATAATGTGGACGGTGGTCTCCTCATCAGCTGGAGGCGGCGTCGCCGGCTGCTCGGACAGTTTTATCACGCTACCGGTTACGCGCTGAAGCTCCCTGACATTTTGACCGCCTTTGCCGATTATTCGGCCAACTTGAGTCGATGGCACGAGAATTTCAATGGTTAATCTAACATCTTCGGTACCAGATATGAAGCCTTCCTCGCGCATTTTTTCAAAGATCAAGTACTGAGCCTAAAGAAGGTGGTGCGAATTAAAGTTTTGTTCATTCTTGTTTATCTTTGTAATCTTATGTTTGATTTTAATCTACAGTTTTTAAATTGTTACTAATCTAAATAACAAGCTCATTTTTTTTATTCATGTGAAAATAAAAGAAAAATCCAACAAAGACAGCAATGAAAAATTATTTGTGCAATGAAGTTAAGCTTTTAATTTAAAATTCGCGAAATTGAAATCTATTAATAAAATTATCATTGGAAACTTTTAAATTCTACTCATTAAAATAATATTAAAAAAAATTTATCTAATAAAGAAGTGAAACAAAACTTTTTTAAATATATTGTTTAATATAAATAAATAAATAAATAAATAAATATTACTGCGTTCATATAGAAAACAGTGAATAAAAAAGTGGAAAAAAAATTTTTCAAAAAAAAAAAAAAAAAAAAAAAAAAAGTTTTCTCTTATTTCATAAAAAAATTAATAAATAAATAACAAAAGTTTGTCGTTGGATTTAACGGAGCCAGTATCACATTGAATAGTGAGACAAGCACGGGACCCAAAGCTTTTTTTGCTCTCCCTGATTCATCAAACAGAAATCTTGGTACCCGAAAATCTGCTCAAATGTCACAGGTTTTTTTTTTTCCAAACCGGAGATTCGAACTCACGACTTTAGGTTTATTGAACTAGAGCTCTATTGACTAGGCTACTGGAGAGCCGAGATTCATAGGATAAAAGTTTCACTAGCCTCAGTTTTATTCTTTACCCAATAATATCCTATTTTCTAATGTAGTTATTTCTTTTAAAATATTATTCGAATTACACTTTTTTTTATAACAATTTTTAAAAAAATATAAAAAAAAAAAAAAAATATATATTTTTTACATAAAACATACCTATTTATGTAAACTTTTATTATATATTATTTTTAAATTCACAGATCTTTAAGGTTAGACAAGTATGTGTAATATAAATTTTATGCACATTTTATGATTTTCCGCTCTACATTTTTTCATTATTTCATATCATTTTTTAATTTTTTTTATTTTAAAAATTACTGCTTTAGACTATGATAAATATTTTTTACTTACAGTAAATTACAATATTTACATTGTACTTATACGTTAAAAATTTAAATATCTTTATTTAAATTCAATCTTCTATTTATTTAGAATTAAAATAGTAAATACTTTCGAAATTAATAAATCAATCATTTAACCATGGTTAGATGAAAGAAAACCTAATCGCTAAATAATTATTTAACGAAAATTCAATAAAATTTTACTTTGAAGATAAACTTACCTTCCACTGGGACTCGGGAGATCCAACAATGGTAACTTTTCTCTCGGTCTGCTGCTCGACTGGCTTGTCGGATTCGAGTGGCGCAATCTTGACACTAGCCCCGGAGAACCTGATGATATTCCTAATGTGTGAGCCCTTCGTACCGATGATAGCGCCGACGCTGCTGTTCGGTATGTAAAGAAATGTCGTCTCCTGGGCGTCGCTCGTTGGCACGCCTTGTTGCGCCGGCAAACCGCCTGAGAAAGGATAAGTCGCCGGTCCGGTACCGTAGAGTCCAGGTCCGCGAGAGCTGTAGCCCATGCTGGCCGTTGACATCATCGCCATTGGATGTAGTCCCGGGAACATTATGCTCTGGGGCTGCAAGCATACGGGAAATGTAATCGATCGTTGAGAGATGCGAAGGATTTTATTTCCTTCTTCGTGAGCATTGAATTTACTTGTCGAATTTCTAGATCGCCGCATTTATTATGAAAATTAAAAAATTCAATTGTTACAAATACATAAATAAATAAAGTGGATAAAAATGTGGTGATCCAAGCGTTAAAACTGTATTATTTTTGTTCAAATTATATTTACATAATGAAAGAACAAATTATTTATTTTATTTAAAAATTGAACGTAAGCGTATACTATGTATACCATTAACGAAATAATCTGATTTTTCGTACAATCCCGTCACGATTATAATAATTTATTCATAGCTGAATGAAAGGCGAAAAATTGAATTTTATTTAGATGCTTTAAATAAAGATTATAAAAATAAATTGAAAAATATTTAACCACTGAAAAATCAATTTTCCACTTATAATTTTGTTTTACAAATATCTTATAAAACTTCTGTTCAAATATATTTTATGAATAATTAAAATAAAATTCATGAATTCATAAAAATGCAATTTAATTTAATATATTAGTGTAAATTAAGTTACATAGACACATTAAATTATCATAAAAAAAAAAAAAAAAAAAAAAAAAAAAAAAAAAAAAAAAAAAAAAAAAAAAAAAAAAAAAAAAAAAAAAAAAAAAAAAAAAAAAAAAAAAAATTGTTTGCAGACACACCAAAGCCAGTGCTCATTATGATTAATGGCCATCGGCGTATGACCTTCAATTTGCTTTTCCTGCTGTATACAAACAATTGCCTAAAACTGACAACTGTTCAAACTTTGCAGGTAGATCAAAGAGCTTAACGAAAAGAAAAAAAAAAAAAAAAAAAAAAAAAGTCAAATTTACTTACTTAGAAAAATATAATAGCCCTAATTAATTGAAAAATAAAATAAATAATAAAATTAAAAACTCACGACAACAAAAAGTATCCAATAACCTACAGAAAAGAGCTCGAAAATTTAATAATAATTAAAAATAAGTTCTTAATGTGACGTATGTATTAGACAAATCAATCGACGTGGAAAAAAAAGCGAATTAAATTATACATCATAAAGTAAATAATTTTAAAAGCATTTACAAAAATAAAAACATGTTATTTTCTTTATTTACAGTACATACAGAAAAGTTAGATAAATGCAGCTATAAATTATGAAAATATAACAAAATAAAAAATATTTTTATAATCCTAAATGTAAATGTATTGACGTTCGTTCGATTAATTATTTTATTAATAAGTTTAACTGTATTCTTTTAGCTTTTCTGTATATAACGTATATTTTTTCTTGCAACAGTACTATAAATAATAAAATCGTTAGTTACATTGATTTAATTAACATTTCTATATGAAATGTATATGTTTTCTTTTTTTTTCATGGAATAACGAATAATACTGGATAATGATTTATATTTTTATAGTACGGTTAAGCAAGAGAAAATTTCACGCATTAATTAGATTTTGCAATAAAAAAAAATAAAAAATAAAAATAGACATGTTTAAAATAAAAAATTTTTAATAAAATGACTTTACAGTTGTAGGTCACACGAAGAATATATACTAGTACGTATAATAAAATAAAGCGAACGAGGAAGGAGGTTGAAAAATAAAGTTGGCCAGGTGGACAGGTAGTATATAATAAAATGTAAAGGGGTGGATAAATAACGAAAAACATGATAAATAAAAGGCTTACCGCCATAGCTTGCAGATCATTTTCGTAACTCTGTCTGAGTTTGCTGGAAATCATGGCCTCGGCTTTGCTCATGTTCTCGATGCTGCCCTTGACCGTGATGATGCGCTCGAGGTTGAAGCTATTGATGTCGTTGATGCTGCTGACGGTGATTTTCGTGTCGGTGTCCTGCATGATCCTCTTGATCGTGTTGCCGCCCTTGCCGATAATGCGGCCTATCAGGTTGTTGTGCGCGAGGATCTTCAGGGTGATCTCGCTGCAAGAGCCAACAATCTCGTCAGTCGTAGTTTTTCGCGAATCGCCGCGAGTACCGGCGTCGTCATTATTATCATCATGACGATCGTCCGCGCGTTGGTGAGGTGCTGCGGGCCTGCCAGCCTTGTCAGCACCATCACGACCGTCATCAACTGACCCCTTGTTAGTCGCGCTCGCCTCCTGGTGCATCACCTCGAGGATCTTCTTGCAGGCGTTCGTGCAGTTCTCCGGATTCCCGTAGATCGTTATCG